>JARQOC010000005.1:572761097-573372823 GCA_033576535.1 Allobates femoralis
ATATAAATAAAAAAAATAAGTAAAAAATATAACATTTAAATAGAAAATACATTTTGTATATATATTTAATAATTTAAAGTTTAAAACATAAATATAAAAATTAAATAAAATTAAAAATATAATTTATATAGAATATTAAAGAAATAATTTTATAAAAATATATTAAAAATATACTAAAATTAAAATAAAAAAAATAAAAAATATAAATTTAATAAAATAATTTTTAATATATATATAATCTTTTAATATTAAAAATAACATAAAAAAAAAATATAAATAAAAAATATAATTTATATAACATTTATAATATAATTAAAAAATTAATTAAAATATACTTTATAAAAAAAAAAAAAAAATAAAAAAAAATATAAATTAAATAAAAAATTTTTATATTTATTTAATCTTTATTCTAAAAAAAAAATAATAATAAAAAAAATAATTTTAAATTTAGATCAACATAAAAATAATTATAAAAAAAAATTAATAAAAAATAAAAATAATTAAAAAAAATTATATAATATTAATTAAATAAAAAAAATAAAATAATAAAAATTAATTTATAATAAAAAATAATTATAAAAAAATTATAAAAAAAAATAATAAATAAAAAAATAATAAAATATACTTAAGAAAATATTTATAAATTAACTTAAGAAACATTAAAATTAAATATAAAAATAATTTAATAAATAAAGTAATCATGAATATATATAAAAAAATAAAAAATACTATATATAAATAAAAAAAATTAAAAAAAATACATTAATAAAAATATTTTATTTATTTTTTTTATTCTAACATAACATAAAAAAATAATATAAAAAAATATATTTAAACATATTAATAATCATAAATATATAAAAAAAAATATAAAAAAAAATAAGTAAAAAAATATAACATTTAAATAAAAATACATTTGTATATTATATTTAATCCTTTTAATGTTTAAAACATAACATAAAAAAAATTAAATATAATATACAAAAATATAATTTTTAATAGACAATTATAAGTAATATAATATCTTAATAAAAATAAAATATAAAAAAATCTATATAAAAATAAAAAAAAAAATAAAAAAATATAAATTTTAAAGAAAAATAATTTTGTATATTATATTAATCCTTTTAATTTCTAAAAATAACATAAAAAAATTAAATATAAATACAAAATATAATTTTTATATAGAATATTATAATTACATAAATTTATATAAAAAATAAATTATAAAAAAAAATATATATATAAATAAAAAAAAATAATAAAAAAAATATAACATTTAAATAGAAAAACTTTTGATTTAATTTAATCCTTTTAATTTCTAAAACATAACATAAAAAAATTAAAATAATATACAAAAATATAATTTTTATATAACATGATTATAATAATCATAATATCTATATAAAAATATATCTATATAAAAAATAACTAATATAAAATAAAAAAAATAAGTAAAAAAAAAAAACATTTAAATAAAAATAATTTTGTAATTAATTATTAATTTAATGTTAAAAAATAACATAAAAAAATAAATTTATAAATATAATTTTTATTAACATGATAAAATTGAATATTATAAAAAAATATAATCTATATAAAAAATATACTATATATAAAAATAAAAAATAATAAAAAATATAAATTTAAATAAAAATACATTTTAATTATATTTAATCTTTTAATTTTTATCTATAAAAAAAAAATTAAATATAATATACAAAAATATAATTTTTATATAGACATGATTATAAAATATAATATCTTATTATAAAAAAATATAATTAATAAAAAAATAGTAAATATAATTAAAAAAAATATAAATAAAATATAACATTAAAATAAAAAACATTTATATATTAAAAATTTTTAATGTTAAAAACATAACATAAAAAAAATAAAAATAATATAAAAAATATAATTTTTAATAAGAAATATAATTAAAGAATAATTTTAAAAATATAATCTTATAAAAAAATATAAAATAAATAAATAAAAAAATAATAAAAAATATTAAATTAATAGAAAATCTTTTATATTATATTAATTTAATTTAAAAAAATAAAAAAAAATATAAATAAAAATAAATTTTTATATATATTATAATTCTAAATACTAATAAAAAATAAATTTATATAAAAAATAATACTATATTTTATAAAAATAAAAAATAATAAAAAATATAAATTAAAAAAAATAATTTGTATATAATTTAATTTAATGTTTAAACATAATAAAATTTAAACATACAAAAAATAATTTATATAAAATATTATATAAATATTATAAAAAATATAAAATATATAAAAATATCTTAAATAAAATAAATAAAAAATAAAAAAATATAACATTTAAAAAAATTTTATATATTTATCTTTTAATGTTCTAAATAAATAAAAATAATTATTCAAAATTAATTTATATAACATGTTATAAATTAAAAATATCTTATAATTAAAAAAATATAAAAATAAATTAAAAATAATTTGTATATTATTAATCTTAATTTCTAAACTACATAAAAATAAATATAATTACAAAAATTTATATAGTGATTTAAAAATTTATACTAAAAAAATATATAAAAAATAAAAATATAAATTAAAAATACATTGTTATATTAATCTTTTAATGTTCTAAAACATAAAATAATATATATAAAAAAATATTTTATAGACATAAAAATTAAAAAAAATTCATAAAAAAATATATAATTAATAAAATATAAAAATAATAATAAATAATTTTTAATATTCTTAATTAAAAACATAAAATTAAATAATATAAAATATTTTAAATGATATATAATTATTTATATAAAATAATCTATATAAAATAATAAAAAATAAAAAAATAAAAAAAATAATTTTTTTATTTATTATTCAACATTAAAAAAATTAAATATAAATCAAAAAAAATTTAATAACATATTATACAAATATATATAAATAATATAAAAAAAAAATAGTAAAAAAATATAACATTTTAAAAATACATTTTGTATATATATTAATCTTTTAATTTCTAACTAACATAAAAATAAATATATATACAAAATATAATTTATATAGACATGATTATAATATATCTATATAAAAAATATATCTATATAAAAATACTAATATAAAATAAAAAATAATAAAAATAACATTAAAAATACATTTTGTATATTTATTATCTTTATGTTCTAAAACATAACTAAAAATTAAATATATATACAAAATTAATTTTATATAGACATGATTAAAATCAATCTTATATAAAAATAATCATAAAAAATATAATTAATAAAAAGAAAAATTACATTAAAATAGATTATAATCTTTTAATGTCAAAACAACAAAAATTAATAAATATACAAAAATTAATTTTTATATAGACATGATTATAATAATAATATCTATATAAAAAATAAATCTATAAAAAAATATACTATAAAAATAAAAATAAGTAAAAAAATATACATTAATAAATAATTGTATATAATTAATTTAATGTCTAAAACAAAATAAAAATAAATTAATAACAAAAATAATTTTAACAATTAATAACAATTTATAAAAATATTATAAAAATTATATAAAATAAAAATAAGTAAAAAAATATAACATTTAAAAAAAATACATTTGTATATTATATTAATCTTTTAATGTTCTAAACAACAAAAAAAATTAAATATAATATACAAAAATATAATTTTTATATAGACATGATTAAATAATCATAATCTATAAAAAATAATCTATAAAAATATACTTATTAAAATAAAAAAAAAATAAAAAATACATTTAATAAAAATAATTGTAATTATATTTATCTTAATTTCTAAAACAATAAAAATTAAATATAAATACAAAAATATAATTTTTTTAGCATGATAAAATCATAAATTAAAAATATCATAAAAAAATATACTATATATAAAATAAAAAATAAGTAAAAAAATATAACATTTAAATAGAAAATACATTTTGTATATTATATTTAATCCTTTTTAATGTTCTAAAACATAACATAAAAAAATTAAATATAATATACAAAAATATAATTTTTATATAGACATGATTTATAAGTAATCATGAATATCTTATATAAAAAATATAATCTATATAAAAAATATACTATATAATAAAATTTAAAAAAATAAGTAAAAAAATATAACATTTAAATAAAAATACATTTTGTATATTATATTTAATTCTTTTAATGTTCTAAAACATAACATAAAAAAATTAAATATAATATACAAAAATATAATTTTTATATAGACATGATTATAAATAATCATAATATCTTATATAAAAAATATAATCTATATAAAAAATATACTATATATAAAATTAAAAAAAATAAGTAAAAAAATATAACATTTAAATAAAAATACATTTTGTATATTATATTTAATCTTTTAATGTTCTAAAACATAACATAAAAAATTAAATATAATATACAAAAATATATTTTTATATAGACATGATTATAATTAATCATTAATATCTTATATAAAAAAATATAATCTATATAAAAAATATACTATATATATAAAATTAAAAAAAATAAGTAAAAAAATATAACATTTAAATAAAAATACATTTTGTATATTATATTTAATCCTTTTAATGTTCTAAAACATAACATAAAAAAATTAAATATAATATACAAAAATATAATTTTTATATAGACATGATTATAAATAATCATATCTTATAAAAAATATAATCTATATAAAAAAATATACTAATATAAAATAAAAAAAAATAAGTAAAAAATATAACATTTAATAAAAATACATTTTGTATATTATATTTAATCCTTTTAATGTTCTAAAACATAACATAAAAAAAATTAAATATAATATACAAAAATATAATTTTTATATAGACATGATTATAAGATAATCATAATATCTTATATAAAAAATATAATCTATATAAAAAATATACTATATATAAAATAAAAAAAATAAGTAAAAAAATAATAACATTTAAATAGTAAAATACATTTTGTATTATTATATTTAATCCTTTTAATGTTCTAAAACATAACATAAAAAAATTAAATATAATATACAAAAATATAATTTTTATATAGACATGATTATAAGTTAATCATGTAATATCTATATATAAAAAATATAAATCTATATAAAAAATATATTATATATAAAATAAAATAAAAATAAGTAAAAAATATAACATTTAAATAGAAAATACATTTTGTATATTATATTTAATCCTTTTAATGTTCTAAAACATAACATAAAAAAATTAAATATAATATACAAAAATATAATTTTTATATAGACATGATTATAATAATCATAATATCTTATATAAAAAATATAATCTATATAAAAAATATACTATATATAAAATAAAAAAAATAAGTAAAAAAATATAACATTTAAATAGAAAATACATTTTGTATATTATATTTAATTTTTAATGTTCTAAAACATAACATAAAAAATTAAATATAATATACAAAAATATAATTTTTATATAGACATGATTATAAATAATCATTAATATCTTATATAAAAAATATAATCTATATAAAAAATATACTATATATAAAATTAAAAAAATAAGTAAAAAAAATATAACATTTAAATAAAAATACATTTTGTATATTATATTTAATTCCTTTTAATGTTCTAAAACATAACATAAAAAAATTAAATATAATATACAAAAATATAATTTTTATATAGACATGATTATAAATAATCATATATCTTATATAAAAAATATAATCTATATAAAAAATATACTATATATAAAATTAAAAAAATAAGTAAAAAAATATATAACATTTAAATAAAAATACATTTTGTATATTATATTTAATCCTTTTAATGTTCTAAAACATAACATAAAAAAATTAAATATAATATACAAAAATATAATTTTTATATAGACATGATTATAAATAATCATAATATCTTATATAAAAAAAATAATCTATATAAAAAATATACTATATATAAAATTAAAAAAAATAAGTAAAAAAATATAACATTTAAATAGAAAATACATTTTGTATATTATATTTAATCTTTTAATGTTCTAAAACATAACATAAAAAAATTAAATATAATATACAAAAATATAATTTTTATATAGACATGATTATAATAATCATAATATCTTATATAAAAAATATAATCTATATAAAAAATATACTATATATAAAATAAAAAAAATAAAAAAAATATAACATTTAAATAAAAATACATTTTGTATATTATATTTAATCCTTTTAATGTTCTAAAACATAACATAAAAAATTAAATATAATATACAAAAATATAATTTTTATATAGACATGATTATAATAATCATAATATCTTATATAAAAAATATAATCTATATAAAAAAATATACTATATATAAAATAAAAAAAATAAGTAAAAAAATATAACATTTAAATAGAAAATACATTTTGTATATTATATTTAATCCTTTTAATGTTCTAAAACATAACATAAAAAAATTAAATATAATATACAAAAATATAATTTTTATATAGACATGATTATAAATAATCATATATCTTATATAAAAAATATAATCTATATAAAAAATATACTATATATAAAATTAAAAAAAATAAGTAAAAAAATATAACATTTAAATAGAAAATACATTTTGTATATTATATTTAATCCTTTTAATGTTCTAAAACATAACATAAAAAAATTAAATATAATATACAAAAATATAATTTTTATATAGACATGATTATAATAATCATAATACTTAATAAAAAATAAATCTATATAAAAAATATACTATATAAAAATAAAAAAAATAAGTAAAAAAATATAACATTTAAATAAAAATACATTTTGTATATATATTAATCTTTTAATGTTCTAAACATATAATTCTAATAAAAAATATAATTATATAAAAAAATAATATATAAAATAAAATAATAAAATATAAATTAAAAAATACATTTTTATATTATATTATTTTTAATGTTCTAAAAAACATAAAAAAATAAATATATATAAAATATAATTTTTAAAGACATGATTAATAATATAATATTTATAAAAAATATAATCTATATAAAAAATATATATATAAAATAAAAAAAATATAAAAATTAACATTTAAATAAAAATACATTTTGTATATTAATTTAATCTTTTAATTTTAAAATAACTAAAATAAAATAATATAAAAAATATAATTTTTATATAAAATTATAATATCATAATATCTTATATAAAAAATAAATCTATATAAAAAATATACTATATATAAAATTAAAAATAAGAAAAAATAACATTTAAATTAAAATACATTTTGTATATTATATTTAATCTTTTAAGTTCTAAAATAAAATAAAAAATAAATTATTACAATAAGACATGATTATAATAATCAATATCTTTATAAAAAATATAAAAAAATAAATTAATAAATTAATAAAAATATTTTGTATAATTTAATCTTTTAATGTTTAAAACATACATAAAAAAATAAATTATATAAAAAATATAATTTAATAGAATATATAAAATATAATATTATATAAAAATAAATTATATAAAAATATTATATAAAAAAAAAAATAAGTAAAAAATATAACATTAAATAAAATACATTTTATTATTAATCTTATTAAAAACTAAAAAAAATATAAAAAATAATTTATATGACATGATTATAATAATCATATTCTTATATAAAAAATATAATCTATATAAAAATATATATATATAAAATTAAAAAATAAGTAAAAAATATAACATTAAATGAAAATAATTTGTAATTTTTAATCTTTTATGTCTAAAACAACATAAAAATAATAATATACAAAAATATAATTTATATAACAGTATATAAAATATAATAATTTATAATAAAAAATATAAAAAAAATAACATTTAAATAAAATCTTTGATATTATATTTAATCCTTTTAATGTTCTATAAAATAAATTATACAAATATATTTTTTAAGAATGTTAATAACATATCTTATATAAATAAATCTATATAAAATAATAATAAAATAAAAATAAGAAAAATATACATTAAAAATTTTGTATATTATATTAATCTTTATGTTCTAAAAAAATAAAAAAATATATATATCAAAAATATATTTAATAGACATGATTATATAATCAATACTAATAAAATAAATAAAAAAATTACTATAATTAGACATGATATAATAATCATTAATATCTTATATAAAAAATATAATCTATATAAAAAATATACTATATATAAAAAAAAAAAAAAAAAAAAAAAAAAAAAAAAAAAAAAAAAAAAAAAAAAAAAAAAAAAAAAAAAAAAAAAAAAAAAAAAAAAAAAAAAAAAAAAAAAAAAAAAAAAAAAAAAAAAAAAAAAAAAAAAAAAAAAAAAAAAAAAAAAAAAAAAAAAAAAAAAAAAAAAAAAAAAAAAAAAAAAAAAAAAAAAAAAAAAAAAAAAAAAAAAAAAAAAAAAAAAAAAAAAAAAATAGACATGATTATAAATAATCATCAATATCTTATATAAAAAATATAATCTATATAAAAAATATACTATTATATATATATATCAGCTCTGCCGGTGCCCTAGGGTTCTTTCCTTCTGTGCTCCGCAATGAGCGTGGCAAAGCTCAAGTCCTCTTCTCTGCTGTTTTTCTTTGTATTTTTCCTAAAAAAAATTTTTCTTTAATAAAATATTTTTTTTATTTTTTTTTTTACCTTTTTTTTCTTTTTCTAAATAATTTTTTTTTTTATTTTTCAATTTTCAAATTTTTTTCTTCAAATTTTTCTTTTTCCAAATTTTTTTCTTTCTTTCTAATATTTTTTTATTTTTTCTTCATTTTCTTTTTTTTTTTTTTCAAAATTTTTTTTTTCTTTTTTCTTTCAATTTTTTTTCACAATATTTTTTTTTCCAGTTCAACGGTTCGCGTTTGATCCTTGTCGTGTTCAGGTCGGTCCTGTTTCTAGACCACAACCCTCCTTCTGGTATCACAGCTCGGATTCAGGCGAGGCGTTCAGCTCTGCCGGTGCCTAGGGTTCTTTCCTCTCTGTGCTCCGCAATGACGTGGCAAAGCTCAAGTCTCTTCTCTGCTGTTTTTCATTTTTTTTTCCTAAAAATTTTTTTTTTTTTTTTTTTTTTTCTTTCATTTTTTTTCAACTTTTTTCCAGTCAACGTTTCGCGTTGGATCCCTGTGTCGTGTTCAGGTCCGGTCCCTGTTTCTAGACCACAACCCTCCTTCTGGTATCACCAGCTCGGGATTCAGGCGTACGGGCCGCTTCAGCTCTGCCGGTGCCCTAGGGTTCTTTCCTCTCTGTGCTCCGCAATGAGCGTGGCAAAGCTCAAGTCCTCTTCTCTGCTGTTTTTCTTTGTTTTTTTTCCTAAAAATTTTTTTCTTTCTTTTTTTTTCTTTCTTTCAATTTTTTTTCCAATATTTTTTTTTTCCAGTTCAACGGTTCGCGTTTGGATCTCTGTGTCGTGTTCAGGTCCGGTCCCTGTTTCTAGACCACAACCCTCCTTCTGGTATCACCAGCTCGGGATTCAGGCGTACGGGCCGCTTCAGCTCTGCCGGTGCCCCTAGGGTTCTTTCCTCTCTGTGCTCCGCAATGAGCGTGGCAAAGCTCAAGTCCTCTTCTCTGCTGTTTTTCTTTGTTTTTTTCCTAAAAATTTTCTTTTTTTCTTTAATAAAATATTTTTTTTTTTTTTTTTTCCAAATTTTTTTTTCTTTTTTCTTAAATATTTTTTTTTTTATTTATTTTCTTCAAATTTTCTTCCAAAATTTTTTTTTTCTTCAATAATTTTTTTCTTTCTTTTCTTTTTTTCATTTTTTTTCTAAATTTTTTTTTTCTTCAATAATTTTTTTTTTCTTTCTTTTCTTTCTTTCAATTTTTTTCTCCAATATTTTTTTTTTCCAGTTCAACGGTTCGCGTTTGGATCCTGTGTCGTGTTCAGGTCCGGTCCCTGTTTCTAGACCACAACCCCTCCTTCTGGTATCACCAGCTCGGGATTCAGGCGTACGGGCCGCTTCAGCTCTGCCGTGCCCCTAGGGTTCTTTCCTCTCTGTGCTCCGCAATGAGCGTGGCAAAGCTCAAGTCCTCTTCTCTGCTGTTTTTCTTTGTTTTTTTCCTAAAAATTTTTTTTTCTTTTTTTCTTTTTTTTCTTTCTTTCAATTTTTTTTTCCAATATTTTTTTTTTCCAGTTCAACGGTTCGCGTTTGGATCTCTGTGTCGTGTTCAGGTCCGGTCCCTGTTTCTAGACCACAACCCCTCCTTCTGGTATCACCAGCTCGGGATTCAGGCGTACGGGCCGCTTCAGCTCTGCCGGTGCCCCTAGGGTTCTTTCCTCTCTGTGCTCCGCAATGAGCGTGGCAAAGCTCAAGTCCTCTTCTCTGCTGTTTTTCTTTGTTTTTTTCTAAAAATTTTTTTTTTTCTTTAATAAATATTTTTTTTTTTTTTTTTCATTTTTCCTTAATATTTTTTTTTTTATTTTTTTCTTCTAATTTTCTTCCAAAATTTTTTTTTTCTTAATAATTTTTTTTCTTTCTTTTCTTTTTTCATTTTTTTTCTAATTTTTTTTTTCTTCAATAATTTTTTTTTTCTTTCTTTTCTTTCTTCAATTTTTTCTCCAATATTTTTTTTTTCCAGTTCAACGGTTCGCGTTTGGATCCCTGTGTCGTGTTCAGGTCCGGTCCCTGTTTCTAGACCACAACCCCTCCTTCTGGTATCACCAGCTCGGGATTCAGGCGTACGGGCCGCTTCAGCTCTGCCGGTGCCCCTAGGGTTCTTTCCTCTCTGTGCTCCGCAATGAGCGTGGGAAAGCTCAAGTCCTCTTCTCTGCTGTTTTTCTTTGTTTTTTTCCTAAAAAAAATTTTTCTTTAATAAAATATTTTTTTTCTTTTTTCTTAAATATTTTTTTTTTTATTTATTTTCTTCAAATTTTCTTCCAAAATTTTTTCTTTTCTTCAATTATTTTTTTTTTCTTTTTTTCATTTTTTTTCCAAATTTTTTTTCTTTTTTCTTAAATATTTTTTTTTATTTATTTTCTTCAATTTTTCTTCCCAAATTTTTTTTTTCTTCAATAATTTTTTTTCTTTCTTTTCTTTTTTTCTAAATTTTTTTTTCTTTCTTTTAATTTTTTTTCCAATATTTTTTTTTTCCAGTTCAACGGTTCGCGTTTGGATCCCTGTGTCATGTTCAGGTCCGGTCCCTGTTTCTAGACCACAACCCCTCCTTCTGGTATCACCAGCTCGGGATTCAGGCGCACGGGCCGCTTCAGCTCTGCCGGTGCCCCTAGGGTTCTTTCCTCTCTGTGCTCCGCAATGAGTGTGGCAAAGCTCAAGTCCTCTTCTTGCAGTTTAGCTGTTCTCTCTCCTCCTCACTCAGCTTCTTCACTCTCCTAATTCACACATAAATACATATAAGATATAACATATAAAATATAATATAAATATTATATAAAACATAA
Source organism: Allobates femoralis (assembly GCA_033576535.1). Taxonomy (NCBI): domain Eukaryota; kingdom Metazoa; phylum Chordata; class Amphibia; order Anura; family Aromobatidae; genus Allobates; species Allobates femoralis. The sequence goes on from JARQOC010000005.1 coordinate 572,772,553, forward strand.
CACATATAAAAAATACTAAATATAATATATAACAATATAATATAATTTATAATTAATACATACAGTGAGTCCTCACTTAACGACGGGGTTAGGGATCAGAAGGTCCGTCGTTAAGCGTGTCCCGTCGTTAAGCGTGACCCTGTAATTCTCCAACCGGAGTCCAGTTATGCTGTCCAGTTGCTGCTCCCATCTGCCCGCATGCTGTGTTCTGCAGCTTCCGGCCGCCCATGCTGTACAGTCCAGCACTCTGGGGAGCCGCGTTTAAACAGTGCACAGGAAACATTTCCTGTGCACCATTTAAACGCGTCCCCCAGAGCGCTGGAATGTACAGTGTACAGCATGGGCGGCCGCAAGCTGTACAACACAGCATGCGGGCAGATGGAGCAGCAACTGGACAGCATAACTGGACTCCGGTTGGAGAATACTGTACAGTATTGCACAGTACAATGTACCAGAATCCTGAGACCTGGAGCCACCAGGGAAATCACCTTTCATAATCTCAGGAGACATTCTGGTAAGTGTTGTACAGTACTGTACTGTAGTTAAGAATGACCGTCGTAAGTGCGAGTCGTCATTAAACAGACCCGTCGTTAAGCGGGGACTCACTGTATAAGAAAATATAATATATATTTAGAAAAAATATAATGTATATAAAAATACAATAAAATATATAAAAAATATAATATATAAATAATATACATATATACACATAATTACATGTAAATATATTATATATGTAAAAAATACAATAGAAATATATTTTAATATACCGTATATACTCGCGTATAAGCCGAGTTTTTCAGCCCAAAAATTGGGCTGAAAAATACCCCCCTCGGCTTATACGCGAGTCAGTGCTGTATACCGATGTATACATCGGTACATACCGATGTATACATCGGTATACAGCAGCCCCCGCATCCCACTAATGCAGGGCCCCCCAGCGTCTCTCCGGTCACCTGTAAAGGAAACTATACTTATCACAGTGCCGCTGTCCGCGCCCGCTGTCCGCGCCCGCTCGCAGCTGCCGACCGCGATCCTCAATCTTGCGTCTTCTTCCTGTTTCTGTGCTCGTCGCGGCAATGACGTCATTCCCTGCGACGAGCACAGGAAACAGGAAGAAAGAAGACGCAAGATGGAGGATCGCGGTCGCAGCTGAGAGCGGGCGCGGACAGAGCACTGTGATAAGTATAGTTTCCTTTACAGGTGACCGGAGAGACGCTGGGGGGGCCCTGCATTACTGGGGCTGCCTGTATACTACCGCTGGGGCTGCTATATACCTCTGGGGCCCTGTATACTACCACTGGGGCTGTATATACTACCACTGGGGCTGTATATACCTCTGGGGCCCTGTATACTACCACTGGGGCTGTATAAACCACTGGGGCTGTATATACTGCTGGGGCCCTGTATACTACCACTGGGGCTGTATATACTACCACTGGGGCTGTATATACTACCACTGGGGCTGTATATACCTCTGGGGCCCTGTATACTACCACTGGGGCTGTATAAACCACTGGGGCTGTATAACTGCTGGGGCCCTGTATACTACCACTGGGGCTGTATATACTACCACTGGGGCTGTATATACTACCACTGGGGCTGTAATACTGCGGGGCTGTATATACTACCACTGGGGCTGTATATACTACTGGGGCTGCGTGTATACTACCACTGGGCTGCTGTATCTACCTCTGGGACTGGTGTATACCACACTGCTGGGGCTGTATACTTGTGCTAGGGTCCACCCTCGGCTTATACACGAGTCAATAGATTTTCCCAGGTTTGGGGCAAAAGTAGGGGGTCGGCTTATACACGGGGCGGCTTATACACGAGTATATACGGTATAATATAATATAAAAATATACTATATAAAAAAAAATATATATATAATATAATATAATTATAATATTATATATATATATATATATATATATATGAAATATTAATATATACAAAAATCCATGTATATAGAAAATAATCATTTTAAAAAATATAATATATAAAATATAATTTATACTAATATATAAAAATATAATATATGAAAAAATATGTATAAAAAAATATCATAAAATATAACAAATATATATATTTCATGAAAAATATACTATATATACCGTAATATAAAATAATTTCTAAAAAATATAAATTGATAAAAAAAGTAATTCATACAAATATATAATATAAATATATTTTAATATAAAATAAACATTTAAAATAATATAAAATATAATATATTAAATTTTTGTATAAAAATATTATTCATACAAATATAAAATATAATATTTAAAAAAAAATAATTTATAACAATACGTACACACATAAATACAAATAAAATAATAATTATATATATATATATATATAAAATAGAATAAAATTTGTAATAGGTTTTATATATATATATATAATATATATATATATATATATATGTAATATATATATATATAATATATATAAAATATATGATATTTCTAAATATAATTTAATTTATAAAATAATATTTATATATATATACGTATATATATATATATATATATATATATATATATACACACATATACATATATATATATATAATAATATTCCAGGGCAGGATGAAGCGGGGTGGGGGGCAGGATGAAGCCGGCGGGGGGGCAGGATGGAGCAACCAGGGCAGGATGGAGGCGGAGGAGCAGGATGGAGCCGGGGGACTCAGGATGGAGCCGAGGGGGGAGCAGGATGGAGCCGGGGGGGAAGGCATGATGGAGCCGGGGGGGGGGGAACAGGATGGAGCCGGGGCGGGGGGGGGGGCAGGATGGAGCCGTGGGGGGCAGGATGGAGCTGACAGGGAGGCAGGATGGAGCTGACGGGGGCAGGATGGAGCCAGTGGGGGGGGCAGGATGGAGCCGGCGGGGTGGGGCAGGATGGAGCCGGTGGGGTGGGGCAGGATGGAGCCGGGAGGAAGGATGGAGCAAGCGGGGCAGGATGGTATTGTGGGGGCAAGAGGGAGTGATCGGTAACCGGGAGCAGTAGCAGGCAGTGTTCTGCTAGGAACTTGCATGATGTCAGAATGACATCGGCATTCGGCGCTGTGATTGGTCCCGCTCGCGGTCATGTGATATGTGATGCGCACATCACATGACCATGAGCGGGCCAATCACAGTGCCGAACGTCAATGTCATTCTGCCATCATGCAAGGACTTAGCAGAACACTGCCGGCTACTGCTCCCGGTTACTGAACACTCGGCAGAGAGGTAAGTATAACAATCTTTATTATTTTTAATACATTTGTCTTTATTTTACATTTGATTTCGCAGTGTTTAATGCACTGTGAAATCAAATCACTAAAGAAGTAGCCCTAAGGATCAGGGGGGCATGGGGGGAGCGGGAGCGCAGACAGGGCAGAGGAGCGGGGTATGGAGCGCGGGCAAGACAGGAGGAGCGGGGGGGGGGGGAAAGGGAAGCATGGGCTGGGCAGAGGAGTGGGATATGGAGCGCGGGCAGGGCAGAGGAGCGGGGTATGGAGCGCGGGCAGAACAGGAGGAGCGGGGGGGAAGCGCGGGCAGGGAGGAGGAGCGGGGTATAGAGCATGCGCAGGCCACCGGACCCGTCAGTGCACCGGAAATTCTTCTTCCAAGTGCACTGACACACCCCAGTGCACATCAGCCTGATTTATATATAATCTATACAGTATATCTATACATTACATCCCTATACAAAGATGACATGTTATATTGGGGATGAGCTCCTATACAGCCCCACCACTATTTCTATATGTACAATCTCATTGACAAGGTCCCTTTACATGTTATATTGGGGGATGAGCTCCTATACAGCCCCACCACTATTTCTATATGTACAATCTCATTGACAAGGTCCCTTTACATGTTATATTGGGGATGAGCTCCTATACAGCCCCACCACTATGTCTATATGTACAATCTCATTGACAAGGTCCCTTTACATGTTTGTTACCTAAATATAGAGAATTCTGCCAGGACCCAAGTTGTAACCACCTGAGTTGTCAACTTGTTTTTTTTTCTAGGACAACAAAAGTATCCATAAAATGATGGACGGCGACATTGTGTGCGGACACTACGGAAAACACACAAACAAAATGAATATTAATATTCAATGATCAATGTCTCCAGCCCTGATATGAAGCCATTAGCTACATTCACTGAGATCTGTAAAATGATAATTAGTCATAATAATCTGTGGCTCCAACTCTAAATAGATCATGGTGTCAAGTTTTGTCCATATTATAGACTGTCCGGTCATCTCTATAGGGCTGACAATACCGGGGTTCATAAATGGCCATAGTGTCAGGCCCCTGTCCTCCTGGAGCAATAATAGCAGCAGTCCTGTGTAAATGAGGATAGGGGCATTGTATCATTGCTACATGGGGACACTGCCAGGATGATACATACAGTCGTGCTCATCTACAGGGGAGGATGTTACCTTTATTGACCAATCAAACCCATTTGTGTCATCTTCTGTTCATGTTATCAGGCCTAAATCACCAGGGTATGTGAACTTCTGATCAGGGTCATTATGATTCCAATTGTTAGCGGACACCATGTCACGTATGGAGAGCCCCTAAGTGCCTCAATATTGGAGTGTCCCATTTTGGAAACTATATCCCCCGGAACTTATCTAGATGCATAATGATCACTTTAAACCCCCAGGTGCTTCACAAACTGATCTGTAAAAATGAAAAAGTACTTTTTCTTTGTACAAAAGAATGTATTTTTTCCTTTTTACGGATCAATTTGTGACGCACCTGGGGGTTTAAAGTGATCATTATGCATCTAGATAAGTTCCCTGGGGTTCTAGTTTTAAAAATGGGGTCACTTGTGGGGGAGCTCCAATGTTTAGGCACACAGGGGCACTCTATACACAACATGGTGACTGCTAACAATTGAAGCTAATTTTCCATTCAAATTGTTAGCGGACACCATGTTGCGTTTGGAGAGCCGCCCCTGTGTGCCTAAACATTGGAACTCCCCCACAAGTGACTTGCTTTTGGAAACTAGAGCCCCCAAGGAACCTATCTAGATGGGTGTTGAGCACTTTGAACCCCAGATGTTTCACAAATTGTTTCGTAAAATGAAAAAGTACTTTTGTTTTCACAAAAATGTTCTTTTAGCCTCAATTTTTTCATTTTAACATGAGCAATGGTATAAAATGGATACTAAAATTTGTTGATCAATTTCTCCTGAGTACATGGCACCTCATATGTGGTCATAAACCACTGTTTGGGCGCACGGCAGGGCTCAGAAGGGAAGGAGCGCAATTTGACTTTTTGAATAGAATATTAGCTCCAAAAGTCAAATGTGGCTCTTTCCCTTCCGAGCCCTGCCGTGCGCCCAAACAGTGGTTTATGACCACATATGAGGTATCGGTTGTACTCAGGAGAAATTGCCCAACAAATTTTATGATGCATTTTATCCTGTTGCCCATGTGACAATGAAAGAATTGAGGCTAAAAGAACATATTTGTTAAAAAAATTAAAATGTCCATTTTTCCTTCCACGTTGCTTTAGTTCCTGTGAAGCACCTGAAGGGTTAATATTCTTCTTGAATGCAGTAATTTGAGGGGTGCAGTTTTTGGAATGGTGTCACTTTTGGGTGTTTTCTGTCATGTACACCCCTCAAAGGGACTTCACATGTGATGTGGTCACTAAAAAATTGGTTTTGTAAATTTTGCTGGAAAAAATGAGAAATTACTGATGAACTTTGACCCCTTAAAACTTTTTTATTTTTTTTCCAAAATTGTGCTAATGTAAAGTAACATGTGGGAAATGTTATTTATTAACTAGTTTGTGTCACATGACTCTCTGGTTTAACAGAATAAAAATAAAAAATTTGAAAATTGCGAAATTTTCTAAATTTTTGCCAATTTTTTTTTACAAACAAACGCAAAAATGATCGACCTAAGTTTACCATTAACATGAAGCCCAATATGTCACGAAAAAACAATCTCAGAATCGCTAGGATCCGTTGAAGCGTTCCAGAGTTATTATCTCATAAAGGGACACTGGTCAGAATTGCAAAAAATGGCCCGGTCATTAGGGTCAAAATAGGCTGGGTCCTGGAGGGGTTAAACATGTTTTACATTATATATACTGTATATATACCGTATATACTCATGTATAAGCCGACCCGTGTATAAGCCGACCCCCCTACTTTTGCCCCCAAAATCTGGGAAAACCTATTGACTCGTGTATAAGCCGAGGATGGACCCCAGCACAGGTATACAGCCCCCAGCAGTGTGGTATACAGGCCCCCCCAGTGGTATACAGGCCTCCCCAGTGGTAGTATACAGCCCCCAGCAGTGTGGTATACAGCAGCCTCCCCAGTGGTACATACAGGCCCCAGCAGTGTTACAGCAGCCTTCCCAGTGGTATATGCAGCAGCCTTCCCAGTGGTATATACAGCACCAGCCCCAGGGGTATATACAGCACCAGCCCCAGGGGTATATACAGCACCAGCCCCAGGGGTATATACAGCAGCAGCCCCATGGGTATAAACAGCACCAGCCCCAGGGGTATATACAACACCAGCCCCAGGGGTATATACAGCACCAGCCCCAGGGGTATATACAGCAGCAGCCCCATGGGTATAAACAGCACCAGCCCCAGGGGTATATACAGCACCAGCCCCAGGGGTATATACAGCAGCAGCCCCAGGGGTATATACAGCAGCAGCCCCAGGGGTATATACAGCAGCAGCCCCATGGGTATATACAGCAGCAGCCCCATGGGTATATACAGCAGCAGCTCCATGGGTATAAACAGCACCAGCCCCAGGGGTATATACAGCAGCAGCCCCATGGGTATAAACAGCACCAGCCCCAGGGGTATATACAGCAGCAGCCCCATGGGTATAAACAGCACCAGCCCCAGGGGTATATACAGCACCAGCCCCAGGGGTATATACAGCACCAGCCCCAAAGGTATATACAGCACCTGCCCCAGGGGTATATACAGCACCAGCCCCAGGGGTATATACAGCACCAGCCCCAAAGGTATATACAGCACCAGCCCCAGGGGTATATACAGCACCAGCCCCAGGGGTATATACAGCACCAGCCCCAAAGGTATATACAGCACCAGCCCCAGGGGTATATACAGCACCAGCCCCAGGGGTATATATAGCACCAGCCCCAGGGGTATATACAGTACCAGCCCCAGGGGTATATATAGCACCAGCCCCAGGGGTATATACAGCACCAGCCCCAGGGGTATATACAGCACCAGCCCCAGGGGTATATACAGCACCAGCCCCAGGGGTATATACAGCACCAGCCCCATGGGTATAAACAGCACCAGCCCCAGGGGGTATATACCGCCCGCCACCCCCATCAGTATACAGGCCCCCCCATCAGTATCCAGGGCCCCCCCCCCTTGCTCCGCAAACCTGTAAAGTAAAATGATTATACTTATCACTGTCCTCTCGCCGCCTTCCCCGCCGCTGCCGACACCGCGATCCTCCATCTTCATTCAGCGTCTTCCGGCTTCCTGTGGTCGGCGCCGACAATGATGTCATTGCCTGCGCCAAACAGAGGAAGCCGGAAGACGCTGAATGAAGATGGAGGATCGCGGTGTCGGCAGCGGCGGGGAAGGCGGCGAGAGGACAGTGATAAGTATAATCATTTTACTTTACAGGTTTGCGGAGCAAGGGGGGGGGGGCCCTGGATACTGACGGGGGGGGCCTGTATACTGATGGGGGTGGCGGGCGGTATACTCGCGTATAAGCCGAGGGGGGACTTTTCAGGCCAAATTTTGGGCTGAAAAACTCGACTTATACGCGAGTATATACGGTATATATCTGTACACACCTTGTGAATGCATATAACTCTGCCATGTGGGTTGAGTTATCCTTGTATCAATCCTGATTCTAATAAATGTTTCAACAATTTTGCCTGGACCTATAGTCGCTTTTTTTCAGGCTGATGTGCACTGGGGCATCAGTGCACCTGTACTGCTTCTTCCAAGTGCACTGACACACTCCAGTGCACATCAGCCTGATTTATATATACTCTATACAGTATATCTATACATTACATCCCTATACTAAGATACATTATATTGAATAGCATAGACAATGCCATTAACCCTTTCACCCCCAGAGCTTGTTTTGACCCTAATGACCAGGCCATTTTTTGCCATTCTGACCAGTGTCAGGAATCCTCGACTAGATCCATGGCCTTCTTCCGACCCGGGGCCTGGGGAGTGGCAGACATAAGATGGCGGCGGCTTCTTGCTGGGCTTAAGCAGGGAGCGCACTGGGCGGCCGACAAGGATGGATGTTACCCCCGCAGCCGGCGGGTGGGCAGGTGCGGCCTTCTATACAGGAAGAGCCTACTACGACAGGCACAGTGTGTTGGGAGCCCCGGATGCCAGGGGCACAGCGGCTGATTCGGCAGCGATGGAGTCTGGCGGGAGCGGTGTCCTCTCAGTGGTGTGGAGGATAAACCTGGCGGCTGGTCCTCTTTGGGTAAGGGGCGGCAAGTGGCAGCAGCGGTTTCCCCCCTTCCCCGGTCGGTAGGGGGGACGAATCCAGCAGGATATCCCCTCCAGTGAGGGAGTAGTTGTGGTGCCTCACAGGTGGTCCTGGGGTGAACCCGGCATTCAAAGGGTCAAGAGCAGCCCTCCTGCAGTCGGCAGGTTGGGCTTGGGACTGGTCAGCCCATTGTGGGCTACGGCCTGAAGAGACTGCGGATTTCGGCTGCAGCCTGGAGGGTCCATAGGTCCCCTGAGCTTTCTTACTACTGATGACCAGATGGAGGAGGACTGTGTTTCAGCTGCTCGGAGGAGGTCTCCGAGGTAGCTGGGTGAGTTAATAGATTTTCATTACAATTCATGCTAATTGAGAGGTTGGTGGGTGGTAGGATGTAGGAGGTTGGTGTGGGTGCATAATTTGACGGCAGTTCGGAAGGACGGGATTTACGGTCCCCGGGGGGGAGCATGGGTTCGCCCGGTGGAAGTGGGGTCGGAAGTTCTAAACAGCACAGTGGGGGGCTGCAGGTTGGTAGCAATGTTCTGTCGATAATGGTGCTGTTGGGGACAGCAGTGACGGGAAGGGGAATTTAGGAGACTGACTAAGTGGGCGAAGAGGTGCAGTGGTCGATAGGTTAAAGGAAAGTTGTATGTGTGCTTTGAGGGCCGGTCGGGGTGCATTTAGAGATGAAAGAACGGGACAGTTTCTGGAAGGGGATGTGTGTGGACGGATTTTTCTTTACTCCCACTGCAGGTGTTCGTGTTTTTTAGCTAGGGCTAGTGGGGAACATAAGCTGGAGGTGCTCCACATTGTTTTGGTATATGGCTACTTTATGCAAGACTTATAGACTTTACTGGGGAGCTTGTCCTGGTGGGGTTATGACGAGCAATTTGGCGGAAGAACACTCTGCATCAAGGACTGCTTTGGTTTAAAAGGACGTTTCCTTGTGGATGTGGTAATTACTTCCCCGACTCGACCTCTTTCATATGAGGGCCTGGGGTGGGGGGCTTGGATTGAACAGCGCATATGGTGAGGGGGACAGGAAAGTACCATGGTGAGGGTTATAGTGCTGTTTCAAACAGGTATGGGGACGCTAAAGCTGTGAAGTGGTTTACAGTTACCTTGTTTTTCGGACACCACGTGATTCGGGGGGGTGGCGTTGTTTTTATCCTGTAGTTTAAACTGGATAATTGAGCATTCAGAGGAGGCGGATGGCATGTTTAGCGGAGGTGGAAATGGGTCGAAGGGCAGGTCTGTTTAGGGGGCTGCCAAGGGTGGAATTGAGGATATCCCCGTCGGGAATAGTGCCTGATGAGAGTCGAGCAGGTTTAGGCATATTCAGTTGTCGTGCCCGACTGGGGGCGTCTGTAAGGACGGGGATCGTGCTGGAACTGGCAAGACGGCTATTATGTACCTGTGGATGGGGTATTGGAGTTAGTGTGTGTAATTGTACTTGGGGGGCCTGGATGGTAAAAAATTGGACGTAAAGACGGCTTTTTGATGGCTATCAGGGCACACGGAGAGTCCGCATGTGTTTGGCGGCATGTGAATGGAGAATAATACATTGACTGTTCACTGCTGGGCTGTTATGTGTATTGTTCATAATGTGAAGTGTTCAGTCTTGCTGCACGGGCAGTGTGAGATGTGTTCGGTATTGCTCAGTATATTATCTGGATGATCATTTCTGTTGGGACGGCAGGTTCATCCTTTTTTGGGCTCTGTGACGGTTTTGCATTTCAAAATAAAAAATGTGGGATAAAGTGTGCGGTTTTGTTGGGTGCACTTAATTTACTTGTAGGATTATGTTCATGGGCTGACTGCCAGGTCCCTAGCAGTTGGTATGGTGGGCGAATTGCCCGGCACATTTGTTGAATTTGAGGTCAAAGCGGAGAGTTTTGGTTGTGTGGGGTGTTTTTTCTATGGTTGAGATGTCGGGCAGTAGTGCCAACAGGTGCGAACAGTGTGTGGCAGTTGTATAAGAAGGTGGTTGGTTTGGGTGGTTTGGTGCCTTTTTAGGGTCATCGGTGGCCGGTAGGCAGGATAAAAAAAAAAAGGTGCAGAGTTTGATGGTATTGGAGATTTTACCGGTTAGCTGCAGTATTGTGGGAACTGGAGTTCCTAACTTCCTAGGTCAGAGGGTTTGTTTCCAGTGTGTCGAGCTGCCGGTGATCTCAGCTTTAATGTGTTGTTTAAACATGTCTAGTAGGGTCTCTATGTCTGTTGGTGCGGATGTGTTTCTCATGGAGCATTGGGGGGTTGCAAAGTACGTACCAAGGAGTATTAAATAGGGGGGGGGGCTGCTTCATTGTATCGCCTTCAGTCTCGTAAATTGGGAGTTGATCCCTGACGTGCATGAAGTGGATATGCAGGGCCTGGATGGTTAAGGGACAGTGATAACAATGGGGTTAAGGGTTTATTGCCGAGATTGGTGATTGAGGCTACAGGGTGCCGTTCCAGCAAGGTGGCAGGAATGGGCAGGTTTCTGGAGGTTACTGTGGAGGTTGTTGGGTTCTTTGGTATTATCCTTTGTTGGGGGAATGAATTTGTAACTTATAAATCAGCCTCAATGGTGTTGCAGAAGGTGCTACGATTGCATTTTGGTTCAAGCTGCGTGGGGTGCAGGATTTGACCAGGGGATTTTTGGGAGGTGTTCTGCACTGGGGATGTGGTAATAATGCCAGATGGAGTGGAATGTTGCGGATGAAGAGTCAGAGATGGATTGAGTTCAGCAGGGAGACTATTCATGGTGTATGGTCTCCCAGGACTTTGGTTATTCCTGGTTTCCACTGTGTGGGTTAACTTGGCTCCCATTGTTACAGGCAGGGAGATAGTTTGTGTCTATCACCGTGCCAGTTTGTGGTTATTTTAAGGGAATGTTTGAGGAAGGTGGGTAAGCAGCCGGGTGAGGATGGGTTGCTTTCAGTCAGGATTGGCGCTGCCACAGAGGTGCCACGGTTGGGATTGAACAATTAGGTGGCTCAACGGGTTTGAAATTGTGAATCAGCTAAATGTGCGGCCTCTTTGGTAGGTAACGTGGCTGGGGGGGAAATGGTCTGGCACGGGGAGAAGGGGTCGTAGGTAACATATTGCTTAGACGTTTTGTGTTTATTCTTATGAAGTTATAACTCGGTTTTGGTTACTATGGGTAATAATTGGGCGTGTATACTGGGACGTTGCTTGTGTCCTTTGGGGGCAGGGCAAGGCGATGTTTGAACATATGACTGTCAGTTGGGGCAGGACGTGGCTTCGATGCTCAAGTGGTTTTTGGGAGGGGTTTGAGTATTGTGGTTGGGTGGATCAACCCTATAATGAGTCGGGTTGCATGAGGGGAATGATCTTGGGTTTATTCATCCCAGGAGTTGATGCAGGATATTAGGTGCAATTTGTTACGATGGAAGTATTCATACCTGGGTTGGTTTGTGATGTGGTTGGGTAGTATGGTCTGTCTGTCAAGGTGGTATGCCGGATTTGTAAAAATAAAATAAAAAAATGTTTAACAAGGCTAAAGTTAAAGTCAAGTGGGGTGTCATGGTGAGACACCGGGAGTTGGAGTGATCGGCTCTGCAATATTGGAGGTTGGATGGTGTTATTTTGTTTCAAACAGATTGGGGATGTCGGGCTTGCATGAACGAATTGAGCAAGCATTGGGTGGTGGTGGGTCCAGTCCACGTAAGGTGTCACGTGGCCAGTCCTGTGGCGGGGGTAGGTCTGTTCCAGAGGCGGTTTAATGGATAATCGTAGTTGGGAGGGGAGCCACTAGTACGGTATAGTGGCTCCGGTTACAGGTAATTTGCAGGCACGGGTCTTGCAAGGTAGGGGTATTAGTTCTTGGTAATTAATACCTCTTGTGGTTTAATGGATCATGGTATCCGGGAGGTGAGCCACTAGTAAGGTATAGTGGCTCCAGTTTCAGATAATTGGCAGGCACAGGGTTCTGCAACTTAGGGGTATTAATTCTCGGTAATTAATACCTTGTCCCTGGGGTCGGTGTGTTGCGGCCAGGGACAATCCCTCGGGTCGGTGTGTTGCGGCCTGGGATAATGTTTCATTGTGGGAGGTGGCTTCTGGACCAGGCTTATCCAGGGTTACGTATTTGTATTACGTACTGTATTATTACTGTGTTACCTATTGTTTAATGTTGGGACACCAGGGTGCGGTGTCCCTGGGTTAGTATGTAAATAATAGGTAATAAAAGAGCTGCTGTGGCCAAATTTTAACCAAGTCGCAAGCAGTGTCCGTGTATTATTTACAAAGAGTTTAATGGGTTGGTAACACAAGAATTTACCGACCGGAGAATCCCCCGTCAATTGTCATGGAGCATACAATCTGCTGTGCCATTTGTCTTGAGGACGCAGATACCCCATAGGTGGCAGAAAACGACTGCTTTGATGCACAGCAGGGAAGGAGCCACATTTCCCTTTGTGAACGGAAAATTGACTGGAATTGTTAGCGGACACCATGTCGCATTTGCAGAGCCCCTGGGGTGCCTAAACAGTGAAAAAAAAACACAAGTGACCCCATTCTGGAAACTAGACCCCCCAAGGAATTTATCTAGATGCATGGGGAGCACTTAGAACCCCCAGGTGATTCACATGTTGAGCCGTGAATATGAAAAAATACTTTTTTTTCACAAAAATGTTCTTTTAGTCTCAATTTTCTCATTTTCACAAGGACAAAAGGATGAATAAACCCCAAAATGTGTTGGGCAATTTCTCCTGAGTACACGGATACCCCATAAGGTACCGTCAGACGGGGACATATCGCCGGCGGTGTTGCCGGCGATCGCGGGAGCGCGCATCCCTGACAACATCGCCGGGGAGATGTCAGACGGAGCAACTTACCGGCGATGTCGCCGGCTAGTTGCCGCGGCTATCGCTCGCTGGGTTGCCCAGCAACCCAGCGAGCGATAACTCGCAATGTTGTAGATAGGCGGAATCGCCCGCAACATTGCAGGTTGCCGCGTTACACAGGGCGATTAGGCAGGATCGCCTCAGCAACATCGCCAGGTTTCCCAACATTGTTGGGAAACCTGGCGATGTGACTCAGGCGATTTTTCGCCTGATTATCGCCCTGTCACACGAGGCAACTCCCCGCGATGTCGTCGCAACCTGGCCACGCCCCTCAGTTGCCGGCAACATCGCCGGCGATATGTCCCCGTGTGACGGTACCTATATGTGGTGAAAAATCACTGATTGGGTGCAGAGCAGGGCTCAGTGGGGAAGGAGCCTTTGTTTGAAGCTTAGATATTGATGGAATGGTCTACAGGTGTCATGTAGTGTTTGATTAGCCCTTGATGTACCTAAACAATACAATTCCCCCATTCTGGAAACTAGGCTCCCCCAAGGAACTTATCTAGTTGCATGGTGAGCACTTTGAACCCCCAAGAGCAGAGGTGTATCCAGGCTTTCTGGCACCCGGGGCAAGACTTCAGTTTGGCGCCCCCCCGGCGGTCTCCGTAGTCTTCATGTGACCGGTCATTCATATGTGATGCGCACACTTGCAGTCACGTGCCGTCAAGCTGCTCTACTTAATTTTCTCAATGTTCAGTGAAAAATCTAAGTGTACTACATGCTGTTAGCATTGGTTTACAATGCTTAGTGTTTGAATTAAAGGGCTCGTCCATGTGTGAGACGAGTCTGTAATCCCTCTAGGTTACTACAGGCCCCTGAATTCTCACAGCGCGTGCACTGCACACTGTCAGGATTCTCTCGTGCTGATGGTAAGATTGGACGGTTGTGTGAGCACAAGTATAAGATTTATATACTCATTTTCATTGATCGGGGCCACACATGACTAGTCAGCACGTGACTGCAGGTATGTAAATTGCATACTTCATACTTACATTTATGTGACCTGCCACACTCACTGCCAGCACCAGAGAATCCTGACAGCAGGCAGTTTGCGCTCTACGAGAATTCATAATTCTGCAGTCACACAGAGTGACACATAGAGACACATAGAGTGACTGCAGACTTATCACAGATTTGGACAACCCCTTTAATGCTCCTAACAAATAAACATTGTAACTATGGCACAAAACCTTATTAAGATCGCCATATCTAATGTAATCTTACAAGTTATGGATTGTTACATGTGTACAGGATCAGAACCTGATCAAAACTACATCACCAGGCCCACCAGAGATACAAAAATGCATCCATATAACCCTCATCAGTACAGAAAGAGCATCACAACCCTCACCAGTGCAGAGATATATCACCAGACCCACCAGAGGTAAAGAAATAAAACCCCCATCACTACAGGAATACAGCCATATAACCCCCAACACTATAGAAACAAAGCATCAAAATCCTCATCAGTACAGAAATTCATAATCAGAACAACAGCAGTGGTAAAACAACTGTAATGTCAGATCAGACCTTCCACATTTGTGCTGCATGAACCTACAACTCCTAATACATCCTTAACAATGGTGAGGACATACTGGGAGTTGTTGTTACCAGTCACCATCAGACCATACAGGAACCACAGCACTGATGAGAATTATGGCCCCTTTACACGCAGCTACAGGTAACAGGTTTTCCACAGGTAACTTACTGGTTGCAGTAAAATCATGGAGACATGGTTCTATCTTGTTGCTGTGTACAAATGGAACTATGTCTCCATGATTTCACTGCAGCCAGTTACCTGTGGAAAACCTGTTACCTGTAGCTGCGTGTAAAGGGGCCATTAGTATCACAAATAATCATTTACATCCGGGTACCTTATAGATGACCTTGTCTCTGATCGGGGTCGTCTTTTTCTTTTCTTCATCTTGTCCAGACACCATGATGACTTTTCACATCCACAGCTCGTCTCTGGAGACTTCCATCTTCTCCGATCTTCAGCACATCCCGGAACGATACCCTTAAAAATAGCAGAATGATCAAAATTCTCCGTAAAAATATCTGCCCTACACTGTACCCCGGAATAAATAATTGTTCCCCCTCACTGTTCCCTGCACAAAATATGATTTACACACTGTCCCTCTTCTGGCGCATGCCCTCCACACTGCCTCCTCATCACACTGCCCTCTCCTTTCCATATTGCGCTCCCTGGTCACACTGTCCTCTCACACTGTGAAGCCCCTAGATTCCTCTTTCATTGTCCCAAAGTGTGAAGCCAACAAAAGTGTCCCCCAAACACCGTATGACCCCCACCCCCAGTGAATTCCTCCATACGCACAGTATGATGACCCTACTGTATCCCCCTCAACTACCCTGACACAGTATGATCTCCAACTGTGACCCCACACAGTCCTCTATTTAGTTTACTGGACCTACATACAGTATACTGGCCCCTACACTTCTTCACACTGTATAATTGCCCCAATAAAGCCCTCAAATCGCCCTCCACAAAGTAAAAAGGCTCCCTTAAAGCCCTTCAAATTTCATAATGGATTCCATAAAGTATAATTGGCTCCACATAGTCCTCCAAATATTATAATGCATCATCCATAGTTCTCCATATAGTATAATGCACCCCATAATCCTCCAAATAGTATATTCCACCCCTATTGTCCTCCATGTAGTATAAGGCTAGTGTGGCGGTGGGTCTACAACTTAGGACTTTCGAGGAGGTATTAGAAGATAGAATTAATAAGAAATGCAAGGCTATAATGAGCAACAATACACACCCGCTCTCTGAACTGTTTGCGAAGCAGAAGAGCACATTCAGCAAGCGTCTAATCCAACTAATGTGTAAAAAGGAAAGATACAGAAAATCGTTTGTTCCGACAGCTGTGGGGATGTTTAACAAATGTATAAGTGTAAAGCATCCAAAGAGTAAGTGAAGTTCTAAGGGTATGGGGGAAATTGGTGAGGTACATGTACCAGTCTACCCGCATCTGCTGTCCATATAGACTTATTTTGTAAAGTGTGTAATGTTCTTGATCTTTGTTCTGCTGCTGTAATACTGTAATTTCCTCCGGGATCAATGAAATTTATCTTATCTTATCTTATAATCCACCCCCATAGTCCTCCATATAGTATATTGCACACCCAAAGACCTCCATAGAGTATAATGAACCCCCAGAGGCCTCCATATATTATAATGCACCACACAGTCCTCCATATATTATAATGCAGCCACAAAGTCCTCAATAGAGTTCAATGCACCCCCAAAGTCCTCCATATAGTATAATGCACCCCCACAGTTCTCCATAGAGTAAAATGCACTCCCATAGTCCTCCATTTAATACAATGAACCCCCACAGCCCTCCATATATTATAATGCACCCCCACTGTCCTCCATATAGTATAATGCATCCCATAGTCCTTCAAAGAGTACAATGCACGCCCATAGTCCTCCATAGAGTACAATGCACTCTCATAGTCCTCCATATAGTATAATGCACCCCCACAGTTCTCCATAGAGTAAAATGCACTCCCATAGTCCTCCATATAATACAATGAACCCCCACAGCCCTCCATATATTATAATGCACCCCCACTGTCCTCCATATAGTATAATGCATCCCCATAGTCCTCCATATAGTATAATGCACCCCATAGTCCTTCAAAGAGTACAATGCACCCTCATAGTCCTCCATGTCACAGAATGCACCGCCATAGTAGTACAATGCACCCCCATAGTCCTCCATAGAGTACAATGCACTCTCATAGTCCTCCATATAGTATAATGCACCCCCACAGTTCTCCATAGAGAAAAATGCACTCCCATAGTCCTCCATATAATACAATGAACCCCCACAGCTCTCCATATATTATAATGCACCCCCACTGTCCTCCATATAGTATAATGCATCCCATACCCCTCCATATAGTATAATGCACCCCATAGTCCTCCAAAGAATACAATGCACCCTCATAGTTCTCCATGTCGAAGAATGCACTCCCATAGTAGTACAATGCACCCCCATAGTCCTCCATAGAGTACAATGCACTCTCATAGTCCTCCATATAGTACAATGCACCCCCATAGTCCTCCATATATTATAATGCAGCCACAAAGTCCTCAATAGAGTTCAATGCACCCCCAAAGTCCTCCATATAGTATAATGCACCCCCACAGTTCTCCATAGAGTAAAATGCACTCCCATAGTCCTCCATTTAATACAATGAACCCCCACAGCCCTCCATATATTATAATGCACCCCCACTGTCCTCCATATAGTATAATGCATCCCATAGTCCTTCAAAGAGTACAATGCACGCCCATAGTCCTCCATAGAGTACAATGCACTCTCATAGTCCTCCATATAGTATAATGCACCCCCACAGTTCTCCATAGAGTAAAATGCACTCCCATAGTCCTCCATATAATACAATGAACCCCCACAGCCCTCCATATATTATAATGCACCCCCACTGTCCTCCATATAGTATAATGCATCCCCATAGTCCTCCATATAGTATAATGCACCCCATAGTCCTTCAAAGAGTACAATGCACCCTCATAGTCCTCCATGTCACAGAATGCACCGCCATAGTAGTACAATGCACCCCCATAGTCCTCCATAGAGTACAATGCACTCTCATAGTCCTCCATATAGTATAATGCACCCCCACAGTTCTCCATAGAGAAAAATGCACTCCCATAGTCCTCCATATAATACAATGAACCCCCACAGCTCTCCATATATTATAATGCACCCCCACTGTCCTCCATATAGTATAATGCATCCCCATACCCCTCCATATAGTATAATGCACCCCATAGTCCTCCAAAGAATACAATGCACCCTCATAGTTCTCCATGTCGAAGAATGCACTCCCATAGTAGTACAATGCACCCCCATAGTCCTCCATAGAGTACAATGCACTCTCATAGTCCTCCATATAGTACAATGCACCCCCATAGTCCTCCATAGAGTACAATGCACCCTCATAGTCCTCCATAGAGTACAATGCACTCTCATAGTCCTCCATATAGTACAATGCACCCCCATAGTCCTCCGCAGAGTACAATACACCCTCATAGTCCTCCATAGAATACAATGCAGACCCATAGTCCTCCATAGAGTACAATGCACCCCCATAGTCCTCCATGGAGTACAATGCACCCCCCATAGAGTACAATACACCTTCATAGTCCTCCACAGAATACAGTGAACCCTCATAGTCCTCCATAAAGTACAACGCACCGTCATAGTCCTCCATAGAGTACAATTCACACTCATAGTCCTCCATAGAGTACAATGCACCCTCATAGTCCTCCATAGAGTACAATGCACCTTCATAGTCCTCCATAGAGTACAATGCACCCTCATAGTTCTCCATTGAGTACAATGCACCCTCATGGTTCTCCATAGAGTACAATGCACCCCCATAATCCTCCATATAGTATATTGCATCATTATAGACCTCCACATAGTATATTGAGCCCCCATAGTCCTCCATATACATTCCCATAGTCATCTGTATAGTATAATGCACCCCCATATACATTCTTATAGTCATCTGGTTAGTATAATGCACCCCCATATACATTCCCATAGTCATCTGTATAGTATAATGCACCCCCATATACATTCTTATAGTCATCTGGGTAGTATAATGCACCCCCATATACATTCTTATAGTCATCTGGGTAGTATAATGCACCCCCATATACATTCCTATAGTCATCTCTATAGTAGAATGTGGTGTCATCTTCCTTCGCATATTATCATGCTGTTCCCCATAGCCTCCCATCCTTGTACTCACGGATTTACAAAAAAAAAAGTAAATACTCACCTCGGTCCTCACTGGCTGCCCCGTTCTCCTCTCCCGGCTGCTACACTGCAGTGCTCAGCACAGCGGCGCACAGGGATGACGTCATCGGTCGCCATGCCGCGCTTACACAGAGGACGGGAGACAGTGGCGGCCGGGACCTGAAAATGTATATTTAAACTGTAGAGAGCGGGAGCTTGAATTCCCACCGGGCACCCCCACGAATATCGCCCCCTGTTCAGCAGCAAAATCCGGCCAGCGAGGAGAGACCTCGGATGCTGCAGCAGGAGGCTCGATGACTGACTGCTGTGCCCGGGGTAGATGCCCCGCCAGCACCCCTGGATATGGCCCTGCCCAGGAGCTTCATACATTGAGCCGTGAAAATGAAAAAAAAATTACATTTCTTTCCACAAGCTGCAATTTATTTTAGCCGCAATTTTGTCATTTTCACAAGGGTAAAAGCATGAAATGGACTCAAACATTTGTTGGGCAATTTCTCCTGAGTACACGGATACCCCATATGTGGCAGAAAAGCACTAACTGGGTGCACAGCAGGGCTCAGGGGGGAAGGAGCATTGTTTTGGAGAGTAGATGTGAAAGTAGGAATGGTTTGCTGGTGTCATATAGTGTTTGGTTAGCCCTTGATGTACCCAAACAATAGAAATCCCCCACAAGTGACCCCACTTTGGACACTAGTAAATGTTCTTTTGTGTTATCCTGCCTCCACATACAGTAGATAACACAGGATCCACCATTTACAATAGGTGATATCACAGCTCACCTCCTCCTGTACAATGACTGATAACACCTCTATATACAGTAGATAACACAGGATCCACCATTCACAATAGAAGATATCACAGCTCACCTCCTCCTGTACAATGACTGATAACACCTCTATATACAGTATATAACACAGGATCCACCATTCACAATAGGTGATATCACAGCTCACCTCCTCCTCCTGTACAATGACTGATAACACCTCTATATACAGTAGATAACACAGGATCCACCATTCACAATAGATGATATCACAGCTCACCTCCTCCTCCTGTACAATGACTGATAACACCTCTATATACAGTAGATAACACAGGATCCACCATTCACAATAGGTGATGTCACAGCTCACCTCCCCCTCCTGTACAATGATTGATAACACCTCTATATACAGTAGATAACACAGGATCCACCATTCACAATAGGTGATATCACAGCTCACCTCCTCCTCCTGTACAATGACTGATAATGTTTCGACCAGAGCTGGGGTGCGTGGGGTACTCGGTCACCGGGGCTTCTGTGTGGGATGTCACGGGTGGTCGGTATCCCCGGTGCCGTGCCCTGGCGAACAATTATACCAGGTGTTGTTGGTAAACGGTGGGGGTAAAAGGGGTTATTTACAGGGGGACGTGACGCCACCTGTAGGGTCTGGTAAGGTGGTACCAGCGCTGCCAGCCGGCCACTGAGGTGATGGAGGGGGCAGCAGTGTGTGGTACAGCTCCCCACAGGTGGAGCTTTACCTCAGGGCAGCTATGATGGTATATGAGACGGTGAGGGAGGGCAGTGATGATAAATGGTGGTGCTGTTCTTACCCGTCTGCTGTAGATGTTGATGATGTTACGTCCTTTGAGCTGCGGCAGGAAGAATAACAGAAACCAGTTCTTGTTTAACTTTGCTTTACTCGGTACCGGATGATGATATAACAATACACGGTACAGTTTGGTTTAGAGGGTTGTCACCAACTCAGGATTTTCCTCTTAGGGAGTCTATAGATGTTCCTTCTTTGTCTTTCAGGGTTTCTATTCTCTTTCTAGATCTTTCCTTCTTTCCCACCTTCGCAGAGCTCACCCGCCAGTCCTGCAGTCTGTGTCTAGTAGGATTAAATTGACTATTACCAGTCCAAATGGGAACAGCAGGAACGCACAAGTTTCCCACTTGACACCGGGTTTCAGTCTTTCCTCACTAGTGTAGGACCGTCTTTTGGGCATGAGGGGTGAGGTAACTTGTGGTGCTGTCAGCAACCCGGTCTGGTTGGGCCTGCAGCTCGTCGGCTTCGCAGTCAGGGATGAACTCCTGGCTGCCTCGGTAGTCCGTGTCACCTGTGAACCCTCAACATGACCAGCTGGTTCCTACCAGTCAGGGTCAGTTGCCATCTGTCCTGGGCCCCCACATATAGATGGGGTACCCTCCACTCAGCTCAGGCTGCCAGGCGTGACCACACTGTCTGCCTTCCCAACGCCGTCTGAGGTAAAATCTTAACTGTCACTCTGCTCTATCCTAAGCTCCGCCCACCACCTGTGGAACCTACCATAAAGTCAGTTTCCCCTACACTAAGTGGTGTGGTCCTAGGTGAGTGCTAAAAATAGACTCCATAAGCATTAAATCGTAACCTGGCAACTTACAAGTAAAAACACATTTTATATTCAAGTGTAATACCATTCTGTGGCGCATACCTGCAGGGGCGCCCACACACCCCTTGGTGAAACACACCCGTCCGCGGGTGTCAAACCAAACCTGGAATAAAATGCATTTTACATATAACATTGAACATTTAAAACAGATATCAACAATAAGATTGCTTCTTTTCTTCCCTATTAGGGAGGCGCATTGCTTATAACGTTGCATCAAACTTTGACTATAATCTAGTCCATACTGGCCCAACTGGGACCAGGTAACAAGTTCTTTGGTTACTGTCCATCAAGTGCTGAAAAGGAAAAAGAAACAGTGCAATTCCAGAAAAATATGCATTTTAAACAATTCTGCTCACACTTTGAACAGTGCAATACCGGGTTAACTCTTTATTACTCAACTTACTGACCCGGTTTGCAAACCTCCCACTGAGACCTGCGTGGCGTTTATTTATCCCCACAATACAGGTCCCGGTCCAGGTGGCCCTGGGGAACTGCAGATAGATGGACTCTCCTCTCTCCAACCGTTGCTGCTGATGCTGGTACCGCGACCCTCCATAGCTCGCGGGGCCCGGCCTCCTCCGTACCACCGGCTCCTTCAGGAACTGGATGAAGTCCTCCGCCTCGGTGATATCCTCCTTTCCGGGCTCCACAAGGGGTGCATAAACCGGTCCCAGGGAATCAGCAGCTGGGACTGCCATTGCCTCACAGCCGGTTACAGGTAACAGGTCCGGAGCCTGACCAGGTATATTGAGTCCGCTCCCGGCCGCATCCTGCTTAGTTCTTATAGTCCATAACCGGTGTGGGCTGGCGCTCGACCCGCCCCCTTGGTTGATTGAGAGCAATGGGGCGGGGAGACTTTCTGACGCCTCTTAAATGGCCCAAGTATGCTGAGGGGCCGAGGCACACCCCTAGGCCGGCACATTGTTGTTTCTGCCCTTTTAAGCCCGCCACAAAGTTCTAATGGGCAAGTCCTTCGGGCTTTTCCGGAGCCCGCCACTGCCTTCGTCACTCCTCGGCAGAGCGAAGGGGGCGGGGCTTATCTTCCCGCTCTTTCTCCTGCTGCAGTGACGCAGTTTGAATTTTGTGAGGCGATGTAATGGCGGCTCGGCACAGTTCTTATAATCCACACAGTTAAACAGTAATAAAGTTCTTAAGGCACACTTCACCTGGTAGGTACCAGGCTGGCTCATCCTGTTCGTGACGCCAATTTGTTTCGACCAGAGCTGGGGTGCGTGGGGTACTCGGTCACCGGGGCTTCTGTGTGGGATGTCACGGGTGGTCGGTATCCCCGGTGCCGTGCCCTGGCGAACAATTGTACCAGGTGTTGTTGGTAAACGGTGGGGGTAAAAGGGGTTATTTACAGGGGGACGTGACGCCACCTGTAGGGTCTGGTAAGGTGGTACCAGCGCTGCCAGCCGGCCACTGAGGTGATGGAGGGGGCAGCAGTGTGTGGTACAGCTCCCCACAGGTGGAGCTTTACCTCAGGGCAGCTATGATGGTATATGAGACGGTGAGGGAGGGCAGTGATGGTAAATGGTGGTGCAGTTCTTACCCGTCTGCTGTAGATGTTGATGATGTTACGTCCTTTGAGCTGCGGCAGGAAGAATAACAGAGACCAATTCTTGTTTAACTTTGCTTTACTTGGTACCGGCTGATGGTATAACAATACACGGTACAGTTTGGTTTAGGGTGCTGTTACCAAGTCAGGATTTCTCTTAAGGAGTCTTTAGATGTTCCTTCTCTGTCTTTCAGGGTTTCTATTCTCTTTCTAGATCTTTCTGTCTTTCCCACCTTGGAAGAGCTCACCCGCCAGTCCTGCAGTCTGTGTCTAGTAGGCTTAAATTGACTATTACCGGTCCAAATGGGAACAGCAGGAACGCACAAGTTTCCCACCTGATACCGGGTTTCAGTCTTTCCTCACTAGTGTAGGACCGTCTTTTGGGCATGAGGGGTGAGGTACCTTGTGGTGCTGTCAGCAACCCGGTCTGGTTGGGCCTGCAGCTCGTCGGCTTCGCAGTCAGGGATGAACTCCTGGCTGCCTCGGTATCCGTGTCACCTGTGAACCCTCAACATGACCAGCTGGTTCCTACCAGTCTAGGTCCGTTGCCATCTGTCCTGGGCCCCCACATATAGTTGGGGTACCCTCCACTCAGCTCAGGCTGCCAGGCGTGACCACACTGTCTGCCTTCCCAACGCCGTCTGAGGTAAAATCTTAACTGTCACTCTGCTCTATCCTAAGCTCCGCCCACCACCTGTGGAACCTACCATAAAGTCAGTTTCCCCTACACTAAGTGGTGCGGTCCTAAGTGAGTGCTAAAAATAGACTCCATAAGATTTAAATCGTAACCTGGCAACTTACAAGGAAAAACACATTTTATATTCAAGTGTAATACCATTCTGTGGCACATACCCGCAGGGGCGCCACACACCCCCTTGGTGAAACACACCCGTCCGCGGGTGTCAAACCAAACCTGAAATACAAAAATGCATTTTACATATAACATTGAACATTTAGAACAGATATTAACAATAAGATTGCTTCTTTTCTTCCCTTGCGGGAGGCTCACTGCTTATAACGTTGCATCAAACTTTGACTATAATCTAGTCCATATTGGCCCAACTGGGACCAGGTAACAAGTTCCTTGATTAATGTCCATCAATTGCTGGAAAAGGAAAAAGAAACAGTGCAATGCAAGGGAAATATGCATTTTAAACAATTCTGCTCACACTTTAAACAGTGCAATACCGGGTTAACTCTTTACTGCTCAACTTTACTGACCCGGATTGCAAAGCACCCGCGGGGACCTGCGTGGCGTTCATTTATCCCCACAATACAGGTCCCGGTCCAGGTGGCCCTGGGGAACTGCAGATAGATGGACTCTCCTCTCTCCAACCGTTGCTGCTGATGCTGGTACCGCGACCCTCCATAGCTCGCGGGGCCCGGCCTCCTCCGTACCACCGGCTCCTTCAGGAACTGGATGAAGTCCTCCGCCTCGGTGATATCCTCCTTTCCGGGCTCCACAAGGGGTGCATAAACCGGTCCCAGGGAATCAGCAGCTGGGACTGCCATTGCCTCACAGCCGGTTACAGGTAACAGGTCCGGAGCCTGACCAGGTATATTGAGTCCGCTCCCGGCCGCATCCTGCTTAGTTCTTATAGTCCATAACCGGTGTGGGCTGGCGCTCGACCCGCCCCCTTGGTTGATTGAGAGCAATGGGGGCGGGGAGACTTTTTGGCGCCTCTTGAATGGCCTATGTTTGTTGAGGGGCCGAGGCACGCCCCTAGGCCGGCACATAGTTCTTTATGCACTTTTAAGCCCGCCCACCACGAAGTTTCTGTGGGCAAGTCCTTCGGGCTTTTCCGGAGCCCGCCACTGCCTTCGTCACTCCTCGGCAGAGCGGAGGGGGCGGGGCTTATCTTCCCGCTCTTTCTCCTGCTGTAGTGACGCAGCTGTAATTTCTGAGGCGGTGTAATGGCGGCTCGGCTCAGTTTTTATAATCCACACATTTAGACAATAATAAAGTTCTTAAGGCACACTTCACCCGGTAGATACCAGGCTGGCTCATCCTGTTCGTGACGCCAATTTGTTTCGACCAGAGCTGGGGTGCGTGGGGTACTCGGTCACCGGGGCTTCTGTGTGGGATGTCACGGGTGGTCGGTATCCCCGGTGCCGTGCCCTGGCGAACAATTATACCAGGTGTTGTTGGTAAACGG
Organism: Allobates femoralis; assembly: GCA_033576535.1. Lineage (NCBI taxonomy): Eukaryota > Metazoa > Chordata > Amphibia > Anura > Aromobatidae > Allobates > Allobates femoralis. The sequence goes on from JARQOC010000005.1 coordinate 572,797,837, forward strand.
TGGGGGTAAAAGGGGTTATTTACAGGGGGACGTGACGCCACCTGTAGGGTCTGGTAAGGTGGTACCAGCGCTGCCAGCCGGCCACTGAGGTGATGGAGGGGGCAGCAGTGTGTGGTACAGCTCCCCACAGGTGGAGCTTTACCTCAGGGCAGCTATGATGGTATATGAGACGGTGAGGGAGGGCAGTGATGATAAATGGTGGTGCTGTTCTTACCCGTCTGCTGTAGATGTTGATGATGTTACGTCCTTTGAGCTGCGGCAGGAAGAATAACAGAAACCAGTTCTTGTTTAACTTTGCTTTACTCGGTACCGGATGATGATATAACAATACACGGTACAGTTTGGTTTAGAGGGTTGTCACCAACTCAGGATTTTCCTCTTAGGGAGTCTATAGATGTTCCTTCTTTGTCTTTCAGGGTTTCTATTCTCTTTCTAGATCTTTCCTTCTTTCCCACCTTCGCAGAGCTCACCCGCCAGTCCTGCAGTCTGTGTCTAGTAGGATTAAATTGACTATTACCAGTCCAAATGGGAACAGCAGGAACGCACAAGTTTCCCACTTGACACCGGGTTTCAGTCTTTCCTCACTAGTGTAGGACCGTCTTTTGGGCATGAGGGGTGAGGTAACTTGTGGTGCTGTCAGCAACCCGGTCTGGTTGGGCCTGCAGCTCGTCGGCTTCGCAGTCAGGGATGAACTCCTGGCTGCCTCGGTAGTCCGTGTCACCTGTGAACCCTCAACATGACCAGCTGGTTCCTACCAGTCAGGGTCAGTTGCCATCTGTCCTGGGCCCCCACATATAGATGGGGTACCCTCCACTCAGCTCAGGCTGCCAGGCGTGACCACACTGTCTGCCTTCCCAACGCCGTCTGAGGTAAAATCTTAACTGTCACTCTGCTCTATCCTAAGCTCCGCCCACCACCTGTGGAACCTACCATAAAGTCAGTTTCCCCTACACTAAGTGGTGTGGTCCTAGGTGAGTGCTAAAAATAGACTCCATAAGCATTAAATCGTAACCTGGCAACTTACAAGTAAAAACACATTTTATATTCAAGTGTAATACCATTCTGTGGCGCATACCTGCAGGGGCGCCACACAAACACCTCTATATACAGTAGATAACACAGGATCCACCATTCACAATGGATGATATCACAGCTCACCTCCTCCTCCTGTACAATGACTGATAACACCTCTATATACAGTAGATAACACAGGATCCACCATTCACAATAGGTGATATCACAGCTCACCTCCTCCTCCTGTACAATGACTGATAACACCTCTATATACAGTAGATAACACAGGATCCACCATTCACAATAGGTGATGTCACAGCTCACCTCCCCCTCCTGTACAATGACTGATAACACCTCTATATACAGTAGATAACACAGGATCCACCATTCACAATAGGTGATATCACAGCTCACCTCCTCCTCCTGTACAATGACTGATAACACCTCTATATACAGTAGATAACACAGGATCCACCATTCACAATAGATGATATCACAGCTCACCTCCTCCTATACAATAACTGATAACCGCTCTATATATGGGGGGCGGTTGGTAACGGCAGGTAGGAGGGGACACATGTCCTGGGGCATGGACCCTGATCTTTACTCACCCTGGCAACGCCCCTGTCTGCTCCCCAAGCAGCCCATTTACAGTTCATGTACAAACATGTCTGCTCGTGTGTTCTGAGCAGACAATGGCATGGGGGCATAAAAGAGCAAGTTTGCACAGGTCACCATTCAGCCTAAGGCCGGCCCTGCCCGTGACCACAGGCATTTGGCACTACATACATTATATGCTGAGGGCAGTGCTGCCCTGGATGATAATGGTGACGGTGAGCATAGTGTTCAGTGCGCATGCTCAGGTGCCCTGCGGGGATTGGCTGCAGCGGAAACGCATCTTGAGGAGGCACACGGTGATAGTAAACAACGCGGAGACGGCGGAGACATACACCGCATTGAATGCAGTACAGTATGCTATTATTTCTTAACTGTACAGATATAGTACCCTCATAAGGATTGTCTCATGATCATCTTATGAATGAAACATGCGCATTATATTGTACATGCACTGATGAGCTCTTATATGTTATCCAGTGATCTGGTCATATCCACATGATCTAAACTTAAGCAGCTCCTTGACTGTTACTATGGTGATGGTTACATATGCTAAACAATTTGATTATAATTGATTACACCTGTGTTAACACGACTTAGGACTGAGCTGACTGTCAGCACATTGCTTGATAAAGACCGGTCACCATGGAAACGTTGCCATGGATCAGTAAAGTATCCACTTATTCACTTTGATGTTGGGAGTGCTGCCTGGTTCAATGGGGCTTTTTGGACATTGCCCCTATGGTTTTGCGCCCATATTTTATGTCGCTGGTGCTGCCCAGTTTACCTTTGTTTATACAAAAGATAACATGTTATATTGGGGATGAGCCCCTATACAGCCCCACCACTATATCTATATGTACAATCTCACTGACAAGGTCCCTTTACATGTTATATTGGGGATGAGCCCCTATACAGCCCCACCACTATATCTACATGTACAATCTCACTGATAAGGTCCCTTTACATGTTATATTGGGGATGAGCCCTATACAGCCCCACCACTATTTCTATATGTACAATCTCACTGAAAGGTCCCTTTACATGTTATATTGGGGATGAGCCCTATACAGCCCCACCACTATGTCTATATGTACAATCTCACTGACAAGGTCCCTTTACATGTTATATTGGGGATGAGCCCCTATACAGCCCACCACTATGTCTATATATACAATCTCACTGACAAGGTCCCTTTACATGTTATATTGGGGATGAGCTCCTATACAGCCCCACCACTATATCTATATGTACAATCTCATTGACAAGGTCCCTTTACATGTTATATTGGGGATGAGCCCCTTATACAGCCCACCACTATGTCTATATATACAATCTCACTGACAAGGTCCTTTACATGTTATATTGGGGATGAGCTCCTATACAGCCCCACCACTATATCTATATGTACAATCTCATGACAAGGTCCCTTTACATGTTATATTGGGGATGAGCCCCTATACAGCCCCACCACTATTCTATATATACAATCTCACTGACAAGGTCCCTTTACATGTTATATTGGGGATGAGCTCTATACAGCCCCACCACTATTCTATATGTACAATCTCACTGACAAGGTCCCTTTACATGTTATATTGGGGATGAGCTCCTATACAGCCCCACCACTATATCTATATGTACAATCTCATGACAAGTCCCTTTACATGTTATATTGGGGATGAGCCCCTATACAGCCCCACCACTATTTCTATATGTACAATCTCACTGACAAGGTCCCTTTACATGTTATATTGGGGATGAGCTCCTATACAGCCCCACCACTATTCTATATGTACAATCTCACTGACAAGGTCCCTTACATGTTATATTGGGGATGAGCTCCTATACAGCCCCACCACTATATCTACATGTAAATCTCACTGACAAGGTCCCTTTACATGTTATATTGGGGATGAGCCCCTATACAGCCCACCACTATATCTATATGTACAATCTCATGACAAGGTCCCTTTACATGTTATATTGGGGATACCTATACAGCACCACTATATCTATATGTACAATCTCATGACAGGTCCCTTTACATGTTATATTGGGATGAGCTCTATACAGCCCCACCACTATATTATATGTACAATCTATCTGACAAGGTCCTTTACATGTATATTGGGGATGAGCTCCTATACAGCCCACCACTATTCTATATGTACAATCTCACTGACAAGGTCCTTACATGTTATATGGGAGAGTGCCCTATATACAGTCACCACATATATCTATATGTACAATCTCATGACAAGTCCCTTTACATGTTTATTGGGGATGAGCCCTATACAGCACCATCTATTGTCTCTCTGACAGTCCCTTTATTTTATTGGGATGCCCTATCTAGCCCACATTTACTTATGTTCATCTCACAAAGTCCATTACATGTTATATTGGGGATGAGCCCCTATACAGCCCCACCACTATATCTATATGTACAATCTCACTGACAAGGTCCCTTTACATGTTATATATGGGGATGAGCTCCTATACAGCCCCACCACATATATCTATATGTACAATCTCACTGACAAGGTCCCTTTACATGTTATATTGGGGATGAGCTCCTATACAGCCCCACCACTATTCTATATGTACAATCTCACTGACAAGGTCCCTTTACATGTTATATTGGGGATGAGCCCTATACAGCCCCACCACTATATCTATATGTACAATCTCACTGACAAGGTCCCTTTACATGTTATATTGGGGATGAGCTCCTATACAGCCCCACCACTATATCTATATGTACAATCTCACTGACAAGGTCCCTTTACATGTTATATTGGGGATGAGCTCCTATACAGCCCCACCACTATATCTATATGTACAATCTCATGACAAGGTCCCTTTACATGTTATATTGGGGATGAGCTCCTATACAGCCCCACCACTATATCTATATGTACAATCTCACTGACAAGGTCCCTTTACATGTTATATTGGGGATGAGCTCCTATACAGCCCCACCACTATATCTATATGTACAATCTCATTGACAAGGTCCCTTTACATGTTATATTGGGGATGAGCTCCTATACAGCCCCACCACTATATCTATATAGTACAATCTCATGACAAGGTCCCTTTACATGTTATATTGGGGATGAGCCCTATACAGCCCCACCACTATATCTATATGTACAATCTCATGACAAGGTCCCTTTACATGTTATATTGGGGATGAGCTCCTATACAGCCCCACCACTATATCTATATGTACAATCTCACTGACAAGGTCCCTTTACATGTTATATTGGGGATGAGCCTCCTATACAGCCCCACCACTATATCTATATGTACAATCTCACTGACAAGGTCCCTTTACATGTTATATTGGGGATGAGCTCCTATACAGCCCCACCACTATATCTATATGTACAATCTCACTGACAAGGTCCCTTTACATGTTATATTGGGGATGAGCTCCTATACAGCCCCACCACTATATCTATATGTACAATCTCACTGACAAGGTCCCTTTACATGTTATATTGGGGATGAGCTCCTATACAGCCCCACCACTATATCTATATGTACAATCTCACTGACAAGGTCCCTTTACATGTTATATTGGGGATGAGCCCCTATACAGCCCACCACTATATCTATATGTACAATCTCACTGACAAGGTCCCTTTACATGTTATATTGGGGATGAGCCCTATACAGCCCCACCACTATATCTAATGTACAATCTCATGACAAGGTCCCTTACATGTTATATTGGGGATGAGCTCCTATACAGCCCCACACTATATCTAATGTACAATCTCATGACAAGTTCCCTTTACAGTCTTATATTGGGGATGAGCCCTATACAGCCCCACCACTATATCTATAATGTACCAATCTATGTTAAGGGTCCCTTTACAGTTATATTGATAGTCCTATACAGCCCACCACTATATCTTATGTACAATCTCACTGACAAGGTCCCTTTACATGTTATATGGGGATGAGCCCTATACAGCCTCCCCACTAGTTCTTATGTAAATTATGACAAGGTCCCTACATTTATATTGGGTAGCCCTATACAGCCCCACATTATATTATTGTACAATCCACTACAAGGTCCCTTATCATGTTATATTGGAGATGAGCTACCTTATGGCAGCCCCTATACTATATGTACAATCTCACTGACAAGGTCCTTTACATGTTATATTGGGGATGAGCTCCTATACAGCCCCACCACTATATTATATGTACAATCTCACTGACAAGGTCCCTTTACATGTTATATTGGGATGAGCCCTATACAGCCCCACCACTATATCTATATGTACAATCTCATGACAAAGGTCCCTTTACATGTTATATTGGGGGATGAGCCCCTATACAGCCCCACCACTATTCTATATGTACAATCTCATGACAAGGTCCCTTTACATGTTATATTGGGGATGAGCCCTATACAGCCCCACCACTATTCTATATGTACAATCTCACTGACAAGGTCCCTTTACATGTTATATTGGGGATGAGCCCTATACAGCCCCACCACTATTCTATATGTACAATCTCATGACAAGGTCCCTTTACATGTTATATTGGGGATGAGCCCCTATACAGCCCCACCACTATTCTATATGTACAATCTCATGACAAGGTCCCTTTACATGTTATATTGGGATGAGCCCCTATACAGCCCCACCACTATATCTATATGTACAATCTCACTGACAAGGTCCCTTTACATGTTATATTGGGGATGAGCTCCTATACAGCCCCACCACTATGTCTATATGTACAATCTCATTGACAAGGTCCCTTTACATGTTATATTGGGGATGAGCCCCTATACAGCCCCACCTCTATGTCTATATGTACAATCTCACTGACAAGGTCCCTTTACATGTTATATTGGGGATGAGCCCCTATACAGCCCCACCACTATATCTATATGTACAATCTCACTGATAAGGTCCCTTTACATGTTATATTGGGGATGAGCTCCTATACAGCCCCACCACTATATCTATATGTACAATCTCATTGACAAGGTCCCTTTACATGTTATATTGGGGATGAGCTCCTATACAGCCCCACCACTATATCTATATGTACAATCTCACTGACAAGGTCCCTTTACATGTTATATTGGGGATGAGCTCCTATACAGCCCCACCACTATATCTATATGTACAATCTCACTGACAAGGTCCCTTTACATGTTATATTGGGGATGAGCTCCTATACAGCCCCACCACTATATCTATATGTACAATCTCATTGACAAGGTCCCTTTACATGTTTATTATCTAAATATAGAGAATTCCGCCCGGACACAAGTTGTAACCACCTGAGTTGTCAACAAACGTATCCATAAAATGATGGACGGCGACATTGTGTGCGGACACTACGGAAAACACACAAACAGAATGAATATTAATATTCAGTGATCAATGTCTCCAGCCCTGATATGAAGCCATTAGCCGCATTCACTGAGATCTGTAACATGATCATTAGTCATAATAATCTGTGGCTCCAACTCTAAATAGATCATGGTGTCATCAAGTTTTTCCCATATTATAGACTGCCCGGTCATCTCTATAGGGCTGACAATACCGAGGTTCATATATGGCCATAGTGTCAGGCCCCTGTCCTCCTGGAGCAATAATAGCAGCAGTCCTGTGTAAATGAGGATAGGGGCATTGTATCATTGCTACATGGGGACACTGCCAGGATGATACATACAGTCGTGCTCATCTACAGGGGAGGATTTACCTTTATTGGCCAATCAAACCCATCTGTGTCATCTTCTGTGCATGTTATCAGGCCTAAATCACCAGGGTATGTGAACTTCTGATCAGGGTCATTAACATTTAAGAAGAGGAAACACAGTGATTGGACAGTAAATGGCTTCCCCCGACCACTAACCCAGGGGTGGGCAGCTCCAGGCCTCGTCCAGGTTTTCTGGATTTCCTTAGCATTTGACAGTTGGAGTCATCACCTGTGCAGGAGATTACATTACCAACTGTCAAATGCTAGGGATATACAGAAAACCTGCACTGTGTACGGCCCTCGAGGCCTGGAGCTGCCCACCCCTGCACTAACCCAATGAGTGGGAAAAAGCCTTTGTGTTATCATTCTCATATTCTCTGAAAAAAAGGCCAAACGTTCTGCCGGGGTGTGTAAACTATGGAGCACAACTGTACATTGTCTACATTGTAGGGTTTCATTCAACTCGCTGTGGTGACAAATTCTAGACAGACTTTTCATAGTTCATTTATAACAACACAAACTATCTCCATCCTATAGACAAGTCACCAACATGAATAAGCCTGTACCATCAACACACCTGACCCCAGCTATAGGACAAGCGATGGCCACAAAACCTCCCACAGACGTCACTTTGGGTCACATTCAATAGAATAGTGTTTACATTGTGATTTTCTTACCTGTTTTATTGAGGGATTCTGGTGGAAGTCTCCGTATTGGCGCACAATGATGAATAACAATATTCTCCCCATTGTCCTGATGAGGAGTCCACAGGTTTGTAGCTTCTTGTACTCAGTACTGGCAGCCTCTCTACACAAATGGGTTCTAAAGCTGTGTCAGTCTATAGAAAGCCTCTGATGCAACTTGTGAGATCACAGAAGTGATGTCATCGTGTTCTAAGACCAGGAGAGCAGATGGAATGATCATTTGAAACCACAGATCATGTGACCTCCCTCTGGCCTCCTCAGCCACAGTATATTGAACAACATAGGTGGTATAGACAATGCCGTTAACCCTTTCACCACCAGAGCTTGTTTTGACCCTGATGACGCGGCCATTTTTTGCCATTCTGACCAGTGTCGCTATATGAGGTTATAACCCTGTAACGCTTCAACAGATCCCAGTGATTCTAACATTGTTTCTTCATCACATATCAGACTTCATATTAGTGGTGAAGGCTGGGCAATACTTTGTGCAAACAAATCCGAAATTTGATGAAAATTGTGAAAATCTGGCTATTTTTAACTTTTGATTTTTTTGCCCTTCATCCCGAGAATTAGATCACACAGAATAGTTAATAAATAACATTCCCCACATGTCACTTTACATCAGCACAAGTGTTGAAACGAATTAGTTTTTTTTGTTATGAAGTTAGAAGGGGTCAAAGTTTATCAGCAATTCCTGATTTTTTCAGCAAAACGTAAAAAAAATCTATTTTTTTGGGGACCGCGTCACTTTTGAAGTGACTTTGAGGGGCCTATAGGACAGAAAACACCCAAAAGTGACACCATTCCAAGCACTGCACCCCTCAAGATACTCAAAACCACATTCAAGAAGTTTATTAACCCTTCAGGTGTTCACAGGAACTAAAGCGATGTGGAAGGAAAAAAAATACTATTTTCCTTTTCCAACAAAAATTTAATTTTAACCTGAAATATATTGAATTTTCACAAGGGTAACAGGAGACAATGGAGCATACAATCTGCTGTGCCATTTGTCTTGAGGACGCAGATCCCCCATAGGTGGCAGAAAACCACTGCTTTGATGCACAGCAGGGAAGGAGCCACATTTCCCTTTGTGAATGGAAAATTGACTGGAATTGTTAGCGGACACCATGTCGCATTTGCAGAGCCCCTGGGGTGCCTAAACAGTGAAAAAAAACACAAGTGACCCCATTTTGGAAACTAGACCCCCCAAGGAATTTATCTAGTTGCACGGCGAGCACTTTGCTTCATACACTGAGCCGTGAAAATGAGAAAAAAAAAAACATTTTTTTCCACAAGAACGTTCTGAAAATTTTGTCATTTTCACAAGGGCAAAAGGATTAAATGGACTCAAATATTTGTTGGGCAATTTCTCCTGAGTACACGGATACCCCATATGTGTCAGAACACCACTGACAGGGTGCACAGCAGGGCTCAGTGGGGAAGGAGCATTGTTTTGGAGAGTAGATTTCTAAGGAATGGTTTGCAGGTGTCATCAGGAGCGTAATAACTACAATAGGTGCAGGAGTTGCGATCGCACCCGGGCCCTGCAGCCTAGGGGGGCCCCAAAAGTTTCTTTGGCCTATTGAAAAAGACCAATAGTATTAAAGATTTGCTATAATTGAGGGCCCCGTTGGAGCCCCCGCATCGGGGCCCATGGGCCTGAAGTTACGCCACTGGGTGTCATATTGTGTTTGGTTAGCCCTTGATGTACCTAAACAATAGAAATCCCCACAAAGTGACCCCATTTTGGACACTAGACCCCAAGGAATTTAGCTAGATGCATGGTGAGGACTTGCACTCCCCCAGGTGCTTCATACATTGAGCCGTGAATAGGAAAAAAATCATTTTTTTTCACAAAAATGTTCTTTTGTGTTATCCTGCCTCTACATACAGTAGATAACACAATAGGTGATATCACAGCTCTCCTCCTCCTCCTGAACAATGTCTGATAACACCTCTATATACAGTAGATAACACAGGATCCACCTTTCACAATAGATGATATCACAGCTCACCTCCTCCTCCTGTACAATGACTGATAACACCTCTATATACAGTAGATAACAGGATCCACCATTCACAATAGGTGATATCACAGATCACCTCCTCCTCCTGTACAATGACTGATAACACCTCTATATACAGTAGATAACACAGGATCCACCATTCACAATAGGTGATATCACAGCTCACCTCCTCCTGTACAGTGACTGATAACACTTCTATATACAGTAGATAACACAGGATCCACCATTCACAATAGGTGATATCACAGCTCACCTCCTCCTCCTGTACAATGACTGATAACACCTCTATATACAGTAGATAACACAGGATCCTCCATTCACAATAGGTGATATCACATCTCACCTCCTCCTCCTGTACAATGACAGATAACACCTCTATATACAGTAGATAACACAGGATCCACCATTCACAATAGGTGATATCACATCTCACCTCCTCCTCCTGTACAAGGACTGATAACACCTCTATATACAGTAGATCACACAGGATCCACCATTCACAATAGGTGATATCACAGATCACCTCCTCCTCCTGTACAATGACTGATAACACCTCTATATACAGTAGATAACACAGGATCCACCATTCACAATAGGTGATATCACAGCTCTCCTCCTCCTCCTCTACAATGACTGATAACACCTCTATATACAGTAGATAACACAGGATCCACCATTCACAATAGAAGATATCACAGCTCACCTCCTCCTCCTGTACAATGACTGATAACACCTCTATATACAGTAGATAACACAGGATCCACCAATTCCAATAGATGATATCACAGCTCACCTCCTCCTCCTGTACAATGACTGATAACACCTCTATATACAGTAGATAACACAGGATCCACCATTTCCAATAGGGGATATCACAGCTCACCTCCTCCTGTACAATGACTGATAACACCTCAATATACAGTAGATCACACAGGATCCACCATTCACAATAGATGATATCACAGCTCACCTCCCCCTGTACAATGACTGATAACACCTCTATATACAGTATATAACACAGGATCCACCATTCACAATAGATGATATCACAGCTCACCTCCTCCTCCTGTACAATGACTGATAACACCTCTATATACAGTAGATAACACAGGATCCACCATTTCCAATAGATGATATCACAGCTCACCTCCTCCTGTACAATGACTGATAACACCTCTATATACAGTAGATAACACAGGATCCACCATTCACAATAGGTGATATCACAGCTCACCTCCTCCTCCTGTACAATGACTGATAACACCTCTATATACAGTAGATCACACAGGATCCACCATTCACAATAGATGATATCACAGCTCACCTCCTCCTCCTGTACAATGACTGATAACACCTCTATATACAGTAGATAACACAGGATCCACCATTCACAATAGATGATATCACAGCTCACCTCCTCCTGTACAATGACTGATAACACCTCTATATACAGTAGATCACACAGGATCCACCATTCACAATAGATGATATCACAGCTCACCTCCTCCTGTACAATGACTGATAACACCTCTATATACAGTAGATCACACAGGATCCACCATTCACAATAGATGATATCACAGCTCACCTCCTCCTGTACAATGACTGATAACACCTCTATATACAGTAGATCACACAGGATCCACCATTCACAATAGATGATATCACAGCTCACCTCCTCCTGTACAATGACTGATAACACCTCTATATACAGTAGATAACACAGGATCCACCATTCACAATAGGTGATATCACAGCTCACCTCCTCCTCCTGTACAATGACTGATAACACCTCTATATACAGTAGATCACACAGGATCCACCATTCACAATAGATGATATCACAGCTCACCTCCTCCTCCTGTACAATGACTGATAACACCTCTATATACAGTAGATCACACAGGATCCACCATTCACAATAGGTGATATGACAGCTCACCTCCTCCTCCTGTACAATGACTGATAACATCTCTATATACAGTAGATAACACAGGATCCACCATTCACAATAGGTGATATCACAGCCAGGGGTGAACCTAGCCTCTCTGCTGCCTGAGACAAACTGCAAAACGGCGCCCCCCCCCCCCCCCCAAGTAAATTTTTTAAAAATCGGTAGAATCAAATCTGGTATATACAGATTTATATCTATCCTGTAAAAAAAAGCACAATAGAAGACATTTTAATTTAGAGAAAAAGAGAGAAAAGATGTCCAAACACGAGGATGTCAGCGCCATCACATGTACATACAAGAACCACACAGGATAATCCAGAACAAGCATCAGTAATGGTAATGGCGGCTTGGCACAAGCTACAGACACATAATGATGGTGGCAGAGCGGTGCTCCTGTAGGCAGACGCAGTCCTGCATCCTTATAGAACAGGAGGCAGCACTGATTGCCAATCTATTATCTCTGGTACACCTGGATGCCTGTATGTACCGAGGGGCAGCACTGGACCTGGTGTGTGATTATGGCCAATCAGTCCTGCAGCAGAGGCGCATGTGAAAGGGACAATGCAACCTGCACACTAGGAGTGAACATAGAAATCATTGAGCCCCCCCCCGAAGAAAAATAATATTTGGCTAGGTCACATAGGTACATCTCACAACTTTACAGCCCTTACAAAGTAATTCTCCCACTTAAACCCGTATATTCACCTTACATTGCCCCCATAAAGTATGATGTCAACAAAAAAGCCCCACAAACACTGTATGATCCCCCCCCCCTCCCCAGTGAATTCCTCCACACGCACAGTATGATGACCCTACTGTACCTCTCTCAACTACCCCGACACAGTATGATCCACAACTTTGACCCACACATAGCCATCCATACAGTATAATGGACCTAAATGCAGTATATTGGCCCTTACACCTCATCAAACTGTATGATGGCCCAGAACGCAGCCCTCAAATAGTACTCTAGCAAGAATGAAAGGTTTCCTCATAACCCTCCAAGTATTATCATGCCCCCCACAGAGCCCTCCAAATATTATAATGGCTTCCATACAGTAGAACTGGCTCCATATAGTCCTCCATATAGTATAATGCACAGCACCCCACAGTCCTATGTTATAATGCACTGCACCCCACAGTCCTATGTTATAATGCACTGCACCCCACAGTCCTATGTTATAATGTACAGCACCCCACAGTCCTATGTTATAATGCACTGCACCCCACAGTCATGTTATAATGCACTGCACCCCACAGTCCTATGTTATAATGCACTGCACCCCACAGTCCTATATTATAATGCACTGCACCCCACAGTCCTATATTATAATGCACTGCACCCCACAGTCCTATATGATAATGCACTGCACCCCACAGTCCTATATTATAATGCACTGCACCCCACAGTCCTATATTATAATGCACTGCACCCCACAGTCCTATATTATAATGCACAGCACCCCACAGTCCTATATTATAATGCACTGCACCCCACAGTCCTATATTATAATGCACTGCACCCCACAGTCCTATATTATAATGCACTGCACCCCACAGTCCTATATTATAATGCACTGCACCCCACAGTCCTATATTATAATGCACTGCACTCCACAGTCCTATGTTATAATGCACTGCACCCCACAGTCCTATATTATAATGCACTGCACCCCACAGTCCTATATTATAATGCACTGCACCCCACAGTCCTATATTATAATGCACTGCACCCCACAGTCCTATATTATAATGCACTGCACCCCACAGTCCTATATTATAATGCACTGCACCCCACAGTCCTATATTATAATGCACTGCACCCCACAGTCCTATATTATAATGCACTGCACCCCACAGTCCTATATTATAATGCACTGCACCCCACAGTCCTATATTATAATGCACTGCACTCCACAGTCCTATATTATAATGCACTGCACCCCACAGTCCTATATTATAATGCACTGCACCCAGGGCTGGCTCCAGGTTTCTGTGGGCCCCGGGCGAAAAAGTCTCAGTGGGCCCCCTTTAGTACATATCATGGACTATAATATATATATTGCCGCACACTTAGCGCCAGCACCATAGACAATGCATGGGGCTTGCCGCAAATACGTAGCAAGTGCAGCCGCTAGACGGAAAATGCGGCAGATGCGGATTTTTTTTACCGCCACTGCCACATTTTAAAAAAACGCCTATCTGAAGGCGCCTTACAGGAACAGTGACTGCTGACACCAGCAAGAGCTGCTCCTGACAGTGAGTATATTACACGTTGTTAGGGCTAAGGTGCGTTTGCATTCTCTTGCGCTTTTTAAAAATACCCTTCAAATGCAAAATGTTGCATTTTTGTGCGTCTGAGGATTCTTGGTATATACACAAGCATCCTGGAGTGCACAAATAATGCAAGCAGCTCAATGGAGCCGCACTGCCATATGGTGGCACCGCAGCCAAGCGGAGTGTCTGGCCGTCCAGATCTCTCTTTCTCCTCACCTTTCTTCTCGCTGCTCCGGTCTCCTCCGGTCGCTCTGCACATATCAGCACAGTGATGACATCGTGCCCCTCCATGCTGAGCTGCAGAATGCAGACAGCGGCAGAAGAGACTCTGGAGAAGAATGCTGCTGGCAAAGGTGGCTGAGACTATAGGAGCGGAATCCGCGGGGTGCTACCACTGGTACACATTCCTCCTACGCACGCTGCTCCGCTCCGTACACCTCCTACGCACGCTGCTCTGCTCCGTACACCTCGTACACACTCGGCTCCGCTCCGTACACCTCGTACACACTCGGCTCCGCTCCGTACACCTCGTACACACTCGGCTCCGCTCCGTACACCTCCTACGCACGCGGCTCCGCTCCGTACACCTCCTACGCACGCGGCTCCGCTCCGTACACCTCGTACACACGCGGCTCCGCTCCGTACACCTCGTACACACGCGGCTACGCTCCGTACACCTCGTACACACTCGGCTCTGCTCCGTACACCTCGTACACACACGGCTCCGCTCCGTACACCTCATACACACTCGGCTCCGCTCCGTACACCTCGTACACACTCGGCTCCGCTCCGTACACCTCGTACACACTCTGCTCCGCTCCGTACACCTCGTACACACACGGCTCTGCTCCGTACACCTCGTACACACTCGGCTCCGCTCCGTACACCTCGTACACACTCGGCTCCGCTCCGTACACCTCGTACACACTCGCCTCCGCTCCGTACACCTCGTACACACGCGGCTACGCTCCGTACACCTCGTACACACTCGGCTCTGCTCCGTACACCTCGTACACACTCGGCTCTGCTCCGTACACCTCGTACACACACCGCTCCGCTCCGTACACCTCGTACACACTCGGCTCCGCTCCGTACACCTCGTACACACATGGCTCCGCTCCGTACACCTCGTACACACTCGGCTCTGCTCCGTACACCTCGTACACACTCGGCTCTGCTCCGTACACCTCATACACACTCGGCTCCGCTCCGTACACCTCGTACACACTCGGCTCTGCTCAGTACACCTCGTACACACTCGGCTCTGCTACATTCACACTGCAAATCCCTCCTGACCCCACACATAAACTTCACCTAATTGCTATGCTGGCCATCATGATGCTCAGAGTCCTGCATACACTGAGGAGCTGGTCATGTGACCCCTGACTCCACCCTCCATTGACATCATCACAGGTCCTGTCAGCCCAGAGTGTGCGGTTCTGTCGGCTCCCAGGAGGAGGGAGATCTCCGGAGCTGCAGGAGGCTGAGTGCGGCCTCCCTGCAAATGACCCCCCAGCTGCCCCCTAGATATGGCCCCGTACACATACCTCGCACACACGCGGCTCTGCTCCATACACCTCGTACACACTCGGCTCCGCTCCGTACACCTCGTACACACTCGGCTCCGCTCCGTACACCTCGTACACACTCGGCTCCGCTCCGTACACCTCGTACACACTCCGCTCCGTACACCTCGTACACACTCGGCTCCGCTCCGTACACCTCGTACACACTCGGCTCTGCTCCGTACACCTCGTACACACTCGGCTCCGCTCCGTACACCTCGTACACACGCGGCTACGCTCCGTACACCTCGTACACACGCGGCTACGCTCCGTACACCTCGTACACACTCGGCTCTGCTCCGTACACCTCGTACACACTCGGCTCCGCTCCCTACACCTCGTACACACTCGGCTCCGTACACCTCGTACACACTCGGCTCTGCTCCGTACACCTCGTACACACTCGGCTCTGCTCCGTACACCTCGTACACACTCGGCTCTGCTCCGTACACCTCGTACACACTCGGCTCTGCTCCGTACACCTCGTACACACTCGGCTCTGCTCCGTACACCTCGTACACACTCGGCTCTGCTCCGTACACCTCGTACACACTCGGCTCCGCTCCGTACACCTCGTACACACGCGGCTACGCTCCGTACACCTCGTACACACTCGGCTCTGCTCCGTACACCTCGTACACACTCGGCTCCGCTCCGTACACCTCGTACACACTCGGCTCCGCTCCGTACACCTCGTACACACACGGCTCCTCTCCGTACACCTCGTACACACATGGCTCCGCTCCGTACACCTCGTACACACATGGCTCCGCTCCGTACACCTCGTACACACTCGGCTCTGCTCCGTACACCTCATACACACTCGGCTCCGCTCCGTACACCTCGTACACACTCGGCTCTGCTCAGTACACCTCGTACACACTCGGCTCTGCTACATTCACACTGCAAATCCCTCTGACCCCACACATAAACTTCACCTAATTGCTATGCTGGCCATCATGATGCTCAGAGTCCTGCATACACTGAGGAGCTGGTCATGTGACCCCTGACTCCACCCTCCATTGACATCATCACAGGTCCTGTCAGCCCAGAGTGTGCGGTTCTGTCGGCTCCCACAGAGGGAGATCTCCGGAGCTGCAGGAGGCTGAGTGCGGCCTCCCTGCAAATGACCCCCCAGCTGCCCCCTAGATATGGCCCCGGCTGTAGGGGCAGTGTGCTCAGGGGTCCCTGAGGCTAGGGTAACACTTGCATTGTGACCCTAGCCTGATGCAAGAATTTTCGGCTGCAGCCAGGGCTGCCACTAGGAATTTCGGGGCCCCTTACTGGCAAAATTTTGGGGCCCCCCTGAGACTCCACCCATATTCCGCCCCACCCATGATAAACATCAGGTGAGATAAGTATTGAAGACATCACCAATTTTCTAAGTAAATATTTTTCTAAAAGCTACTATTGACATTAATTTCTCCCCAGATGTCAGTAACGGCTCATCCAATCCACACAGGCAAAGAAATCAAACCATAGATGTCCATAAACTATGTGTAATGAGAAATAACACAGGGAAAAAGTATTAAACACATAAAGAAAGAGAGGTGCAAAAAGCCCTGTAAAGTCCTGATACCAGCTGAAATCTATCAGTAATTAGAAAGCAATCCTGCCATTCAGTAATGATAATGTCAGCTGGTTCAACTGGTGTCTCATTATCAAGGTGTCACACAAGAAACCTCTCATGATGGGTAAAACCAGTGAGCCGTCTCAAGACGTTCACCCCATTATTGCTGTCAAACATACTGATGGTATTGGTTACAGAAGAATTTCTAAACTATTGAAGGTTACAGTGAACTCTGATGGTGTCATAATCCAGAAGTGGAAAAAACATAATTTCACCATAAACCGACCATGACCAGGAGGAGCCCCCTGCAAGATGTCACACCGAGGAGTGAAAAGAATTATCAGGAGAGTTGTACAAGAACCATCTGTGGAGAGCGACAGAAAGAGATGGAATCAGCAGGCACAATAGCTTCATTAAGAAACAATGAGTCATGCCCTCTCACTCCATGGCTCGTATGCACGCTCCTGTATGCACGCTCCTATATGTATGCTCCTGTATGCACTCTCCTGTATGCACGCTCCTGTAGGCACGCTCCTGTATGCACGCTCCTGTATGCACGCTCCTATATGTATGCTCCTGTATGCACTCTCCTGTATGCACGCTCCTGTAGGCACGCTCCTGTATGCACGCTCCTGTATGCACGCTCATGTATGCACACTCCTGTATGCAGGCTCCTGTATGCACGTTCCTGTATGCAGGCTCCTGTATGCACGCTCCTGTATGCACGCTCCTGTATGTATGCTCCTGTATGCACGCTCCTGTATGCACTCTCCTGTATGTATGCTCCTGTATGTATGCTCCTGTATGCACGCTCCTGTATGCACTCTCCTGTATGTATGCTCCTGTAGGCACGCTCCTGTATGCACGCTCCTGTATGCACGCTCCTGTATGCACGCTCCTGTATGCAGGCTCCTGTATGCACGTTCCTGTATGCAGGCTCCTGTATGCACGCTCCTGTATGCACGCTCCTGTATGTATGCTCCTGTATGCACGCTCCTGTATGCACTCTCCTGTATGTATGCTCCTGTATGTATGCTCCTGTATGCACGCTCCTGTATGCACTCTCCTGTATGTATGCTCCTGTAGGCACGCTCCTGTATGCACGCTCCTGTATGCACGCTCCTGTATGCACGCTCCTGTATGTATGCTCCTGTATGCACGCTCCTGTATGCACGCTCCTGTATGCACGCTCCTGTATGCACGCTCCTGTATGCACACTCCTGTATGCACGCTCCTGTATGCACACTCCTGTATGCACGCTCCTGTATGTATGCTCCTGTATGCACGCTCCTGTATGTATGCTCCTGTATGCACGCTCCTGTATGCACGCTCCTGTATGCACGCTCCTGTATGTACGCTCCTGTATGCACGCTCCTGTATGCACGCTCCTGTATGCACGCTCCTATATGTATGCTCCTGTATGCACTCTCCTGTATGTATGCTCCTGTAGGCACGCTCCTGTATGCACGCTCCTGTATGCACGCTCCTGTATGCACGCTCCTGTATGCAGGCTCCTGTATGCACGTTCCTGTATGCAGGCTCCTGTATGCACGCTCCTGTATGTATGCTCCTGTATGTATGCTCCTGTATGCACGCTCCTGTATGCACACTCCTGTATGCACGCTCCTGTATGTATGCTCCTGTATGCACGCTCCTGTATGTATGCTCCTGTATGCACGCTCCTGTATGCACGCTCCTGTATGCACGCTCCTGTATGCACGCTCCTGTATGCACGCTCCTGTATGCACGCTCCTGTATGCACGCTCCTGTATGCACACTCCTGTATGCACACTCCTGTATGCACGCTCCTGTATGTATGCTCCTGTATGCACGCTCCTGTATGTATGCTCCTGTATGCACGCTCCTGTATGCACGCTCCTGTATGCACGCTCCTGTATGCACGCGCACCACGCAAGACTCTATTGCTAAACAAAAAGCAGGTTTAAGAGCGTTTAAAGTTTACTCTACAACACTTAGACAAGTCTGTGAAATACTGAAGAATATAGTCTGGTCACAAGTGGCCAAAACTGAATTATTTGGAGGTCATAAAACACACCATGTTTGGAGGCCAAAAGGAAATCACCCCCAAAACACCAGCCAAAGTGAAGTGTGGAAGTGGGAACATCATGGTATGCGGCTGGTTTTCATCACACAGCATTGGCAAACCTAACTTGGATACCAGGGAATGTAAAACTGACTACCAATAACTGACACTGAACCACTGATTGCCAGAATCTAAAGATATGAGAACACTGAACCAGGAGAATTGTGCACAGAATGGCGCAGCCACAGAACGATAGAGATGAAGGTGCCGAATGAGTGAATGCCAGGGGCTGACAAACTAAAGGCCCCGTTACATGCAACGATATCGCTAACAATATCGTTGCAACGTCACCGGTTTTCTGATGTTGCAGCGACCTCATAGCGAATCCGCTGCATGTGACATCCAGCAACAATCAGCGATCAGCTCGCTGAGCATTGGAGAATGGTCGGGACCATTTTTCGATCATTGGTCTCACGCTGGGCGGCCAGCATCGGTGTGTGTGACAGAGGGAGACCAAGATCAATGACCTCCCAGTGCTGCACAGTATACGATGGGAGCTGGTAACCAGGGTACATATCGGGTAACTAAGCACAGCGCTCTGCTTAGTTACTCAATGTTTACCCTGGTTACCAGCAAGGTCGCTGATCGCTGATGAGTCTGCCTGTGTGACAGCTCACCAGCGATCAGATAACGATGTTCCAGCGACCCCCATCATTGGTGGGGTCGCTGGGTCATCTTTATGTGTAACGGGGCCTTTAGTCTCCAAATCATCAAACTAATTATCCAAGAAATCTAGCATGAAATGCTTTGAAAAGATTTTTGCACAACACTGATTCCTGCAAAAATGCAGCAACGTTTGCGACACTGGAGACCGGCTGACACTGAGGACCTGGCGACAGTGAGGGATGGACGACACTGAGGACCTGGCGACAGTGAGGGATGGACGACACTGAGGACCTGGCGACAGTGAGGGATGGACGACACTGAGGACCTGGTGACACTGAGGGATGGACGACACTGAGGCCCTTGAGACAGTGAGGGATGGATGACACTGAGGACCTGGCGACACTGAGGGATGGACGACACTGAGGACCTGGCGACAGTGAGGGATGGACGACACTGAGGACCTGGCGACACTGAGGGATGGACGACACTGAGGACCTGGCGACAGTGAGGACCTGGCGACACTGAGGACCTGGCGACACTGAGGACCTGGCGACACTGAGGACCTGGCGACAGTGAGGACCTGGCGACACTGAGGACCTGGCGACAGTGAGGGATGGACGACACTGAGGACCTGGCGACAGTGAGGGATGGACGACACTGAGGACCTGGCGACAGTGAGGGATGGACGACACTGAGGACCTGGCGACACTGAGGGATGGACGACACTGAGGACCTGGCGACAGTGAGGGATGGACGACACTGAGGACCTGGCGACAGTGAGGGATGGACGACATGAGGACCTGGCGACACTGAGGACCTGGCGACACTGAGGACCTGGCGACACTGAGGACCTGGCGACAGTGAGGACCTGGCGACACTGAGGACCTGGCGACAGTGAGGGATGGACGACACTGAGGACCTGGCGACAGTGAGGGATGGACGACACTGAGGACCTGGCGACAGTGAGGGATGGACGACACTGAGGACCTGGCGACACTGAGGACCTGGCGACACTGAGGACCTGGCGACACTGAGGACCTGGCGACAGTGAGGACCTGGCGACACTGAGGACCTGGCGACAGTGAGGGATGGACGACACTGAGGACCTGGCGACAGTGAGGGATGGACGACACTGAGGACCTGGCGACACTGAGGACCTGGCGACACTGAGGACCTGGCGACAGTGAGGGATGGACGACACTGAGGACCTGGCGACACTGAGGACCTGGCGACAGTGAGGGATGGACGACACTGAGGACCTGGCGACACTGAGGACCTGGCGACACTGAGGACCTGGCGACACTGAGGGATGGACGACACTGAGTACCTGGCGACACTGAGGACCTGGCGACACTGAGGATCTGGCGACAGTGAGGGATGGACGACACTGAGGACCTGGCGACACTGAGGGATGGACGACACTGAGGACCTGGCGACAGTGAGGGTACCTTTACACACGGCTACATTTGTAGCTTGTCACCAGGTAACTTACTTATTGCAGTGAAATCATGGATACATGATTCCATTTGTACACAGCAACAAGATAGAACCATGTATCCATGATTTCACTGCAACCAGTAAGTTACCTGGTGACAAGCTACAAATGTAGCCGTGTGTAAAGGTACCCTGAGGGATGGACAACACTGAGGACCTGGCGACAGTGAGGGATGGACGACACTGAGGACCTGGCGACAGTGAGGGATGGACGACACTGAGGCCCTTGAGACAGTGAGGGATGGATGACACTGAGGACCTGGCGACACTGAGGGATGGACGACACTGAGGACCTGGCGACAGTGAGGGATGGACGACACTGAGGACCTGGCGACACTGAGGACCTGGCGACACTGAGGGATGGACGACACTGAGGGATGGACGACACTGAGGCCCTTGAGACAGTGAGGGATGGATGACACTGAGGACCTGGCGACACTGAGGCATGGACGACACTGAGGACCTGGCGACAGTGAGGGATGGACGACACTGAGGACCTGGCGACAGTGAGGGATGGACGACACTGAGGACCTGGCGACACTGAGGGATGGACGACACTGAGCACCTGGCGACAGTGAGGACCTGGCGACAGTGAGGGATGGACGACACTGAGCACCTGGCGACAGTGAGGGATGGACGACACTGAGGCCCTTGAGACAGTGAGGGATGGATGACACTGAGGACCTGGCGACACTGAGGCATGGACGACACTGAGGACCTGGCGACAGTGAGGGATGGACGACACTGAGGACCTGGCGACACTGAGGGATGGACGACACTGAGGACCTGGCGACAGTGAGGGATGG
The DNA here is from genome assembly GCA_033576535.1 of Allobates femoralis. Classification (NCBI taxonomy): domain Eukaryota; kingdom Metazoa; phylum Chordata; class Amphibia; order Anura; family Aromobatidae; genus Allobates; species Allobates femoralis. The sequence goes on from JARQOC010000005.1 coordinate 572,820,312, forward strand.
ACGACACTGAGGACCTGGCGACAGTGAGGGATGGACGACACTGAGGACCTGGCGACACTGAGGATCTGGCGACACTGAGGACCTGGCGACAGTGAGGGATGGACGACACTGAGGACCTGGTGACACTGAGGGATGGACGACACTGAGCACCTGGCGACAGTGAGGGATGGACGACACTGAGGACCTGGCGACAGTGAGGGATGGACGACACTGAGGACCTGGCGACACTGAGGGATGGACGACACTGAGGACCTGGCGACACTGAGGTTTGGACGACACTGAGGACCTGGCGACAGTGAAGGATGGACGACACTGAGGACCTGGCGACAGTGAGGACCGGAGAATGAGGACTGGCGACAGTGAGGGATGGACGACACTGAGGACATGGCGACAGTGAGGGATGGACGACACTGAGGACCTGGCGACACTGAGGGATGGACGACACTGAGGACCTGGCGACACTGAGGGATGGACGACACTGAGTACCTGGCGACAGTGAGGGATGGACGACACTGAGGACCTGGCGACACTGAGGACCTGGCGACAGTGAGGACCTGGCGACAGTGAGAGATGGACGACACTGAGGACCTGGCGACAGTGAGGGATGGACGACACTGAGGACATGGCGACAGTGAGGGATGGACGACACTGAGGACCTGGCGACAGTGAGGGATGGACGACACTGAGGACCTGGCGACAGTGAGGGATGGACGACACTGAGGACCTGGCGACACTGAGGATCTGGCGACACTGAGGACCTGGCGACAGTGAGGGATGGACGACACTGAGGACCTGGCGACACTGAGGACCTGGCGACAGTGAGGGATGGACGACACTGAGGACCTGGCGACAGTGAGGGATGGACGACACTGAGGACATGGCGACAGTGAGGGATGGACGACACTGAGGACCTGGCGACAGTGAGGGATGGACGACACTGAGGACCTGGCGACACTGAGGATCTGGCGACACTGAGAACCTGGCGACAGTGAGGGATGGACGACACTGAGGACCTGGCGACAGTGAGGGATGGACGACACTGAGGACCTGGCGACACTGAGGACCTGGCGACACTGAGGACCTGGCGACAGTGAGGGATGGACGACACTGAGGACCTGGCGACACTGAGGACCTGGCGACAGTGAGGGATGGACGACACTGAGGACCTGGCGACACTGAGGACCTGGCGACACTGAGGACCTGGCGACAGTGAGGGATGGACGACACTGAGTACCTGGCGACACTGAGGACCTGGCGACACTGAGGATCTGGCGACAGTGAGGGATGGACGACACTGAGGACCTGGCGACACTGAGGGATGGACGACACTGAGGACCTGGCGACAGTGAGGGTACCTTTACACACGGCTACATTTGTAGCTTGTCACCAGGTAACTTACTTATTGCAGTGAAATCATGGATACATGATTCCATTTGTACACAGCAACAAGATAGAACCATGTATCCATGATTTCACTGCAACCAGTAAGTTACCTGGTGACAAGCTACAAATGTAGCCGTGTGTAAAGGTACCCTGAGGGATGGACAACACTGAGGACCTGGCGACAGTGAGGGATGGACGACACTGAGGACCTGGCGACAGTGAGGGATGGACGACACTGAGGCCCTTGAGACAGTGAGGGATGGATGACACTGAGGACCTGGCGACACTGAGGGATGGACGACACTGAGGACCTGGCGACAGTGAGGGATGGACGACACTGAGGACCTGGCGACACTGAGGACCTGGCGACACTGAGGGATGGACGACACTGAGGGATGGACGACACTGAGGCCCTTGAGACAGTGAGGGATGGATGACACTGAGGACCTGGCGACACTGAGGCATGGACGACACTGAGGACCTGGCGACAGTGAGGGATGGACGACACTGAGGACCTGGCGACAGTGAGGGATGGACGACACTGAGGACCTGGCGACACTGAGGGATGGACGACACTGAGCACCTGGCGACAGTGAGGACCTGGCGACAGTGAGGGATGGACGACACTGAGCACCTGGCGACAGTGAGGGATGGACGACACTGAGGCCCTTGAGACAGTGAGGGATGGATGACACTGAGGACCTGGCGACACTGAGGCATGGACGACACTGAGGACCTGGCGACAGTGAGGGATGGACGACACTGAGGACCTGGCGACACTGAGGGATGGACGACACTGAGGACCTGGCGACAGTGAGGGATGGACGACACTGAGGACCTGGCGACAGTGAGGGATGGACGACACTGAGGACCTGGCGACACTGAGGATCTGGCGACACTGAGGACCTGGCGACAGTGAGGGATGGACGACACTGAGGACCTGGTGACACTGAGGGATGGACGACACTGAGCACCTGGCGACAGTGAGGGATGGACGACACTGAGGACCTGGCGACAGTGAGGGATGGACGACACTGAGGACCTGGCGACACTGAGGGATGGACGACACTGAGGACCTGGCGACACTGAGGTTTGGACGACACTGAGGACCTGGCGACAGTGAAGGATGGACGACACTGAGGACCTGGCGACAGTGAGGACCGGAGAATGAGGACTGGCGACAGTGAGGGATGGACGACACTGAGGACATGGCGACAGTGAGGGATGGACAACACTGAGGACCTGGCGACACTGAGGGATGGACGACACTGAGGACCTGGCGACACTGAGGGATGGACGACACTGAGGACCTGGCGACAGTGAGGGATGGACGACACTGAGGACCTGGCGACACTGAGGACCTGGCGACAGTGAGGACCTGGCGACAGTGAGAGATGGACGACACTGAGGACCTGGCGACAGTGAGGGATGGACGACACTGAGGACATGGCGAAAGTGAGGGATGGACGACACTGAGGACCTGGCGACAGTGAGGGATGGACGACACTGAGGACCTGGCGACAGTGAGGGATGGACGACACTGAGGACCTGGCGACACTGAGGATCTGGCGACACTGAGGACCTGGCGACAGTGAGGGATGGACGACACTGAGGACCTGGCGACACTGAGGACCTGGCGACAGTGAGGGATGGACGACACTGAGGACCTGGCGACAGTGAGGGATGGACGACACTGAGGACATGGCGACAGTGAGGGATGGACGACACTGAGGACCTGGCGACAGTGAGGGATGGACGACACTGAGGACCTGGCGACACTGAGGATCTGGCGACACTGAGGACCTGGCGACAGTGAGGGATGGACGACACTGAGGACCTGGCGACACTGAGGACCTGGCGACAGTGAGGGATGGACGACACTGAGGACCTGGCGACAGTGAGGGATGGACGACACTGAGGACATGGCAACAGTGAGGGATGGACGACACTGAGGACATGGCAACAGTGAGGGATGGACGACACTGAGGACCTGGCGACAGTGAGGGATGGACGACACTGAGGACCTGGCGACAGTGAGGGATGGACGACACTGAGGACCTGGCGACAGTGAGGACCTGGCGACAGTGAGAGATGGACGACACTGAGGACATGGCGACAGTGAGGGATGGACGACACTGAGGACATGGCGACAGTGAGGGATGGACGACACTGAGGACCTGGCGACAGTGAGGGATGGACGACACTGAGGACCTGGCGACAGTGAGGGATGGACGACACTGAGGACCTGGCAACACTGAGGGATGGACAACACTGAGGACCTGGCGACACTGAGGATCTGGCGACACTGAGGACCTGGCGACAGTGAGGGATGGACGACACTGAGGACCTGGTGACACTGAGGACCTGGCGACAGTGAGGGATGGACGACACTGAGGACCTGGCGACAGTGAGGGATGGACGACACTGAGGACATGGCGACAGTGAGGGATGGACGACACTGAGGACCTGGCGACAGTGAGGGATGGACGACACTGAGGACCTGGCGACAGTGAGGGATGGACGACACTGAGGACCTGGCGACAGTGAGGGATGGACGACACTGAGGACCTGGCGACACTGAGGGATGGACGACACTGAGGACCTGGCGACAGTGAGGGATGGACGACACTGAGGACCTGGCGACACTGAGGACTTGGCGACAGTGAGGACCTGGCGACAGTGAGGGATGGACGACACTGAGGACCTGGCGACAGTGAGGGATGGACGACACTGAGGACCTGGCGACAGTGAGGACCGGAGAATGAGGACTGGCGACAGTGAGGGATGGACGACACTGAGGACCTGGCGACACTGAGGGATGGACGACACTGAGGACCTGGCGACAGTGAGGACCGGAGAATGAGGACTGGCGACAGTGAGGGATGGACGACACTGAGGACCTGGCGACACTGAGGGATGGACGACACTGAGGACCTGGCGACACTGAGGGATGGACGACACTGAGGACCTGGCGACAGTGAGGGATGGACGACACTGAGGACCTGGCGACAGTGAGGGATGGACGACACTGAGGACCTGGCGACAGTGAGGGATGGACGACACTGAGGACCTGGCGACAGTGAGGGATGGACGACACTGAGGACCTGGCGACACTGAGGACCTGGCGACACTGAGGACCTGGCGACAGTGAGGGATGGACGACACTGAGGACCTGGCGACAGTGAGGGATGGACGACACTGAGGACCTGGCGACACTGAGGACCTGGCGACACTGAGGACCTGGCGACACTGAGGACCTGGCGACACTGAGGACCTGGCGACAGTGAGGACCGGAGAATGAGGATGGAACAGGGCCCGACAATGGTGAACCCAAAAATGAGGACTAGACAGGGACAGGGAGGACTGGACAACAACAGTGAGAACAGGACAATGAGGACTGAACTACAATAAGGAGATGCCCCTGCTGGGAACCAATTCACAATATATAGAGCTACAACATGACATCAGAAAAACTATATAAACCCAAGAAACATAAAACTGCGCCCTGAGGAGACTCTGTTAAAGTCACATAAGCCGCACATAACACACAAGTATAAGGCTACGTTCACACACTGCGCTTTTTTTGGCGCAAGTTTTTGCGTGCGCTTGTCAAAAAAGCGCAAGTGCATCTGTGTCTGCCGGCAAAGTGAATGGACTTTGTGGCCAATCAGCGATCTTGACAGGTCCCGGAAGGTCGGTACCTCTGGTTGTGTCGGCTCCCTATCACCTGGCGGAGGGTAACTATTCCATTTTTATTATTTTTAACACATTTGTATTAGTTTAATGTAGGTTTCACAGCGTATATTTATACACTATGAAAACCAAAAGGGGCTGTCACAGACGTCACACAGGGGAGGAGGAACAGGATTCTTCCTCCCCTGTGTGACATCACTTCCCTCTTGCGCTTTAGGGGGAGAAATGAGCCCATAAAAAAACGCGATGTGTGAATGCACCACATTTGTTTATGGGGCCTTATTTCACTTTTTGCGTGGGTGCAAAACGCTGCAAAAAGCGTCCGCACAAAAAAGCACAAAAAGCGCAAAAAAAAGCACAGTGTGAACAGACTTTAAACCTGGGGCTTCCAGACAAATATTGTTTTCAGAGCAACACCTGTGAGGCGCTCCCACTCACTCACCTGTTCCCCCCCATCACTCACCTGTCTCCCTCACACTCACCTGTCCCCATCACTCATCTGTGAACCGCCCCTTCTCACACTCACTCACTTGTCCCCCTGACACTCACCTGTCCCCCCTGTCACTCACCTGTGCCCACACTCACTCACCTGTTTCCCCTGTCACTCACCTGTCCCCATCACTCATCTGTGAACCGCTCCCTCTGACACTCACTCACATGTTCCCCTCACACTCACCTGTCCCCCCTGTCACTCACCTGTGCCCCCTCTCACACTCACTCACCTGTTTCCCCTGTCACTCACCTGTCCCCATCACTCATCTGTGAACCGCCCCCTCTCACACTCACTCACCTGTTCCCCTCACACTCACCTTTCCCCCCTGTCACTCACCTGTGCCCCCTCTCACACTCACTCACCTGTTCCCCTCACACTCACCTGTCCCCCTCACACTCACCTGTCCCCTGTCACTCACCTGTTCCCCCTCTCACACTCACTCACCTGTTTCCCCATCACTCACCTGCCCCATCACACTTACCTATCCCCCATCACTCACCTGTTTGCCACCCGTCAGTCATCTGTGAGCCGCCCCCTCTCACACTCACTCACCTGTCCCCCACATCACTCACCTGCCCCCCTGTCACTCACCTGTGCCCCCTCTCACACTCACTCACCTGTTTCCTGCAGTCACTCACCTGCACCCTCACACTCACCTTTCCCCCCATCACTCACCTGTGCCCCCGCTCACACTCACTCACCTGTTTCCACATCACTAACCTGTCCCCCTTTGTCACTCACCTGTGAGCCACCCCCTCTCACACTCACTTGTCCCCCCCCCCCCCCCCGTCAACCACCTGTCCTGCTCACACAGTCATCTGTACTCCACTCCGGTCACTCACCTAGCTCTGGCTGTGCTGCTCCGCTCCTGGCTGGCCTCGTCCCTCCTCTTGCCACATGTCCCTTGTCCCTGCTGCACCAGCGCCTGCAGCTGCAGGGGGAGCTCAGCGGGTAGCATCGTGGAGTCCTACGGTGCAGCCGCTGCATTGCGCAGAATTGACCCGACCCCGGGCCGCACGTCTTCCCCTTCTGCCAGGCGAGGCGGCGCACACAAAGCAACAGCTCGGAGGGCGGCTGGACCAGCTCCACAGAGGCCGGCGGGCGGGCGGGCGGGTAGGCGAGGCAGGCAGGTACCCGCGCTCCAGACACAGCTTCAATCTGTCACTGTGTGTCGCATGCATGCTGGCCTGGGGGGGGGTGGGCGGACCTCCTTGCTCAAAATGGCCACGGCCCCGCCAGCACGCCCGGGCCCCCCTGTAGCCACGCCCCTTCCAGGGATTGGCGGGCCCCTTACTGGAGTAAGGCCTGTAAGGCCCTAACGGCGACCCTGCACAGACACCCATATATACACACACACACACACACATATACACACCCATATACACATACACCCCATATACACACAGACACCTATATACACAGACACCTATACACCCCACATACACAGACACCTATATACACACAGACACCTATATACACCCCACATACACACACACCCCATATACACACAGACACCTACATACAACCCACATACATATACACATACACACTCATACATTCAATATACATATACACACACACACATATACACCCCCCATACATACTCCCATATACACACATGTAAGCAGCAGGGAGATAGTTGACTTTGCTGTTACAGCTGGTGTAGGAAGTTTCTCCCACATAATGAGGAGCAGCACCTCCTCCGCGGTTCCGCGCAGTCTGCTCACTGCCTCTTGCTCTCCTATTGCTCATGCAGACAAAGCAGGGCACACTGTAACCTACAGTGACGGCTTGTGCACCAATCAGAGAGCAGGTTAGAGACATTGCAGGCTCTAGTGATTGTTTCCTGCTGTCTGATTGGTGGATCAGCAATCACTAGAGCCTGCAGTGACTGGTGAGTAGAGGGCGGACTCCGCCCACAGAAATCATGTTTGGACGCTGATACTGGGCAGTAGCAGAGAGCCCTGTGCAGGGGCCCTTGTCAGAGAGGACGTGCACGCACGCACACAGGACTCTGCTGGAATCTTAAAATGCCAGCGGCCCATTTTGCAGTTAAGTGCCGGACCTGGCGCAGTAGAAAGTGAAAGCGACTTGCTCCCTGCAGCGCCCCGCGCCCTGTGTGACCGATCCACTCGCACATAGGAAAGGCCGGCTATGTGTATTATACACAATGTACTGTATGTTTATTTGTAGCATTGTCATCTGGTGTGAGCCCAGACTGATTAATAAAGGGGTTATATATGCTGGGATCTTCCCTGTGCTTATGTCGTGTATGTGGCGCTGCATCTCAGCCTGGTCAGGTCAGTGGGGCCGAGATTCAGCACCACATATAACCTGAGGACACTTTATTATGCAGAAAGCAGAGATTTTATATTTATTTTGTACAATCCCTTTAAACATCTGTATTTTGTCCTTTTTGCCCCTGAGTACAGGCAGAGCAGGCAGCGGCTCCATTATGCATCCTCTTCTCGTCCTGGCCATTTCAGGTAGATTCACAGGATCTGTATAGTAGGTGCGGACAGAGCCGGCCTTAGGCTGAATGGTGCCCTGTGCAAATTTGCCTTTTGGTGCCCGCACCAATATGAAGATTTGTTTCTCGTCTGATTTAAATGCATCATGAACAAATCATTAGAGTCATTATCAGTACTTGAATACAACACCAGAACCTTCATCAGTACAGGAGTATATAATCAGAACCTTAATCAGTAAATTAACAAATCACCCGATCCACCATCAATACAGGAGTACAACACAAGAATCACCATCACTAAATGATCACCAGAACCATTACCATTACATGAGTATATCACCAGAACCACCATCAGTAAATGACTACATCACCAAATACATCATCAGTACATGAATACATCACCAGAACAATGATCAATACATTTATGCAGATACACATATAACCATATGCATCTTAAAAGAGATGGCATTATGTATACATAGCAAAATTAATAGCTGTTAGTACATTCTACTTCACAATACCTTTGTACATTTGGTAGAAACTGCCAGTTATTCTCTATGGGTTCCTAACCAGAGAATGTGCTGGTGGAGCCATTCACAATATGATACAGATGGAGTCACAGTGAGCTGTCAGATATCATTTTTGGTCATATACCCCTAGTTGACAACCCCTTTAATGACATTGGCTGTACATTTGGGCTTGGTGTCCTGCTGCAAAATAAATTTGGAGCTAATCAGACGCCTGCTTGATTGTCTTGTGGACAAAACTGATGGTGGACAGAGCACATGGTGACTATCTGCATCATTATAGTCAATGTCCCTATCGGCGTCTACAATCAAATGCTGTTTTGCAGGGGCTCGGACGAACGCCCTGATGGAGCCGCTACATGGATGCTGAAACACTATCTGAACATAAAAGTACTCCTTATGGGGCATTTACACAACACAGGCTGCTAATCACCTGGTGCACGAGCAAAACATTTGTCCATTGGGTGAAATATGTTATAAGCTCATTGTTCTCTGCAGCATAGTCCTGCATAGACATGTGCTGCCGAGAACAATATTATAACTTCACCCACTCACACACCCTCGTAGAAACCTCACACATTGACACTCACATACTCTCAAACACAATTTTACCACTATCATCCATATCCTCACTCCATGACACAGATAATGCCATAGCTTTCTACAACTCTACACTCACATCAGCTATTGATGCAGCTGCCCCTCTCACTCATGGCAAAACACGACGAATCAACAGACAACCCTGGCACACAGACTCCACTAAAAACCTGCGACGAGTGGCTAGAGTTATAGAGCGGCGCTGGAAGAAAACACACTCACAAGAAGACTACACAGCATTCAAACAAGCAATATCACATTCAAGTCAGCACTCACCACCACTAAACAGAATTACTGCATCACCCTCATATCCTCTTTGTCCCACAACCCCAGGCAGTTATTCAACACATTTAACTCCCTCCTCCGCCCCCCACTGCCCCCTCCTACTTCTCGCATCTCTGCAGAAGACTTTGCTACATACTTCACCAACAAGATCGACCGGATCAGACAATCCTTTGCTAGCCAACCACAGCAACCCCCATGTATACCGGATCAACCCTCTCCCCCACTAACCCTCCTCCCATCCATCACTGAAGGAGAACTCGCACACCTCCTCTCCAGATCGCACCTCACCACTTGTGCACTGGACCCTATCCCATCCCACCTCCTCCCCAACCTCATCACCACTCTCATCCCAGTCCTAACCCACCTCTTCAACCTATCACTAACTTCTGGTACCTTTCCTTCTGCTTTCAAACATGCAACAATTACACCTATCTTAAAGAAGCCATCCCTCGACCCCACTTCTACATCCAGCTACCGGCCCATATATCTGCTCCCATTCGCTTCCAAACTTCTCGAAAAGCATGTCCACACTGTACTCTCATCCCACCTCTCATTCAACTCTCTCTTTGACGTCCTTCAATCTGGCTTCCGCCCCCACCGCTCCACTGACACTGCCCTGACCAAAATTACTAATGACTTGCTCACGGCCAAAGCTAACAAACAGTTCTCCGTCCTCCTCCTTTTAGACCTGTCCTCTGCATTCGACACAGTCAACCATTGTCTCTTATTACAGTTCCTCTCCTCTATTGGTATCACTGACCTCGCCCTCTCCTGGATCTCCTCCTACCTTTCCACCCACACATTTAGTGTCTCCCACTCCCACACGACCTCCTCACCCCATCCCCTCTCTGTTGGGGTCCCTCAAGACTCTGTCCTGGGGCCCCTCCTTTCTCCATCTATACTCTTGGTCTAGGACAACTCATACAGTCCCATGGCTTCCAGTATCACCTGTACACTGATGACACTCAGATCTACCTCTCTGGCCCAGACGTCACCTCTCTGCTGTCCAGAATCCCCGGAGTGTCTATCAGCCATATCCTCCTCCTCCTCTCTGCTGTCCAGAATCCCGGAGTGTCTATCAGCCATATCCTCCTCCTCCTCCTCTCTGCTGTCCAGAATCCCGGAGTGTCTATCAGCCATATCCTCCTCCTTCTCCTCTCTGCTGTCCAGAATCCCGGAGTGTCTATCAGCCATATCCTCCTCCTTCTCCTCTCTGCTGTCCAGAATCCCGCAGTGTCTATCAGCCATATCCTCCTCCTTCTCCTCTCTGCTGTCCAGAATCCCGGAGTGTCTATCAGCCATATCCTCCTCCTTCTCCTCTCTGCTGTCCAGAATCCCGCAGTGTCTATCAGCCATATCCTCCTCCTTCTCCTCTCTGCTGTCCAGAATCCCGGAGTGTCTATCAGCCATATCCTCCTCCTTCTCCTCTCTGCTGTCCAGAATCCCGGAGTGTCTATCAGCCATATCCTCCTCCTTCTCCTCTCTGCTGTCCAGAATCCCGCAGTGTCTATCAGCCATATCCTCCTCCTTCTCCTCTCTGCTGTCCAGAATCCCGGAGTGTCTATCAGCCATATCCTCCTCCTTCTCCTCTCTCCTGTCCAGAATCCCGGAGTGTCTATCAGCCATATCCTCCTCCTTCTCTCTGATGTCCAGAATCCCGGAGTGTCTATCAGCCATATCCTCCTCCTTCTCCTCTCGCTTCCTAAAACTCAATGTAGACAAAACCAAACTCCTCATCTTTCCTCCATCTCACACACCTTCCTTGCCAGACTTATCTATCACAATAAATGATATCACACTTTCTCCTGTTCCTGAAGTCCGCTGCCTTGGAGTAACACTTGACTCTGCCTTATCCTTCACACCGCACATCCAAGCTCTCACCACCTCCTGCCGTCTCCAACTCAAAAACATTGCCAGAATCCGTCCCTTCCTCAACTCCCACTCTGCTAAACTACTCGTGCATGTCCTCATCATCTCCCGCCTTGACTACTGCAACCTCCTACTCTGTGGCCTCCTGCTAACACTCTTGCACCTCTCCAGTCTGTCCTCAACTCTGCTGCCCGACTAATCCACCTCTCTCCTCGCTGCTCCTCCACTTTCCCCTCTGCAAATCCCTCCACTGGCTCCCAATTCACCAGCGTATCCAATTCAAACTACTAACATTGACTTACAAAGCCGTCCACAATCTGTCCCCCCCCATATATCTCTGAACTAATCTCCCGATATCATCCAACTCGTAATCTTCGATCCTCCCAAGATCTCCTTCTTTCCTCCACACTTGTACGTTCCTCATCTAACCGCCTACAAGACTTCACCCGAGCATCCCCCATCCTCTGAAACTCTGCACCCCAAAACGTCCGAACGCTCCCTTACATCCAGGTACCTGATTGGTTGACTTTTTCTCTGATTGGATTTGGCTCATCTGATTGTTCTTCATCTGGTTCAGACACCATGATGACTCTCACATCCACAGCTCGTCTCTGAAGACTTCCAGCCTCTCTGCTCTTCTGCGGCACATTCCTGCACAATGCCCTTAGAGATAACAGCATCAATATAATTACACCTAAATAAGAAATATCTGCCTATGCTGTACACTACATAAGCCTTATATTATGTACCTGAATACATATTTCAGAGGAAATCCAGCAAATCCATGTTACAATTTAAAATGTCGACTTTATCGTCACAACCGACGTCACAACCAACATCACAACCGACGACACAACCGACGACACAACCGACGCATTTCATCCATTAGGCCTTACTCATGAAGACCATGACCCAACGATGGAAACGTGTCTGTTGTGACGTCGGTTGTGTCGTCGGTTGTGACGTCGGTTGTGACGTCGGTTGTGACGTCGGTCGTGACGTCGGTTGTGACGTTGGCTGCCTCTGTGGATGTGAAGCTTTTTACTTCTAATAAAGTCGACGCTTTACATTGTAACATCAATTTGCTGGATTTCCTCTATGTTATTTATCTTCATGCAGCCCCGGAGCAGCGCTCGTCCTGGCCGATCGGTTCCTGATCGTTGCAGGTGTGCAATTAATCAGTGAGCTGCCTTCATCCTCTCCCCTTCTCTGTTATACACTTGGATAAGTATTTGCCCCACTATATTCCCTGCCCAAAAAGTGCCCCCCCCCACACTGTCTCTCACTACACATGCCCTCATCACTGTCCCCTTCATATACTGTGACACCATCCCTCCTCCACAAACTAGAGCTGCATCACTGTTTTTCCTTATGAAAATATCCTTCAAACCGTCCCCCCCATCTAAACCATGGCCTATACGCTGTCTGTATTACCAATGTACCTGCGATATGGACAATGGCCCCATACGGTCAACAACTTTCATGCCCCTCCTCACTCTACCCTCTACATATGGTTCCCCTATTTCACATGGTACCTCCTCTATAATTTGCCCTCACACAGCTCATACCCCCATATCACACAGCTCATACCCCCACATCACACACCCTGCACCCCTCATCACACAGCCTGTACCCCCACATCACACTGCCTGTACCCCAAATCATACAGCCCGTACCCAAAAATCACACAGCCTGTACCCACACATCACACAGCCCCTAACCCCCGGCCTATACCCCTGCATCACACTGCCTGTACCCCCATATTACACACCCTATACCCCTCATCACACAGCCTGTACCCCCACATCACAAAGCCCGTACCCCCACATCACACAGCCCGTACCCCCACATCACACAGCCTGTACCCCCACATCACACAGCCTGTACCCCACATCACATAGCCTGTACTCGCACATCACACAGCCCGTACCCACACATCACACAGCCTGTACCCTCACATCACACTGCCAGATTACACTGCCTGTACCCCCACATCACACACCTCGTACCCTGATATCACACAGCCCGTACCCTCACATCACACTGCCTGTACCCCACATCACACAGCCTGTACCTGCACATCACACAGCCTGTACCCCCACATCAAACAGCCCGTACCCCACATCACACAGCCTGTACCCCACATCACACAGCCTGTACCTTACATCACACAGCCTGTACCCCACATCACACAGCCTGTACCCCACATCACACACCCTGTACCCCCACATCACACAGCCTGTACCCTCACATCACCCAGCCCGTACACCATGGCCTATACCCCCGCATCACACTGCCTGTACACCCACATCACACACCCTGCACCCCTCATCACACAGCCGGTACCCCCACATCACACAGCCTGTGTGACAGCGCAACAACGATTTGGAGCAACTTCCCCTATTCTCTCCCATGTTGAATGGTCGTTCCTGGGTCGCTCGTACGAGGGGGCGTAGACATCACAGTTGTGTTGCCTGCCAATATCTCCCTGTGTTGGCCATTCAGAAGTAAATGTGATAATATGTCAGCGCTCAGAGGCAATTACCAGGACACCACTCTATCATTAATTATCTTCAGGCTTTATTCATTCGGTATGGGAATCCAGTCTCCACAACGCGTTTCAACGCAATGAGCGTCTTTATCAAGTGATCACTTGATAAAGACGCTCATTGCGTTGAAACGCGTTGTGTGGAGACTGGATTCCCATACCGAATGAATAAAGCCTGAAGGTAATTAATGATAGAGTGGTGTCCTGGTAATTGCCTCTGAGCGCTGACATATTATCACATTTACTTCTGAATGGCCACCACTATCCTTCCCTTCTGGGAAGCGTGATCAGCAGCGGCTCGGCTTCCAGGACCTCTCATACGTCACATCAACACTCCCCTACTGCTGTCACGTGGACCGATCACCGGCGGACTACGTGAATCGCAATAACCTTCGGCACTGAGCTGGCGTGGAGACCCCGGGTTAGACCACAGCTTATTAACCTGTTGTGCGGTCGGCACAACAGAACCAGGTGAGCAGGGGGGTTTTATCACCGATCCCCCCTGATTAATACTGTACAGTGTGGCGCAATATCTTTTTCTTTTCTTAATATCTCCCTGTGTGACATCTCCTATGGGATCTTGAACTAGTGCCGAAAAAAGTGCGCGCTCCCGTGCCGTCGTGTCCAATATCGGAACGATATTGGGACGTGTAAAGCGGCCATCAAGCATGAAGATGAGGATGGGTGGACTCATGGAGGACTGGAAGGCTGAGGCATCGACACCTAACGCGTGTCGCGCTGTCAAAACGGCAGCTTCCTCAGCCTGTACCCGCACATCACACACCCTGTACCCCACACCACACAGCCTGTACCAGACACCACACAGCCCGTACCCCTACACCACACAGCCCGTACCCCCACACCACAAAGCCCGTACCCCCACATCACAAAGCCCGTACCCCCACATCACACAGCCCGTACCTGCACATCGCACAGCCTGTACCCCAACATCACACAGCCTGTCACCACACATCACACACCCAGTACCCCACACCACACAGCCTGTACCCCCACACCACACAGCCCGTACCCCCACATCACACAGCCCGTACCCCCACACCACACAGCCTGTACCCGCACATCACACAGCCTGTACCCCCACATCACACAGCTTGTACCCGCACATCACACAGCCCGTACCCGCACATCACACAGCCTGTACCCGCACATCACAACAGCCATACCCGCACATCACACAACCCATACCCCACATCACACAGCCTGTACCCCCACAACACACAACCTGTACCCCCACATCACACAGCCTGTACCCCACATCACACACCCTGTACCCCACACCACACAGCCCGTACCCCCACACCACACAGCCCGTACCCCCACACAGCCCGTACCCACACATCACACAGCCTGTACCCCCAATATCACACAGCCTGTACCCGCACATCACACAACCCGTATCCCCACATCACACAACCTGTACCCCACATCACACAGCCCGTAACCCCCACAACACACAACCTGTACCCGCACATCACACAGCCCGTACCCCCACAACACACAACCTGTACCCCACATCACACAGCCTGTACCCCCACAACACACAACCCGTACCCCCACATCACACAGCCTGTACCTGCACATCAACACACCCTTTACCCCACACCCACACAGCCCGTACCCCCACACCACACAGCCCGTACCCCCACACCACACAGCCTGTACCCGCACATCACACAGCCTGTACCCGCACATCACACAGCCTGTACCCGCACATCACACAGCCTGTACCCCACAACACACAACCTGTACCCCACATCACACAGCCCGTACCCCCACATCACACAGCCTGTCACCACACATCACACACCCAGTACCCCACACCACACAGCCTGTACCCTACATCACACAGTCTGTACCCCCACATCACACAGCCTGTACCCGCACATCACACAGCCTGTACCCCCATCACACAGCCTGTACCCCACATCACATACCCTGTACCTCACAGCCTGTACCCTCACATCACACAGCCTGTACCCACATCACACAGCCTGTACCTTACATCACACAGCCTGTACCCTCACATCACACAGCCTGTACCCCACATCACACAGCCTGTACCTCACATCACACAGCCTGTACCCCACATCACACAGCCTGTACCCCACATCACACAGCCTGTACCCTCACATCACATAGCCTGTACCTCACATCACACAGCCTGTACCCTCACATCACACAGCCTGTACCCTCACATCACACAGCCTGTACCCCACATCACACACCCTGTACCCCCACATCACACACCCTGTACCCTCACATCACACACCCTGTACCCTCACATCAACACACCCTGTACCCCACATCACACACCCTGTACCCTCACATCACACACCCTGTACCCTCACATCACACACCCTGTACCCTCACATCACACAGCCTGTACCCCACATCACACACCCTGTACCCCACATCACACAGCCTGTACCCCACACCACACAGCCTGTACCCCACATTACACAGCCTGTACCCCACATCACATACCCTGTACCTCACAGTCTGTACCCCACATCACACAGCCTGTACCCCACATCACACAGCCTGTACCCCACAGTCTGTCCTCCATATCTCCCATCTTCCCTCTTTACCTGTCACACGATCCTCCATCTCCTCCAGCTTTTTTCCATGCACCATGTGGCCCCTCCATTACCTGCTCGGACACCGCTCTGAACAGGCAGGTCCCGTCCTTGGCCGTCAGCTTTCTGTACAGCCCCAGTCTCCCCAGGTAATCGTCCATGGCGACCTCCTTCACCGTCTTCTGGCCGAAGTACTTCTTACAGGCCTTGGCCATGGTGCTGGTCCCGCCGGTGCCGGTCTGTGCAGGGTGCGGAGCCGGTCTGTGCAGGGTGCGGAGCCGGTCTGTGCATGGTGCGGAGCCGGTCAGTGCAGGGTGCGGAGCCGGTCTGTGCAGGGTGCGGAGCCGGTGCGTTACAATATGTCAGTGCAGCCCCGGAACCAAAAAGGTAGAGACGGGGGAGGAAGGAAGGAAAGAAACCCTGCACCTGCCGGGGACAAACATGGCGCCCCCCAAGGGGGTGTAAGAGCAACAAGTTAGGAAGGAACATCCCAGTATAACACACGCGGGGACACAGTGTCATTCCCCTCAGTAATCAGACATGGCGCACAGCTCGGGGCCTGTTCACATGATGCAGCTTTTTGTAGCCTGCAGCTTCCTACAAGTGAGAAAAACGCCATTCTCTATGGAGCACTGAATATGGGAGAAAATCCCAGGACCAAACTGCAATAAAGCCCCCAAAAATCACCTCAGGCCTCGGTGTTTGTCCTCCACGTCGTCCCCACTGGAAACAACAGGAGGTCACATCAGAGCCGGAGTTGGAAGCTTTTCATGGTGGATTTTCTGTCACTGGTCACAACGCGTTTCCCATAGACGTCCAGGGAGGTCACAACGCGTTTCCCATAGACGTCCAGGGAGGTCACAATGCGTTTCCCATAGACGTCCAGGGAGGTCACAACGCGTTTCCCATAGACGTCCAGTGAGGTCACAACGCGTTTCCCATAGACGTCCAGGGAGGTCACAACGCGTTTCCCATAGACGTCCAGAGAGGTCACAACTCGTTTCCCATAGACGTCCAGGGAGGTCACAAAGCGTTTCCCATAGACGTCCAGGGAGGTCACAATGCGTTTCCCATAGACGTCCAGGGAGGTCACAAAGCGTTTCCCATAGACGTCCAGGGAGGTCACAACGCGTTTCCCATAGACGTCCAGGGAGGTCACAACGCGTTTCCCATAGACGTCCAGGGAGGTCACAATGCGTTTCCCATAGACGTCCAGGGAGGTCACAACGCGTTTCCCATAGACGTCCAGAGAGGTCACAACTCGTTTCCCATAGACGTCCAGGGAGGTCACAAAGCGTTTCCCATAGACGTCCAGGGAGGTCACAACGCGTTTCCCATAGACGTCCAGGGAGGTCACAACGCGTTTCCCATAGACGTCCAGGGAGGTCACAACGCGTTTCCCATAGACGTCCAGGGAGGTCACAACGCGTTTCCCATAGACGTCCAGGGAGGTCACAACACGTTTCCCATAGACGTCCAGGGAGGTCACAACGCGTTTCCCATAGACGTCCAGGGAGGTCACAACGCGTTTCCCATAGACGTCCAGAGAGGTCACAACTCGTTTCCCATAGACGTCCAGGGAGGTCACAAAGCGTTTCCCATAGACGTCCAGGGAGGTCACAACGCGTTTCCCATAGACGTCCAGGGAGGTCACAACGCGTTTCCCATAGACGTCCAGGGAGGTCACAATGCGTTTCCCATAGACGTCCAGGGAGGTCACAACGCGTTTCCCATAGACGTCCAGGGAGGTCACAACGCGTTTCCCATAGACGTCCAGGGAGGTCACAAGGCGTTTTCCATAGACGTCCAGGGAGGTCACAACGCGTTTCCCATAGATGTCCAGGGAGGTCACAACGCATTTCCCATAGACGTCCAGGGAGGTCACAACGCGTTTCCCATAGACGTCCAGGGAGGTCACAACGCGTTTCCCATAGACGTCCAGGGAGGTCACAACGCGTTTCCCATAGACGTCCAGGGAGGTCACAACGCGTTTCCATAGACGTCCAGAGAGGTCACAACTCGTTTCCCATAGACGTCCAGGGAGGTCACAAAGCGTTTCCATAGACGTCCAGGGAGGTCACAACGCGTTTCCCATAGACGTCCAGGGAGGTCACAAAGCGTTTCCCATAGACGTCCAGGGAGGTCACAACGCGTTTCCCATAGACGTCCAGGGAGGTCACAACGCGTTTCCCATAGACGTCCAGGGAGGTCACAATGCGTTTCCCATAGACGTCCAGAGAGGTCACAACTCGTTTCCCATAGACGTCCAGGGAGGTCACAAAGCGTTTCCCATAGACGTCCAGGGAGGTCACAACGCGTTTCCCATAGACGTCCAGGGAGGTCACAACGCGTTTCCCATAGACGTCCAGGGAGGTCACAACGCGTTTCCCATAGACGTCCAGGGAGGTCACAACGCGTTTCCCATAGACGTCCAGGGAGGTCACAACGCGTTTCCCATAGACGTCCAGAGAGGTCACAACTCGTTTCCCATAGACGTCCAGGGAGGTCACAAAGCGTTTCCCATAGACGTCCAGGGAGGTCACAACGCGTTTCCCATAGACGTCCAGGGAGGTCACAACGCGTTTCCCATAGACGTCCAGGGAGGTCACAACGCGTTTCCCATAGACGTCCAGGGAGGTCACAACGCGTTTCCCATAGACGTCCAGGGAGGTCACAACGCGTTTCCCATAGACGTCCAGGGAGGTCACAATGCGTTTCCCATAGACGTCCAGGGAGGTCACAACGCGTTTCCCATAGACGTCCAGGGAGGTCACAACACGTTTCCCATAGACGTCCAGGGAGGTCACAAAGCGTTTCCCATAGACGTCCAGAGAGGTCACAACTCGTTTCCCATAGACGTCCAGGGAGGTCACAAAGCGTTTCCCATAGACGTCCAGGGAGGTCACAACGCGTTTCCCATAGACGTCCAGGGAGGTCACAACGCGTTTCCCATAGACGTCCAGGGAGGTCACAATGCGTTTCCCATAGACGTCCAGGGAGGTCACAACGCGTTTCCCATAGACGTCCAGGGAGGTCACAACGCGTTTCCCATAGACGTCCAGGGAGGTCACAACGCGTTTCCCATAGACGTCCAGGGAGGTCACAACGCGTTTCCCATAGACGTCCAGGGAGGTCACAACGCGTTTCCCATAGACGTCCAGGGAGGTCACAACGCGTTTCCCATAGACGTCCAGGGAGGTCACAACGCGTTTCCCATAGACGTCCAGGGAGGTCACAAAGCGTTTCCCATAGACGTCCAGAGAGGTCACAACTCGTTTCCCATAGACGTCCAGGGAGGTCACAAAGCGTTTCCCATAGACGTCCAGGGAGGTCACAACGCGTTTCCCATAGACGTCCAGGGAGGTCACAACGCGTTTCCCATAGACGTCCAGGGAGGTCACCACAGACGCCGCTTTTAGGTAAAGTGTCATTTTTATGTAGACTGAGACTAAACGGCGACTCCGACCATGATGGGTCTCACACGACCGAGAGGAACTTAGTGCCGAGGACGCGGAGATGGCAACCAAATCTACGACTCCTCAATTACCCTGAATACGACTCCACCAAAATGGAGGACACTGACTCCACCACAATAGAGGACTCTGACTCCACCACAATGGAGGACACTGACTCCACCAAAATGGAGGACACTGACTCCACCACAATGGAGGACTCTGACTCCACCACAATGGAGGACTCCGACTCAACTAGGACTCCGCCACAATGGCCCCTTACCGCAACACAATGGAGGACTCTGACTCCACCACAATGCACTCCCAACTCCACAAAAATGGACTCTGACTCAACTACGACTCCACCACAGTGGACTCCCAACTCCTCCGCCACAGTAGACACCCGACTCAACTACGACTCCAACACAATGGACCCTGACTCCAACACAATGGAGGACTCCGACTCTACCACAATGGACTCCGACTCAACTATGACTCCACCACAGTGGACTCCCAACTCCTCTGCCACAGTAGACACCCGACATACGACTTCGCCACAATGACCCCTTACCGCAACACAATGGAGGACTCCGACTCCACCACAATAGACTCCCAACTCCACAAAAATGGACTCCGACCCAACTACGACTTCGCCACAATGAACTCTTACTCCAACACAATGGAGGACTCCAACTTCACCACAATGGACTCCGACTCAACTACGACTCCGCCACAGTGGACTCCCGACTCCACCGCCACAGTAGACACCCAACTCCACTGCTACAGTCGTTCATCGTGTCAACTTTCAGCTTTTTCCATCCCTGTAAAGTCAGTGACTTAATGTAGAAATACACAAGATGCGGATTTGGTGTAGAAATTTCTGCAACAAAATACTCAGCGTCGGCACAAAACCTCAGGCCCCTTTCACACGTCCGTGCAAATAATGCACATGTGCGAGGGTCCGTTTTATTGGCCAGTGTGTGTCATTCCTGTGCTGTCAGTGTGACATCCGGATAGGACACCATGACTTTATATACTCACCTCTCTCCAGAGCTGCTGTCCCTGTCTGTGTGATATCCGGATAGGACACCATGACTTTGTATACTCTACTCTCTCCAGAGCTGCTGTCCCTCTCAGAGTGATATCCGGATAGGACACCATGACTTTGTATACTCACCTCTCTCCAGAGCTGCTGTCCCTGTCAGTGTGACATCCGGATAGGACACCATGACTTTGTATACTCACCTCTCTCCAGAGCTGCTGTCCCTCTCAGAGTGATATCCGGATAGGACACCATGACTTTGTATACTCACCTCCCTCCAGAGCTGCTGTCCCTCTCAGAGTGATATCCAGATAGGACACCATGACTTTGTATACTCACCTCTCTCCAGAGCTGCTGTCCCTCTCAGAGTGATATCCGGATAGGACACCATGACTTTGTATACTCACCTCTCTCCAGAGCTGCTGTCCCTGTCGGTGTGACATCCGGATAGGACACCATGACTTTGTATACTCACCTCTCTCCAGAGCTGCTGTCCCTGTCAGTGTGACATCCGGATAGGACACCATGACTTTGTATACTCACCTCTCTTCAGGATAGGACACCACGACTTTGTATACTCACCTCTCTCCAGAGCTGCTGTCCCTGTCAGTGTGACATCCAGATAGGACACCATGACTTTGTATACTCACCTCTCTCCAGAGCTGCTGTCCCTGTCGGTGTGACATCCAGATAGGACACCATGACTTTGCATACTCACCTCTATCCAGAGCTGCTGTCCCTGTCAGTGTGACATCCGGATAGGACACCATGACTTTGTATACTCACCTCTCTCCAGACCTGCTGTCCCTGTCGGTGTGATATCCGGATAGGACACCATGACTTTGTGTACTCACCTCTCTCCAGAGCTGCTGTCCCTGTCGGTGTGACATCTGGATAGGACACCATGACTTTGTATACTCACCTCTCTCCAGAGCTGCTGTCCCTGTCAGTGTGACATCCGGATAGGACACCATGACTTTATATACTCACCTCTCTCCAGAGCTGCTGTCCCTGTCTGTGTGATATCCGGATAGGACACCATGACTTTGTATACTCACCTCTCTCCAGAGCTGCTGTCCCTCTCAGAGTGATATCCGGATAGGACACCATGACTTTGTATACTCACCTCTCTCCAGAGCTGCTGTCCCTGTCAGTGTGACATCCGGATAGGACACCATGACTTTGTATACTCACCTCTCTCCAGACCTGCTGTCCCTGTCGGTGTGACATCCGGATAGGACACCATGACTTTGTATACTCACCTCTCTCCAGACCTGCTGTCCCTGTCGGTGTGATATCCGGATAGGACACCATGACTTTGTGTACTCACCTCTCTCCAGAGCTGCTGTCCCTGTCGGTGTGTGACATCTGGATAGGACACCATGACTTTGTATACTCACCTCTCTCCAGAGCTGCTGTCCCTGTCAGTGTGACATCCGGATAGGACACCATGACTTTATATACTCACCTCTCTCCAGAGCTGCTGTCCCTGTCGGTGTGACATCCGGATAGGACAGCATGACCTTCTAT
Organism: Allobates femoralis; assembly: GCA_033576535.1. NCBI lineage: Eukaryota > Metazoa > Chordata > Amphibia > Anura > Aromobatidae > Allobates > Allobates femoralis. The sequence continues at coordinate 572,842,798 of JARQOC010000005.1, forward strand.
CCTCACCAGGCTTCAGCGCGGCTGTCCTTCTTGCTTCCGATTCCACAGTTAGACTCAAGGCAGTGAATATTCATGAGCTTAATGAGCGTCCCTGGCAGTGAGGGTGACTGACAGCATCGCCGGAGACGGGGGGAAGGATAAAAATCCATTGATGTTTAGTGATTAATGTTTGCTCCAGTCCGTGTCACATGGACGACATCCGTGTGCGGAACGTTTTTGGCACTGACCCATTGACCTGAATGGTCCATGCTGCTGCCCAAAAACAGACATTCCTGATTGGTCAGTTGGGGTGTGTGCACACAGGAAGGTTTTGCTACGTTTGGGGTCAGGTTTTGCCTTGGTTTTATGCTAATCTAATCCTGCATTTTTGGTTTCCAGTAAAACCTCTGTGACCAGGGAAAAGCTCCCACACACACATTGGTTTTTGTTGTCTGCAGAAAGAGGAAACATCACAGGCGTTTCCACTTTAGCCAAAGTGCAAAAAAGAATTGATGCTCATTCTTTCTATAAAGCCTGTTCACACATCCATGTGCGGTCCGTGCCGACACATGCTGGAGGCACGGACATATGGAGACCCATTGTTCTCTATGGCCCCCCTTCACCTGTCTGTGGTATAACACAGACTGTGTCTCCGTGTGGAGCAGATGCACGTATGTTTTTTTACCAGCACCATAAACCGCTTTTGGCCCAAAGCGTCCTGCACACGGATGTTCACCGTGTTACATCCGTGTGCACGGATCATGGCCTAAAGTTTAAAACTTAAAAAATAAAGAATTTCCTCCTCTCCTCCCAACAGCGATGCCAGCTCCTCTGTCCTCCCTCCAGTGCTGTCTGCTCCTCTCTCCTCCCTCCAGCGCTGTCTGCTCCTCTCTCCTCCCTCCAGCGTTGCCTGCTCCTCTCTCCCCCTCCAGCGTTGCCTGCTCCTCTCTCCTCCCTCCAGCGTTGCCTGCTCTCTCTCCTCCCACCAGTGATGCCAGCTCCTCTCTCCTCCCTCCAGCGTTGCAAGCTCCTCTCTCCTCCCTCCAGCGCTGTCTGCTCCTCTCTCCTCCCTCCAGTGATGCCAGCTCCTCTCTCCACCCTCCAGCGCTGTCTGCTCCTCTCTCCTCCCTCAAGCGCGGTCTGCTCCTCTCTCCTCCCTCCAGCCCTGTCTGCTCCTCTGTCCTCTCTCCAGTGCTGCCAGCTCCTCTCTCCAGCACTGTCTGCTCCTCTCTCCTCCCTCCAGCTTTGCCTGCTCCTCTCTCCTCCCTCCAGCGCTGCTTGCTCCTCTCTCCTCCCTCCAGCGCTGCCAGCTCCTTTCTCCTCCCTCCAGCGCTATCAGCTCCTCTCTCCTCCCTCCAGCGCTGTCTGCTCCTCTCTCCTGCCTCCAGCGCTGTCAGCTCCTCTCTCCTCCCTCCAGTGATGCCAGCTCCTCTCTCCTTCCTCAAGCGCTATCAGCTCCTCTCTCCTCCCTCCAGCGCTGTCTGCTCCTCTCTCCTCCCTCCAGCGCTGCCAGCTCCTCTCTCCTCCCTCCAGTGATGCCAGCTCCTCTCTCCTCCCTCCAGCGCTATCAGCTCCTCTCTCCTCCCTCCAGCGCTATCTGCTCCTCTCTCCTCCCTCCAGCGCTATCAGCTCCTCCCTCCAGCGCTGCTTGCTCCTCTCTCCTTCCTCCAGCGCTATCAGCTCCTCTCTCCTCCCTCCAGCGCTGTCTGCTCCTCTCTCCTGCCTCCAGTGATGCCAGCTCCTCTCTCCTTCCTCCAGCACTATCAGCTCCTCTCTCCTCCCTCCAGCGCTGACAGCTCCTCTCTCCTCCCTCCAGCGCTGTCTGCTCCTCTCTCCTTCCTCCAGCGCTATCAGCTCCTCTCTCCTTTCTCCAGCGCTGACAGCTCCTCTCTCCTCCCTCCAGCGCTGCCAGCTCCTCTCTCCTCCCTCCAGTGATGCCAGCTCCTCTCTCCTCCCTCCAGCGCTATCTGCTCCTCTCTCCTCCCTCCAGCGCTATCAGCTCCTCCCTCCAGCGCTATCAGCTCCTCCCTCCAGCGCTATCACCTCCTCTCTCCTCCCTCCAGCGCTGTCTGCTCCTCTCTCCTCCCTCCAGCGCTGTGATACGTCTGTGTGCACATTCCCTTATTGCTGTGATATGTCTGTGTGCACATTCACTTATTGCTGTGATACGTCTGTGTGCACATTCCCTTATTGCTGTGATAAGTCTGTGTGCACATTCCCTTATTGCTGTGATACGTCTGTGTGCACATTCCCTTATTGCTGTGATACGTCTGTGTGCACATTCCCTTATTGCTGTGATACGTCTGTGTGCACATTCCCTTATTGCTGTGATTCCTCTGTGTGCACATTCCCTTATTGCTGTGATACGTCTGTGTGCACATTCCCTTATTGCTGTGATATGTCTGTGTGCACATTCTCTTATTGCTGTGATACGTCTGTGTGCACATTCCCTTATTGCTGTGATATGTCTGTGTGCACATTCCCTTATTGCTGTGATACGTCTGTGTGCACATTCCCTTATTGCTGTGATATGTCTGTGTGCACATTCCCTTATTGCTGTGATACGTCTGTGTGCACATTCCCTTATTACTGTGATACGTCTGTGTGCACATTCTCTTATTGCTGTGATACGTCTGTGTGCACATTCTCTTATTGCTGTGATTCCTCAGTGTGCACATTCCCTTATTGCTGTGATTCCTCTGTGTGCACATTCCCTTATTGCTGTGATACGTCTGTGTGCACATTCCCTTATTGCTGTGATACGTCTGTGTGCACAGTCCCTTATTGCTGTGATATGTCTGTGTGCACATTCCCTTATTGCTGTGATTCCTCTGTGTGCACATTCCCTTATTACTGTGATTCCTCTGTGTGCACATTCCCTTATTGCTGTGATACGTCTGTGTGCACAGTCCCTTATTGCTGTGATATGTCTGTGTGCACATTCCCTTATTACTGTGATACGTCTGTGTGCACATTCCCTTATTGGTGTGATTGCTCTGTGTGCACATTCCCTTATTGCTGTGATATGTCTGTGTGCACATTCCCTTATTGCTGTGATATGTCTGTGTGCACATTCCCTTATTACTGTGATTCCTCTGTGTGCACATTCCCTTATTGCTGTGATTCCTCTGTGTGCACAGTCCCTTATTGCTGTGATACGTCTGTGTGCACATTCCCTTATTGCTGTGATACGTCTGTGTGCACATTCCCTTATTGCTGTGATTCCTCTGTGTGCACATTCCCTTATTGCTGTGATACGTCTGTGTGCACAGTCCCTTATTGCTGTGATATGTCTGTGTGCACATTCCCTTATTGCTGTGATTCCTCTGTGTGCACATTCCCTTATTGCTGTGATATGTCTGTGTGCACATTCCCTTATTGCTGTGATACGTCTGTGTGCACATTCCCTTATTGCTGTGATTCCTCTGTGTGCACATTCCCTTATTGCTGTGATACGTCTGTGTGCACAGTCCCTTATTGCTGTGATACGTCTGTGTGCACATTCCCTTATTGCTGTGATACGTCTGTGTGCACATTCCCTTCTTGCTGTGATACGTCTGTGTGCACAGTCCCTTATTGCTGTGATACGTCTGTGTGCACATTCTCTTATTCCTGTGATACTTCTGTGTGCGCATTCCCTTATTACTGTGATACGTCTGTAAGAGGGGACAGTGCGGTGGTTGTGGCATATAAGGGAGGACGATGTGGTGGTTGTGGTATATAAGGGGGGACGGTGTGGTGGTTGTGGTATATAAGGGGGGACGGTGTGGTGGTTGTGGTATATAAGAGGGGACGGTGTGGTGGTTGTGGTATATAAGGGGGGGCGGTGTGGTGGTTGTGGTATATAAGGGGGGACGGTGTGGTGGTTGTGGTATATAAGGGGGACGGTGTGGTGGTTGTGGTATATAAGAGGGGAGGGTGTGGTGGTTGTGATGTATAAGGGGGGACGGTGTGGTGGTTGTCATGTATAAGGGGGGACGGTGTGGTGGTTGTGATGTATAAGGGGGGCCGGTGTGGTGGTTGTGGTATGTAATGGGGGACGGTGTGGGTGGTTGTGGTATATAAGGGGGGGGCGGTGTGGTGGTTGTGATGTATAAGGGGGGCCGGTGTGGTGGTTGTGGTATGTAATGGGGGACTGTGTGGTGGTTGTGGTATATAAGGGGGGGGCGGTGTGGTGGTTGTGGTATATAAGGGGGGGGGCGGTGTGGTGGTTGTGATGTATAAGGGGGCGGTGTGGTGGTTGTGATGTATAAGGGGGAGCGGTGCAGGTTTAATTATCCGCTGATCTATATGACGCAGACCATCAGTCGTTTATTATCCTCTTTAGCCTTTCATCGCTCTTTCATATCCACACTGCAATCAGTGCAATCACTGCAATCAGTGCAATCACTGCAATCAGTGCAATCACTGCAATCAGTGCAATCACTGCAATCAGTGCAATCAGTGCAATCACTGCAATCAGTGCAATCAGTGCAATCACTGCAATCAGTGCAATCAGTGCAATCACTGCAATCACTGCAATCAGTGCAATCAGTGCAATCAGTACAATCAGTGCAATCAGTGCAATCACTGCAATCAGTGCAATCAGTGCAATCACTGCAATCAGTGCAATCAGTGCAATCACTGCAATCAGTGCAATCAGTGCAATCAGTACAATCAGTGCAATCAGTGCAATCACTGCAATCAGTGCAATCACTGCAATCAGTGCAATCAGTGCAATCAGTGCAATCAATGCAATCAGTGCAGTCTTTCCCATGATCGTCCTCTGCACATAGGATTGGATTGTTCTCGGCAGCACGTGTCCACAGGACAATGATGATAATTATAAGCATTTATTTAGGGAATGTCGCCCGGGCATTTACAATGTAACATAATGATGAAAAATCTGTGATTTCTTCACCAGTGACGGTGTATTGGTGCACGGTGATGGTGGTCTATGCCTTGGTGCATTATTACACTCTTCTATATACCTATAATTGGCCAGATATATAAAGGATAAGTTATTTTGAATCATGTAAACCTATAGAAATAGTGAGTTTACAGACACAAATTACATTAAAAATAAATTTATCTAAACACAAATGTAAGAATCGGGGCTATAACATGAAGATAATCCCTGTGATAATATTCTCTACCCAAAACAATAAGCAGGAAAATACCGAAAAACTGTATAAAGACAAAAGAAAATAATAATCCCATATGTGGTGTAAAGGAGAAATCTAGGGATAATACCCAAAGAGGGTGTAATTCACATTTTCAAACACAAGAGGTCCTCAGAGCACACAGAGAGTACTGAAAATGCAGATAATAGGACAAGGAATAGATATAAACCAGTCAGGCTTCACCCAGTGTGGCAGTGGTGTCAGTTTGGTCGTGCACACAGTGTGGCTGTGGTGTCAGTGTGGTCGTGCACACAGTGTGGCTGTGATGTCAGTGTGGTCGTGCACACAGTGTGGCTGCGGTGTCAGTGTGGTCGTGCACACAGTGTGGCTGCAGTGTCAGTGTGGTCGTGCACACAGTGTGGTTGCGGTGTCAGTGTGGTCGTGCACACAGTGTGCTGCGGTGTCAGTGTGGTCGTGCACACAGTGTGGCTGCGGTGTCAGTGTGGTCGTGCACACAGTGTGGCTGCGGTGTCAGTGTGGTCGTGCACACAGTGTGGCTGGAGTGTCAGTGTGGTCGTGCACACAGTGTGGCTGGAGTGTCAGTGTGGTCGTGCACACAGTGTGGCTGCGGTGTCAGTGTGGTCGTGCACACAGTGTGGCTGCGGTGTCAGTGTGGTTGTGCACACAGTGTGGCTGCGGTGTCAGTGTGTTCGTGCACACAGTGTGGCTGCGGTGTCAGTGGCTGCGGTGTCAGTGTGGTCGTGCACACAGTGTGGCTGCAGTGTCAGTGTGGTTGTGCACACAGTGTGGCTGCGGTGTCAGTGTGTTCGTGCACACAGTGTGGCTGCGGTGTCAGTGTGGTCGTGCACACAGTGTGGCTGCGGTGTCAGTGTGTTCGTGCACACAGTGTGGCTGCGGTGTCAGTGTGGTCGTGCACACAGTGTGGCTGCGGTGTCAGTGTGGTCGTGCACACAGTGTGGCTGCGGTGTCAGTGTGGTCGTGCACACAGTGTGGCTGCAGTGTCAGTGTGGACGTTCACCCAGTGTGGCTGCGGTGTCAGTGTGGTCGTGCACACAGTGTGGCTGCGGTGTCAGTGTGGTCGTGCACACAGTGTGGCTGCGGTGTCAGTGTGGTCGTGCACACAGTGTGGCTGCGGTGTCAGTGTGGTCGTGCACACAGTGTGGCTGCAGTGTCAGTGTGGTCGTGCACACAGTGTGGCTGTGGTGTCAGTGTGGTTGTGCACACAGTGTGGCTGTGGTGTCAGTGTGGTCGTGCACACAGTGTGGCTGCGGTGTCAGTGTGGTCGTGCACACAGTGTGGCTGCGGTGTCAGTGTGGTCGTGCACACAGTGTGGCTGCGGTGTCAGTGTGGTCGTGCACACAGTGTGGCTGTGATGTCAGTGTGGTCGTGCACACAGTGTGGCTGCGGTGTCAGTGTGGTCGTGCACACAGTGTGGCTGCGGTGTCAGTGTGGTCGTGCACACAGTGTGGCTGCGGTGTCAGTGTGGTCGTGCACACAGTGTGGCTGCAGTGTCAGTGTGGTCGTGCACACAGTGTGGCTGCGGTGTCAGTGTGGTCGTGCAAACAGTGTGGCTGGAGTGTCAGTGTGGTCGTGCACACAGTGTGGCTGCGGTGTCAGTGTGGTCGTGCACTCAGTGTGGCTGCGGTGTCAGTGTGGTCGTGCACACAGTGTGGCTGCGGTGTCAGTGTGGTTGTGCACACAGTGTGGCTGCGGTGTCAGTGTGGTCGTGCACACAGTGTGGCTGCGGTGTCAGTGTGGTCGTGCACACAGTGTGGCTGCGGTGTCAGTGTGGTCGTGCACACAATGTGGCTGCGGTGTCAGTTGTGGTCGTGCACACAGTGTGGCTGCGGTGTCAGTGTGGTCGTGCACACAGTGTGGCTGCGGTGTCAGTGTGGTCGTGCACACAGTGTGGGCTGCGGTGTCAGTGTGGTCGTGCACACAGTGTGGCTGCGGTGTCAGTGTGGTCGTGCACACAGTGTGGCTGCGGTGTCAGTGTGGTTGTGCACACAGTGTGGCTGCGGTGTCAGTGTGTTCGTGCACACAGTGTGGCTGCGGTGTCAGTGTGGTCGTGCACACAGTGTGGCTGCAGTGTCAGTGTGGTTGTGCACACAGTGTGGCTGCGGTGTCAGTGTGTTCGTGCACACAGTGTGGCTGCGGTGTCAGTGTGGTCGTGCACACAGTGTGGCTGCAGTGTCAGTGTGGACGTTCACACCAGTGTGGCTGCGGTGTCAGTGTGGTCGTGCACACAGTGTGGCTGCGGTGTCAGTGTGGTCGTGCACACAGTGTGGCTGCGGTGTCAGTGTGGTCGTGCACACAGTGTGGCTGCGGTGTCAGTGTGGTCGTGCACACAGTGTGGCTGCGGTGTCAGTGTGGTCGTGCAAACAGTGTGGCTGTGGTGTCAGTATGGTCGTGCACCCAGTGTGGCTGCGGTGTCAGTGTGGTCGTGCACACAGTGTGGCTGCGGTGTCAGTGTGGTCGTGCACACAGTGTGGCTGCGGTGTCAGTGTGGTCGTGCACACAGTGTGGCAGTGGTGTCAGTGTGGTCTTGCACACAGTGTGGCTGCGGTGTCAGTGTGGTCGTGCACACAGTGTGGCTGCGGTGTCAGTGTGGTCGTGCACACAGTGTGGCTGCGGTGTCAGTGTGGTCGTGCACACAGTGTGGCTGCGGTGTCAGTGTGGTCGTGCACCAGTGTGGCTGCGGTGTCAGTTGTCGTGCACACAGTGTGGCTGCGGTGTCAGTGTGGTCGTGCACACAGTGTGGCTGCGGTGTCAGTGTGGTCGTGCACACAGTGTGGCTGCGGTGTCAGTGTGGTCGTGCACACAGTGTGGCTGCGGTGTCAGTGTGGTCGTGCACACAGTGTGGCTGCGGTGTCAGTGTGGTCGTGCACACAGTTGGCTGCGGTGTCAGTGTGGTCGTGCACACAGTGTGGCTGCGGTGTCAGTGTGGTCGTGCACACAGTGTGGCTGCGGTGTCAGTGTGGTCGTGCACACAGTGTGGCTGCGGTGTCAGTGTGGTCGTGCACACAGTGTGGCTGCGGTGTCAGTGTGTCGTGCACACAGTGTGGCTGCGGTGTCAGTGTGGTCGTGCACACAGTGTGGCTGCGTGTCAGTGTGGTGTGCACACAGTGTGGCTGCGGTGTCAGTGTGTTCGTGCACACAGTGTGGCTGCGGTGTCAGTGTGGTCGTGCACACAGGTGTGGTCATGCGGTGTCAGTGGTGTGGTCGTGCACACAGTGTGGCTGCGGTGTCAGTGTGGTCGTGCACACAGTGTGGCTGCGGTGTCAGTGTGGTCGTGCACAAGTGTGGCTGCGGTGTCAGTGTGGTCGTGCACACAGTGTGGCTGCGGTGTCAGTGTGGTCGTGCACACAGTGTGGCTGGTGTCAGTTGGTCGTGCACCAGTGTGGCTGCGGTGTCAGTGTGGTCGTGCACACAGTGTGGCTGCGGTGTCAGTGTGGTCGTGCACACAGTGTGGCTGCGGTGTCAGTGTGGTCGTGCACACAGTGTGGCTGCAGGTGTCAGTGTGGTCGTGCACACAGTGTGGCTGCGGTGTCAGTGTGGTCGTGCACACAGTGTGTGCTGCGGTGTCAGTGTGGTCGTGCACACAGTGTGTGGCGGTGGGCAGTGCTGGGTGTCAGTGTGGTCGTGCACACAGTGTGGCTGCGGTGTCAGTGTGGTCGTGCATACAGTGTGGCTGCGGTGTCATGTGGTCGTGCACACAGTGTGGCTGCGTGTCAGTGTGGTCGTGCACACAGTGTGGCTGCGGTGTCAGTGTGTCGTGCACACAGTGTGGCTGCGGTGTCAGTGTGTCGTGCACACAGTGTGGCTGCGGTGTCAGTGTGGCGTCACACAGTGTGGCTGCGGTGTCATGTGGTCGTGCACACAGTGTGCTGCGGTGTCAGTGCTGTGCTGTCAGTCGCACAGTGTGCTGCGTGTCAGTGTGGTCGTGCACACAGTGTGCTGCGGTGTCAGTGTGGTCGTGCACACAGGTGTGGCTGCGGTGTCAGTGTGGTCGTGCACACAGTGTGGCTGCGGTGTCAGTGTGGTCGTGCACACAGTGTGGCTGCGGTGTCAGTGTGGTCGATGCACACATGTTGGCTGCGGTTCAGTGTGGTCGTGACACAGTGTGCTGTGTGTCAGTGTGTCGTGCACACAGGTGGCTGCTGAGTGTCAGTGTGGTCGTGCACCCAGTGTGGCTGCGGTGTCAGTTGGTGTGCACCAGTGTGGCTGCGGTGTCGTGTGGTCGTGCACACAGTGTGCTGGTTCAGTGTGGTGTGCACACATTGGCTGCGTGTCAGTGTGGTCGTGCACACAGTGGCTGCGTGTCAGTGTGGTCTGCACACAGTGTGGCTGCTGCAGTCGTCAGTTGGCTGCTGTAGTGTGTCGTGCACCATGGCTCTTCAGTGTGGCTGCACAAGTGTGCTAGTGTAGTGGTCGTGCACACAGTGTGGCTGCGGTGTCAGTGTGTCATACATCATGTGATGTCATGTGGCTGCCCAGTGTGGTCTGTCATCACTAGTGTGGATGCGTGTCAGTGTGGTCGTGACCAGTGTGCGAATCTGTCATGTGGTCGTGCACCACAGTGTGGCTGTCTGTCAGTGTGGTGTGACACCAAGTGTGCTCTGCAGTGGTGTCAGTTGGGGTGCACACAGTGTGGCTCGTTCAGTGTGTCGTGCTAAAGTGCTGCGTGTGTGGCCCAGTGTGGTCATGCACACTGTGGCTGCGGTTCAGTGGGTCGTGCAACAGTGTGGCTGCGGTGTCAGTGTGGTGTGACCAGTGTGCTGCGTGTCAGTGTGTGTGCACACAGTGTGGCTGGTGTCGTGTGGTCGTGCACCACTCTGAGTGTGTAAATGCTGCGGTTCAGTGGTCGTGCACAGTTGGCTGCGTGTCAGTGTGTGTCAGGCTGCTCATCGTTAGTCTCAGTGTGGTGTAATCGATGTAAGTGGAGCCCAGTGGTGACGTGTAATCTAGAGTGTATAGTGGCCCCTTAGTGTGGTATTATATGATGATAGTCTGTCGGAGGTGGTGGAACATACTCTAGTGGTGGCGTATACAGAATGTGCTCCCCCTAAACAGGTTAGTGTCTGTGGTCGGACCTCTAGTGTGCTGTATAAACTGTAGTAGTGAGCTCCCCTAGTGTGACTGATCTGTAGTGTGAGTCGGACATCAGTGTTGTGTCTTGTAAAATTCGTAGTGTAGAGCTCCCTCTAGCTGTTTCTAGTAGTCTGTATTGTTAAATCTGTATGTATGAGCTCTCTAGTGGTGGCTGATAAATCCAGTGTGAGCTGCCTCTCAGTGTGCGTAAAATCTGTATGTAGTGAGCTCCCTCTAGTGGTGGCTGTATAAATCTGTATGTAGTGAGCTCCCTCTAGTGTGACTGTATAAATCTGTATGTAGTGAGTTCTCTAGTGGGCTGTATAATCGATGTGTGGTTCCTCAGTGGTGAGTTAAATCTGTATGTAGTGAGCTCCCTAGTGGTGGCTGTATAAATCTGTATGTAGTGAGCTCCCTCTAGTGGTGGCTGTATATCATTGTGTGGAGCTCCTTCTAGTGGTGACTGTTAAATCTGATGTGTGGCTCTCTCAGTGGTGGTGTATAAATCTGTAGTAGTGGTTCCCTTGGTGCTGTATAACTGTAGTAGTGAGTCCCAGTGTGCTTAATCGTATGTAGTGGTCTCCCTAGTGTGGCTGTATAATCTGTTGTAGTGAGCTGCCTCTAGTGGTGCTGTAAACTGTATGGTGGCTTCCAGTGTGCTGTTTACATGTAGTGGCTCGCTAGTGGTGGCGAAATTTGCTGTGTCATTTGGGTGCACATATGTTGGCATTTCGGTTATGGATGTCGTCAGTTGGCTAAGCTTCCTCCCGGTCTCTGTTTGCTCAGTGTACAGCAGCGGTGGAAGGGACAGTCGGTAACAGGAGGCGTTGCGGCCCCTATATTTATTAATAGAGAGTCTGTGCGGAGCGTGGGAACAACTTCCTACAAATATTCTGCTCCTCCATCTAAACATTAGGACTCTTGGCGGCGGCTCGATCATTAACTCTTCACAGACAGATGACGGCCCTCACCCCTTATATGTATCTGTGTGGCGGAGACCTTCATTCTTATACACAAACTTCAATTAGCCATTTACTGTCTTTTCTGCATTTGTTTAACCTTCGTCTGGTGCCATGAGACATACAGTCACCGGTGACCCCCACGTGAGCGCACCGCCAAGTGTCGTGTACTGTTCTCCAGTCGTGTGTGGAGCGATAGATCGTGGAGTGATCCGCAGTGATCCACTGTTCATCGCTTTGTTCTTTCCTCGGGATCCGCACAGAAGTTCTTTATTCTTTGCAGCATTTTGGAACTCTCCTCCATGTCCGCTCTCTCCCTTTGTGCTATCTCTCCCCCTGGCAGTCTGTCTCCCTCCTGTGGGCTGTCTCTCCCCCCTGTGCACTCTCTCTCCTCTTGTGCTGTCTCTCCCCGTGCGCGCTCTCTCTCCCCCTTGTGGGCTGTCTCTCCCCCTGTGCACTCTTTCTCCTCTTGTGCTGTCTCTCCCCGTGTGCTCTCTCTCCCCTCTGTGGGCTGTCTCTCTCGCCATGTGCTCTCTCCTCCTCTTGCGTGCTCACTCTCCCCTTGTGATGTCTCTCTTAATGTGTGCTGTCTCTCTCCACCCTGTGTGCTCTCTCCCCCATTGTGTGCTCCCCTTGCTGTGTGTTGTCTCTTCCCCTATGTGCTCTCTCTCCCCCTGTTTGCTCTCGCTCCCCCCTATGTGCTGTCTCTCCCCCATGCGCTCTCTCTCACCATTGTGCATGTATTGCCCCCTGTGCACTCTCGCTCCCCTCTGTGGGATGTCTCTTCTCCCTGTGCGCTCACCACCTTTGTGCTTTTTCTCTCCCCCTTTGTGCGCTCTCCCCTCTGTGTGCTGTCTCTCTCCCCATGTGATTTACAAAGATGGCAATGACATGAGTAGGTGTGCATTCACTTGCTGGGTCACACCGCCACAATCTTTGTATGCCCGGTGTCCAAAGATGGCAGCCACGTGAGTAGGTGTGCATGCACGGCGGGTATGCGCATGTGCACATACTCAGATGGCGTCCATGTATATCCGTGGTGTCGGCGGCTGCAATACGGTGTAGTGTGCCAGTACCGCCAGTGGGTGCCATATTTGCACACCCATCACTTGGGTTAATAGAATTATTAACACATAACATTGGTTGTTCACAATAATAGCAGTGGCTGCATTTCTCTCTCTTTTTGCAGGATTTCTCATTATTGCAGCCCAGGAGGCTTTGACTACATCCCACAATGTATTTACATTTGTTGGCTTTGCCTTTGCAGTGTTCTATTGGATTAAGGTCCGAGGATCGGGCTCCATAACCTCAATTTTGTTGGACTTGAACCAAGATTTTGCTCATTTACCGGTGTTTAGGGTCGTTGTCTTGTCCCATTTCGAGAACGTTAAATAGGTGGCACCATAGTAAGAGAAACCTGCCCATATCATGATGCTTCACTGTCTGCAGAGGGGACTGTGGTGACGTCACGCCACAGACTAGGGAGCATCCGGCTACCGTGCGTGACAGTGGCACACTGACCAATGGTGTCCGGCGCACTACACAAAGCAATAGACAGGGGAAACACCGGGGGCACAAGTACAGCAGGGGGCCCTACTCATAGGGAACGGGGGAAAGGAGACCTCCTGCACTCACCTGCGACTGTGCCCTGATCTCCCTACCGTCCCTATATGGGATCACACCATGGCTGAGCAGGAAACCTAGTCCCTCGCTGGCCCTGATGGTAGCCCTAAATAAGGAAATGGCTGGCAGGAGCACTAGTCCCAACCGCTGCACTAATAACAACAAGAGGGAAAGGAAACATAGACAGAGAAACAACAACACAACTTCATGCCTGCTGACGCACTCCTAGGCAGCAGACGGCTTGGCAACGGTCAGCTCCAGAGAGCTTCACCTCAGGTAGCCGGGCCAGGAATGAGGTTGAATCACCAGCAAAGGATGCTGGAACCATGTGACCATATAATGTAGATGGGAGTGATCACAAAGTAGCCACAACTGGAAAGAGAACTAAGGAGTTTTGCTAGCAACAGAAATTGACATTAACTCCTGCACTGCCAAAAACATTTAATATGAAGTCTCAATATAGAAATGAGACTGAGGTCCCACAGAACCTCAATGAGGAGCTGTCTGTGGTGCTTACGCAAATTGCGTAGTGTACTGGTCCTGATGCAGGCGCCGGCGGCTGTCAATGTTACAGTTATTAAAAAGCTGTCTTTTCCCCCGGCGTGGAGAGCTGACTCATTCCTGGGATGGCATAGGGCGGATGAACCGCGTCTCACACATATGTTTAAAAATGGGGCTCTTATCCCCTTCAGATCCCTGGCTGGAGAACGAACTGGATCCTCATGGTTGGAGTACGCACAATTACAGTCCTTTGCCTCCAAAAGAAACTTAGTAGCAGGCCTGCAGATGGAGCAGATGCCTATAGAAAAACTATTCATGCTGGAGTTTCCGCCTGGCCATATGGTCTCAGCATTATATTCAGTTTTAAATGATAATGGAGGGATAGAGAAACCGAAGTTTCTTCTAAGATGGGAGGCAGAGTTGAAACATGAACTGTCCGAGAGGGAATGGAGGAAAGCGTGCTCTCTTACCCATAAGCTATCCATGACTTGTTCAGCTCAGGAGAAGGGTTACAAAATCTTATCTAGATGGTATCGATGCCCAGATAGTCTCCATGCGGCTTTCCCCTCCATCTCGGACAGGTGCTGGAGATGTGGAACGGAGCGAGGCACCATGGTGCATATATGGTGGGAGTGCAGTCGAATTAAGCCCTTCTGGAACTCGGTGTTTGAGACCTATGAGAAAATCAGTGGTATGGTGCCGGAGAGGTCTCCTCAAATGGCACTGATATCGCTCTTACCTGGCTCTTTTAAATTCATTAAGTCAGACCTCCTCAGATTTTGCATGACGGCAGCAAGAGCGGTGATACCCAGACATTGGAAAACAACCCACCTTCCTGAGCTAACTGAATGGTTGGGAGAGATGACTAAAATCCATCATATGGAGGAACTCACAGCGGAGGTCACCGACGCCAGGGATAGATACCTGTGAATATGGAGCCCTTGGGTACTGTTCCTTGGGTCCTCTGAGTTTGGGGCTGCGTTTACAGATGGTGATGGGTAGACACCGGAGGTGGACGGAAGTGATATCCCATAGTGGATGCCCTGGGATCCGGAGGAACCCCCCTCATCTCTCAACTCTTTCAAATCTATCCCCTTATTCCTAAATATATGTCCTATTCCTTACTCACCAAATATGTCAGTATGTAGGTTTAATTAATCTTACTCTTTCTTATTTGTCTTAGTTAAGTCTATCGCTCTTCCCTATTTTAACCCTCTTCATTGGTGTAACCTCATGATATCCTGAAAACTTATTACATTTTTATCTTAGATTAAGAGTTAATTCAAGTTATATATATATTAATCAAGCTTTGTTAATCAACTTATTGTCACTAGGTTTATCTTTACACTAGTATAATGAGTATGAAGGGTCGGAGATGGTAACCCATAATATGACACTTCGGGTTATAGCCTAAAGTCCCGAACTTAATCGGGAGGTGTTTTTCACAGAAAATCGTCATAACAAACAAATGTGTCCAATGGGATTAGTTGAACAGGAGATGAATACGAGACTTTATACACCCTCTCACATCTGGGACTTTACAGATGAGTCAAATAACAAGATATTCGTTCAGAGTTGAATATAGCGATCTAATATGTTAAGGTATTCGCCAGTTAAATGCTTTACATCTTGTCAAAGCAAGGATACTTGTTGAAAAGTAACTGAGTTATGTGTAATATGTACACAACTATACATGTATTGTTGTATTTGTTTATTTGTATGTTTGTTTATATGTATGTTAATAAACATAGATTGAACATAATAACGACACGTCAGTGTTACCATATAGTACTGACCTGAGGCATCATACCGACACATCAGTGTTACCATATAGTACTGACCCCAGACATCATACCGACACCTCAGTGACACCATATAGTACTGACCCCAGACATCATACCGACACATCAGTGTTACCATATAGTACTGACCCAGACATCATACCGACACATCAGTGTTACCATATAGTACTGACCCCAGACATCATACCGACACATCAGTGTTACCATATAGTACTGACCCCAGACATCATACCGACACCTCAGTGTTACCATATAGTACTGACCCGAGGCATCATACCGACACGTCAGTGTTATCATATAGTACTGACCCCAGACATCATACCGACACATCAGTGTTACCATATAGTACTGACCCGAGGCATCATACCGACACGTCAGTGTTACCATATAGTACTGACCCCAGACATCATACTGACACCTCAGTGTTACCATATAGTACTGACCCCAGACATCATACCGACACCTCAGTGACACCATATAGTACTGACCCCAGACATCATACCGACACATCAGTGTTACCATATAGTACTGACCCCAGACATCATACCGACACCTCAGTGACACCATATAGTACTGACCCCAGACATCATACCGACACGTCAGTGTTACCATATAGTACTGACCCCAGACATCATACTGACACCTCAGTGTTACCATATAGTACTGACCCCAGACATCATACCGACACCTCAGTGACACCATATAGTACTGACCCCAGACATCATACCGACACATCAGTGTTACCATATAGTACTGACCCCAGACATCATACCGACATGTCAGTGTTACCATATAGTACTGACCCCAGACATCATACCGACACCTCAGTGTTACCATATAGTACTGACCCCAGATATCATACTGACACCTCAGTGTTACCATATAGTACTGACCCCAGACATCATACCGACACCTCAGTGACACCATATAGTACTGACCCCAGACATCATACCGACACCTCAGTGTTACCATATAGTACTGACCCCAGACATCATACCGACACATCAGTGTTACCATATAGTACTGACCCGAGGCATCATACCGACACCTCAGTGTTACCATATAGTACTGACCCCAGATATCATACTGACACCTCAGTGTTACCATATAGTACTGACCCCAGACATCATACCGACACCTCATTGTTACCATATAGTACAGACCCCAGACATCATACCGACACCTCAGTGTTACCATATAGTAATGACCCGAGTTATCATACCGACACCTCAGTGTCACCATATAGTACTGACCCCAGATATCATACTGAAACGTCAGTGTTACCATATAGTAGTTCCCCCAGACATCATACCGACACGTCAGTGTTACCATATAGTACTGACCCCAGACATCATACTGACACCTCAGTGTTACCATATAGTACTGACCCCAGATATCATACCGACACCTCAGTGTTACCATATAGTACTGACCCCAGACATCATACCGACACCTCAGTGTTACCATATAGTACTGACCCCAGACATCATACCGACACCTCAGTGTTACCATATAGTACTGACCCGAGGCATCATACCGACACCTCAGTGTTACCATATAGTACTGACCCCAGACATCATACCGACACCTCAGTGTTACCATATAGTACTGACCCCAGATATCATACCGACACCTCAGTGTTACCATATAGTACTGACCCCGGACATCATACCGACACCTCAGTGTCACCATATAGTACTGACCCCAGATATCATACTGAAACGTCAGTGTTACCATATAGTAGTTCCCCCAGATATCATACTGACACCTCAGTGTTACCATATAGTACTGACCCCAGATATCATACTGAAACGTCAGTGTTACCATATAGTAGTTCCCCCAGATATCATACTGACACATCAGTGTTACCATATAGTACTGACCCCAGATATCATACTGACACCTCAGTGTTACCATATAGTACTGACCCCAGACATCATACCGACACGTCAGTGTTACCATATAGTACTGACCCCAGACATCATACCGACACCTCAGTGTTACCATATAGTACTGACCCCAGACATCATACCGACACCTCAGTGTTACCATATAGTAAACATGGTGAATAAAAAACCCAAAAAACAAACCTGTAATTGCACTTATTTTGCAAACATCAGTCTGTATGAAATCATATGTGTCAACGTCCAGGAGTAGTGAGGTAAATAATGGAGGATAATCAGTATATAGTGGAGTATTGACGTGCCCTGGCGGCACCAATCCTTTCCTTTTTTGTCACTGCCATGGTGTGGTAACTTCCACACACCAACGTAGTATTTCATATTGAAAATGTAAGAACTGATTACAATAAGCTCCATGTATAGCGCATAATAAATGAATTGATCTATTACACTATCTCATAAGTGGAATAAGTATCATTAAAGAATGGATAATCTGGTTACAAAGCTCTAATGTGTCACCCATACATAGTGCATAATTATATCAATAAACAAATCCATTGTTAAATTACATGAACTTGGATGGCAACTTGGATCCTTGGACAATGGAAGCGGAAGGCGGCGCACTGAAGACAATATATTGATGGACCGGATGATGGATGTTTAAAAAAAATGTATAGAGAAATTTAAAATATCTTGGAAAGGAAAAAGGACCAAAAGAAAAATTAGAATAAAGCATCTGAGGAAACGGACCATGACCAAGTCAGTACAGAAATGGCGCAAATATCAGACTCTCATTAAGGTCTTTTGGGGCCATTGTATTCAAAGTCACGATCTACTTTGTTTCCAAGCGCGGCAGGAGTTTTTTGAGGTGACCACCTCCTAGTGCCACAACGTACCATATCAATCCTCCAGACTCTCAGGGAGGAATCATGGTATGTCTTAGAGTGTCTAGGTATTGTTTTTAATGTGGTGTGGTCCACAATTTCTCTTGCTCCAATAATCTCATGGACGTGTTCCCTCACTCTCACTTAGTACCTTTGAAGTAAGGCACACGTAAATCAGAGAACAGGTACAAATGGCAAAGTACACCACACATGTGTGGAACTGCATGATATGCGGAGTCTGATCTCAAATTGACAGCACCCATCTGAAGAGTGAAAGGGAGTTGACCACTGGATGTTTGTTGGAGCAAGCAACACAGTGGTCCCATGGAAAGCAACCCAAAAACAGTCCTCGAAAGCCAAAGATTTTGGAATATATGGCACGTAGAGTAGGATCGGACAAAAGGACAGTCCAGTGTCTCCTAAAAATTGAGCGCATAGTATTCCACTCAAAGTTATCGGTTCCCACAAAATGTACCCCTGGACCAGTCAGTCTTTTAGGGATGTATTTAAGTTGACAATCCCTTGGTGTATGACCTGCCCTCCCATAACCACGTCCACTACATCACTTAGAATAATCGTGGTCCCAGAATCTCTTAATCAGCTGACTGTTGTTTAAATCTCTCATCCGAGGAACAGATCTCCTCATCCTCAGGAACTGGCCGGTGGGGACATCACGAATCGTGGTGGGATTCTGGCCAGAAGAGGCATGTAATAAAGAATTCACAAAGGTGGACTTCCTATGGACATCAGTCTGTATGAAACCATGTGTGTCAACTCCCATAGCGCTGTCCTGGAAGTCAATCATCCTAGAACTATACTTGGAAGTCCGCTTGATATTAAGGTTATTCCAGTTAACCACAACGCCCCCGTTGCCAAAAATGTTTCTCTCCCAGTATCCTAGGAAGAGACTGGCATACGAAAACTCACAGCCGCGCCCATCGCTCAAGAATGAAATCACTCATCGTGCCATCCACACAGCCAGTCCTGAGGAAGACGTGAACCGCCTCTATACCTAGGGTATGGTAAATGCATGTATTGAGAGACTCAACATCAGCTGAAATGATAAGCATGTCAAATTACACAAAGATGCCGTCAACCCGATTTAGGACGTCCATCGTGTCTTTGACACATGATGGGAGGATCTCTACCAAGAGTTTTGAGATGAAAGTCAATCAATTGACAGATCGGTTCGCAGAGACCCCTAATGCCAGGCACGATCGGGCGTCCCGGCAGATTAAGGGCATCTTTGTTGATCTTCAGGAGTAAATAGAGCGTGGGTATTCGAGGGCAGGGCACCAAGAGACTGTCCAACATTTTTTTTTCCACAGCGGAATTGCAATAAAATCACATATGTGACATTTATCTGCATAATGTCTACACCTTACTCAAGAGGGGAAAATCTGCAAATAAAGCGAAGAATTCCTGCAATAGAAAATCTCCTGCTGTGGATTCACAATGGCCCCAAAGGGAACGGAGCAGTAGACGATGATCTACTAGTAAGAATTGAGGTGTCAGGAGTCTATGATGAATATCTGGAGGTCACAGTATCTACGGTATATGATTGTTAGTACAGTATAATGTCTCAGGACTTTACTAATAAATCTTTATAAACCTTTAATATGTATAAAAAATGTGAAACTGAAAACAAAAAGTGGAGAAAG
This sequence comes from Allobates femoralis, assembly GCA_033576535.1. Taxonomy (NCBI): domain Eukaryota; kingdom Metazoa; phylum Chordata; class Amphibia; order Anura; family Aromobatidae; genus Allobates; species Allobates femoralis. Next base: position 572,862,322 of record JARQOC010000005.1, read on the forward strand.
TTCCCATAGAAGCCAATCAGCTCGGCTGTGACATGTCACAGGGTCATTGAGGAATGAGAGGAAGGATCTGATTGGTCATTATGGGGAAACCACTCCCCCTTTCCTTTGCCCCAGTTTTTATAAATCTCCCCCTGGATTTACATCCCCTTTGTGTCTAAGGCGGCGTTCACACATTGTGTTATTGCCATAGCTGTAACCTGTGATCACAACCTCAAATTTACACATCACCTAGCCAGGCCGACTTACCAAAGAAAAGAGAGAAGTTTGTTAAATAATATAACATTTCTTTATTGAAAGTGTAACAAATAGTCTTAAAAATCTTGCTGTGAATAGATGTCGGAATAAAAGTAAATGTCCCCAATCAGTGTTCCCCCCGAGCGGATCATGTGTGATACTTTACACTGCAGCACGATCTATCCTGGGGCGTTCTCTACAGACAAGACACAAGACAGAACTAGGAGAGTTTACCAAGGTGACAATGATAGGAAAAGGGAGGAACCGGGGAGAAAAACTGGGTACAAACTCGTAAACATAAAAAGGAGAAAAATGCTCAGGCCTCATCCAGAGGACATTTAGGGTATGTGCACATTGGACGGTTCTGCATCATTGCAGACCGTCAGAAAACCGGAGTAGAATTTCAGGAGATGAAATTCCTGACCTCAGCAGTGTCCATCGTTTTTTAGTGTTTTTTTAGCGTTTTTTTAGCGTTTATACAGCGGTTTCTCGGCGGTTTTCTGGCGGTTTTTCTTGCCGTTTTTAAGACTGTTTTTTGTGCACTTGTAAGCTAGATACGCTGGAAAAACGCTCAAAAGAAGTCACATGCTCTATCTTTGAAAACCGGTGGAAAACCGGTGAAGAAAGTGGAAAGGAGAAAAAAAAAAAACGTTCTAATGTAAACAGCGTTTTCTGAAAACCATTGACTAGCAGGTTAAGCCAACCGCTGGTTAGGATTAACATAAATTTACATAAAACTCAGCTGAAAACGCCGGCGGAAAACGCTAAAAAACAGCTCAAAAAACTTTCAATGTGCACATACCCTTACTGTGGTGGCATTTTATCATCTGTATTACAACCTGAGGAGACTTCATAGATTCATATAGAGCAGATTATAAGACCCCGATCATTCCTCTATGGTGATGAAAGACGCCGTCTGCTGCTCCCCAATATCTTTATAGAACCTTCACCTACATATAACACAGGATGAAGGGGCTCGGTGAAGGCGGCAGTGAAGGTGTGTAAGTGTCTGATGGGGTCACACAGCTCATAAAAGGACAGCTGCCCGGCCTCATAATCCACATATATCCGGAATCTATTACTGGAGACCCGGTGAGGTAACCGGAACTCTTCACTGTCATGTATCACTAAATGCTCGTCATCAGCTACCAGTAGCTCTAAACCCCAGGACTTGTTATTAAATCCAATCTCTGACTGATCCCCCCTCCTGTCTATACTGGGATAACACATCCCCACCCTCCAATCCCCTGACCCACTGATGTCCACATCCCAGTAATGTCGTCCTGAGGTAAATCCCCTCCTGCTCATGACCTGATTATACTGGAATCTCTCTGCTGTTTCTGGACGATTCTGTCTTATTCCTGTCCAGGTCGCAGTTTTCAGGTCGTCTGATATAAGGAGATCATTAGCAGCCGTGTTTACATCCAGTAATATGTCTGCAGGATCTTGTACATAGAAGGTGACATTTATATCTCTTATCATAGAAGATAATGTTTGTGATATGTGTGAGATCAGCTCCGCACCCCGATCACCTCCATCATGTCCTCTTGTGTCCTCATCACCTCCATCATGTCCTCTTGTGTCCTCATCACCTCCATCATGTCCCCCTGTGTCCTCATCAACTCCATCATGTCCCCCTGTGTCCTCATCACCTCCATCATGTACTCCTGTGTCCTCATCACCTCCATCATGTACTCCTGTGTCCTCATCACCTCCCACCTCAGGATCACACAAGTCACCGGTGTCTGGTTCCTGTAAGACAGTCAGTGGATCAGTCATGTTACACAGCTCCTCAATGTGCCTCATCCTCCTGGACAGCTCGTCCTTCTTTATCTCCAGCTTCTGGATCACATCAGACAGTGACATCTTCTCTTCCCACCTGGAGATGTCACTCAGGATCTTCTTCTCCAGGTCGTCCACCCATCTCCTGATGTTTCTAAACAGGGCAGTGACTCTCTTGGCTTTTGCTGCAACTTCTTCTTGCTCTTTTCTCCTGAGATCCTCCAGACTCTGGACTTTTTCCTCTGTCTTCTGTCTTTTTCTGATCAGATTCTCCTGGACATTTCTCAGGTGTTTCCTCTTCTTGTTCTCAGAGGCCTCATCCAGTGTCTCCCCCCGGTGTCCCCGATGTTCTCCGGTCAGGGTGCAGGACACACAGATACAAGCTCCGTCCTCCGTGCAGTAATACTTCAGCACCTCTCTATGGACAGAACATTTCCGGTTCTCCAGAGAAGTGCTGGGATCTGGTATGACGTGTTCTGATTCCTTAATGTGATCTTTTAGGTGATTATGACACATAGAAGCCTCACACTCCAGACAGAATATCACAGCCCGTACAGGAGAGTCCACACAGTAAGTGCAGAGGATTGAGGGATCATTCCCAGGTGTAGACCGGATATTCTCCATTACTTTACACAGAGTTATGTTCTTCGTCAGTGTCGGCCGCTCCTGAAATTGTTCTCTACATTCAGGACAGGAATAATCTCCAGACCGGTCCTGTGTATTTAGCATCTGATCCATACAGCCCCGGCAGAAGTTGTGTCCACATCTCAGGGTTACAGGATCTGTATACAGGCTCAGACAGACGGCACAGTCCAGCTCCTTTACAAGACCTGCAGACGCCATCGCTGAAAGCAGAAGGAAGAAATAAAAGTACAAATGTGTTAGGATCAGAGAACAGTCGGGGAGATCTCAGGTTAAGACACAAAGACGAGGTCGAGCTTCAGAAAGGTGTTTGCTATAAGTCACATAGAAAAGACGCAGCAGAAATCTACTACTCACTCACACGCCAATTACTGATATGTGAAAAAAACAATGATCTTCATCAGTGATCTGGATCAGATCGTCATCAGTGATTGGTCAGTTTTACCATTAGTGTTTTATCATTACATTTTTTATATACCGACATCATATAGGTGCGTTTTTAGTCTGAACAACATGGATGTGCTCCCTTCAGCACCTGCCAGCCATCAGCTTGGACACAGTTGTGTCAGCTATCCACACTGCGCCACCAATTTATGTGAGACCAGACTCCTCCACCAAGCTAAGTATCTCACCTTTTCCTACTAAATCTGATGTTATGCTTTGTGTCTCTTCCCCTACGTATTCAGAGAGCTCTGCTCTACCATACCTCCATACAGGTGACCAGCTACTACGGCAGGCTGAGATATTATACAGCTTTCCCTGGGGTAACTATGTATATATATATATACCTCATCCTGTGACACAATGAATCTGTTGCATACAGATAAAGCAGTTTGCCCCTCTTTCATTCACTCCAGTGTATAATAGCATATTATCTCTCACCTTAACCACCTTGATACCACTAACTCCCCAGCCACTAAGCTCTCATGCTATATGGGATCTGGTATCACCGGGCTCTTGCCCATTACCACACCATGATAATATCTATCCTCACTGTAACACCTTTCACTTATACTGCTGCCCTAATTCAAGTGCATTCAATTCCACAGGAACCTCTCTAACAAAGCTACCCTATACACCTACTGTATGAGATACCATATCTCAAGCTTCAACATTTTAGGGTATGTTCAGCCACATATGCATATCTATAACTCTACTATCAAAATACCTCTATGATCTCACCAGTATGTTTAATCCTTTCTATCTCCTCTTATCCTTAAAACCTACTAAGCCAATGGTCTTGTGCAATCACCATTATACATACTGACCCAAACTATGAGATCTTCTCCATGTGTATATACGTAGATACGTATATATTTTCACACGTATACTGTAACCTTGTAAATACAGCAACCTTGTGTTACTCACTGTAAATATTTTCAATGTTTTTCAGCGACTCTGTGAACAAGGCCAATAACTTGGCCGAAACGTTAGTCTGTTGCTTCACCTCGGAATTGTAAATAAACTGCTCACTTGATTCAAATACTTCTATTGCACGTGTGCATTGATGCTTGATATCCTCTTGATTACGGGACCTCTGGCCCCTTTCAATTGCACCGTGACCATCACCATAATTGAGTGCTAACCTTCAAACTTCCTATACTTCAGGGCTGTGCATTGCATGTCTGTGCTCCCCCTCCCTCCGTGCCTGCTGCCCTGCCCTGATGGGCGTGATCGTTATCTCCTCTGCACAGAGGGAGGGGGAGCACAGCCATGCAATGAATGCACAGCCCTGAAGTATAACAGAAGGAGGGATACGCCCAAAAGTCTCCAGGCTAGTAAGTTTATAAACTCGTTATATCAGTTATACTAATGCAAGATTTTATACAAAAACAGTGCTGGAAACGTATCCTTAGGGTGCAGGGACATGTATTAACTGTGTATTAGGGTGATCTGAGGTGGTTGGTTCCCTTTAAATAAATATTCTCTTGACCCATCCTGCACAAATTACTACAGACCAGTCTCCAATCTCCCCTTCATCTCTAAACTCTTGGAGCACCTGGTCTACACCCACCTCACCCGCTACCTCGCCACTCACTCTCTCCTAGACCCATTACTGTCTGGTTTCCTCCCCCTTCACTCTACAGAAACTGCCCTCACCAAAGTGACCAATTTCCTCCTGACAGCAAAACGTAATGGTGACCACTCTCTGCTTATTCTTTTTGACCTTTCTGCAGCCTTTGACACTGTTGACCACCATCTCCTACTCTCTATGCTGCATTCCATTGGCATAAAGGACACAGCTCTCTCCTGGTTCTCTTCCTATCTCTCTGACCGCTCTTTCAGTGTATCATTCTCTGGCTCCACATCTCCTCCTCTTTATCTCACTATTGGGGTCCCTCAGGGTTCAGTCCTTGGCCCTCTTCTCTTCCCCTCACTATTGGGGTCCCTCAGGGTTCAGTCCTTGGACCTCTTCTCTTCTCTCTCTACACGGCACCAAATGGACAGACCATCCGCAGATTTGGTTTTCAGTACCATGTTTATGCTGATGACACACAACTATACACTTCATCCCCTGACCTTACTCCAGCTCTAATAAAGAGCACCAATGACTGTCTAACCACAGTCTTCAATATCATGTCCACTCTCTATCTGAAACTCAACCTTTCCAAAACTAAACTCCTTCTGCTCTCACCCTTCACTAACCTCCCTAAATCTGACATCTCTCTCAGTGTGCAGCTCCACGATAACGCCTAGTCAGCAGGCTCGCTGTCTGGGTGTTATGTTTGACTCTGATCTTACCTTCACGCCATGTATACAATCTCTCGCCCGCTCTTGCCGCTTGCACCTGAAGAACACTTCTGGAAGCCGGCCCTTTCTCACCATGGAAACAACAAAAACCCTAACCGTGGCCCTGATTCACTCCCGCCTTGACTATTGTAATTCTCTATTAATTGGCCTCCCCCTCAGTAGGATTTCCCCTCTTCAGTCCATCCTTAATGTAGCAGCCTGGATCACCTATCTAGCTAACCACTACTCAGACGCTTCCACTCTATGCGAGTCATTGCACTGGCTGCCCATACACTATAGGATCCAATTCAAACTGCTTGTTCTCACCCACAAAGCTCTTCACAGTCAACACCTCCCTATCCTCATCTCTGTCTATCACCCCACCCGTTCTCTTCACTCTGGAAGTGACTTTAGGGTACGGACACACATGCGAGTGAAAAAACGGTCTGATTCACGTATCTGAGAGTTGGACGAGTGTCATCCGACTTTTGGTCCGTTTTGCATCCAACTGCTATGCGTCTGTCCGACATCTTCTTGGATCACATCTGAGTGCTGTCAGTGTGTTGTTCAGGTGTAATGCGATTATAACATGGTATTTCTCTTGCTGTATAAAGTGAGAAAAGAGTTGACAGAATAGAGTGATTGAATACAATAGACAGATAGATGGTAGAATAGCTAGATAGGGTTCACATGCCTCCCGCTGCTACTTCCGGGGCCGCCTATTAGGCTAATTACATGTTCACTACACTGTCAGACAAACAGCCAATCAGAGAAGCTCACACTGTTTGAGAGCCTCTGTAATTGGCTGTTGTAGTCAGAGTGCTTTTCCTCAGTTTGGCTCTGGACAGTGATTCTGCTTGATTGCCATACACATTAGTGTAACCCCGAAAGTAGCAGCGGGAGAAAGGATAGAATAGCTAGATTGGGCTCACCTATCTATTATCTCTGCGAGAACCACCATGTTAAAATCGGTCTCCCTACGCTATCCCTGTGCTGTGTGTGCGGTCCATGATTTTTGTCGGACCCACAGACTTGCATTGGCGAGTCTCGTCCGACACTCGCATGAAATCGCAGGAAAAAAAACGTCTGACACTCGGAAATGTGCTCTTGGACATTGACTAACATTGGTCCAACTACAATGCGATTTTGACTTGCATTGCAGTCGTCCAAGTTTCACTCCTGGTTGAAGGGAAGAAAGTGGTGTGTCACGGTCCGCGCTGCCAAAATCATTCACTCCAAAAAAATGCTCATGAAGATGGAACTCCAAAAGTTACTCCTTTATTGCCTCCTACGCGTTTCGGTGCCCTCCTGTGTGTCCGAGCCCTTTGACTCACTTCTGCAATAATCCAAACCTCCCACTCCCAGCTCTAAAGCCAGGGTTACACATAACGATGTGACAGCAACCCCACCAACGATGGGGGCGCTGCGACATCGCTATGTGATCGCTGGTGAGCTGTCAAACAGGCAGACTCACCAGCGATCAGCGATCACGCTGGTATCCAGAGTAAACATCGGGTAACTAAGTAGAGCTCTGCTCTTAGTTACCTGATGTTTACCAGCTCCCAGCGTGTACTGTGAGGCGCTGGGAGGTAGTTGATTGTTGGTCTGCCGCTGTCACACACCGATGCTGGCCGTCCAGCGGGAGACCAATGATTGAAAAATGGCCCTGGCCATTGATCGATGATCTTTGCAGGATGTCACACGTTGATCGATGATCTTTGCAGGATGTCACACGTAGCGACATCGCTACGAGGTCGTTGCAACATCACAAGTTGCAGTGACATCGTTAAAGATGTCGGTACGTGTAAACGCAGCTTAAGACTTCTCCCAAGCTGCACCAATTCTCTGGAATGCTCTACCCCAAGAAATTAGGTCCATCTAAAACTTACATAGTTTTAGGCACCCTAAAAACACATTTTATTAGAGAAGCCTATCATGATCCCTAGTCAAAGTCACTTGGGCTGCTTTCACACTGCTTTCACCGTGGCTGTCCGTTATTAACTTACAACCACGGATCAGATTTGGCATGTATCCCTATGGGCCATGATTCGGATCAGATTGGGCCTCATTGCCATCCGATTTGTGTTGGATCTGTTTTGGTCCGATTTTTTGCTGTGCCCAAAATCGGAGACTGCTCTGATCTTGGGCACAGCGGCCATTAACATGGGAGCCTATGGAGCACGGGTCTGAGAAAACATCGGATCGTTCCTCGGACCCGATTTTAGTGTACTGAGCATGCTCAGTAAATTGCCCCAGAGGACCCAGCTTTACCTGTAGGAAGCTACTCCACCCTAGCCGCAATACAACCACCCTCCGGAGGACTGTGGCGGCGCTGGTGTCTAGTCACCAGGCACTACAGTTGGCGTCACGTGACAAAAACTATTATCCCTTGTAAATAATATTCCCTTCTTTTTGTGGGGCTGTACCCCCAGGGCCACAGGTGTGGGCAGGCCATCGACGACGTTCCCCGATTGGAGAAAGAAAGGCCCAGACATCCGAGTCCCCATACCCTGGGGTGCTACAATAGCAGAGCCTACCTGGTGTGCAGTGTGTGTGTCCCTAATAGCAGAGCCTACCTGGTGTGCAGTGTGTGTGTCCCTAATAGCAAAGCCTACCTGGTGTGCAGTGTGTGTCCCTAATAGCCGAGCTTCCCTGGTGGGCAGTGTGTGTGTCCCTAATAGCAGAGCCTACCTGGTGTGCAGTGTGTGTGTCTTAATAGCAGAGCCTACCTGGTGTGCAGTGTGTGTGTCCCTAATAGCAGAGCCTACCTGGTGTGCAGTGTGTGTGTCCTAATAGCAGAGCCTACCTGGTGTGCAGTGTGTGTGTCCTAATAGCAGAGCCTCCCTGGTGTGCAGTGTGTGTGTCCTAATAGCAGAGCCTACCTGGTGTGCAGTGTGTGTGTCCCTAATAGCAGAGCCTACCTGGTGTGCAGTGTGTGTGTCCTAATAGCAGAGCCTACCTGGTGTGCAGTGTGTGTGTCCTAATAGCAGAGCCTACCTGGTGTGCAGTGTGTGTGTTCCTAATAGCAGAACCTCCCCGGTGTGCAGTGTGTGTGTCCTAATAGCAGAGCCTACCTGGTGTGCAGTGTGTGTGTGTCCTAATAGCAGAGCCTACCTGGTGTGCAGTGTGTGTGTCCTAATAGCAGAGCCTCCCTGGTGTGCAGTGTGTGTGTCCTAATAGCAGAGCCTACCTGGTGTGCAGTGTGTGTCCCTAATAGCAGAGCCAGGGTGGATAAAAATCTTGATTTTTTTAAAAAAAATCAAAAAAATCAGATTTTTTTTATTTAAATCAGATTTTTTTGATTTAAATCATTTGATTTAAATCAGATTTTTTAATCAAGTTGTACACAAGCAAAACTTTGTCTTTTTGCAAATCTAATTGTTTTACACAAATAAACATATTAAAACAGTTGATTATGAAACCTAATAATTTTTATTTGCACTATTAAACACTCAGAATTGAACTACAGAGAGTATAGGGGGTGTCACACGCGTCAATGTCGTCAGCGAGATGATCGCTGACGACATTGACGGCTGATTGCTGGTGAGCTGTCACACAGACAGACTCACCAGCGATCAATTGACCAGTGACATCATGGAAACGATTTAAATATCGTTTCCACGATGTCCTGCTCCCGCTGCCAGCCTGCTGGAAGCGGGAGCAGCCTGGTCTCCAAGGTACACTGCGGGTAACTAGGCAGCGCGCGCTGCCTAGATACCCGACGTGTACCTTAGTTACCAGCCTCCTCCGCTCACCCGGTGAGCGGAGGAGGCTGGTAACTAAGGTACACAGTCGGGTATCTAGGCAGCGCGCGCTGCCTAGTTACCCGCAGTGTACCTTGGAGACCAGCTCCCAGCGCTTGTGACAGGCGCTGGGAGCTGGAATATCGCTAGTCCCGGTGTCACACGCAGCGATGCTGCGTGTCCACCGGGCGACAATCGCCAGGTTTCAGAGCTGGTTCTGAAACCTGGCGATCATCAACCAGCGATTTATCGCTGGTTGATGCAGTATGTCACACGCGTCAATATCGCTGCAACGTCACGTGCAGCCGATATCGTGCAGGCGATATTGACGCGTGTGACACCCCCTTAAGTACTTTTTAACAATAGCCTATCTCTAACGTTTGAAGTAAGCAAACATCTTCAGTGAATACATCAGTCCTTTAAGCCTACTGTTTATTTAGGACTTTTAATAGGAAAACCAGTTGTCCTGCTTTAGCAGTTCCTAAGCGGTTTCGGACTGTTGTGTGCACAAAACCAAATGAAGAAAACAATCTCTCTACTCCTGCGGATGAAGCCGATGCAGTCAGTAGCTGAGTAGCTAGATTTATTATCTTTGCTGGAAGAACAAGTGATTGCGACTTCCACCAGTCCAGTGGTTTTAGTTCATTAACGACGTTATCTGCAAACATGTATTTTTGAAATGGTGCAGATTCACACTTCAATTTCAGCACAGTTGCCACAATGTCATGGTTAGTATTGGCGAGCCACTCCATTGCAGAGTTGATTTCCGCCTCAGATAATTTTTTCCCTCTGTAGATGGGATGCAAGATATTGGCTAAATAGTGTTCTTCTTTTAATGCTTGGTCCTTGCGGTGCTGTATTGCAACCTTTACATTGTTTGAGAGGTTCAAGAGATCTAGGGAACCTTCTAAATCTTTCCAAACTTCTGTGGCATCAGCTATGGTTGCAGTATCTTTCTGCATTTTATCCAACGCAATCGATATTGGCTTTAACCTTTCCAAAAGGTCCTCGGCATTTCTCTTCACACCAAGATTTAATACTTTGCTTCGTATATTAGCATCAATTTTATCCCGATGTGTTTCGCAAATGGACAGTAATTTTGACCAGTTGTTAATAAACAGTTCCAAGCAGTCAGCCAAGGTATTCCATCTAACATCTTGTGGTAGAACCAACTTCAGTCCTCCCATTTCCTTGTAGGTTGCATGTGCAAAATGATTATTGCGGAAATATTTAACAATTTCTACAACATGTTCCTTGACACCCAAAATATGCAGGTCTTTTGCCAAAAGATGCAACAAATGGGCAGAACAACCGTATGTAATGACATTTGTGTCATCCTGTGCCAGTTCCGCTCGCATTTTTGCCACATTGCTTGCGTTATCAGTAACTAAGCTCCTTACTTTACATCCAAACTGTTCTTGGCATTGGTGAATTGAGTTCTTAGCAATTTCAAGTAAATATTCAGCAGTATGTGAATTTCCAGATGTGTCGATTGTGTCTGTAAGGTAAGTTTCACCATCTTCTGTTGTGACACAAGTGCAAATTATGGGGTCGTTGTGGATGTTGCTCCAACCATCCAAGCTCATGTTAACAACCTTGTCTTTCAAATATTTTGTACAAGCCGCTCTTTCTATGGGCCATGTCACACACACAGATATCTGTGCAGATATTGTTTGCAGTTCTCTGGTTGCAGTGAAATCATGGACAGATTGTCCCATTTTGTGGCTGTGTACAAATGTAACAATGTGTCCATGATTTCACTGCAACCAGAGATCTGCCAACAATATCTGCACAGATATCTGTGTGTGTGACGTGGCCCTTAGTCATATACAGCCTGAAGATGTTTTCCTGAGATATCAAATCTACTTGGTGGTTTGTAGCCTGGTCTAATTCCTTCGATCATTTGTACAAACAATGGGTGCTCAACTAGTCGGAAAGAAGAATTGGTTGCAAATATGAATTTAGCAATTAATTCATCAAAATGTTCTTTCTGGCTCGTCGTAGTCTTTAAGATGAATTTTTCTACACTTTCTTGCACGCAAAGTTTTTTTTTGGGCTGCTTTGTTGAAGTTGTACCCAGATATTGATTGTCACGTGCAGCACAAGCCATATTTGACCCTGAAAGCACAGAAATTAAAAATATAAATCGACTGCGTATTTGAAGAAATATAACGAAAATATTGAAACAAACTTTTTGAACAATGTAATGGTCCTCGTCCTATAAGGACTGTCTCAAAAGTTATGCTACTCAAGTTTTCCGGTGAGGTTGCTGTAATACTGGTAACTAATATCAGAGCCTCAGCAACTGAAAAAAATTATGTCACAAAAGTTTTAAAAATGTTTTTTTTTTAAAATGGTCAATTTGGCAGACTTCAAAAGTGAATTGCAGCCTACAATAAAAAAAAAATAAGCGTATACACACTTTATTTTTACTTAAAGGACATGTGCACCTTTATTTTTTAAGGTGCAGCCAGTCACAGTGTGCACATGTCCTCCCCCTGCAGCTCACTTACCTCCGATGTCAGCGCTGCGGGGATACGTGGCTTCGTTCTGCCCGTCCGCGAGCGCGCCTCCATTCATTTCAATGGAGTGTGCGGCCCGCTGACGTCACGCCGCTGGATCACTGCGAGTAGGCCGCAACCGGAGGACGGGAGGCGGACGGTCAAAACGAAGCCACGGATCTCAGCGCTGCGGGGATCGGAGGTAAGAGCGCTGCGGGGGGGGGGACATGTGCACCTTAAAAAAATAAAGGTGCACATGTCCTTTAGCGTTAATTTTCTGTGAAATATTGCCTTAACATAAATTTTAATTCTATACTCCAGAACTACCAGTGCTAGAAATTTTTCTTTTCATAGACTTTAACCATCCCAGTAAAATGTCTGTTAAAAAAATAGGTTGTAAATTAATTGCCAGACTTACCATTAGTACTAGTCTCCTGGTGCATAAGAAGCTGTGGGAGTTCATTGACATTAGTTGTATCACTATCAACATCTTCATTTCCCTTCTGGTTGCAGTTTTCATAATGTGATTTCAAACGGCAAACAAGTCCTTGGATATCCTTTTGACAGTATTTGCACTTTGCTCTTGCACCTTTCTTTCCAAGATCTGCTGCTGGCATCTCAACAAAATGATCCCAAATAGGGTCTCTCTTACGACCTGCTGCCATGGCTCACACAGATCACTTATGAAGTTTGATTGTTACTACAGCCTGAGCCAAGCACTGCTGATGTTACTACAGCCTGAGCCAAGTACTGCTGACTATCCAACAAGTTTGGGCATGTCAACTGAATGCAGGGAAAAAGAAACTAAACCAAAACTGAAACCAAGCTAGAAGTGTGGAATTAAAGGGGCAGTATGAACAAAATGTGGAGGCTATTAATAGTTTATACAATTAAGACATGCTGCTTTTAAACACCTACCTATTGCCATATAGTAAAACAAAAAAGATTTTTTACTTACTTTGGGGTCCCCCCCTCACCCTGGCGTTAGATCGTTGCCCCTAGTTTCGTCCGTGTAACTATGGGCGCACATGCACACTGCTCTCACTTCTCATTTTAATCGTGATTTATATTAAAAAAAAACCTTTTGATTTAAATCAGTGATTTAAATCATGATTTAAATCATGATTTAAATCGGCGTGATTTAAATCAATCCACCCTGAGCAGAGCCTCCCTGGTGTGCAGTGTGTGTGTCCCTAATAGCAGAGCCTACCTGGTGTGCAGTGTGTGTGTCTTAATAGCAGAGCCTACCTGGTGTGCAGTGTGTGTGTCCCTAATAGCAGAGCCTACCTGGTGTGCAGTGTGTGTGTCCTAATAGCAGAGCCTACCTGGTGTGCAGTGTGTGTGTCCTAATAGCAGAGCCTCCCTGGTGTGCAGTGTGTGTGTCCTAATAGCAGAGCCTCCCTGGTGTGCAGTGTGTGTGTCCTAATAGCAGAGCCTCCCTGGTGTGCAGTGTGTGTGTCCCTAATAGCAGAGCCTCCCCGGTGTGCAGTGTGTGTGTCCTAATAGCAGAGCCTACCTGGTGTGCAGTGTGTGTGTCCCTAATAGCAGAGCCTCCCTGGTGTGCAGTGTGTGTGTCCTAATAGCAGAGCCTACCTGGTGTGCAGTGTGTGTCCCTAATAGCAGAGCCTCCCTGGTGTGCAGTGTGTGTGTCCTAATACCAGAGCCTACCTGGTGTGCAGTGTGTGTGTCTTAATAGCAGAGCCTACCTGGTGTGCAGTGTGTGTGTCCCTAATAGCAGAGCCTACCTGGTGTGCAGTGTGTGTGTCCCTAATAGCAGAGCCTACCTGGTGTGCAGTGTGTGTGTCTTAATAGCAGAGCCTACCTGGTGTGCAGTGTGTGTGTCCCTAATAGCAGAGCCTACCTGGTGTGCAGTGTGTGTGTCCTAATAGCAGAGCCTACCTGGTGTGCAGTGTGTGTGTCCTAATAGCAGAGCCTCCCTGGTGTGCAGTGTGTGTGTCCTAATAGCAGAGCCTACCTGGTGTGCAGTGTGTGTGTCCCTAATAGCAGAGCCTACCTGGTGTGCAGTGTGTGTGTCCCTAATAGCAGAGCCTACCTGGTGTGCAGTGTGTGTGTCCTGGCTCTGCACAATCCCTGCTGTAGATCACGGTGGATCTCTCTGATCAGCTGCAGTGATCTGTGTGCACGTGTGATGACTCCAGGAGGGGAAGAGGAGGGTGGAGGGAGTGTTAGTGATCCATGTAAACCGAGCTCAGCGATTGGCTGCTGGGGATGTCTATCACTGATAGGAGAGCGCTGATTGCAGGAGGATGAATGTGGGCGGAGCCAACACGGCAGAGAGAGGAATGCTGGAAGATCTGAGAGAAGAGGAGGGAAGAGCGGGAGAGGAAGGAGGGGGCGGCTGAGTGTCAGTCACCTGTGGAGCAGCAAACAGTGGAGTAGTGAGGTAAATAATGGAGGATAATCAGTATATAGTGGAGTAGTGAGGTAAATAATGGAGGATAATCAGTATATAGTGGAGTAGTGAGGTAAATAATGGAGGATAATCAGTATATAGTGGAGTAGTGAGGTAAATAATAGAGGATAATCAGCATATAGTGGAGTAGTGAGGTAAATAATGGAGGATAATCAGCATATAGTGGAGTAGTGAGGTAAATAATGGAGGATAATCAGCATATAGTGGAGTATTGAGGAGAATAACGGGGGAAATTAGTATATAGTGCAGTAGTGAGGTAAATAATGGAGGATAATTAGTATATTGTGGAGTAGTGAGGTAAATAATGGAGGATAATCAGCATATAGTGGAGTAGTGAGGTAAATAATGAAGGATAATCAGTATATAGTGGAGTAGTGAGGTAAATAATGGAGGATAATCAGCATATAGTGGAGTAGTGTGGTAAATAGTGGAGGAAATCAGCATATAGTGGAGTAGTGAGGTAAATAATGGAGGAAATCAGCATATAGTGGTGTAGTGAGGTAAATAATGAAGGATAATCAGTATATAGTGGAGTAGTGAGGTAAATAATGGAGGATAATCAGCATATAGTGGAGTAGTGAGGTAAATAATGGAGGATAATCAGCATATAGTGGAGTAGTGAGGTAAATAATGCAGGGCAAAAATCATATGGTAGAATAGTGAGGTAAATAATGGAGGAAAATCAGCAGATGAGTGAAGTAGTGAAGTAAATACTGCGGGGCAAAAACCATATAGTGGAGTAGAGAGATAAATATTGGGGTAAAATCAGCAGTGAAGTGGTGAGGTAAATAATGGGGGAGAAAAATCAGCAAAAAAGTGTGTAGTGAGATAAATAGTTTGGGGAATAAAACATACTGTGGCGTTATGAGGTAAATAGTGGCGAAAAATCAGCAAATAGTGGAGTAGTGAGGTAATTAATGGGGTAAAATCAGTATATAGTAGAGTAGTGAGGTAAATAATGGAGTAAAATCACCATATAGTGGAGTAGTGAGGTAATTAATGGGGTAAAATCAGTATATAGTGGAGTAGTGAGGTAATTAATGGGGTAAAATCACCATATAGTGGAGTAGTGAGGTAATTAATGGGGTAAAATCAGCAAACTTGAGTAGGTAAAAAGTGTTTGTTCCGTGTTAGCCAGTAGATAGAAGAATATTAGAATCTGAGAGTCCTCAGTAGTTTATACCTTTTAATGGCGAACTGAAAAGATGGTAAGTGAAGCAAGATTTCGAGAATTTGTGTCATTATCAGCCTGATGAAGGGGCCATAGTGTCCCGAAAGCTTGCTTCACTTACTATCTTTTGAATCAAACTTGAGTAGTGAGGTAAATGATTGGACAAAATAAGCAAACATTGGAGTAGTGAGGTAAATAACGAGTGAAAATCAGGAAACTGGATTAGTGAGGTAAATAATGGGGTAAAATCAGAATATAGAGGAGTAGTGAGGTAAATAATGGGGGAAAATCAACAAAGGAGTATTGGGGTAAATAATGGGGAAATGTTGCAAGTAGAGGAGTAATGAGGTAAATGGGGGAAATCAGCATACAATGGAGTAGTGAGGTAAATAATGGAGTATTGGGAATTTGGCGTGAGTGCACATGTTCCGGGCACTTTTTTTGACATCGCCGTTGCCCTGTCTCACATAGAGATCTTGCGTGCGATGTTTGGCGATCCTGCGTTCTGGAAATCGCCAGCAGAAGACTGGAAGCGATCTTCCCTTCCCACATCGCCGCCTCACACGCCACCATCGTTGCAGCGATGTCGCCATGGTGTTTTGATAAGGGCGTGCTACAGTGTGTTTTACCGTGCCCCTATCACTGTGATTGGTGGACGGAACTGCGTTCCCATTGGTCAGCCTTGCGTGAAGGCAAGGGTCATCCAATAAGGCTTCTCGGACACGGCCAGCCAATCAACCACCAATTGCCGCAGATGCGGCGCGAAATAAACATCTAAGCACGCCTACGGGATTTGTTTCCGGATCGCTGGGTACGTCGCTATCGCGCTGTCACACGCCACGAAGCACTGAGATCGCCTGGTGGTTATCACCTGATTTCACTGCAGAGCAGTAAAATCGCCCTGTCACATGCCGCAAAGCACAGGTGATGTAGTAGCGATATCGCCGCATTCGGAGATTGCTTAGCAAATCTCCCAGCGATATCGCCACGTGTGACGGTACCTTAAAGGATGAGAACAATGTAAGGGGGCACAGAATAGAGACTGAGCAAGTGTGGGGCTGTATGGAGAGGGGTAAGTATACAGTGACAGTATGTCGAGGATGGGGAGTGATGAGGGAGAACAGTATAAACAGTGAGCAGTATAGGGGGATACAGTGTAGAGGACAGTGTGACAAGGGAGCTCAGTATGTAGAGAGAGGGCAGTGTGGAGGGCATGTACCAGAAGAGGGACAGTGTGTAAATCATATTATGTGCAGGGAACAGTGAGGAGGAGCAATTATTTATTCCAGGGCACAGTGTAGGGCAGATATTTTTACTCAGGAAAATGTTGATCGTTCTCCTTTTTTGAGGGTATCGTGTCGGGATGTGCTGAAGAAGACCGGAGTGATGAGTCTGCAGTCTCTCCATGTGACTGCAGACTTCTGAATTCTCACAGTGCGCAGACTGCAAGCTGAAAGTATTCTGGGGTGCTGGTGGTGAGAGTGGGAGGTCATGTAACTGCAAGTATGCGTTTTACATACATGCAGTCACGTGCTGACTAGACATGTGAGGACTCGATCAATGAAGATGAATTGAGCGAGGCCAGACACGTCTACTTAGAATGTGACCAGAAGCATATAAATCGCATACTTGTGCTCACATGACCATCCAATCTAGCCATTGGCACAGGAGAATCCTGAAAGTGTTCAGTACGCGCTGTGAGTATTCTGAGGTCTGCAGTTACCTAGATTGACTACAGACTTTCATCTCAGACCTGGACAAGCCCTTTAATTCTAACATTAAGCACCTTAGCCCAATCCTAACAATGCGTAATATACTCATGGTCAGATACAGCTCTCGCTGGTCCCAGCAGTCACTGTGACTGTAAGTCTAAAAATTGCATATGGATGATTGGTCACTTGGTCACATGATGACCACTGAGACTGCTGGGGGGGCGCCAAACTGAACTCTTGGCCCAGGTGCCAGAAAACCTAGATACACCTCTGTACACATCAGCTAGCCAGGGCAACTTACCAAAAAAAGAGAAGTTTATTAAATGATATATCATTTCTTTATTGAAAGTGTAACAAATGTCATGATCCAAAACTCTGCTGTGAATAGATGTCGGAATAAAAGTAAATGTCCCCAATCAGTGTCCCCCCAAGCGAATCATGTGTGATACTTTACACTGCAGCACGTTTCATCCTGGGGCGTTCTCTACAGACAAGAAAGAACTAGGGGAGTTTACCAAGGTGACAATGATAGGAGAAGGGAGGCACAGGGGGGAAAACTGGGAACAAACTTCATTATAAAAGAAAGAAATGCTCAGGCCTCATCCAGAGGACATTTACTGTGGCGGTATTCTATCATCTGTATTACAACCTGAAGTGACTTCATAGATTCATATAGAGCAAATTATAAGACCCCGATCATTCTTCTATGGTGATGAAAGACGCCGTCTGCTGCTCCCCAATATCTTTATAGAACCACCACCTGCATATAACACAGGATGAAGGGGCTCGATGAAGGCGGCAGTGAAGGTGTGTAAGTGTCTGATGGGGTCACACATGGCATAAAAGGAAAGCTGCCCGGCCTCATAATCCACGTATATCCGGAATCTAATACTGGAAACCCGGTGAGGTAATTCGGTCACTTTACTGTCATGTATCACTAAATACTCATCACTACACGCTCCATCTAAACCCCAGGACTTGGCGTTATATCCAATGAATGACTGAGGCCCGCTTCTGTCTATACTGGCATAACACATCGCCACCCTCCACCATCCTGACCCACTGGTCTCCACATCCCAGTAATGTCGTCCTGAGGTAAATCCCCTCCTGCTCATCACCTGATAATACTGGAATCGCTCTGCTGTTTCTGGACGATTCTGTGTTATTTCTGTCCAGGTCACAGTTTTCAGGTCATCTGATATAATGAGATTATTATGAGCCGTATTTACATCCAGTAATATGTCTGTAGGATCCTTTACATAGAAGATCACATTTATATCTCTTATCATAGCAGATAATGTGTGTGATATGTGTGAGATCAGATCTGTACCCAGATCACCTCCATCATGTCCTCTTGTGTCCTCATCACCTCCATCATGTCCTCTTGTGTCCTCCTCAGGATCACACAAGTCACCATTGTCGGATTCCTGTAAGACAGTCAGTGGATCAGTCATGTTACACAGCTCCTCAATGTGCCTCATCCTCCTGGACAGCTCGTCCTTCTTTATTTCCACCTTCTGGATCACATCAGACAGTGACACTTTCTCTTCACGCCTAGAGATATCACTCAGGACCTTCTTCTCCAGGTCGTCCACCCATCTCCTGATGTCCATAAACAGGGCAGTGACTCTCTTGGCTTCTGCGGATATTTTATCATGAGCTTTTCTCCTGTGCTCCTCCAGACTCTGGACTTTTTCCTCTGTTTTCTGTCTTTTTCTGATCAGATTATCCTGGACATTTCTCAGGTGTTTCCTCTTCTTCTTCTCAGAGGCCTCATCCAGCGTCTCCACCCGGTGTCCCCGATGTTCTCCGGTCAGGGTGCAGGACACACAGATACAAGCTCCGTCCTCCGTGCAGTAATACTTCAGCACCTCTTTATGGACAGAACATTTCCTGTTCTCCAGAGAAGTGCTGGGATCTGGTATGACGTGTTCTGATTCCTTAATGTGATCTTTTAGGTGATTATGACACATAGAAGCCTCACACTCCAGACAGAATATCACAGCCCGTACAGGAGAGTCCACACAGTAAGTGCAGAGGATTGAGGGATCATTCCCAGGTGTAGACCGGATATTCTCCATTACTTTACACAGAGTTATGTTCTTCGTCAGTGTCGGCCGCTCCTGAAATTGTTCTCTACATTCAGGACAGGAATAATTTCCAGACTCGTCCTGTCTATTCAGCATCTGATCCATACAGCCCCGGCAGAAGTTGTGTCCACATCTCAGGGTTACAGGATCTGTATACAGGCTCAGACAGACGGCACAGTCCAGCTCCTTTACAAGACCTGCAGACGCCATCACTGAAAGCAGAAGAAATAAAAGAACAAATGTGTTAGGATCAGAGAACAGTCGGGGAGATCTCAGGTTAAGACACAAAGACGAGGTTCAGCTTCAATAAGGTGTTTGCTATAAGTCACATAGAAAAGACGCAGCAGAAATCTACTACTCACTCACACGCCAATTACTGATATGTGAAAAAACAGAATGATCCTCATCAGTGACTGGATCAGATCCTCATCAGTGATCGGTCAGTTTTACCATTAAGGCCCCGTTACACGGGGCAACATCTTGGCAACTCCCGGGAGCGCGTATGTTTTTGGCCGCTCTCCAACATCGCTGATGAGCTGTCAGACGAGGAGTTATCGCCGGCAACTATCGCTGCCAGGGATAAACTCAACCGTGGCAGCGATCCTTAACATGGGAGTCTATGGGGGAAGTTGCCGGCAACATCGCTGTTGCCGCATCAGACCGGGCGATGCAGGCAGATCGCCTGAACAACATCGCCTGGTTTCAGGACATTGCCCTGAAACCAGGTGATGTTACTGAAGCAACTATCGACGTTGAAATCACCCTGTTATACAGGGCAACTCTCCGGCGATGTCGCCGCAACTTGGCCACGCCCCTCAGTTGCCGGCGATGTTGCCCTATGTGACGGGGCCTTCAGTGTATCCTCATTACATTGTTTAAATACCAGATATCATATAGGAGCGTGTTCTGTCTGTGAATAACATGGATGTCTGAATGAGGCCCAAGGCTATGTTCACATGAACTGATTTAGAGTTGTGACAGGGATGACATGATCCACCACATGGACCAGCACATGCTTCACCCCACACAGACCTTAGGGCTACGTGGGAGAAAAAATAAATAGCAGCATTTGGTCGTCTAGTATGAATTTTGGACATGACTAGTACATGTATATAGGAGGCGGCTCATGCACCGGTCAGACTATGCGGATGAACACACGGAGCAGCACATTGGGCCAATCATGTCTGCAATGTGACCGGTCCGCACAGTTTACTGCTCATGTGAACAGAACATAATGTTTTGTCACTTACTAAATATTCCTTTCTCCCCCCCAATCTAGTCCAGGTCCCAACTACAGGAGGACATGTCTGTGGAGGTATAGGAAACAAAGTATATGGAAGAGGAGAACTAAACAACAACAAAAATGACACAAATAACAGCGAATAACAACAGCAAAGCTGTATATGATCACATCTCACCCAAGATAATGAGCGAGAATAAATCACAGCCTCAATCCAGAATAACGGGGCAGATACAGAGCTGGAATGTACAAAAAGAGAATAAATATCCTCAATAATGATCATGTAACACAATTCACCATATATGAAGATTGGATGGGAGAAATATGAGGTTTCAGAGCCTCAAAGAGAATAAAAAATACTCTAGAGGCAACAGCGATATTAGTCAGCATAGAAAACCCCAAACATAGAGGAGAAATAGAGTAAAGAAACACTGGAAATAATAATGACATCAACCCACAGGGAAGAAAGAAAATAAAGGAGCAAAGTTACCCAGTATATGTGGAGACAAGGAGGAGGAGGACAGAGCGACGTGTATCACCGCACACAGCGGCTTCCTCAGGGGTATCAGATTGTAGGCAGAGCTGTGCTTTACATGGAACAAAAGCTTCTAATAGGGAAAACCTGAAATGGAAGAAAAGGAGAATCTAGAAACCAAAAGGAAAATGGAGACCTGTCCGCACCACATATTACCTGTGCAGGATAACAGATAACAGGCAGGTGTGTGTGTGTATGTATGTATCCTATGGAGCTGGATGGCAGCTATCCACCATCCGGCTTCCATCTGTCCGGAAGGATCCGGGGCAATGCAGCGCTCCTTAACATGGGAGTCTATGGGACCGTATTGCCCTCCGGTTCATCCCTTAGGGCCGCTTTACACACTCCAACTTCTGAACAGATCTCTGGTTGCAGTGAAATCATGAACACATTGTTCCATTTGTTCACAGTCACAAAATGGAGCAATGTGTCCATGATTTCCCTGCAACCAGCAAGTTGGTCAGAAGTTGGACAGATAAGTTGGTGTGTGTAAAGTGGCCCTTACAGCCCCGGATCGCACCTGACCGCAGTGTGAAGCCGCCCTTAGGCTGGTTTCACACTGCAGTTTTTTCCCTGATCAGGTTCAATCAGGTTTGTGTGTAAAAACCAGGAATGTCTCCAAAACTCAGAACAGGTGTCAATCTTTCAATTATAGTTTTTCTCTGTAAGTTCCTCACATGGTTTTGGCTCACAAACCTGATGGAACCTGATCAGTGAAAAAACTGCAGTGTGAAACCGGCTTAAGGGTATGTACTCATGGTCCGGAGGAGCTGCGTGTTGGATGCGGCTCCTCCGGACCTGAGTGAAGCCGCGGGCGGCCGCAAGGAGACTGCAGCTGCCCTGTACTCACCATGTGCGGCGGGTGCAGGGCGGCATCTCCCTGCAGTCACCCGATGGGAGCCGCTTCCGACTCCGCAGCATGAAATGAACATGCTGCAGAGGAGCGGAACCACAGCTCCAAACACGCTGCGGGCGGGTTACGCATAGTGAGGATGGGATTTCTTGAAATGCCATCCACTATGCTAGTACTGTACGACGCAGCGTTTTGGACACAGCGGAAAGAAGCTGCGTATCCTGACTGTGAGGATGCGCCCTAAGACACAACATAGTACAAATGTGACAGAATAAAATGGGAGACGACTCCTAGATAGGAGCGGACATAAAGCCGCCGCGCTATTGTGGAGGAAACCAGGGGATTTCTCTTATCCTCCATCTTTGTCTCTTTTGTTCTCAGTGTGAACAGACGTCTGTCCAGACATTCCCCCAACCTTAAAGAACAGGTTCTGTATCAGCCCTGACACTATAGGCCGTATCTACTGTGCACCATGTAAAGAGCTCCCTATATACTGCCCCTCCTTGTCTGCCTGTGGATATAACATGCTGGGGGTGAAGGGGTTAATATAGGTGTAGATGGAGGACACAGCTGAGGAGACTCCACAGTCCTAATGATGGAGGGTGAAGGGGACACATCTAGGAGGAAGTGTGCAGCACTGGGATAGAAAGTCCATGGGGGACACTTACAGCAGCCGGACCAGGAACATCCGCTGTGAAGGGGGAGAGGATTGAGGAGAGCTCTCTGACTGATCACTGAGGACTCTCCTGACACAAGCGTTGCCTAGTAACAGTCTAAAGTGAAAGTGAAAGTGGAGCGTGTGACAATACAGCTAAGGGGGCCCGGCAGACTCAATCCTCCTCCTCCTCACAGTGACGCCCTTCTTCTTCCTCAGGGAATGTCTGGCAGCAGCTGTGGAAATAGTTGTGCAGAAACTGCAGATGGAGGAAAAGAACAAGAGGAACATGAGGCTCCTTGTTACATAGAACATTACTGGGGAGGAAGAGCCAGGGATCACTAGAGAGAAAGATGGACGAAGAACAGGATTTATTATGTTACATTATTATCAGGAGATGGGAGATAATAGAGGAAAACAGCATATAGTGGAGTAGTGAGGTAAATAATGGAGGATAATCAGCATATAGTGGAGTAGTGAGGTAAATAATGGAGGATAATCAGCATAGTGGAGTAGCGAGGTAAATAATGGAGGATAATCAGCATATAGTGGAGTAGTGAGGTAAATAATGGGGGATAATCAGTATATAGTGGAGTAGTGAGGTAAATAATGGAAGATAATCAGTATATAGTGGAGTAGTGAGGTAAATAATGGAGGATAATCAGTATATAGTAGAGTAGTGAGGTAAATAATGGAGGATAATCAGCATATAGTGGAGTAGTGAGGTAAATAATGGAGGAAATCAGCATATAGTGGAGTAGTGAGGTAAATAGTGGAGGAAATCAGCATATAGTGGAGTAGTGAGGTAAATAATGGAGGATAATCAGTATATAGTGGAGTAGTGAGGTAAATAATGGAGGATAATCAGTATATAGTGGAGTAGTGAGGTAAATAATGGAGGATAATCAGCATATAGTGGAGTAGTGAGGTAAATAATGGAGGAAATCAGCATATAGTGGAGTAGTGAGGTAAATAGTGGAGGAAATCAGCATATAGTGGAGTAGTGAGGTAAATAATGGAGGATAATCAGTATATAGTGGAGTAGTGAGGTAAATAATGGAGGATAATCAGTATATAGTGGAGTAGTGAGGTAAATAATGGAGGATAAAAAGTATATATAAACAGACGTGCCTGTCTGCTCTCTGTCAGACTGTGGAGACAATAGGGCGCCTTGCTAGTGGCAGCCCATTGCAGCAGCTATTATTTTGTTTGTTACAGTTTTGCTACAGTATTTGTACCTTTCCTGATGTCTTTTTGGACCTCTAATTTCAACCTTGGATCTATGCAATGTTTTCATCTCGTGGATTGCGACGTTCCTGCACGCTGGTCTGCTGTGGGATGGAAAATGCAGCACACCCCACACTTTCTACTGACGCTGGGCACACAGCATATGGTTTTCACCTGGATCCTCCACTACCACTCACAAGTCCCCTGCTGGCATGGCCACTTTGGGGTACGCTATATGGTCCATCTCAGCTAATACTACCGATGGATGTATGCTGTTGCCCACAGCCTGTGTCAGTGATACAGCCATATGTGCTCGGTGGAGAGCACCGTATACAATATGCCACGGAGAGGCCTCGTGGGATGGATGCAATCACTGATTGGAGGGTTGTCCCTAGGTCTGTCGCTAAACGAGTAGTGTATTCAAGGAGTCGTCTTCTGGAACTTCGCAGGACAAAGTCTTCTCCAGCAGTTGCAATACCACATGTTCCACGGGAAATGAGGAGACCTTTCAGAGGTTGCACAGCAGGCAAGAAGATCAAGTCCAGGAGAAGGTTTAAACCTGCGGTCCCAACCATCATCATGGGTAATGTACGATCGCTTGGTAACAAGTCGGATGAACTGCTGGCTCTGTGTAAGACCTAGAAGGAGTTCAGGGAATGCAGTCTCATGTGCTTTACAGAAACCTGGTTGCATGAGGACGTCCCAGATTCATGTGTATCGGTACCAGGGTTTCATATGGTTCGGGCTGACAGGGACAGAGTGAAATGCGGTAAGAAGAAGGGTGGAGGAGTGATACTGTACATTAACAACAGATGGTGTAATCAGGGGCATGTAACAGTAAAGGAGAGACATTGTTGCCCAAACATTGAACTATTAGCAGTGGGCCTCAGGCCTTACTATCTGCCTAGAGAATTCTCTCTTGTTATTGCAGTGGTGTCGTATATACCACCATCTGCAAATCCAGAGGCAGCTGGGGAAGTACTGTCTGGGGTGATTGCCCGGCTTCAGACGAAACACCCTAACTCTCTAACTGTCATTTTTGGGGATTTTAATCGAGCCTACATCTCATTACCAAAGTTCTATCAATATGTCAAATGTTCTACACGGGACAATTATATATTAGATCTCCTCTATGCCAGTGTTAAGGATGCTTACTCATCATCTGCATTGCCCCCCTGGGGAAATCTGACCACAACCTCATACTATTGTCTCCAGCCTATCAACCAGTTGTCTGCAAACAACCAGCGACAATTAAACAGATAAGGAAGTGGTCTCCGGCAGCAGAGAAGGGGTCACAAGACTGCTTTGATTGCACAGACTGGGAGGTGTTATGTGCCAGGGAACATAATGATGATGTTAATGAGGTTACCGGGAGAGTTACTGATTACATCAACTTTTGTACTGACAATATTGTACCTATTCATGAGATTCGGTGTTATGCAAACAATAAGCCTTGGATTACAAAAGAATTGAAATATCTACTAAACAGGAAAAAAAAGCTTTTAAAAGGAAAGACAAGGAGGAGATGAAAATTGTACAGCGAGACTTAAAGGGGAAAATTAAGATTGCCCGTGAAGCATTCAGAATTAAATTGGAAAATAAATTGTCACACAACAACTCCAGAGAAGTGTGGGCTGGAATGAAGCTATTGACTGGGTTTAAGGCAAGGTCAGATCAAGGGGGTGGGGGGCTGATAATGGCTAATGAGATGAATGAGTTTTTCAACAGATTCAACGATAAATGTGCAATGTCAACAGGGGAGAGGGCCGGGGAGCCATAAGCAATATCAACTGGGAGGAGGAAGTTGGAGACTTTCTTGATCTCAGAAAATGATGTGAGGGAACAGTTTAGTAAGCTGGTCATTGGTAAAGCAGCAGGCCCTGATGGTATCTGTCCACGTGTCCTCAGAGTGTGTGCAAATCAGTTGTGCACTGTCTTCCAGCACCTGTTTAACTGGAGCTTACAATCACAGAGAGTACCAGTTCTATGGAAGACTTCTTGCCTGGTGCCGGATCCCAAGACTACCTTCTCGAGCTCCCATAACGACTATAGACCGGTGGCCTTAACATCGCATGCGATGAAGTCCTTGGAGAGAATTGTACTTGCCTACTTGTGTCCGAGGGTGTCTGCTTTTACGGACCCCCTTCAGTTTGCGTATCGGCAGAGTCTGGGGGTGGACGATGCTGTAGCGTATCTGCTACAAACAGTACATTCCTTTTTGGACAATGATGGAACCACTGTACGTGCCATGTTCTTCGATTTCTCCAGTGCATTCAACACCTTACAGCCACTATTATTACGTAAAAAGCTGGTTGAAATGGCGGTTGATGAGGGACTAGTGAATTGGATCATTGATTACCTGTCGGACAGGCCACAGTTCGTAAGGTTGGGGGCGGCCGTATCGGATAGTGTTCGGAGCAGTGTTGGAGCCCCTCAGGGAACGGTGCTGTCGCCATTCCTTTTTACGTTATACACAGCTGATTTTCAGTATAAATCAGACCTTTGTCACCTTAAGAAGTACTCTGATGATTCAGTGATAGTCGGAGGTATTGAGAGAGGCCAGGGGGAGGAGGATTACAGAAGGGTGGTCTCGGACTTTGTTGACTGGTGCCAGGCTAACCATTTAGAACTCAACGTAAAGAAAACCAGGGAGTTGGTGTTGAGTTATGGAAGGTGCATGAAGGATTGCTTACCTGTCACTATTGATGGTCAGGAAGTGGAGATGGTGGAGAATTTCAAATATTTGGGGGTTCACCTGGACAGCAAGCTTGATTGGAGGTGCCATATGGAGAAGGTTTGCAAGAAAGGGATGAGTAGACTTTACTTCCTAAGGAAATTAAGGTCGTTTAATGTGTGTAGCAAAATGCTTGAAATGTTCTACCAATCTATTGTGGCGAGTGCAATCTTTGCTGCAATAATATGCTGGGGTAGTAGTGTGCGCACAGCTGACGCTAATAAGCTGAATAAACTTATCAAGAAGGCTAGTGCGGCGGTGGGTCTACAACTTAGGACTTTCGAGGAGGTATTAGAGGATAGAATTAATAAGAAATGCAAGTCTATAATGAGCAACAATACACACCCGCTCTCTGAACTGTTTGCGAAGCAGAAGAGCACATTCAGCAAGCGTCTAATCCAACTAATGTGTAAAAAGGAAAGATACAGAAAATCGTTTGTTCCGACAGCTGTGGGGATGTTTAACAAATGTATAAGTGTAAAGCGTCCCAAGACTATTTGAAGTTCTATGTGTATGGGGGGAATAGGTGAGGTACATGTACCAGTCTACCCGCATCTGCTGTCCATATAGACTTATTTTGTAAAGTGTGAAATGTTCTTGATCTTTGTTCTGCTGCTGTAATACTGTAATTTCCTCTGGGATCAATAAAGTTTATCTTATATAGTGGAGTAGTGAGGTAAATAATGGAGGATAATCAGCATATAGTGGAATAGTGAGGTAAATAATATTATATTTATTCATTTACATAGCGCTATTAATACCATAGCACTTTACATACATGGGTAATGCTGTCTCTCTTGGAGCTCACAATCTAAATATCCTGTCAGTTATGTCTTTACAATGTGGGAGGAAACTGAAGTGCCCGGAGGAAACCCACGCAGGCATGGGGAGAACATATGTTGTCCTTAGTGGGAATTGAACCCAGGAGGTCAGGACCCCAGTGCTGCAAAGGCTACAGTGCTAACCACTTGAGCCACCATGCTGCCCATATAATGGAGGATAATCAGTATATAGTGGAGTAGTGAGGTAAATAATGGGGGAAATCAGCATATAGTGTAGTAGTGAGGTAAATAATGGAGGATAATCAGTATATAGTATAGTAGTGAGGTAAATAATGGAGAATAATCAGTATATAGTGGAGTAGTGAGGTAAATAATGGAGGATAATCAGTATATAGTGGAGTAGTGAGGTAAATAATGGAGGATAGTAAGTATGTAGTATAGTAGTGAGGTAAATTATGTAGAATAATCATTATATAGTGGAGTAGTGAGGTAAATAATGGAGGATAATCAGTATATTGTGGAGTAGTGAGGTAAAAAATGGAAGATAATCAGTATATAGTGGAGTAGTGAGGTAAATAATGGAGGATAATCAGCATATAGTGGAGTAGTGAGGTAAATAATGGAGGATAATCAGCATATAGTGGAGTAGTGAGGTAAATAATGGAGGATAATCAGCATATAGTGGAGTAATGAGGTAAATAATGGAGGATAATCAGCATATAGTGGAGTAGTGAGGTAAATAATGGAGGATAATCAGTATATAGTAGAGTAGTGAGGTAAATAATGGGGGATAATCAATATATAGTGGAGTGGTGAGGTAAATGATGGAGGATAATAAGTATATAGTGGAGTAGTGAGGTAAATAATGGAGGATAATAAGTATATAGTATAGTAGTGAGGTAAATAATGGAGGATAATAAGTATATAGTATAGTAGTGAGGTAAATAATGGAGGATAATAAGTATATAGTGGAGTAGTGAGGTAAATAATGGAGGATAATAAGTATATAGTATAGTAGTGAGGTAAATAATGGAGGATAATAAGTATATAGTGGAGTGGTGAGGTAAATGATGGAGGATAATAAGTATATAGTGGAGTGGTGAGGTAAATAATGGAGGATAATAAAAATTTTGTGGATTAGTGAGGTAAGTAATGGGGTAAATTCAGTATATATTGGAGTAGTTTCCCATTCTCCATGCTGCTCCTCACCTTCATTTTCCCTTCTCCCCAGTGCTGCACCCTCCCATCATTTTGCATTATCCCCCTCCCCCTTAGTCTCCATGCTGCACACACCCTTCATTTTCCATTCTGCGCCCTCCCATCATTTTTCATTATCCCCCTCCCCATTAGTCTTTATGCTGCACCCCCCTTCATTTTCCATTCTCCACCTCCCCTCAGTCTCCATGCTGCACCCTCTTTCATTTAATTTCCCATTCTCCCCTTCTCTCCAGTCTCCATGCTGTGTACCCACCTTTTTTTCCATTGCTCCCCTCCCCCAGTCTCCATGCTGCACCCCCCTTCATTTTCTATTCTCCCCTCTTTCCCCCAGACTTCATGATGCATGCCCTCTTTTCTCCATTCTCCATCATGCAGTGCACCCCTCAGCTCTTTCTCAATTCTCCACTCCGGTCTATATGTTGCGTCTCCCAGGCTGCCTTTGGCGCTATGTTCAGGTATTCAGCGCTTACCTGCTCCAGGTTCCGGGTCTGGTGACATGTCTTCTCCTGTGTGGTGCTCTGCAGAGATGCAGGCAGTGTGAGGAGATATCATTGCACTGCTTCGGCAGTATGAGCGCACGGCGGAGAAGGGAGCCAATTGGTGCTCCACGGACCTCAGAAGTGTCAGCGTGTTCAGAGATTTGTAATTGTGTTCCTCCTCCAAAAAAATGCCGGATTTGATAAAGAGTTTGAAAGAGGGAGGGAGATTTTAAAAATATTTTTTTTTACTGGCTTGTGGAATCACCCCCTGGAAGCCACCAGGTTCTTAGTGGCAAATGTGGCCCTGCCTGTTAGGTTGGTAGCCCTCGTATATCATTCAACAGCTCAAACTGCTTTTCTGCTCAGCCGCCTTCAGGTAGCACAAATATCAGCTTCATAGGCTATTATTGGTAGAAAAATTAAAGGATACTAACATAGGTAGATGCCTGGAAGTTCAGGCCTAAAGGTACCGTCAAACCACTCGATATCGCCGCCGACTACATAGACGATGTAGGGGCGTGGCCTATCGGCGGCAAACATCGCCCCTGCGTCGCCTAATGTAAAAAGGGACGATGTCGGCGCCTCTGAGTGGTTGCCTAGTTTCAGAGCAGTGCTCTGAAACCAGGCGACCAATCTGGGGCGATGTGTCCACATCGCCCCATGTAACTGGATGCCGGCGACCTAACAGGCGATGGGAGCCATAGGCTCGCATTGTATTGCATCGACGCTGGGGTTTTGAGACACACCAGCGGCGATGCCGCCTGTCAGATCGCCGGCGCGACGCTGGAGGTGTCGCCCCATATAAATGGGGGACGGCGACGCTGGCGGGGATCAAAAAACCTGTGCGCCCCCATTAGTCGCTGCCGACATCTCCAGCGCCGTCGACAGGGGTGACAGGGCCTTAAAGGTCTAGGAGCTCTATCACTACAGGCAACACACAACAAGGCGATCCAAATAAAAATCTACACATTTCAAAGTATTATGGCTAGACACCACTGAAGTGGCATCAATTTTCTAGATTTTAGATTTTGTAATTGCCCACTAAGGGTGCAAAGGACAAGGGCCAGACCCAACATTATCAGGTTCAACATTGAGTAAGAGGTGGAGGAGTGACAGATGTAGGCATGGTGCTCAGAGAGCCCTGCTCGATTCATGCAATGGACAACGAAGGGACCTCACAGAGTGTCTCCACTTTTCCAAAAAATGATGGCCAGACAAACACCACTAAAGTAGCATCAATTTTCTAGATTTTGGAATGGCCCACTATGGGTGTAAGGGACAAGGCCTCGGCCCAAAATTTCCAGGGTCAACATTGAGCAAGAGGTGGAGGAGTGACAGGTTAGGCATGGTGCTCAGAGAGCCCTTCTCAATTTATGTAACACTTAAGGAGACCTCAAGGAGAATCTCCACTTTACAAAAAAATGATGGCCAGACACCACTAAAGTGGCATCAATTTTCTAAATTTTGGAATGGCCCACTGTGGGTAGAAGGGAAAAGGCCTGGGCCCAGATGAAGCTTGGTAGGTATAATAGTCTGGGAAGCTAATGCTGTGCCAAAACACTGGGGTCCCACTGTAGAAAGGTTGGATCTGTGCTTGGCAGCTTTTGTCCCCTCCTGAAGGTGTTTTTATGCCTTTTATTTTGCCTCCCATTGAATTCAATGAGGTTCGAGAGGTTCAGCGAACTGTTCAGGAAACATCGTGGATTAGTTGAACCTGGACCGAAGCAAATCACAAGGTTTTCACTCATCTCTACTCATAATATAAGGTCAGAATGTCATTTATAGACTCACCAGGTGGAGGATAGATAATTATGTGCAGGTTCTCCACTCAGGAGATCTGACAGAGGGGCTGACACGAGGGCTGCTTCTACTGCAATTAGACTATTTTTTATAAGAATTATTGTGATATCATCATTTGTGCATACCGTATATACTCGTGTATAAGCCGACCCGTGTATAAGCCGACCCCCCTACTTTTGCCCCCAAAACTTGGGAAAACCTATTGACTCGTGTATAAGCCGAGGGTGGACCCCAGCACAGGTATACAGCCCCCAGCAGTGTGGTATACAGGCCTCCCCAGTGGTAATATACAGCAGCCTCCCCAGTGGTAGTATACAGCAGCCTCCCCAGTGGTAGTATACAGCAGCCTCCCCAGTGGTAGTATACAGCAGCCTCCCCAGTGGTATATACAGCATCCCTAAAGGTATAAACAGCAGACCCCAGAGGTATACAGCAGGCCCCAGAGGCATATACAGCAGGCCCCAGAGGCATATACAGCAGGCCCCAGAGCTATACAGCAGGCCCCAGGGTATATACAGCAGGCCCCAGAGGTATACAGCAGGCCCCAGGGTATATACAGCAGGCCCCAGAGGTATACAGCAGGCCCCAGAGGTATACAGCAGGCCCCAGAGGTATACAGCAGGCCCCAGGGTATATACAACAGGCCCCAGGGTATATACAGCAGGCCCCAGAGGTATACAGCAGGCCCCAGGGTATATACAGCAGGCCCCAGGGTATATACAGCAGGCCCCAGGGTATATACAGCAGGCCCCAGAGGTATACAGCAGGCCCCAGGGTATATACAGCAGGCCCCAGAGGTATACAGCAGACCCCAGAGGTATACAGCAGGCCCCAGAGGTATACAGCAGGCCCCAGAGGTATACAGCAGGCCCCAGAGGTATACAGCAGGCCCCAGAGGTATACAGCAGGCCCCAGGGTATATACAGCAGGCCCCAGAGGTATACAGCAGGCCCCAGAGGTATACAGCAGGCCCCAGGGGTATACAGCAGGCCCCAGGGGTATACAGCAGGCCCCAGAGGTATACAGCAGGCCCCAGAGGTATACAGCAGGCCCCAGAGGTATACAGCAGACCCCAGAGGTATACAGCAGGCCCCAGGGTATATACAGCCCCCCAGTGTATACAGCAGGCCCCAGGGTATATACAGCAGGCCCCAGGGTATATACAGCAGGCCCCAGGTATATACAGCAGGCCCCAGAGGTATACAGCAGGCCCCAGGGGTATACAGCAGGCCCCAGAGGTATACAGCAGGCCCCAGAGGTATACAGCAGGCCCCAGGGTATATACAGCCCCCCAGTGTATACAGCAGGCCCCAGGGTATATACAGCCCCCCAGTGTATACAGCAGGCCCCAGGGTATATACAGCCCCCCAGTGAATACAGCAGGCCCCAGGGTATATACAGCCCCCCAGTGTATACAGCAGCCCCCCAATGGCACTAGCCCCCCCATCATTGTAAGAGCCCCCCACACTTTGCAGAGCCCCCCCCGCTGCTTTATCTTACCATCCGGGGTCTTCTTCACCGCGGGTCCTCCAGTCCTTCCTCGCGCGCTGTGTTCCCGGTCTCATGTGACCCGGCGGTCGCAGTGGAATGACGTCATCGCGCCGGGTCACGTGAGACCTGAACACAGCGTGCAGGACCCGCGGCGAAGACCCCGGATGGTAAGATAAAGCAGCGGGGAGCTCTGCAAAGTGTGGGGGGCTCTTACAATGATGGGGGGGGCTAGTGCCATTGGGGGCTGCTGAATACACTGGGGGCTGTATGCACGGCTCCCCCTGCCGCTGTGATGGGCGGGGGAGCCGTGCATATCTAATGAGCGACCCCACGTGACTGGCCGCTCACTCATCAGCCCCCCCGCCTCCTCCAGCCTCCCCAGCACCCGGACACAGCCCCCACCACATATATTACCGTATTGACCCGTGTATAAGCCGAGGGGGTGACTTTTCAGCCCAATTTTTGGGCTGAAAAACTCGGCTTATACACGAGTATATACGGTAAATGGTAAAAATTGCTGTAATTAATATATATGCAGAACATTTGTATGTAACACAGTTATATTGATATCAGAAGATAAAAATTAGCCAGGCAGGGTACTATGTGGGAGCAGAGAGGGGTTTCTACATTTAGATTAGCCATAGGATAACTCAGAGAGGTAAAGATAGTCAGGAGCACACAGGAGGGAGAGGTCTGCAGCACTGAGGAGAAGCGAGAGCTGCTGGGAAGTGTAGTATTATAAGAGTGTAAGAATAAGAGCAGCCATTCAGCTATGTGAAGCTGGATACACAGAGGGGCAGATGGATTTGAAAGAAGAAACAAAAGGTACAAGAAAGAAATGTCATGTTGGGCTTATTCTGTATATTATCAATTCATTTACGTTTACTATGAATTACCAAAATAAGTATATATAATATAGTATATATATAAGTATATATACTATACTAACTATACTAAGTATATATAAGTATATATAATAAAAGTCACTGGAGCCGATCAAACTTCAGCACCATTGATAGCATTTACCGGGAAATTCAAACACCGCTGGTGTTTGAAAGTCTGTGCTTTCCATGGTGCTGAAGTTTTATCCTCTGCACCATGGACAGCATTTACCGGCCGATTTAACTAATCAGCATTCACCGCTGCTGTCACAGCGGTGAACGCTGATAGGTTACTGTGCTGGCAACCCAGCAATTTCAAACACCGCTACTTTGACAGCAGTGTAGGCAATAATGATAAGGGAATGGCAGTCACAGGCAGGGTGACCAGGGAAGACTAGTCTGACCCTAGTCTAGGAATCCTGAATGGCCCTGATACCCGAAAGAATCTCTGGTGGTGAGAAGGTTTGGGCCTCCAGCCTCTTCCTCACCTCCTCCAGCAGCCCTGCGCTATTCCCCCTCACCTCCCTCAACAGAATAGGGATACAGCAACTCCAAAGGAAAGGACTTCAGCAACACAAACACACAGGTCAGCACAGCACGGCTTCCAGGCATAGAGTGAAACTCTATCAGCAGCACAACCTGGTGCAAGGAGAGGCTACTTAAAGGCTAAGGGGAGGGGAGTTCAGGTGAGTCACACTTTAACCCCTCAACCAGCAATTGAACCTAATAGTGAATGCAGGCCTGGAGCACAACACAGGAGGCCAGGACCTTCACAACTATCAACCATGCAGCTCTTAAAGGCAAACACATACACAGCAGCATCCAGCAATGTCAGCACCATCTAAGCGCTTGACAGGTGTTTGAAGACATTGTAAGCTAGCACATGCACGCCACTATCACACAGTGTGCTGTATGGGTGCGAGATTTTCTCGCACCCATATGCTTACAATGGCCACTTACGTGAAGAAATCACGTTCAATCACAGCATGCTGCGATTCAACTTGCATTTCACTTGCAATGCGAGTTAAGTGAATAGAATACGCACTAATATGACCAGTATCATTTACTGATATTCGTCCGAGTGCAATTCAAGCGTTTCTTGCATTGCAGTCACGCGAGTCTTATGCCCGTGTGCCTCCACCCTTAGTGCAACTTGTGAGTAAACCGCTTCTCACAGCCCCACCCTGACGTCTCCAAATGTCGGAGCCACACAATACGGTCTTGTCTTTTCTGCCGACACATGATGTTCCGCACCCCAGGGGTAGGTAAGGTCAGCTTGGTACAGTTTTACACTGACAGCCCCTGCTCGCACTGGCACCAGGAGACATGGGGAGTGAGAGATGGTGATTTACGAAACTTCTCACGTGGCACCAGACTCGCTCCCAACCCTGATAGGCTGGAAGACACTTTTCACTCGCTCCAGCAAAACAGAGTTCTGCCAGCCCAGAAGAGCGACCACCAGTTCCTTGTTAGATATAAGCCCAATCTGTTAACATGATTATATCAGATCAGGAATCAGCCCAGGTAGCATGTACACTGTGTTCCAAATTATTATGCAAATTGGTTTTAAGTGTCATAGGGTTATTTTTTTTTTTTTTTCAATGAAACCCATTGATGGTATTGTGTCTCAGGGTTCTTTGGATCATTGAAATCAATCTCAGATCCCTGTGATAATTAGTTTGGCAGATGAGCCCAATAAAAGGAAAACTGGGTGTTCCACAATATTACGCAGCCACAGTTTTCAAGTAACATGGGAAAGAAAAAGGATGTCTCTGCTGCCGAAAAGCAACAAATAGTGCAATGCCTTGTACAAGGGATGAAAACATTTGATATTGCACGAAGCGTAAGTGTGATCATCACACTGTGAAGAGATTTGTGGCTGATTCTGAGCACAGATGAGTTTGTGCAGATAAAGGCAGAATGAGGAAGGTTTCTGCCAGGCAAGTTCATCATATTAAGAGAGCAGCTGCTAAAAAGGCCTTACAAACCAACAAACAGATATGTGAAGCTGCTGGAGCCTCTGGAGTCCCTCCAACCTCAAGGTGTAGGATCCTTCAAAGGCTTGCTGTGGTGCATAAACCTGCTATTCGGTCACCCCTAAACAGTGCTCACAAGCAGAAACAGTTGCAGTGGGTCCAGATATACATGAAGACTCATTTTCAAACAGTCTTGTTTACTGAAGAGTGCTATGCAACCCTGGATGGTCCAGATGAATAGAGTAGTGGATGGTTGGTGGATGCCACCATGTCCCAACAAGGCTGTGACGTCAGCAAGGAGTTGGAGGAGTCATGTTTTGGGCTGGAATCATTGGGAAACAGCTGGTAGGCCCCTTTAAGGTTCCTGAAGGTGTGAAAATGACCTCTGCAACGTATATAGAGTTTCCAACTGACAACTTTCTTCCATGGTACAAAAAGCAAAAATGTGCCTTTAGGGGTAAAATCATCCTCATGCATATCAATGCACCATCTCATGCTACAAAGAATACCTCTGTGCCATTGGCTGCTATGGGCATAAAAGGAGATAAACTCATGGTGTGGCCACCATCTTCCTTGACCTCAACCCTATAGAGAACCTTAGGAGTATAATCAAGCAAAAGATCTATGAGGGTGGGAGGCAGTTCACATCAAAACAGCAGCTCTGGGAGGCGATTCTGACATCATACAAAGAAATACAAGCAGAAACTCTCCAGAAACTCACAATATCAATGGATGCTAGAATTGTGAAGGTGAGATCAAAGTAGGGTTCCTATGTTACCGTGTAACTTGGCCTGTTAGGATGTTTTGGAGTTAAATAGCTTTTTATTTCAGTGAATGTGACCTTCTAATGCTGCAAATTCAACAAATGAGCATTTTCACTTCTTTCAAACATATCAAATGTTTACAAACTCTCCTGTGCCTAATAATGTGGAACAGTGCTTTTAGAGCTTTTTTTAATTTTGAAAATTATACGGTTATCATAGGGAGATTTCTTCAATAAAATTTGATGTATGCTCTAACGGGTGATGACTTTTATTAGACTGACTATCATCTGCACCGACCATTTAGGAAAATCAGAGAAAAAGAACATTTGCATAATAATTTGGAACACAGTGTAATATTAAACCAAGGACACGGACATGTGGGTTCATGGATCGAGATAAAAGAACAACCCAATATTAATAGATATATTTAATCACCGTATGGTTACACTAGAAAAACAATATTGACACTATGGATATACAGATATTACAATCAGATATGCAAATAAAGGTAGTGGTTACATAAGGTTTATATAATGTAGGTCAGTTACCAGCTCCTTGTTGCTGGCAGCCACACACAGGTGCTATGGAGCCAGGTGTGTTCCTTGGTTACTCCCAACAAATAAGGTAACATGACCTCTTTGACAGTTGACAATGGAGAACCATGTTGGTACCTTTTAACCCCTTGATTGGTCACTCTCTCCCCACTCTTCTGGCTGGTTCTAATTCTCTGATCTCTGAGGCTGAAAAGTTCACAAAACCTACTATGGGACATAACTTCCCAGTGGGAGGTCGTACGGGGTTGGTTCTGGTGTCATCGGATCAGGCCAGGTCCGCTTTACCTTTGGAGACCACACACGGCTTCCCTACCTGCTTCTTTTATCAGTTCTCTGTATCTTCCCACCACAGGGAGCTAATAAAAATCAGGACCCAGGTGTGTGTGCGGCTTGTCCCCAAAATATAATCTGTGTAGGGTTCAGATCTATCGTACTTCAATGATGCTGTATAATATCATGGTGCCAGCGAGAGTGATAGGTCTCTGAGGCTCTGGGTTCAGCAGGGCTTTTGTCCTGGTGATTTAATTCCCTTTTGTCTCCTGTCTGTGGATGAGGGATTCTGTCCCAGACAGTTACACTGAACAGGAGACTGTAAAGGGGCCTGTATGTATCCCATAGTCTGATCATCATCCCACATTACAGATATATCTAGGGATTCATGAGATTCTCATTACAGTTTTCATCACAAAACTAGAGGAAACTACTAACATTTCTATAACTAATTTATATCAAGTGAAATGTGTCCACAGCCAATAAGGGCTTAATGTATATACATGTACGGATAGGCAGATTGTTTCTCCGGGGGCGAAGACTAGAACTCTACTGTCACCTATTACAAGTAGTCAATAACCCAATATTAACGAGCCTGGTCACATGACAAGATTTGTTAAAGGATCAATACTGACTGTTAGGATTATTACCCCAATAGGTGATTCCTAGCGTGACTGGATTGTGCCGGTACATAAAGTAAGAAAAGGGTCACGGAGGAGAATGTAAATGAACTTTTATTCCTTAACCTGAAAGATCCTTATGGGAAACCTTATTTATATATTTTGTTAAAAACAATGTCTATGATTTTATGATAAAGTGGGATGGACAGTAACATTAATAGAAGCATATATATAGTTATAGGATTCCTAGTATGTCCCTATTAAGATCCTCATAGTCCTTTCTTGCTGCGGAAATCGGCATCCTAAATTTCACAAATAGCCTCCGCTCATCGTCGCCTCATCCTGGTTCACCCTGTTATGACGGTGTAGCGGTGCTGTGATATTCAATGCGACTTTAAATTAAACCTCTTAATATGTGCGGCGTTCATTCAGTATCATAGTACACAGACGTTATCAACATACAGAGCAAGACAAGAGGGATTTATGATGATATTATGCCAAGCAGGTAACAAGTGATTTAACACTCGACACGTTTCGCCTTTCATTAGCTTCATCAGCAGTGAAAAAATGGTTTTACAATCACTTATCTTATGATGATCTTATCATATGATCCGTGTGACATCTCCAGGACATGTGGAGCATCGGTGACCTCCCTGATGGTGCGTCGTGTTGCATGTTGCTAAAATTCGTGCACTATGACCCTGAATGAACGACTTCCATATTAAGCGTTTAGTTTACAGTCGCCCTGCTTTGCTACCTGCTTTACACTATGTGTTAAATCACTTGTGTGTTGCTCTGCATGTTCCTGACATCTACACCCAAAAAAGCAAAAATGAGCAAATACCCTAAAATAAGTAAATAAATAGCAATAGAGTATATAAATAACACAGGGCAGTGTGTGAACTGGACATTGTGTTTATATGGCCTCCCATTGCTGGGGGTCTGTATTGGGCCCCGGTCCTGCTCCGTCCTTATTACATTTACATCACTGGACGTATGGAAAGGTTGTAAACATTAGATGTAAGGACCGTCCCGATATGGGTCACCTTGACGTGGTGGGATGGTTTTTACATTTCATTGATTGAAACAATGAGAAGTAAGTCTCCTATTTTATTTACATGCCTTATTGTTGTTTGTTTATGTATTTTAGGGTATTTTCTCATTTTTGCTTTTTCGGGTGTTGCTGTTTATTGGCCGGTGTGAACAGGCTCCTACACATTCAGTGTACACAAACATATTCCAGCTCATTGTGTTTGTTCTCTTTGTTCCTTATATCTATACAGAGATTCTAGTAATGTTTAGTTGTATTGCACCATATCGACCTCATCTTAGGCTCTTGAGATCATCACCAGCCACATCTGTCTCATCCTCCCCCAGCGATGTCCAAGTGTTTAATAGTCATTTATCATAAGTGTTTTATTATGGCTGAGATTGAGGTCATCACTATTTATCATTAATGCCGGACTGTTCTCCATTGTGTGATGGAAAACATCTATTATCCAGAGCTTCACCCTGGAATAGTGAAAGGCTTTAATGTCGGATTGGGACAGTATAGAGAGATTCTTCTGTCCTCTAGTTTGTTTTTTGTTCAGACTTTATCACTTGTGTCGATCCCTGAACCATATAGAGACAATTAGGGTGAACCAGGATGAGGCGACGGTGAGCGGGGGCCAGTTGTGAAATTTAGGATGCCAACCTCCGCGGTAAGGAAGGGGCTTATTAGGGGCACATTAGGGACATACAGTACTAGGAATCCTGTAACTATATATATATACAGTACTTCTGTTAGTATTACTGTGCATCCCCACTTTACCTCAAAGGCAAAGTGAATGTTTTAAGAATATATATAAACTAGCTGTGAGCCCGATGCAAATGCATCGGATTCTAGAACGTGCATTAATTTGATTATAGTAGATAGCTATTTTTTATTTTATTATTTATTTTGTTTTGTTTTTTTACTATTTTTATTATTATTAAATTTATGTATTATTTGTTATTTTAAGTGAATTTATTTGTATTAAGATTATTTTATTTTATTTAAAAACCGCATCTGCGGCGCGGTTGCGGTAATCCCCATACAAAGTATAGGGGGACTTGCGGCAGGTGCGGCAAAACCGCACTTGCCGCACCTGCCGCAAGTCCCCCTATACTTTCTATGGGCTTACCGCAACCGCGCCGCAATTTGCACTTGCGGCGCGGTTGCGGTAATCCTTATGGGGATTACCGCAACCGCGCCGCAAGTGCTCGCACAGGGGCACTGGGGCACAGGGGCACTGGGGCACTGGGGCACAGGGGCACAGGGGCACAGGCTCCGGAGCACTGTGTCAGCATGTGCTGACAGCAGCTGCTCCGGAGCGGGATCACAGGGGCACAGGGGCACTGGGGCACAGGGGCACAGGGGCACTGGGGCACAGGGGCAGTGGGGCACAGGGGCACAGGCTCCGGAGCACTGTGTCAGCATGTGCTGACAGCAGCTGCTCCAGAGCGGGGGCACAGGGGCACAGGCTCCGGAGCACTGTGTCAGCATGTCCTGACAGCAGCTGCTCCGGAGTGGGCACAGGGGCACAGGGGCACAGGCTCCGGAGCACTGTGTCAGCATGTGCTGACAGCAGCTGCTCCGGAGCGGGCACAGGGGCACAGGCTCCGGAGCACTGTGTCAGCATGTCCTGACAGCAGCTGCTCCGGAGCGGGCACAGGGGCACAGGCTCCGGAGCACTGTGTCAGCATGTCCTGACAGCAGCTGCTCCGGAGCGGGCACAGGGGCACAGGCTCCGGAGCACTGTGTCAGCATGTGCTGACAGCAGCTGCTCCGGAGCGGGATGACAGCGGCGAGGGGTCGCAATGCCCGCTACGCGGGCATTGCAACGGCTCGCATTGCCCGCTACGCGGGCAATGCCTCGCACGACGTGGTGACGTCACATAGTGACAAAGCCACGGCGTGCCGGGGTCCGACACAAACGTGCCTACGGCAATTATATAGTAGATAGGATTCCCATAAGGATCCTTTAATTTAAGGAATAAAAGTTCATTTTTATACTTACATTCTCCTCCTTGAGCCCCAATAGGTGACACCAGAGTTCAAGGCCTTTTCGTCACTGAAGAGACAATTTCCATATGTAATTTCCCAGAGGAGCATTGTATGGCGTATAAGTCTCCTCACTCCGTCACTCTCCACAAGAAGAAATGTTCCCCATTACATCCCTGTTTATATAGAGGCCTGGAGAAAACAGGAGGAGCTCAGCTCTAGCTCCTCCCACTGCTGCCTCCTACTGGCTGAAGGATGCACCAATCAGATTGTTCAAGCTATTGAGTCATCAGTCTCCACGCAGATTCTCCTACGTTTACGGCTCCTCACAGTGGCTCCTCCTGATATCTTTATAGAACCATAACATACAGATAACACAGCATGAAGGGGCTCAGTGAAGGCGGCAGTGAAGGTGTGTAAGTGTCTGATGGGGTCACACAGCTGCTCATAAAAGGACAGCTGCCCGGCCTCATAATCCAGGTATATCCTGACTCTATCACTGGAGATCTGGGGACGTAACCAGATACATTTATTGTCATGTTTCAAACAATATATATTATTACACACCAATCCATTTAAACCCCAGGACTTATTATTATCTCCAATGTGTGACTGATCCCCCCTCCTGTCTATACTGGGATAACACATCCCCACACTCCAGCACCGTGACCCACTGATGTCCACATCCCAGTAATGTCGTCCTGAGGTAAATCCCCTCCTGCTCATGACCTGATTATACTGGAATCTCTCTGCTGTTTCTGGTCGATTCTGTGTTATTTCTGTCCAGGTCGCAGTTTTCAGGTCGTCTGATATAAGGAGATTATTATGAGCCGAGTTTACATCCAGTAATATGTCTGCAGGATCCTCCCCATAGAAGATCTCATTTATATCTCTTATCATAGCACATAATGTGTGTGATATGTGTGAGATCATCTCCGCACCCCGATCACCTCCATCATGTCCTCCTGTGTCCTCATCACCTCCATCATGTCCCCCTGTGTCCTCATCACCTCCATCATATCCCCCTGTGTCCTCATCACCTCCATCATGTCCTCCTGTGCCCTCATCACCTCCATCATGTCCTCTTGTGTCTTCATCACCTCCATCATGTCCTCTTGTGTCTTCATCACCTCCATCATGTCCCCCTGTGTCCTCATCACCTCCATCATATCCCCCTGTGTCCTCATCACCTCCATCATGTCCTCCTGTGCCCTCATCACCTCCATCATGTCCTCTTGTGTCTTCATCACCTCCATCATGTCCTCTTGTGTCCTCATCACCTTCCTCCTCCTCAGGATCACACAAGTCACCAGTGTCTGGATCCTGTAAGACAGTCAGTGGATCAGTCATGTTACACAGCTCCTCAATGTGCCTCATCCTCCTGGACAGCTCGTCCTTCATTATCTCCAGCTGCTGGATCACATGTGACAGTGACATCTTCTTTTCCCTCCTGGAGATGTCTCCTCCAAACTCCGAACTCTTTTCTCAGTTTTCTTTCTCTTTGTGATCAGTTTCTGCAGAACATTACTCATTTTCATCTTCTTCTTCTCAGAGGCCTCATCCAGTGTCTCCACCCGGTGTCCCCGATGTTCTCCGACCAAACTGCAGGACGCACAGATACAAGCAGCGTCCTCCGTGCAGTAATATTCCAGGATCTTCTTATGGACAGAACATTTCCGGATCTCCAGAGAAGTGCTGGGATCAGTCAGGACGTGTTCTGCTCCTTTACTGTGAACTCTCAGGTGTTTATCACACAGAGAAGCCTCACACATCAGACAGGATCTAACAGCAGGTGCAGGAGAGTCCACACAGTAAGTGCAGCGGATCCCGGTGATCTCCTCCAGATGTGGCTGAGTAGACCGGATATTCTCCACTACATTACACAGAGTTATGTTCCTCTCCAGTGTCGGATGCTCCTGTAACTTTGTTCTACATTCAGGACAGGAATAATCTCCAGACTCGTCCTGTCTATTTAGCATCTGATCCATACAGCCCCGGCAGAAGTTGTGTCCACATCTCAGGGTTACAGGATCTGTATACAGGTTCAGACAGACGGCACAGTCCAGCTCCTTTATAAGACCTGCAGACGCCATCGCTGAAAGCAGAAGGAAGAAATGAAAGTAATTTCTCATACAAACGCCCAGTGGGTATGATCTACATTTATCAGAGAATATGAGACTGAACTTGTCCTTCTGGTTTTGTCTACAGGTTTACCAAAATATGAGGATCTCAACAAATACCTAAAAGAGAATGTGTCACAACATTTGATGTATCTAAACCATTATTATAAGCAGATAGGTTATAAACTGCTGAAAAAG
This sequence comes from Allobates femoralis, assembly GCA_033576535.1. Classification (NCBI taxonomy): domain Eukaryota; kingdom Metazoa; phylum Chordata; class Amphibia; order Anura; family Aromobatidae; genus Allobates; species Allobates femoralis. The sequence goes on from JARQOC010000005.1 coordinate 572,904,783, forward strand.
TCCTCCCTGTCTGCCTCATATCACATGTCTTATTGTTGATAAATCATATTTTATCACTTTATGTAAATTACCTCTTCCAGGCTATGGGGCGGATGCTTCATGGAAGATAACTCTGCCTCCAGAGCTTGTTTCAAATATAAGGAGGCGTTACCAGTGTCATGTGTGATCAGGGCTGCTGGAAGGGCATGCCTGGAGTGAATGGTGTCAGGGGCCCGGCGGTGATTGACAGGAGAGGGGACCCACAGGAGAGGTGAGGGGGCGGGCCCCTATCTCATTGCCCCACTGCGTCATCTCTTATACAGCTTCATCTCCTGCCAATCTCCATCAGGGCTCTCCCCTTACCTCTAGAACAGCGACCTCTCCTGCTAATCAACTCCAGGCCCCACCTCCTCACCTGTCCATCACCGCCGCGGCCCAGAGCCGCTGAGGCAGAGGGGGGCTCAGCCTGACTGAGATTGTGTGATGTCAGTATCGGCCAGGTTTGTACTGCGCTTGATCCTGATAGGCGCAGTACAAACCGAAAGTCATACTGGCGCCGGCAGCAGCATGGAAAGGAGCGCGAGTGCCAGCAGGATTTAGAGGAGTCAGGACAGAGCTGCTGTTGTTGGTGAGTATGCAGTCTGTGTGTCTGTCTTTCTGTCTGTGTGTCTCTGTGTATCTGTCTGCTTGTCTTTCTGTGTCTCTGTGCATCTCTCTGTCTGTGTGTCTCTTTGTGTCTTTCTCTGTGTGTATGTCTGTCTGTGTGTCTGTCTCTCTGTCTGTGTATGTCTATGTGTTTCTTTCTGTGTCTGTGCCTATGTGTGTCTGTCTGTCTCTACACAGCACTATACTCTGTACACAAGTCCACACTACATACTGTATTAGTGTATCTATACACTGCATGTATATACAGTAGTGTGGACCTGTATATCCAGCATAGTACTGTGTATACAGCAATCTATTGTACGTACAGCCGGCAATCTATTGTGTGTAAGGCCAGTAATCTATTGTGCATATGGCTGGGAATTTATTTGCATACGGTCAGCAGTCTCTATGCACACGTCTTGCAGCCATCTCTAATGTGCATACATCTTGCAGCCTTCTGCATTTTGCATACATCCTGCAGCCGTTTGCATTGTGTATACGTCCCACAGCCATCTGCATTGTATATATGTCCCGCAGCAGTCTTCATTGTGTATATGACCCACAGCTGTCTCTATTTTATATATAGCCAGCAAGAGTGTATTGTGTATATGGCCAGCAGCAGTCTTCATTGTGTATATGGCCCACAGCTCTCTATTGTACATACAGCCTGCAGCAGTGTCTATTGTGTAGATGGCCAGCAGCAGTATCTATTGTGTACACGGCCAGCAGCAGTCTCTATTGTGTACACAGCCAGCAGCAGTCTATTTTCTATAAAGCCCACAGCAGTCTCTATTGTGTATACGGCCTACAGCAGGCTCTATTGTTTATACAGCCCGCAACAGTCTCTATTGTGTATATGGTCTCTATTGTGTATTCTCTATTGTGTACAGCCAGCAGCAGTTTCTATTGTGTTTTCTCTATAGTGTACAGCCGGTTGCAGTCTCTATTGTGTATTCTCTATTGTGTGTATAGCCAGCAGCAGTCATACTGTGCATGTAGCCCACAGCCATCTCTATTGTCTATATGGCCCGCAGCCGTCTCCATTGTCTATACGGCCCGCAGCCATCTCCATTGTCTATATGGCCCGCCACCGTCTGCATTGTGTATACAGCCAACAGCAGTCTCTTTTGTGCATTCTCTATTGTATATTCAGCCAATAGCAGTCTCAAATGTATGAGTATCTGTATATATATATATATATATATATAAATATGAAAAAAGAGGAAAATATTACCAAATTGTTGTGGACTTTTTTATTGTCCAAAAACAGCCCAGTGGCATGGCAACGTTTCGGATATGTGAGCCTTTAGATTGGTTTGGATATCCCACCACTGATGTGACCCTTTCTTATTGTGACTTTTCTTTTACAGCGGCGGCGGGGGTTCACATCCTTGTCATCAGCCCCCCCTTTCTTTATAATACCATAGCAGTTTACATTGTAACAATCCATCATTTGAATAAAACCTAACCTTTTTCCTCTCCCCCTTTTATCCTCAGGTGCTCTCTTAACTTTTAAGACTTTTTTTTCTTCCAACTAACATAATTTTCCTTTCTACTATTATGCTTGAATGCTCACACACACCCGGTCATTTATGGGTTTAAACCGCCACTAACTCTGTCCAATAAGCGCTGTCTGCTATCCGTGGATCGCAGCAGCGGCTCGTGATTCTGTGCATTTATTTTTGACCAACCGGTCTGCGCATGTGCAATCATCGCATAGCGACAGTAAACATCCTCTCCTAGCCTCCTTCCTCTCCTGCGTCATAGCACTTCTGGTTTTGCGGCTGTACACCAGAGATCACGGCGCGCAGGTGAGCTAATGTACACACTAACATAACTTATATTTAAGTAACACAGGCAGACTTAACCATGGCTCCTTAACCCTGAGGAAGCCGTCAATCCAGGCGGCGACACGCGTTGGGTGTCAGGGCACTCCTGCTATGCCCCCCTCCCTCTCTCACAGGACAATGGTGACATTTGTCCCTTCATGCTGTTAATTGCTATGGGGCCGATTTAGAGGTTCATTTACCGTTTATTTGGACTGTTGGTTTCTGAAGGACAAACCTGATTGGATAAAGGGACTTCAGTGTGCTTTGTTCACATGTCCTCCTGTATTTACTTGGTTAGTTCATCTCCAGGACATATATATTATTCAATTTAAGTCAGATTACTTGAACATTGCAATTTACCCATTGTGGTTCTAATCACTGTGTGAGATAACCCGGCTGAGGGTAATTTCTCATATATTACTATAGTTTGATTACATGGGGGCATAGTTTTGGTGTTGGTGCTAATATGCACATTTTTAAGTGTTTTTAAACTTGTCTGTCTACTTGCGTTTCCAATTTTTGTACAATAATGAATTTTGCACCTTTTATAGATTCCATATTCATTTCCCTGATCCCGGTCAACTATACATGCTTTCTGGCTGTTTTCCTTACTTTACACTTTCCTTGATTAATCCTCTACTTGATTAATCCTCTACTCCTGCTTGTGAATTGAACTTCATCTCTGATTACCCCTGGGTGTTCCTCTGCCATTTCCTGGACCTGAACTCAGATCATTTGACCTCCCTTTACTTATCCAGTAAGTAGTAGTATTATTTCTCTTTCTCTTCACCTCTGGGTTCAGTTATCACTGTAGTGACTCTCGTCGCAGTCCGGATGATGTAGAGCAGCTTGGATCCTCGGACAATGGCATCGGGAGGAGTACTGAAGACAATATATTGATGGAAAGGATGATGGATGTTTTAAAAAAAATTATATAGAAATGTAAAATGTCCTGAAAAAGAAAAAAGGCCCAAAAGAAGAAAATTGACTAAAAGAATCTAAGTAAAGGGACGATGACCAAGTCACTACAGAAATGGTGCAAATGTCAGACTCTCATTATGGTCTTTTGGGGCCATTGTATTCAATGTCACGATACTTTGTTTCCAAGTGTACCAGGAGATTTTTGAGGCTACCACCTCTAATGCCACAATACACCATATCAATCCCCCGGACTCTCAGGGAGGTTGGATTGAAACCATGGTATTTCTTAAAGTGTCTTGTAGCCCTTCGGCCAGCGGGACCCATCTCCAGGTTCCAGGGAGATCGGGTCTCAGCTGGTCACCAGCATTCTCCTGTATCCCACTGTCATATGTTCCAGGCCCACGCTCCCACGATGTCCTCTCCAGCTGCTGCTGCTCCCTGGCGTCTCCTCCCCACCTCCTCACTTCCTGTTCCTGGTTGCAAGGAGAATGAGCATAGGGCACACGTGCACCACTGTCAGAAGATTTAAAGGGCCAGTACATCATTTTCTAAAATTACCTCACACCCAATTGCTGGGAGGCAGGAGCATACTTAAGGCCTAGAGAGGTGCCTGGGCAACTTCATTCTATGCTTAGTAGCCAGTTCAGGTCCATAAGCTCTACTTGCATCTTGCCTGTAATTCCTGACGTTCTAACATGCCTTGTCTGTCTTGCTTTCAGTTCTGGACCCTCCGCCTGCCTTACCGTACTGCAGATCCATACAGCACCCGTTGATCTCTGGCTGCTTCTCGGATCCTTCCAGAAACACCAAACCCTTTTCGCTTTCCTCCCCGGTTTCTTGGTTTCCGTGTTCTGCCCCTCTGGTATCACTGTCCCTTTAGGTCGGACCTTTTGGTTGCTGGTTCATTGGATCCGCCTTGGCTGTACCAGGACAATTCCTGTATTGGGGTCTGCTCCTTGGTGCTCCCCTGGTGCTCTGGCCCTGAGGACCTCCCTTTGTGGTTTTTCTCCTGTATTATTATTTAATGAACTCTGTTCTTTCATTTGACATCTTAGTCCGGCTTGTTTTCTGGCATCAGCTTCCATGGTATTCCGTGGGCAAGTGGGTTCACTACTTAGTTCCACCTGTGGGGGTGTGACATGTCTAATTATTGTTTTTAATAAGGTGTTGATTCGTCAACAATTTTGCTTGCTTCAATAATCTCATGGACGTGTTCCCTCACTCTCTTAGTTCCTTTGAAACAGAAAACAGGCACAAATGGCAAAGTATACCACATGTGTGGAACTGCATGATATGCGGTGCCTGATCTTAAATTCACAGGACCCATTTGAAGAGTGAAAGTGAGTTGACCACTGGACGTTGGAGCAAGCGTCATAGTGGTCACATGGAAAGCAACCCAAAAACAGTCCTAGAGAGTCAAAGGGATTTGGAATATATGGTATGTAGTGGCTATTTACCAGAATACTCCCTATGCTCCTGGCACGTCTTGAAGTCAAAAGTGTTACCTCCGAAATACATTTTTTCAGAGTAGGATAGACAAAAGTACAGTCCAGTATCTCTGAAAAATTGAGTGCATAGTATTCCATTCAAAGTTATAGGTTCCCATGAAACATACCGCTGAATCAGTGTCAGTCTTATTAGGGACGTATTTACATACACAATCCCTTGCTGTATGACCTGCCCTCTGATAACCACGTCCAATACATCGATTAGAATAACCGCGGTCCCGGAATCTGTTTTAAATCGGCTGACTGATGTTCGAATCTCTTATCTGAGGAGCATATCCTCCTCATCTTTAGGAACTGGCCTGTGGAGCTATCCTGAATCGTGGTGGGATTGTGGTCAGAAGAGGCATGTAATAAAGAGTTCACAGAGGTGGACTTCATATGGACATCAATCTGTATGAAACCATGCGTGTCAACTTCCATAGCGATGTCCCAGAAGTCAATCCTCCTAGAACTATACTTGAAAGTCAACTTGATATTAAGGTTATTCCAGTTAAATTCACTCATGCAACTCCACTAATCTATGCCAGATGAAAAGAACATCATCTATATAACGCATTAAGTCCTGCACATGGGGGCCACCCACAACGCCCCTGTCGCCAAAAATTTTTATCTCACAGTATCCAAGGAAGAGATTGGTGTACGAAAACTTGCAGGCCGCGCCCATCGCAGAGCTGCGCTCCTGCGAATAGAAGATATCTTTGAAAATGACAAACACTATAGAACAGAGCAAAAAGGAGTAGCTCAAGAATCAAATCACTCATCCCCACCACCAGTCCCGAGGAAATAGTGAACCGCCTCTATACCTAGGATACATGGTAAATGCATGTATAGAGAGACTCGACATCAGCCAAAATGATAAGCATGTCAAATTACACAAAGATGCCGTCACCCCGATTTGGAACGTCGATCGTGTCTTTGACATATGATGGGAGGATCTCTGCCAAGAGTTTGATATGAAAGTTAACAAATTGACAGATCGGTTCGCAGAGACCCCTAATGCCAGGCACGATCGGGCGTCCCACAGATTAAGGGCATCTTTGTGGATCTTCAGGAGTAAATAGAGCGTGGGTATTCGAGGGCAGGACACCAAGAGACTGTCCAACATTTTTTTTTCCACAGCGGAATTGCAATAAAATCACATATGTGACATTTATCTGCATAATATCTACACCTTACTCAAGTCTGTGGGGGAAAATCTGCAAATAAAGCGCAGAATTTCTGTAATAGAAAATCTCCTGCTGCGGATTCAAAATGGCCCCAAAGGGAACTGAGCGTTAGACGCCGATTTACTAGTAAGAATTGAGGTGTCAGGAGTCTATGATGAATATCTGGAGGTCACAGTATCTACGGTATATGATTGTTAGTACAGTATAATGTCTCAGGACTTTACTAATAAATCTTTATAAACTCTTTAATATGGGCTGTGATTGTGGATATTGTTTGGATTATGTTGTAACTGCATTTTACAGGTGCTTTGTTCTTGCAATACTGTGTATTCTTCCCTTCCTCCACTTCCTGTGTGCTCATTACAATCAGAGGGTTGAACAATTGAATTTCTGCCTGTGTATGTTTGTACTACCCACCATGGACAATCTCAATAGAACTGGTTTGATGATTGGGAGGTTGTTGGGGGAGGAGAAGTAAGATGTGAGTCTTTCTGTGGAAGGACAGTTTTTAGTCAGTCTGTGTGTGTGCGACACTGAGTTCAGACCAGCTCCACAAGGGATTCATAGAAACCTGGATTACATGGATATACAATATATTGATGGATTGTTCTTTATGGAATTTTATGTTTTTCAAGCAATAAGAGTTCTTGGGTTGATCACGCATCTCTTGCTCTGTTCATTGTGGGATACCAGAGTAGGAACCCGTGACAACTGGTGGCAGCAGTGGGATCAACAGAGCGCAGCCCAATGGAAAACCATCCACAGAGTGAGTACAGACATTGGACTGTATCCAGTCTACAGGAGAGAGCCAGAGACCTGGGCCTGAACTACCAAGGACTGACTAAAGAGGCTTTAATTGATCTACTGGTGGATGGTGGCCCATCCACCTCCTCCCAGATGCCTGACAGACAAGTGCTGGAGACGGGCACCCCAACCCCAAAAAGCCAGTGGTTGGTGTGGTACGAAGAAGACATGGCGGTTCTGGGCCCAGATGTCTCTCAGCAGTATAAGGATGAGGCTGTTTGCCGAGCACAGCGGAGACAAGAAGCAGTGGAGCTTGAACGAGGGAGTAATGCGATTTGGAGTGTAAACCCAATGTATCGGGAGCCTGCACAGATCACCAGGAAAGACTTCAAGCCATTTGATGAGACTTCCGAAGATGTGGAAGGATTCTTCAAGGACCTTGAGCAGCAGTATGCCGTGATGGAGGTGCCCCACTCTGGATGGATGCGTTTTTTAGTGGGACTCCTGAACGGAAGCATGGCAGAGGCTTATCGAACTATTGACTCACAGTGGAACCAGGATTATAACTTTGTAAAACGGACTATTTTGGTTTACCATGCTATCACCCCAGACTCGTATAGAGCCCAGTTCTGAGACCTTCCATGCACCACGGGGGGATCGTTTAGTATGTATGCCCATAAGATGTCCCAGGCATATCGGAGATGGCTGGAAACGGAAAACGCCTTGACTATGGAAGATGTTGTGCAGGTATTTCTTATAGAACAATTTCTTGCCAAGTGCCCCACAGAAATACGAGAATGGGTCCGGGAACGCATGTCACCCACATTGGATAGAGCTGCAGCCCTCGCTTATGAGTCCCTTACCATCCGACCGCAGTGGAGGAGGCTACTGGATGATAAATCTCAGCCTGCCCCTGCGCCCTGGCCCCCTCCAGTTATATCTTCCCCTCCACCCATCCGCAGCCCGATGACAACCCCACCTCAAAATCTTGGACCCCCAACAGTTCTGACCACGACCAGGGGGATTTACAGAGAGATGTTATGGGTGCAAGAAACCTGGGCACCTGCAAGCGTGTTGTCCCTCAAGGACTTGGAGGGAGCCCCATGTACCCACACCTCGTCTAGTGAATCTTGTGCACTATAAACCACAGCCTGTCCCCTCACCCAGCCGCAGGTTGATGACCATTACAATCCCGAGCCTCAGCATTTTCAACCACAACCTTGGGGAATTACGGAGAGTAAATGTAATGAGTGTGTGCAACCTGGCCACCTGCAATCTGATTGTACTTCAAGGACTCGGGAGGAGCCAAGCACACCACCACCTAGTTTGGTGCAGCATGAGCACTGCATCCCACCTGAGGAGTTACCACCACCCCGACCAGAGTGGGCCGCTGACCACTGCACCACAGATACCCCTTATGCAGTGTATGGCCTCCGGCCTTTGTCCCCAAGCTGCCAAGAGCAACGTCACCGACATCTACAGGTTGGCTGATGGATGCAAAGTGTCGGGATTTAGAGACACAGGGGCTTTCTTGACTATTGCTGACACCCGTGTGCTTCGACTAGAGGCAATTCACCCAGGCCCCGGGTTCCCCATTGTCCTGGCAGGGGGAGTACTCGCAAATACATACCGCGAGCTTGGGTGCGTTTGAATTATGATTATGGAGGAAAACTGTGCTGCATTGGGAAACGACCTTGGGGAGTTACCGTGCCATTTTGTGGGAGGCGTCACCCAACAAGAAGAACAATAGACTCCTTCAGGACTTATTGACAATTATGCAATGTGGACTAAAGTGAGATGGCCAAAGATCTGAGGAGACTTTTTGTTGTGATGGTGGATATTGTTTGGATTATGTTTTAACTGCATTTTACAGGTACTTTGTTCTTGCAATACTGTGTATCCTCCCCTTCCCCCATTCCTGTGTGCTCATTACTATCTAGAGGGTTGAACAACTGAATTCCTGCCTGTAAACGTTTGTACTACCCCCAATGGACAGTCTGGGGAGAAGATGTAAGATGTGAGTCTTTCTGTTAAAGGACAGTTTGCAGTCAGTCTGTGTGTGTGCGACACTGAGTTCTGACCAGCTCCACAAGGGATTTAGAGAAACCTGGATTGCATGGACATACAATATATTGATGGATTGTTCTTTATGGAATTTTAGGTTTTTCAAGCACTAAGGGTTCTTGGGCTGATCACGCATCTGTCGCTCTGTTGATTGTGGGATACCACAGTAGGACCCCGTGACATGTATTAAAAATGCAAAATATGTGAAACTGAAAACAAAAAGTGGAGAAAGTTCTCATAGAAGCCAATCAGCTATGAGATGTCACAGGATCACTGAGGAATGAGAGGAAGGATCTGATTGGTCATTATGGGAAACCACTCCCCTTTTCCTTTGCCCCAGTTTTTATAAATACTCCCCTGGATTTACATCACCTTTGTGTCTAAGGCGGCGTTCACACATTGTGTTTTTTTTGCCACAGTTGTAACATGTGATCACAACCTTAAATTTACACATCACCTAGCCAGGCCGACTTACCAAAGAAAAGAGAAGTTTGTTAAATAATATAACATTTCTTTATTGAAAGTGTAACAAATATCATGAACCAAAACTCTGCTGTGAATAGATATCGGGATAAAAGTACATGTCCCCAATCAGTGTCCCCCGAGCGGATCATGTGTGATACTTTACACTGCAGCACGATCTATCTTGGGACGTTTTCAACAGACAAGACACAAGAAAGAACTAGGAGAGTTTACCAAGGCAACAATGATAGGAGAAGGGAGGAACCGGGGAGAAAACTGGGTACAAACTTCATTATAAAAAGAAAAAAAATGCTCAGGCCTCATCCAGAGGACATTTACTGTGGCGGCATTTTATCATCTGTATTACAACCTGAAGTGACTTCATAGATTCATATAGAGCAGATTATAAGATCCCGATCATTCCTCTATGGTGATGAAAGACGCCGTCTGCTGCTCCCCAATATCTTTATAGAACCTCTACCTACAGATAACACAGCATGAAGAGGCTCGGTGAAGGCGGCAGTGAAGGTGTGTAAGTGTCTGATGGGGTCACACAGCTCATAAAAGGACAGCTGCCCGGCCTCATAATCCACATATATCCGGAATCTATTACTGGAGACCCGGTGAGGTAACCGGAACTCTTCACTGTCATGTATCACTAAATGCTCATCATCACCTAGCTCTAGCTGTAAACCCCAAGACTTGTTGTTGTATCCAATCTCTGACTCATCCCCCCTCCTGTCTATACTGGCATAACACATCCCCACCCTCCACTCCCTTGACCCACTGGTCTCCAAATCCCAGTAATGTCGTCCTGAGGTAAATCCCCTCCTGCTCATCACCTCATAAAGCTCAAATCTTTCTGCAGTTTCTGGACAATTCTGTGTTATTCCTGTCCAGGTCGCAGTTTTCAGGTCGTCTGATATAAGGAGATTATTAGCAGCCGTGTTTACATCCAGTAATATGTCTGCAGGATCCTGTACATAGAAGGTGACATTGATATCTCTTATCATAGCAGATAATGTGTGCGATATGTGTGAGATCAGCTCCACACCCCGATCACCTCCATCATGTCCCCCTGTGTCCTCATCACCTCCCTTCTCCTCGTGATCACACAAGTCACCGGTGTCTGGTTCCTGTAAGACAGACAGTGGATCAGTCATGTTACACAGCTCCTCAATGTGCCTCATCCTCCTGGACAGCTCGTCCTTCTTTATCTCCAGTTTCTGGATCACATCAGACAGTGACATCTTCTCTTCCCACCTGGAGATGTCACTCAGGATCTTCTTCTCCAGGTCGTCCACCCATCTCTTGATGTTTATAAACAGCGCAGTGACTCTCTCGGCTTTTACTGCTACTTTTTGGGCTTTTCTTTTGAGATCCTCTAGACTCCGGACTTTTTCCTCTGTCTTCTGTCTTTTTCTGATCAGATTCTCCTGGACATTTCTCAGGTGTTTCCTCTTCTTGTTCTCAGAGGCCTCATCCAGTGTCTCCACCCGGTGTCCCCGATGTTCTCCGGTCAGGGTGCAGGACACACAGATACAAGCTCCGTCCTCCGTGCAGTAATACTTCAGCACCTCTCTATGGATAGAACATTTCCGGTTCTCCAGAGAAGTGCTGGGATCTGGTATGACGTGTTCTTCTTCTTTAATGTGATCTTTTAGGTGATTATGACACATAGAAGCCTCACACTCCAGACAGAATATCACAGCCCGTACAGGAGAGTCCACACAGTAAGTGCAGAGGATTGAGGGATCATTCCCAGGTGTAGACCGGATATTCTCCATTACTTTACACAGAGTTATGTTGCTCTTCAGTGTCGGCCGCTCCTGAAATTGTTCTCTACATTCAGGACAGGAATAATCTCCAGACCGGTCCTGTGTATTTAGCATCTGATCCATACAGCCCCGGCAGAAGTTGTGTCCACATCTCAGGGTTACAGGATCTGTATACAGGTTCAGACAGATGGCACAGTCCAGCTCCTTTACAAGACCTGCAGACGCCATCGCTGAAAGCAGAAGGAAGAAATAAAAGTACAAATGTGTTAGGATCAGAGAACAGTCGGGGAGATCTCAGGTTAAGACACAAAGACGAGGTCGAGCTTCAATAAGGTGTTTGCTATAAGTCACATAGAAAAGACGCAGCAGAATCTACTACTCATTCACACGCCAATTACTGATATGTGAAAAAACAGAATGATCATCAGTGACTGGATCAGATCGTCATCAGTGATTGGTCAGTTTTACCATTAGTGTTTTCTCATTACATTGTTTAAAAACCCAGACATAATAATAATAATAATAAAACTTTATTTGTATAGCGCCAACATATTCTGCAGCGCTTTACAGTAAAACGGTACATATAAGAAAAATATACGGTGCAGAAAGGTAATGCAGAGCAGTAGTTACATACAATAAACATAGAATCAACTTAGGAAATACAATAAAAAGGCAAAAAATGAAGGTGACCCTGCTCGAAGGAGCTTACAATCTAAGACGGGATTGGAACACAAAGTACAGGAGCTTATAACAATGAATATCTTATGTCTAAATGACTACTGTTAGGGAGAAGGATAGGCCGCCCTGAAGAGGTGTGTTTTTAGGGCGCGTCTGAAGCTATGCAATTGTGGATGGTCCTAATTTCTTGGGGTAGAGCGTTCCAGAGGTTTGGTGCAGCTCGGGAGAAGTCTTGGAGTCGGGAATGGGAGGTTCGGATTATTGCCGATGTTAGTCTGAGGTCACGTTCAGAGCGAAGGGGACGGGTGGGGTGGTAGACAGAGATGAGGGTGGAGAGGTAAGGAGGTGCCGCACCATGAATAGCTTTGTGGGTAACAGCGAGCAATTTGAATTGGATTCTATAGTGTACGGGTAGCCAATGTAGTGACTGGCACAGAGCAGAAACATCTGAGTAACGGTTTGCTAGATAGGTGATCCTGGCTGCTGCATTGAGGATAGACTGGAGAGGGGAAAGCTTACTGTGGGGGAGGCCAGCTAATAAAGAATTACAGTAGTCAAGGCGGGAGTGAATCAGGGCCAAGGTGAGGGTTTTAGTTGTTTCCATGGTGAGGAAAGGGCGAATTCTGGAGATATTTTTCAGGTGCAAGCGACAGGAGCAGGCGAGAGATTGTATGTATGGGGTGAAGGAGAGATCAGTGTCCATCAAAACACCGAGCCTGCTGACTAGGAGTTATCGTGGTGCCGCACACATGGATGTGTGAATGAGGCCCAAGGCTATGCTCACATGAGCTGATTTTCTGTACTTGTACACAATGTACCGCACAAGGACAACATGCGAAACTACCCCCATTCCACCTCACATCTCCTCTGGCTCACTCTCCACATTTAACCCGGTCACAGAAGATGAAGTCTCCAGGCTCCTCTCTTCCTCTCGTCCCACTACATGCACCACTGACCCCATTCCCTCTCACCCACTCCAGTCTCTCTCTCCGGTGGTCACCACTCACCTAACCAATATCTTCAAGCTTTCTCTTTCTTCTTGCATCTTCCCCTCCTTTAGACACTCGATCATTACTCCATTATTAAAGAAATCTTCTCTAGCCCCTTCCTGCACAAATAACTACAGACCAGTCTCCAATCTCCCCTCTTCATCTCTAAACTCTTGGAGTGCCTAGTCTAATCTCGCCTTACCTGTTACCTCTCCACTCACTGTTCTAGATCCATTACAATGTGGTTTCCGCCCCCTTCACTCTACAGAAACTGCCCTCACCAAAGTGACCAATGACCTTCTGACAGCAAAACATAATGGTGAACACTCTGCTTATTCTTCTTGACCTTTCTGCAGCCTTTGACACTGCTAACCACCATCTCCTACTCTCTATGCTGCACTCCATCGGCAGGAAGGACACCGCTCTCTCCTGGTTCTCTTCCTATCTCTCTGACCGTTCTTCCAGTGTATCATTTGCTAGCGCCACTTCTCCTCTTCCTCTCACTATATACTGAAGCGCTGTGGAATATGTTGGTGCTATATACATAAAAAATATTATTAATAGCAGAGCCTCCCTGGTGTGCAGTGTGTCCCTAATAGCAGAGCCTACCTGTTGTGCAGTGTGTGTGTCCCTAATAGCAGAGCCTCCCCGGTGTGCAGTGTGTTTGTCCCTAATAGCAGAGCCTTCCCGGTGTGCAGTGTGTTTGTCCCTAATAGCAGAGCCTCCCTGATGTGCAGTGTGTGTGTCCCTAATAGCAGAGCCTCCCTGGTGTGCAGTGTGTGTGTCCCTAATAGCAGAGCCTACCTGGTGTGTAGTGTGTGTGTTCCTAATAGTAGAGCCTCCCTGGTGTGCAGTGTGTGTGTCCCTAATAGCAGAGCCTACCTGGTGTGTAGTGTGTGTGTCTAATAGCAGAGCCTACCTGGTGTGCAGTGTGTGTGTCTAATAGCAGAGCCTACCTGGTGTGCAGTGTGTGTGTCCCTAATAGCAGAGCCTCCCTGGTGTGCAGTGTGTCCCTAATAGCAGAGTCTACCTGTTGTGCAGTGTGTGTGTCCCTAATAGCAGAGCCTCCCCGGTGTGCAGTGTGTTTGTCCCTAATAGCAGAGCCTTCCCGGTGTGCAGTGTGTTTGTCCCTAATAGCAGAGCCTCCCTGATGTGCAGTGTGTGTGTCCCTAATAGCAGAGCCTCCCTGGTGTGCAGTGTGTGTGTCCCTAATAGCAGAGCCTACCTGGTGTGTAGTGTGTGTGTTCCTAATAGCAGAGCCTCCCTGGTGTGCAGTGTGTGTGTCCCTAATAGCAGAGCCTACCTGGTGTGTAGTGTGTGTGTCTAATAGCAGAGCCTACCTGGTGTGCAGTGTGTGTGTCTAATAGCAGAGCCTACCTGGTGTGCAGTGTGTGTGTCCCTAATAGCAGAGCCTACCTGGTGTGCAGTGTGTGTGTCCCTAATAGCAGAGCCTTCCTGGTGTGCAGTGTGTGTGTCTTAATAGCAGAGCCTACCTGGTGTGCAGTGTGTGTGTCCCTAATAGCAGAGCCTCCCTGGTGTGCAGTGTGTGTGTCCCTAATAGCAGAGCCTTCCCGGTGTGCAGTGTGTTTGTCCCTAATAGCAGAGCCTCCCTGATGTGCAGTGTGTGTGTCCCTAATAGCAGAGCCTACCTGGTGTGCAGTGTGTGTGTCCTAATAGCAGAGCCTACCTGGTGTGCAGTGTGTGTGTCTTAATAGCAGAGCCTCCCTGGTGTGCAGTGTGTGTCCTAATAGCAGAGCCTCCCTGGTGTGCAGTGTGTGTGTCCCTAATAGCAGAGCCTACCTGGTGTGCAGTGTGTGTGTCTAATAGCAGAGCCTACCTGGTGTGCAGTGTGTGTGTCTAATAGCAGAGCCTCCCTGATGTGCAGTGTGTGTGTCCCTAATAGCAGAGCCTACCTGGTGTGCAGTGTGTGTGTCTAATAGCAGAGCCTACCTGGTGTGCAGTGTGTGTGTCCCTAATAGCAGAGCCTACCTGGTGTGCAGTGTGTGTGTCCTGGCTCTGCACAATCCCTGCTGTAGATCACGGTGGATCTCTCTGATCAGCTGCAGTGATCTGTGTGCACGTGTGATAACTCCAGGAGAGGAAGAGGAGGGTGGAGGGAGTATTAGTGATCCATGTGAGCCGAGCTCAGCGATTGGCTGCTGGGGATGTCCATCACTGATAGAAGAGCGCTGATTGCAGGAGAATGAATGTGGGCGGAGCCACCACGGCAGAGTGAGGAATGCAGGAAGATCTGAGAGAAGAGAAGAAAAGAGCGGGAGAGGAGGAAGGGGGAGAGAGAGGGGCGGCTACTGAGTGTCAGTCACCTGTGGAGCAGCAAACAGTGGAGTAGTGAGGTAAATAATGGAGGATAATCAGTATATAGTGGAGTAGTGAGGTAAATAATGGAGGATAATCAGTATATAGTGGAGTAGTGAGGTAAATAATGGAGGATAATCAGCATATAGTGGAGTAGTGAGGTAAATAATGGAGGATAATCAGTATATAGTGGAGTAGTGAGGTAAATAATGGAGGATAATCAGTATATAGTGGAGTAGTGAGGTAAATAATGGAGGATAATCAGTATATAGTGGAGTAGTGAGGTACATAATGGAGGATAATCAGCATATAGTGGAGTAGTGAGGTAAATAATGGAGGATAATCAGCATATACTGGAGTAGTGAGGTAAATAATGGAGAATAATCAGCATATAGTGGAGTAGTGAGGTAAATAATGGGGGATAATCAGTATATAGTGGAGTAGTGAGGTAAATAATGGAGGATAATCAGCATATAGTGGAGTAGTGAGGTAAATAATGGAGGATAATCAGTATATAGTGGAGTAGTGAGGTAAATAATGGAGGATAATCAGCATATAGTGGAGTAGTGAGGTACATAATGGAGGATAATCAGCATATAGTGGAGTAGTGAGGTAAATAATGGAGAATAATCAGCATATAGTGGAGTAGTGAGGTAAATAATGGAGGATAATCAGCATATAGTGGAGTAGTGAGGTAAATAATGGAGGATAATCAGCATATAGTGGAGTAGTGAGGTAAATAATGGAGTAATATCAGTATACAGTGGAGCAGTGAGGTAAATAATGGGGGAAATCAGCAGTGGAGTTGCTGAGGTGAATGAATGAAGAAAGTTAGCTCTTCTCAATGCTGCACCCTCCTACATCTCCCTCATCTCTCTCTATCCCCTGTTCTCTTCGCTCTGGAAGTGACTTTAGATTCACTTCTGTATTAATCTGAACCACTCCGGGCTCAAGACTTCTCCTGAGCTGCACCAATCCTCTGGAATGCTCTACCCCAAGAAATTAGGTCTGTCCACAACTTACATAGCTTCAGGCGATCCCTAATACCACTTTTTTTTAGCGCGGCCTATCATGATCCCTAGTCAAAGTCATTTAGACATAGCCTATTCACTCCACCAGTATCAAAAGCTTTACAAATAATGGCCGGCCTGGTGACACCTCATGCTGCTCCTATCTATTCCTCATTCCCTCAAGATATCTGCACCATCATTGTAAATAAGCCCCTGTACTGTGTACCACCCCCACCTCATTGTAGATTGTAAGCTCCTATGAGCAGGGCTGTCATTATTTAGCTTTAATTATATTTTCTGAGAAGGTAAAACGTGTGTGTACCGTGTTATCCAGTAGATAGAAAAATATATACTGGAATGGGGACTGAGGACTCTCAGATTGCAATATATATTTTTATATTTTCTGATAACTTATTTATGACTGTTTCACTATGGCTCTGGGGTGTCACACTAGCAGAGAGCAGGGCAGGAAAAATTGTCTGAATTTGTGCTCATTTTTTAATATTTTATTTCCCTTTTTCAATAAGTTTATTAGATTTTTCAGGGCAGAAACACTGGGATTTTGCTATTAAAAACTCAATTGTGTTTTATACAGGCAGCTTTCACACTCTCCATAGAAGCCAATATGGAAAAAGTAAAGTTCCCCAGCTTTCATCACATAGAGAAAGGTTTTCATGAAAACACATCTACTTTACTGTAAGGCCACGTGCAGACAGTGAGGATCTGGTGAGGCTTTTACCTCAGAATTTGTGAGACAAAACCAGGAGTGGAACAATCAGAGGAAAAGTATAATAGAAACACGTCACCACTTCTGTATTATCACCCACTGCTGGTTTTATCTTGCGAATTCTGAGGTAAAAAACTCTTCACATGGTGAGTATTAGGCTGCTTTCACACCACGATTTTTGCATTTCCGATGCTGTCCGAAAAAAATCGGACAGCATCGGACCGATTTTCGGATCCTATGGATCCCTATGGGGATCGGGTCAGATCGGATGTGCACTAAATGCCATCCGATTTGGTCCGATCCGATTCTGCCCGATTTTGGCCGATTTTTTTCAGGAGAAAAAAATCGTTGCCTGCAACGATTTTTTCATCCGATTACAAAATCTGACAGAGTCGGATCGGACCAAATCGGATGGCATTTAGTGCACATCCGATCTGACCCGATCCCTAACATGGGGCCCTATGGAGAAAGGTCCGAGGAAACATGTATGTCTCCTCGGACCCCATTTTACTGTACTGAGCAAGCTCAGTACAGTAAAACTGCTCCTGGAAGCACAAGGGTTAAAAAGAAAAAAAAAAAGTTTATTCTCACCTGCCCCCGAGCCCCCGCTGTCCCCCGCCGTCTTCCGCCATCTTCCTCTAGGTTCCCGGTGGCTTCCGCAGGCTGCCGGTGTCAGCAGAGGTGTACCTCTGCTGTACAGGACCTGCGGTGATGTCACAGTCATGTGACCGCGAGTTCACCATGGTGAACCCGCGGTCACGTGACTGTGACATCACCGCAGGTCCTGTGTACAGCAGAGGTACACCTCTGCTGACACCGGCAGCCTGCGGAAGCCACCGGGAACCTAGAGGAAGATGGCGGAAGACGGCGGGGGACAGCGGGGCTCGGGGGCAGGTGAGAATAAACTTTTTTTTTTTTTTCTTTTTTTCAGCCTCCGGCGCCGATTTTATGCCGGAATCGGGTGTCTATTTGGCACCCGATTCCAGGCATCAGAAGGGAGCCGATGCTGTCCGATTTACATCGGACAGCATCGGCTCCCTAAAAATCGTAGTGTGAACGCACCCTTAGGCTAATTTCACATCACGATTTTGTGCCTGTCCGTGGGATCCGTGTTGAAGGGAGGATCCAACGGACAGGCACGGATCCACACGGATCCCTGCACTCGGATGGCAAATAGCCATCCGATCCGTGCCTGTGCAGGATCCGTGTGGATCCTCTTCTCCCTTTCTTTCCCTGTGTGTCCCTGCTTCTTCTCTCTGTCCCTGCCTGTCCCTCCTCTATCTCTGTTCTATCTATTTATAATGCTCCCCCTGTCCTCCCCCCTCATCCTCCCCCCTGTGCTGTCCCCTCCGGTATGTAAATAAAATAAAAAACTCCTCTCACAGCATACATTACATTCCGCCGACTGCAGGGGCTGGCACAGTGTATTCTACTGTACAAAGGACCTGTGGTGATGTCAGAGCTGGTCACCTGATGTGTCAGGTGACTCTTACATCAGGAGAGGTCCTTTGCCTTGCAGAACACACTGTGCCAGCCCCTGCAGTCGGCGGAATGTAATGTATGCTGTGAGAGGAGTTTTTTATTTTATTTACATACCGGAGGGGACAGCACAGGGGGGAGGACGAGGGGGGAGGACAGGGGGAGCATTATAAATAGATAGAACAGAGATAGAGGAGGGACAGGCAGGGACAGAGAGAAGAAGCAGGGACAGATAGGGTTAATTATGTACTGAGCACTGCCTCTGGGCATACTCAGTACATACAACACGGAGCTGACATCAGATCCGAGCTCAGCTCGGATCCGATGTCCATAGGCTCCTATACTATCGGGGCACGGATCAGCTCTGATCCGAGGCTGTCCGATTTCAGTCTCGGACACTCTCAGACACAAAAACGCAGCAGCCTGCATTTTTGTGTCCGTGATGAAATCGGACAGAATCGGACAGGATCGGATGGTGCCAAACTCGGATGTCACAAGGCACACATCCGATCTGAGCCCCATAGGGATGCATTGGAGCCGATTTTGGATCCGAGTGTATCCGTTTTGAAACGGATACACTCGGAAGCTCCAAAATCGTGATGTGAACCCAGCCTAAGACACAACTGACGTGAGAGTAAGGCCACATGCAAACATTGAGTATTTGGAGAGTTTTTTACCTCAGTAGTTATAAGACAAAACCAGCAGTGGGTGATAAATACAGAAGTGGTGACGAGTTTCTATTATACTTTTCCTCTGATTGTTCCACTCCTGGTTTTGTCTTACAAACTCTGAGGTAAAAAACTCACCAAACCCTCACCGTGTGCATGTGGCCTTAAGGCCATGTTTCCATGTAGCATAAAATACAGAATTTTTAGTACCGTATATACTCGCGTATAAGCCGAGTTTTTTCAGCCCAAAATTTGGGCTGAAAAGTCCCCCCTCGGCTTATACGCGAGTACATACCCATCAAGATCCAGGGCCCCCCCCCTTGCTCGGCAAACCTGTAAAGTAAAATCCTTATACTTATCACTGTCCTCTCGCCGCTGCAGACACCGCGATCCTCCATCTTCATTCAGCATCTTCCGGCTTCCTGTGGTCACAGGCAATGACGTCATTGTCAGCGCCGACCACAGGAAGCCGGAAGACGCTGAATGCAGATGGAGGATCGCGGTGTCTGCAGCAGCGAGAGGACAGTGATAAGTATAAGGATTTTACAGGTTTGCCGAGCAAGGGGGGGGGCCCTGGATCTTGATGGGGGGGGGCCTGTATACCCCTGGGGCTGCTGCTGTATATACCCCTGGGGCTGGTGCTGTATATACCCCTGGGGCTTCTGCTGTATATACCCCTGGGGCTGCTGCTGTATATACCCCTGGGGCTGCTGCTGTATATACCCTTGGGACTGGTGCTGTATATACCCCTGGGGCTGCTGCTGTATATACCCCTGGGGCTGGTGCTGTATATACCCCTGGGGCTGCTGCTGTATATACCCCTGGGACTGGTGCTGTGTATACCTCTGGGGCTGCTGCTGTATATACCTCTGGGGCTGCTGCTGTATATACCTCTGGGGCTGCTGCTGTATATACCCCTGGGGCTGCTGCTGTATATACCTCTGGGGCTGGTGCTGTATATACCCCTGGGGCTGCTGCTGTATATACCCCTGGGGCTGGTGCTGTATATACCCCTGGGGCTGCTGCTGTATATACCCCTGGGGCTGGTGCTGTGTATACCTCTGGGGCTGCTGCTGTGTATACCTCTGGGGCTGCTGCTGTATATACCCCTGGGGCTGCTGCTGTATATACCCCTGGGGCTTCTGCTGTATATACCCCTGGGGCTGCTGCTGTATATACCCCTGGGGCTGCTGCTGTATATACCCTTGGGACTGGTGCTGTATATACCTCTGGGGCTGCTGCTGTATATACCTCTGGGGCTGCTGCTATATATACCCCTGGGGCTGGTGCTGTATATACCCCTGGGGCTGCTGCTGTATATACCCCTGGACGAGGGGGACAGAGAGAGGGCGAGACGAGAGGGACAGCTGTATATACCAGGGGTGTGGAGACTGAGGAGCACAGCTGTATATACCAGGGGTGTGGAGACTGAGGAGCACAGCTGTGTATACCAGGGGTGTGGAGACTGAGGAGCACAGCTGTGTATACCAGGGGTGTGGAGACTGAGGAGCACAGCTGTATATTCCAGGAGTGTGGAGACTGAAGAGCACAGCTGTATATACCAGGGGTGTGGAGACTGAGGAGCACAGCTGTATATACCAGGGGTGTGGAGACTGAGGAGCACAGCTGTATATACCAGGGGTGTGGAGACTGAGGAGCACAGCTGTATATACCAGGGGTGTGGAGACTGAGGAGCACAGCTGTATATACCAGGGGTGTGGAGACTGAGGAGCACAGCTGTATATACCAGGGGTGTGGAGACTGAGGAGCACAGCTGTATATACCAGGGGTGTGGAGACTGAGGAGCACAGCTGTATATACCAGGGGTGTGGAGACTGAGGAGCACAGCTGTATATACCAGGGGTGTGGAGACTGAGGAGCACAGCTGTATATACCAGGGGTGTGGAGACTGAGGAGCACAGCTGTATATACCAGGGGTGTGGAGACTGAGGAGCATAGCTGTATATACCAGGGGTGTGGAGACTGAGGAGCACAGCTGTATGTACCCGGGTGTGGAGACTGAGGAGCACAGCTGTATAGACCAGGGTGTGGAGACTGAGGAGCACAGCTGTATATACCAGGAGTGTGGAGACTGAGGAGCACAGCTGTATGTACCAGGGGTGTGAAGACTGAGGAGCACAGGGTTTTATTCTCATGTAACAGCTGGAAAGAAACAAGTGAGGTGAGGAACGTTCCTGCAGTTACATAATAATTCTGCACAGATGAAGACACATCCACAATGTCGCACTGTTACATATTCAGGTTTATTAACTCTTTGGACTGATTTCAGCTCTGGAGATGTTCAAGAACAACATTCTGCAGTTTACACTTCATCTTTCTTCTCCAGTTGCCGCTTGTTTTTGCCTCCAGGGGTTTCTTGTTATGAAAAACTCAGGAAAACAAGGACGTCCTGTCTGTATATGTGGATTATGTCCCATAATATCTCCGCGCTGAGTCCGGGGCCCCTGCGGTGTCATGCAGCTCTCATCCGGGTAATGTGGGGCACAAGTCACTGCAAATGTTTATTTGGTTATTGTAACATCTGTAATCAACTCCCATCTGTGCTGGATCCACTGTACACGCCCCCGAGGAGCTGAGAGCTCCCCAACACCAGAGCAGAGACCCCCGAGGAGCTGAGAGCTCCCCAGCACCAGAGCAGAGACCCCCGAGGAGCTGAGAGCTCCCCAGCACCAGAGCAGAGACCCCCGAGGAGCTGAGAGCTCCCCAGCACCAGAGCAGAGATCCCCGAGGAGCTGAGAGCTCCCCAGCACCAGAGCAGAGACCCCCGAGGAGCTGAGAGCTCCCCAGTACCAGAGCAGAGACCCCCGAGGAGTTGAGAGCTCCCCAACACCAGAGCAGAGACCCCCGAGGAGCTGAGAGCTCCCCAGCACCAGAGCAGAGACCCCCGAGGAGCTGAGAGCTCCCCAGCACCAGAGCAGAGACCCCCGAGGAGCTGAGAGCTCCCCAGCACCAGAGCAGAGACCCCCGAGGAGCTGAGAGCTCCCCAGCACCAGAGCAGAGACCCCCGAGGAGCTGATCAAGGGTCATCTACAATGTCGTCATCAACACAACTAAGATTTATTATGATAGAAACAGGTGAGCAAGTATAGGAGACCCCGGACTCTAAACTCTACCCGCCCAACCACCGGAGAAGAGACCCATGACTACCGAGCCCCCCAGCCTCAAGAACAAAAACCCCAGACCCCAACCTCAGAGTCCCCCAACCACCAGAGCAGAAATCCCTGACCCTGACCTCAGAGCCCCAACCACCAGATAAGAGACCTCTGATCTGGACCCCAGAGTGCCCAAACCACCAGAACAGAGACCCCTTACCCTGACCTCAGAGTCCCCCCAACTTCCAGAGCAGAGATCATTGACCCCAATCTCAGAGCCCCCCAACCTCTAGAGCAGAGGGGCTAAACCCCGACCTCAGAGCCCCCAACCACCAGAGAAGAGACCCCTGACTTCAGAGTCCCCCAACCACCAGAGAAGAGACCCCTGACTACAGAGTCCCCCAACCACTAGAGCAAGACCCCAGTCCCTGATTTCAGAATTTTCCAACCACCAAAGCAGAGACCCCTGACCCCAACTTCAAAGTCTCCCAACCACCTGATCAAAGACCCCTAACTCTGAGCTCAGAGTTTCCTGAACCACCAGAGCAGAGACCACTGACCCTGACCTCAGAGTTCCTCTACCATTAGAGCAGACACTGCTGACCCTGACCTCAGAGTCCCCCCCACCAGATTCCTGGATCCTCATAGGGGTTTGCAGTTAGGATCAAACTTCCAAAATATGTCATCCATAAATCTAGCCCCACCCGGAGGCTGCACGGGTTTATCATCTGACAGTCGCCCCCCCTGTATTAGTGATAAATAAAACAGATATATTGGTGACCCTGCGGCTGCTGGGCGGTGACCAGTAGAGGTCGGCTGATGGCTGCTGGGGTTGGAGGGTTTTCCATTATTCCGTGTTTCATGCGGTTTGTTGCCGTCCTCAGATCTTCTGATCGTTCTCTCGTATCCTCCAGACATGACGGACCCGGATGTGTCTACAGAAAGAGACAAAACAACCATCAGCATCTCCCGGACGCGGCAGTGTCAGCATGTCCCGGACGCGGCAGTGTCAGCATGTCCCGGACGCGGCAGTGTCAGCATGTCCCGGACGCGGCAGTGTCAGCATGTCCCGGGACGCAGCAGTGTCAGCGCTCACTGTGAAGTTCTCTCTCTTTTTTATTAACCTTTTTCATTTTTGATTATGGCATTTCATGTGTTGTTTTATAGATTTTTATAGTACTATCAGATTGTTTTTTCTTTTTGTGGGATGATCTTTTCACTCCTTTTTAAAGTGTAAATGTCATTTCATTGGACAAACCCCGCCCCCAACACTGCACTGGTTGTTAATGATGGGTCATAGAGCAGCTAAGATAATGCTTTTTTGTGCCATATGACTTATTTTCTCATATTTTTCTGTGCTCTTTTAAAAACTGCATTTTATGGCTGGGTGGACATGGCCAGTGTCTGCCAGCACTGTGTGGGTGTGGCCATAGTCTTGCAGCACTTTGTGGGCGTGGCCAGTGTTTGCAAGCTTTGTGTGGGCATGGCCAGCGTCTGCCAGCACTGTGTGGGCATGGCCAGTGTTTGCCAGCTTTGTGTAGGCGTGGCCAGCGTCTGCCAGCACTGTGTGTGCATTTCCACAGCTTGTGAGAGCAGGCTGATAGTGAGCAGTGCAATGTGACAGCAGAGAAGGGGTTAATAGAAATTCTGACTGAGCTGCCTTTAGCCAGATGACAGATCAGAAGCTTGTACCAAGGAAAGAGGAGTTTGCAGTGATCCTGACACTCTGACGTTGCTTAGCAACTGTGCTGTATTATGAGCTAATCTGATACATTGTTTCCTCCCCAGCTGTAGTCATGAGTATAGGCCACACCCCCTTTCCCTTATGTGGTTACATGCCCGTATTCAGTGTGAAGATGGATCTGACTGATAATAAACATATGTCTGCTTCACACAAGTGCAGTGGGGACACCTTATGGAAGGTTCAGGAATGGTTTACAACCACAATTCTCTGATATACTGTAGTATATTACAAAGTTTATTATAATCACTTGCTCTACATTATTATTAAATAAACATTTAAATGACAGTTACACTTTAATACAGAGTTCACCTTGGAGGATACATGTAATGAATATTGTTTCTTTTGGACAACATTGACTATGTATCAATTACAATTTATTTTCTACAGAAAACAGAAAGAAATTCCATTCAGCGACACAGGTCACAGTGATACAATGAAGGCGGAGGCAGCACAGGGGCTACATACAATGGAACCACCCCTCACCCGAGCATTCATGGAGGGTGGCTGTGGGTGCATTATACTATATGGAGGACTATGGGGGCACATCTGATATATAATTGTGAAGTGGCTCATCTACCTCCGTCCTGATGTCCGCCTATGTCACTTCGGCAGATATTTTCACACCCAAGTGATGGGTTTGGATATATGGCACCTGCAGCCCACGGCATGCTGTCCCCGCCCACTTCCAGCAGTCCACCCGGTGACCCCCTGCCCAATCACCCCACCCAGTACCCACATTCCCCCCACCAACCCAACGCAGCAGCCCCCCCGCCAGCTATACCCCCCGCTGCCAATCAGCTGAGACTTAAAAGACCTGTGGTGACGTCACTATCATGGGCGGAGCCAGGTTACATCATCAACGGATGTGGGAGGAGCAGAGAGCAGCCAGGTAATGCAGCTGCAGCCCACTCTCACCCCACACCACTGCCAGCCCCAGCACTAACTCTGTCCCCTCATGCTCTGCACTCTCCACCCATGCTCTGCACTACCCCCTGTGCCCTGCCCACTCTCCCCTGTGCTCTGACCACTCTCCCCTGTGCTCTGACCACTCTCCCCTGTGCTCTGGACCGCTCCCGTGCTCTGCGTCCCTCACCCAACACTCTGTGCTCAACTCTGTGCTCCCCCCACTCTGCATTCTGCAAGTGCTCTGGCTGCAGCCTTGGGGTGACAGAGAGTGCAGAGGAGATGCCCCCATTCTCCCCGCCCTCTGCACTCCTACCCCTGCGCTTTTCCTGCTCTCTCCCCCCGCGCTCTTCCCACTTTCCCCCTTGCGCTCTGCACTCCTCTCCCCCCTGCATTCTTCTTTCCTCTTCCCCTGTGCCCAGCAGAATAGTGAGTGCAGCTCTGGAGTATAATACAGGAGGTAACTCAGGATCAGTAATGTAATGTATGTACACAGTGACTGCACCAGCAGAATAGTGAGTGCAGCTCTGGAGTATAATACAGGAGGTAACTCAGGATCAGTAATGTAATGTATGTACACAGTGACTGCACCAGCAGAATAGTGAGTGCAGCTCTGGAGTATAATACAGGAGGTAACTCAGGATCAGTAATGTAATGTATGTACACAGTGACTGCACCAGCAGAATAGTGAGTGCCGCTCTGGAGTATAATACAGGAGGTAACTCAGGATCAGTAATGTATGTACACAGTGACTGCACCAGCAGAATAGTGAGTGCAGCTCTGGAGTATAATACAGGAGGTAAATCAGGATCAGTAATGTAATGTATGTACACAGTGACTGCACCAGCAGAATAGTGAGTGCAGCTCTGGAGGATAATACAGGAGGTAACTCAGGATCAGTAATGTAATATATGTACATAGTGACTGCACCAGCAGAATAGTGAGTGCAGCTCTGGAGTATAATACAGGAGGTGACTCAGGATCAGTAATGTAATGTATGTACACAGTGACTGCTCCAGCAGAATAGTGAGTGCAGCTCTGGAGTATAATACAGGAGGTAACTCAGGATCAGTAATGTAATGTATGTACACAGTGTCTGCACCAGCAGAATAGTGAGCGCAGCTCTGGAGTTTAATACAGGAGGTAACTCAGTATCAGTAATGTAATGTATGTACACAGTGATTGCACCAGCAGAATAGTGAGTGCAGCTCTGGAGTATAATACAGGGGGTAACTCAGGATCAGTAATGTAATGTATGTACACAGTGACTGCACCAGCAGAATAGTGAGTGCAGCTCTGGAGGATAATACAGGAGGTAACTCAGGATCAGTAATGTAATATATGTACATAGTGACTGCACCAGCAGAATAGTGAGTGCAGCTCTGGAGTATAATACAGGAGGTGACTCAGGATCAGTAATGTAATGTATGTACACAGTGACTGCTCCAGCAGAATAGTGAGTGCAGCTCTGGAGTATAATACAGGAGGTAACTCAGGATCAGTAATGTAATGCATGTACACAGTGTCTGCACCAGCAGAATAGTGAGCGCAGCTCTGGAGTATAATACAGGAGGTAACTCAGTATCAGTAATGTAATGTATGTACACAGTGATTGCACCAGCAGAATAGTGAGTGCAGCTCTGGAGTATAATACAGGGGGTAACTCAGGATCAGTAATGTAATGTATGTACACAGGGAGGCTGTGGTCACACATAGAAATCCGTTTTTGGAAGTGATTTTCATCACCAATCCGTTTTTTTCTGGGTGCTTTTTGAGCCTCCTGCACTCCTGAACGTTTTTGGAATTTTCATTAAAAAAACGCATGCGCGAACGCATGCGCAAACGCAAGTGCGCGTTTGCATGCGTTCGCGCATGCGTTTCCCATAGGGCCCCATGTTAAAAAAACGCATGAAAACGCATGCGTTTTTTTAAATGATGCCAAAAACGTTGCATGCAACTTTTTTGACTCAAAAACGGACAGGGCAATGTTTGGAGCTCCAGAGAAAAACGGACAGGGTGTTTATTACATCCAATCCGTTTTTCTGTCAGTTTTTGGACTTAGAAAAAAAAAAATGAGAAAACTGAAGCCAAAAACGGACTGAGGGCTTATGTGGAACCCCAGCCTGACTGCACCAGCAGAATAGTGAGTGCAGCTCTGGAGTATAATACAGGAGGTAACT
Organism: Allobates femoralis; assembly: GCA_033576535.1. Taxonomy (NCBI): domain Eukaryota; kingdom Metazoa; phylum Chordata; class Amphibia; order Anura; family Aromobatidae; genus Allobates; species Allobates femoralis. The sequence continues at coordinate 572,931,686 of JARQOC010000005.1, forward strand.
CAGGATCAGTAATGTAATGTATGTACACAGTGACTGCACCAGCAGAATAGTGAGTGCAGCTCTGGAGTATAATACAGGAGGTAACTCAGGGTCAGTAATGTAATGTATGTACACAGTGACTGCACCAGCAGAATAGTGAGTGCAGCTCTGGAGTATAATACAAGAGGTAACTCAGGATCAGTAATGTAATGTATGTACACAGTGACTGCACCAGCAGAATAGTGAGTGCAGCTCTGGAGTATAATACAGGAGGTAACTCAGGATCAGTAATGTAATGTATGTACACAGTGACTGCACCAGCAGAATAGTGAGTGCAGCTCTGGAGTATAATACAGGAGGTAACTCAGGGTCAGTAATGTAATGTATGTACACAGTGACTGCACCAGCAGAATAGTGAGTGCAGCTCTGGAGTATAATACAGGAGGTAACTCAGGGTCAGTAATGTAATGTATGTACACAGTGACTGCACCAGCAGAATAGTGAGTGCAGCTCTGGAGTATAATACAGGAGGTAACTCAGAATCAGTAATGTAATGTATGTACACAGTGACTGCACCAGCAGAATACTGAGTGCAGCTCTGGAGGATAATACAGGAGGTAACTCAGGATCAGTAATGTAATGTATGTACACAGTGACTGCACCAGCAGAATAGTGAGTGCAGCTCTGGAGTATAATACAGGAGGTAACTCAGGATCAGTAATGTAATGTATGTACACAGTGACTGCACCAGCAGAATAGTGAGTGCAGCTCTGGAGTATAATACAAGAGGTAACTCAGGATCAGTAATGTAATGTATGTACACAGTGACTGCACCAGCAGAATAGTGAGTGCAGCTCTGGAGTATAATACAGGAGGTAACTCAGGATCAGTAATGTAATGTATGTACACAGTGACTGCACCAGCAGAATAGTGAGTGCAGCTCTGGAGTATAATACAGGAGGTAACTCAGGGTCAGTAATGTAATGTATGTACACAGTGACTGCACCAGCAGAATAGTGAGTGCAGCTCTGGAGTATAATACTGGAGGTAACTCAGGGTCAGTAATGTAATGTATGTACACAGTGACTGCACCAGCAGAATAGTGAGCGCAGCTCTGGAGTATAATACATGAGGTAACTCAGGATCAGTAATGTAATGTATGTACACAGTGACTGCACCAGCAGAATAGTGAGCGCAGCTCTGGGGTATAATACAGGAGGTAACTCAGGATCAGTAATGTAATGTATGTACACAGTGACTGCACCAGGAGAATAGTGAGTGCAGCTCTGGAGTATAATACAGGAGGTAACTCAGGATCAGTAATGTAATGTATGTACACAGTGACTGCACCAGCAGAATAGTGAGTGCAGCTCTGGAGTATAATACAGGAGGTAACTCAGGATCAGTGTTCTGTCCCACGAATGGGAACAACCTGTTGTATATATTTCCTCCTATCAGTAATTCTTTGTTGTTACCGGGTAGATTAGACTGTGTACTAAGTTTGTCCCTAAGTTGCTCCCTTAGTTGTGTCTGTACAGGACGTCCCCCCTTCTTCCCAGTTAGTCTGCAGAAGCCATTACTGAAGACACATGTGTACACCCCTGTACAGATTAATCCTTTTTACCTATCGTTATTGTGACTAATACAAGATACGGAAGAAAACTACAGTATTCTCCTGTCTTACTACAGCTGCACTGCGATCGAGTTGAAACTGTCTGTTGCCCCTGGTGGGGTAAGTACTGAGCATACAATTACCTAAGGGACTGGTGATTAGAGGGCTTAGATTTACAGCCATCAGATGGGGACCGAACAGTTCCACTCCGTACACCTCGTACACACGTGGCTCAGCTCTGTACACCTCATGCACACACAGCTCCACTCCGTACACCTTGTACACACTCGGCTCCACTCCATACACCTCATACACACGCACCTCCGCTCTGTACACCTCGTACACTCAGCTCCACTGTACATACCTCATACATACACAGCTCTGCTGCATTCATTTACACTGTAAATCCCTCAGCCCCACAAATAAACTTCACCTCATCCAGCACCACGGTGGAGTCCTGGCTGTATACTGAGGAGCTGATTATGTGACCCCCTGACTCCTCCCCTCCTTTGACATCATCACAGGTCCTGTCAGCGTGGGGCACTGTGAAGCATGAAGGCGGCTCACACTGCCGGCTGGGAAGGGGGGGACGGTTTGGAGACCGCAGGAGCTGCAGCAGGAGTCTGCTGTGCCTGGTGCAGATGCTCCACCAGCAGCCCCAGATACGCCAAGCCTGGTTGCAGCGTCGGCGGCCAGGACTATAGGAGCGAGAGTGGCATCAGCAGGGGGCCGCACTACCATCAGGCGTCCCTGAGGATGCCGCCCCCTGTCTACCAGCAGGGCTCGCCGCCTGAGGCTGACACTTCATGTCGCCTCATGGATGCTGCGGCCCTGAATAGTTATGAAAAGACTGCTTTTCCTGTGGACTCAGACTTTTATGAGAACGTTTGTGTGTGTTGTGATGATGTATAGCGGTGATTATTCACACTGGACTGTGCTGGACAATATGTTACCGCCGGACCCGCACAGTTAGTATCAGTCCCCCTTGGGCCGAGGTGGACTCTAAGGTTAATTATATGCAGAATGTTAACCAGAGAGTAAGATCTTGGCCAACAGGAGACCCGAGGACCATGAGGTCTATGATAATAGCTAACTTTTGTATTTGTTAGTAACGTTGAAAGAAACCGTGCATCCCATAAAGGGAAGAATAAGAATGCAAGAATTGTAAATATGTTACCTGTTATTGTTTATGAAAAAGAAAATTTTACTCTCCAGATGTACCAAGCAGAATACACGCGGACGAGTATGTTTCACCAAGGGGGAATGTGGCGCCCCACTGGTCGGAGCGCCACTAAGGGGTACTGCCCCCAGGCCAGCATGTGTGGTATCCCTGTGGTAAGTGAATGGGGAGGCGAATATGTGGCTTAATCCTCGCATCCGCACACACCCTTAGCTCAGGAAACTACAGGGTTAAATCCTTTACTAGGAGACCCAGCCCCAATGGGAGGAGTGCAGGGCAAACAGTGTGAGGGTGGAAGGAAGTTAGAGACAGAGAAGTCTGAGGGAGAGACAGGAAAGGAGCTTTCCAGGAGAGCAGCAGTTTTAGGAACAGAGAAGCTGGTGATAGGTTCTCCCAGACGGCTTACCGGGCACCGGATCCCGCAGACTGCTGGAGCTACAAGCACAGCAGAGAATCCGGATTACTGTGGAGTCTTCAAGTCTCCCGGACACCAGCACAGTCAACATTAAGGGAGCCAGGCACCGCAGGACGAGAGATAGTGGCAAGCCATTAGAGGGTTACCCGATGACAGCAAAGGTGAGAGAGCACAGGAGGCCAGGCTGGATTTCAGGTCAGCCAGGCTTCACACCAACCTGGAAGAGCAGTATAGGAGAGACATCTAACAAAGCCACGTGGAAACACTCCGTTCACTTGCCACTACCTCGGCCAGCTGCCTATGCTTACAGACTGTGTTGTACTATGAACTGTGCTTTTTACCTTAACTGTTCCAGTAAAAGTACCCGGGAGAGTGACTTTGCCTCCGTGTCTTTGTGCTGCAGAATTCAACCTGTTTGCTTACAGGAACGCTGCCCCGGGGGTAGTCCACCTGTAGGGAGCTTTGCCATCCCTGCCGCAATACCATCGCCCTCCGAAGGACTGTGGGGGCGCTGGTGACCCATCACCAGGTACTGCAGGTGGCATCACATGACCATAACTCTTATCCCCTGTATATAACCCCCTTATTGAATTGTCAACCAGACCACGGGCTCAGGCGCTGCCACCCGTGACATCCCCGTGAAACCCCTCCGAGCCTGATACCCGGTACCCAGGGCCTGGGGCTTGACCCTTTAAATTAATCACAATCTATCTTTTTTTTATCTAGGTTAGTGGTGCAGATCGCCGCTGCAGCAATTTGTAAATACTTTACAACATTTATAATATAGAAATATACACAACAATTTAGAGAAGGGGTGGTTGAAGGTAGCGCACCCCAATGAACTAATTTTCATTAGTCAAACAATAAAAGATAATATATACAGATGAGGTATACAGATATTACAGATGTTACAGTCAGTTATCCTAATTAAAGATAAATGGGGTGCACACACATATACAGACAAATGTAATCAGTTACCGGTTCCTTGCTGCTTGTGACCACACGAGGCAGTGTAGATCCACAGGTCCTTCTTGAGGTAATTCCCCAACACGTGATGAGACGAGTCCCCTTTGAAGAATGACACTGAGGAAATATGGTTTTTGTGATCCTCCATCACCCACCGATCTCTCCCTGATGACCCCATGTGGAATGTTTGTTTCATGCCTAAACATGGCTATGAAACTGCAGCCTTTCCCATAACTCTGCCTGGGAGCGTTGTAGGTGGAAGATATTGCTCTCATATTTTCAGTTATGATTTTCTCTTTCCAATGGTAGGACACACGACATGTCTGCGGTCATCTCACTGGCCAATATTAATTTTGGGGTAGTTAGGAATGTTGCACAGTTAAGTGGAAATATGTGTCATGATCCTCTACCTCTCCAGGTGTCAAAATTAGGATTGTCATATTTATGGGAGTTACATGTAGTGTAATATTAATACCTCTTTTCCTGGCTTCCAGGTGTCTAGCAGAATCCTGTAAAGTCCCCTTGCAAAGGAAGTCATTTCCCACCTTCATCTACAGACTTAGGGGGCTGCCTTCCATTCATGTAATTCCCTTTTGGTTCCTATCTTTTAGCTGAACCCATTTGCTATGAAGCCTTTTAGTGTCCCAGGATAAGAGCATAGATACAAGGGAGTTCTTGTGTGTCTTAATTAACACATGACACCTTTAATTAACAGATGAGATTGTGGAGGGGGGTCCTGAAGGAGGGGGCCATGAGCCTGACACTGGCTACCAGACCATATTGGCCATATTAATTGATTATGGATTGTTGGGATATCACTTCATTGAATAATCAGAATATATCCCTCTTACATTGGCTAATGTAAATAAAACCATATGTGAGACATTAATTTCATAAACAAGTGATTTATTCCAAAAGCTTCATAATAACCCTGTGTATGCAATAAAACCAATATAAAGCATTGATAAGATATTAATGACTTTCCATCATATTGTTAAGATACTTTCTCAATTGCCAATTTAAAATTTCAAGACCAAAATATCTATTTTCCTGTAATATTTCCCACATTTTCTTATCCATGAGTTACTTTAGCTTTACAAATTATATAATAAAAACTGCGTCAAAATAAAGTAATGAGAAAATACCCTGAAAGTTTTGCCAACGTTATTTATGTGCTGCAGACATATCTACACCAAAAACCTGAAGAATGTTTTATAAACATGTAGGTTATGAGCTCCCCTAGTGGTGTCTATATAAATCTTTATGTAGTGAGCAACCCCTAGTGGTGTCTGTATAAATCTGTAGGCAGTGAGCTCCTCCTAGTGGTGGCTGTATACATTTCTATGCAGTAAGCTTCCCCTAGTGGTGGGTGTATAAATTTCTATGCAGTAAGCTTCCTCTAGTGGTGACTGTATAAATCTGTATGTAGTGAGCTCCCCCTAGTGGTGGCTGTATATATCTGTATGTAGTGAGCTCCCTCTAGTGGTGGCTGTATAAATCTGTATGTAGTGAGCTCCCTCTAGTGGTGGCTGTATAAATCTGTATGTAGTGAACTCCCCCTAGTGGTGTCTGTATAACTCAGTATGTAATGAGCTTCCTCTAGTGGTGGCTGTATAAATCTGTATGTAGTGAGCTCCTCCTTGTGATGGCTGTATAAGTCTGTATGCATTGTGCTCTCCCTAGTGATGACTGAATTAATCTGTATTTAGTGAGCTCCCCCAAGTGGTGTCTGTATAAATCTGTATGTTGTGAGCTCCCCTTAGTGGTGTCTGTATAGGTCTGTAAGTAGTGAGCTCCTTTTAGTGGTGGCTGTATAAATCTGTAGGCAGTGAGCTCCTCCTAGTGGTGGCAGTATACATTTCTATGCAGTAAGCTTCCCCTAGTGGTGGCTGTATAAATTTCTATGTAGTAAGCTCCCCCTAGTGGTGTCTGTATGTATCTGTATGTAGTGAGCTCCCTCTAGTCGTGGCTGTATAAATCTGTATGTAGTGAGCTCCCTCTAGTGGTGGCTGTATAAATCTGTATGTAGTGAGCTCCCTCTAGTCGTGATTGTATAAATCTGTATGTAGTGAGCTCCTTCTAGTGGTGACTGTATAAATCTGTATGTAGTGATCTCCCTTTAGTGGTGGCTGTATAAATCTGTATGTAGTGAGCTCCCTCTAGTGGTGGCTGTATAAATCTGTATGTAGTGAGCTCCCTCTAGTGGTGGCTGTATAAATCTGTATGTAGTGAGCTCTCTCTAGTGGTGGCTGCATAAATCTGTATGTAGTGAGCTCCCTCTAGTAGTGACTGTATAAATCTGTATGTAGAGAGCTCCCTCTAGTGGTGACTGTATAAATCTGTATGTAGTGAGCTCCCTCTAGTGGTGGCTGTATAAATCTGTATGTAGTGAGCTCCTTCTAGTGGTGGCTGTATAAATCTGTATGCAGTGAGCTACCTCGTGTGTTGACCATGTGTATCTGTATATATGCCCTAGACATTATCAAGAGTGAGGTATGTAGAAGTCCTAATTTGTTACCATTAATTGGAGCCATTGTAACGCTGCTAACAACGTGATATCTGACATATAAGACAGTCCATTTCACCAAAACCTGCAAGCTGGTTTGAAAGATCGATTCCTCGTCCTCGTAGGGTGTGATGCCCAATATTGGACCTTGTTCTGATGTTTATTCCATTGATGGCTTTTTCTATCTTCTCCATGTTGAAGTTGTTGAATGTTTCACCTTTCATGATGTCCAGAAGTTCTTTCTTCTTGTTGAATGTTTCATCTTTTATGATGTCCAGAACTTCTTCAGGCGTCTTCAGTTTATTCTCCAGGTCCTTCAAGGCGTCTTCTACTGTTGCCGAATACTGAAGAAGAATAGAGAACTGTTACAATCTGAGATCCCGCACTGGATGATACCTTATAATGGCGAATCGAAAAGATGGTAAATAATAGCAGCTTTCAAGACAACCCACAAAATCTGATCTACTATTTAATTGTCTAAGGCGTCTGTCGGTCACAGAAATCGCGCGCCTGACAGAGGCCAATGAGCTCCGCGTATGCAAAAGACGTGCACGGCCACGTGTCTCTCATCTAAGCCCCCCGCTCCTTCTGTCTCCTGCCCGCGCTCCTCCTCCCCGCTCCTCCTGCCCCTCTCCACCCCTCCTGCCCCCCTCCGCTCCTCGCGCCCCCCCCCCCGCTCCCCCGCATCACCTGCCCAGGGCCACATCGTCCATTGGACAGTGTGGGCCCTCATACTCAGGCGGCAACAGACATGGAGAGCGGCTGTGCAGAAGGGGGCGGCGCTATCCCCACACAGCCGCTTCCTGCCTGTCGGGCGCCGCAGGGAGTGGTAAGTTAAAGAGCCCCGCGGCCAACTCCCGCTGACAGCAACTCCCCCCCATGCTCCTCATCTGTGGCGGGGAGCTGACGGCACATCACATCCCCCCCCACACTCCTCCAGCTCCATCCTGCCCTGCTTGCTTCATCCTGCCCCCTAATCCCCTCCCCCCCTGCTCCATCCTGCCCCACCGGCTCCATCCTGCGCTGCTCACCACCATCCTGCCCCTCCGCCACCATCCTGCCTTGCCATCTCCATCCTGCCCCGCTGGCTCCATCCTGCCCCACCGGCTCCATCCTGCCCCACCGGCTCCATCTTGCCATGCTCGCTCCATCCTGCCCCGCTTGCTCCATCCTGCATCCCTCAATCTATCCTGCCCCGCTTGCCACTATCCTGCCCCCCCGCCACCATCCTGCCCCCCCGCCACCATCCTGCCCCCCCCCCCCCGCCACCATCCAGCCCCGCCGCAACCATCCTGCCCCACCGGCTCCATCCTGTCCCGCTCGCTCCATCCTGCCCCGCTTGCTCCATCGTGCCCCGCTCGCTCCGTCCTGCCCCCCCGCCACCAACCTGCTCCTCCGGCTCCATCCTGCCCCGCTCGCTCCATCCTGCCCCACTCACTCCATCCTGCTCCGCTCGGTCCATCCTGCCCCACTCGCTTCATCCTGCACCCCGCCACCATCCTGCCCCGCTCGCTCCATCCTGCCCCGCTCACTCCATCCTGCCCCCGCCACCATCCTGCCCCGCTCGCTCCATCCTGCCCCGCTCACTCCATCCTGCCCCCCCCAACACCATCCTGCCCACCCGCCACCATCCAGCCTCAGGAGCGGTAACTTAAAGAGCCCTACGGCTGACTCTCACTGACAGCACCCCCCCACGCTCCTCTCCTGCGGCGGGGAGCTGACGGCACACACCCCTCCCCACTCCTGCTACTCCGGCTCTATCCTGCCCCGCTCGCTTCATCCTGCCCCGCTTGCTTCATCCTGCCCCCCCGGCTCCATCCTGCGCTGCTCGCCACCATCCTGCCCCCCCCCCCCCGGGACCATCCAGCCCCCCAGTCACCATCCTGCCCCGCCGGCTCCATCCTACCCGCCGTCTCCATCCTGCCTCCCCCGCCACCATCCTGCCCCACCGGCTCCATCCTGCCCCCCCGCATCCATCCTGACCCTCTCGCTCCATCCTGTCCCGCTCGCCACCATCCTGCCCCGCTAACTCCATCCTGCCCCCCCGCCACAATCCTGCCCCACTCGCCACCATCCTGCCCATCCGGCTCCATCCTGCCCTGCCGTCTCCATCCTGCCCTGCCCCCCCACCATCCTGCTTCCCCCGCCACCATCCTGCCCCGTTCTATTCATCCTGCCCCACTCACTCCATCCTGCCTCACTCGCTCCATCCTGCCCTGCTCGCTCCATCCTGCCCCCTGCTGTTCTTGCTCCCCCGACACGATCCTGCCCCCACCCCCGCCTCTATCCTGCCACACACGATCCATTCTGCTCCTCCGGCTCCATCCTGCTTCTCCGGCTCCATCCTGCCCCGCTCGCTCCATCCTGCCTTGCTCGCTCCATCCTGCCCCCCGCTGTTCTTGCTCCTCCGGCTCCATCCTGCCCCCCCCGCGCCTCCATCCTGCCCCGCTTGCGCCATCCTGCCTCTCCCGGCTCCATCCTGCCTCCCACGCGTCCATCCTGCCCTTCCCCCCCCCCCCCGGCTCCATCCTGCCCCGTCCGGCTCCATCCTGCCCCGCTTGCTTCATCCAGCTTTCCCCCCCGCTCCATCCTGCGCGGCTCGCCACCATCCTGCCCCCCCATGGCTATCCAGCCCCCCAGCCACCATCCTGCCCCGCCGGCTCCATCCTACCCGCCGTCTCCATCCTGTCTCCCCTGCCACCATCCTGCCCCACCGACTCCATCCTGCCCCCCCGTATCCATCCTGCCCCGCTTGCGCCATCCTGCCTCTCCCGGCTCCATCCTGCCTCCCACGCGTCCATCCTGCCCTTCCCCCCCCCGGCTCCATCCTGCCCCGTCCGGCTCCATCCAGCCCCGTCTGGCTCCATCCTGCCCCGCTTGCTTCATTCAGCTTTCCCCCGCTCCATCCTGCGCGGCTCGCCATCATCCTGCCCCCCCATGGCTATCCAGCCCCCCAGCCACCATCCTGCCCCGCCGGCTCCATCCTACCCGCCGTCTCCATCCTGTCTCCCCTGCCACCATCCTGCCCCACCGACTCCATCCTGCCCCCCCGTATCCATCCTGACCCGCTCGCTCCATCCTGTTCCGCTCGCCACCATCCTGCCCCGCTAACTCCATCCTGCCCCCCCGGCTCCATCCTGCGCTGCTCGCCACCATCCAGCCCCCAGTCACCATCCTGCCCCGCCGACTCCATCCTGCCCATCGTCTCCATCCTGCCTCCCCTGCCACCATCCTGCCCCCCCGGCTCCATCCTGTTCCCCCCCCGCATCCATCCTGACCCGCTCGCCCCATCCTGTCCTGCTCACCACCATCCTGCCCCGCTAACTCCATCCTGCCCTCCCGCCACAATCCTGCCCCACTCGCCACCATCCTGCCCTGCCCCCCCACCATCCTGCCCCCCCGCCACCATCCTGCCCCGTTCTCTCCATCTTGCCGCGCTCACTCCATCCTGCCCTGCTCGCTCCATCCTGTCCCCTGCTGTTCTTGCTCCCCCGGCACCATCCTGCCCACCCCCGCCTCTAGTCTGCCCCGCTCGGTCCATTCTGCTCCTCCGGTTCCATCCTGCTCCTCCGGCTCCATCCTGCTCCTCTGGCTCCATCCTGCTTCTCCGGCTCCATCCTGCCCCGCTCGCTCCATCCTGCCTTGCTCGCTCCATCCTGCCCCCCGCTGTTCTTGCTCCCCCACCTCCATCCTGCCCCCCCTGCGCCTCCATCCTGCCCTGCTCGCGCCATCCTGCCTCCCCCGGCTCCATCCTGCCCCCCCCGCGTCCATCCTGCCCCCCCCGGCTCCATCCTGCCCCGTCCGTCTCCATCCTGCCCCGTCCGGCTCCATCCTGCCCCCTCCGGCTCAATCCTGCCCCCCCCCGCTCCATCCTGCCCCACTCACTCCATCCTGCCCCCCCTACACAATCTTGCCCCCCTCAGCTGATCGGTTTCCCAGGCAACGACAGGTCCTAAAGGCCTGTGGGACCTAGAAGACGGAGGTGGAGCGAGCCGGCGGACAGGTGAGTATCCTCACTGAGGATTTTTTTTATTTTTACTTTTACTGTGGAGGACCGGGGACCACGAGGAGCGGGGGACCGTGGGGAGCGGAGTACCACCATATACCATAGTGCTGCTATACATATACTATAATGTACCGCCATGTACCATAGCGCTGCTATACATGTACTGTAATGTACTGCCATTTAGTATAGTGCTGCTATGCATGTACTGTAATGTACCACCATATACCATAGTGCTGCTATACATGTACTGTAATGTACCGCCATATACCATAGCGCTGCTATACATGTACTGTAATGTACGGCCATATAGTATAGTGCTGCTATACATGTACTGTAATGTACCGCCATATACTATAGTGCTGCTATACATGTACTGTAATGTACCGCCATATACCATAGCGCTGCTATACATGTACTGTAATGTACGGCCATATAGTATAGTGCTGCTATGCATGTACTGTAACGTACCACCATATACCATAGTGCTGCTATACATGTACTGTAATGTGCCGCCCTATACCATAGCGCTGCTATACATGTACTGTAATGTACAGCCATATACTATAGTGCTGCTATACATGTACTGTAATGTACCGCCATATACCATAGCGCTGCTGTACATGTACTGTAATGTACCGCCATATACTATAGTGCTGCTATACATGTGCTGTAATGTACCGCCATATTCCATAGCTCTGCTATACATGTAATGTAATGTACCGCCATAAATTATAGCGCTGCTATACATTTACTATAATGTACCACCATATACTATAGTGCTGCTATACATGTACTATAATGTACCGCCATATACAATAGCGCTGCTATACATGTACTGTAATGTACCGCCATATACTATAGTGCTGCTATACATGTACTGTAATGTACCGCCATATACCATAGCTCTGCTGTACATGTACTGTAATGTACCGCCATATACTATAGTGCTGCTATACATGTGCTGTAATGTACCGCCATATACCAAAGCGCTGCTATACATGTAATGTAATGTACCGCCATAAACCATAGAGCTGCTATACATGTAATGTAATGTACCACCATATACTATAGAGCTGCTATACATGTACTGTTATGTACCGCCATAAACCATAGCGCTGCTATACATGTGCTGTAATGTACCACCATATACTGTAGTGCTGCTATACATAGTTCACTCACATTGACTGAACAAGTTCTGTCAGTCACATTATGTCAACTACATACATATTCTAGAATACCTGATGCGTTAGAATCGGGCCATCATCTAGTGTGATATATAAATATGGCGGCCGTCACACGCTGCAATATCTTAAACAATATCGTTTAAGCGATCTGCTTTTTGATCACTTAAGCGATATCGTTTGTGCATCGCTACGTGCGATCAAGCGATTTTACAATGTCAAATCGCTTGATCGTGACATCGCAGATATGAGAGCCGGAGCTCATATCTAGCGATGAACGATGTAACAATCTGCCTCATCGTGCTGTGTGACACCACGATGAACGATCTCCCAGCGGCAGAGCCTATGCTGGGAGATGGTATCTATGGTAAACGTCGGGTTACTAAGCGCCGCGCGGCACCTAGTAACCCGATGTGTACCATAGTTACCAGCGATCTCGCTGCCTCACATCGCTGGTGAGTCTGTCTGTGTGACAGCTCACCAGCGATGTGAGCGATATTGTAAGCGATCGCGTGTGCACGTGATCGCTAACGATATCGCTCACGATATTGTAGCGTGTGACGGCCGCCGTACTGTGATCAGGGCTACAGAAGTGTTTAGGCACAGGTAGATCTGTTATCAAGCGGCCGTCACACGCAACGATTTTAAGCCCGATATCGTTTAAGCGATCTCCTTTTTGATCGCTTAAGCGATATCGTTTTGGCATCGTTGCATGTAATCAAGCGATTTTACTATGTAAAATCGCTTGATCGTGACATCGCAGATCTGAGCTCCGGACCTCAAATCTAGCGAAGAACGATGTCACGATCTGCTTCATCGTGGTGTATGACACCACGATGAACGATCTCCCAGCGGCAGAGCCTATGCTGGGAGATGGTAACTATGGTACACGTCGGGGTACTAAGCGCCGCGCGGCGCCTAGTTACCCGATGTGTACCATAGTAACCAGCGATCTCGCTGCTCCACATCGCTGGTGAGTCTGTCTGTGTGACAGCTCACCAGCGATGTGAGGCGGCCGTCACACGCACAGATATCTATAGCGATATTGTAAGCGATCACGTGCACGCGCAATCGCTTACAATATCGCTCACATCGCTGGTGAGATGTCACACAGACAGACTCACCAGCGATGTGGATCCGCGATCTCGCTGGTAACTATGGTACACATCGGGTAACTAGGCGCCGCGCGTCGCTTAGTAACCCGACGTTTACCATAGATACCATCTCCCAGCATAGGCTCTGCGCTGGGAGATCGCTCATCGTGGTGTTATACACCACGAAGAAGGAGATCGTGAAATCGATCATCGCTAGATCTGAGAACCGAAGCTCAGATCAGCGATGTCACGATCAAGCGATTTCACATCGTAAATCGCTTGATTACATGCAACGATTTCTTGCCCGATATCGCTTAAGCGATCAAAAAGGAGATCGCTTAAACGATATCGGGCAAGAAATCGTTCCGTGTGACGGCCGCCTGAGCGATATTGTAAGCGATCGCGCGTGCACGTGATCGCTTACAATATCGCTAGCGATATCTTAGCGTGTGACGGCCGCTTCAGGTAGATCTGTTATCTGGTAGATCTGTTATCTGGTAGATCTGTTATCAGATAGATCTGTTATCTGGTAGATCTGTTATCAGATAGATCTGTTATCAGGCAGATCTGTTATCTGGTAGATGTGTTATCAGGTAGATCTGTTATCTGGTAGATCTGTTGTCTGGCAGATCTGTTATCTGGTAGATCTGTTATCTGGTAGATCTGTTATCAGGTAGATCTGTTATCTGGTAGATCTGTTGTCTGGTAGATCTGTTATCTGGTAGATCTGTTTACCATGGTTACCAGCGTCCTCCCTGCTTAGCACTGCCTGTAAGCAGGGAGGACGCTGGTAACTATGATAATCAGCGGGTATCCAGGCAGCGCGCGCTGCCTGATTCCTGGTGTTTATCATAAAGCGCTGCGGAATATGTTGGCGCTATATAAATAAAGATTTATTATTATCATAGTTACCAGCGGTCTCCTTGCTTACAGGCAGCGCTAAGCAGGGAGGACGCTGACATCGCCTTCAGCGATGTGGGATGTGGCTCCCATGGCCATGATCGCTAGGGAGATCTGCCTGTTTGACAGCTCCCCAGCAATAAGGTAAGGACGCTCCAGCGATCCCGGCAGGTCGTTATCGATGTCGGGATCGCTGGAGCGGTCGTTATGTGTAACTGGGTCTTACGACTCGGCACCCTCTATATCTGCAGACTTCTATAAATCAAATGCCCTCCTCCAGGAACCAAAGACAACTGGCAAGGATTGATCCACTTCAAACCATTATATCGTCCAAGAACCAGATTGCCAATCATAACCATCACCTGTGAAGCCCACACAGTCAGCTGCATCACCCCCAACAACCACCGGAGGGAGCTCCAATGAATTCACAACAGACATCTATACTTAGATGATGGACATGTATATCAGGTTTGCCTTGGATGGGGGCATATACAGTTGTGGCCAAAAGTATTGACACCCCTGCAATTCTGTCAGATAATACTCAGTTTCTTCCTGAAAATGATTGCAATCACAAATTCTTTGGCATTATTATCTTCATTTAACCCCTTGCCGACATAGGACGTTGTATAACGTCCTGTGTTTCGGCCTGTTCCCGACACAGGACATTGTACAACGTCCTGGCGTGCTTAGGCTGGTACAGCTCTGGTGATTGTTTTAGAAAAAAAACACCGGAGCTGCAGCTAGCCAGGGACCTCTACTACTCCTTCCTGACACCCCCCCTGCCCAGGACCCCTCCGATCAGCAGTGTAAAAGTTAAACTGCCGAATGGAGCGAATCAGACAGATTCACCCCTCCAGATCTGATTGGAGCTCTCCAATCAGATCTGGAGGGTCCGATCGGCGGGTGCCCTCCCCCTACTCAACCCCTCCCGCTCCAGGACACATTAGGGCCCCCCCTTGTCACCCATGCACCCCCCCACGATCATATTTATCTGCCAACGGGCTGCCGGTCATCACCTAATGATCACCTAATGCTCCAGCCCCTGTGTCCTGTCCCCCCTCCGTCCAGCCCCCACTGTGTCTGGCCTGCACCCCTTTCCCCCCCCGCATTCCCATCACCGCCATCCCCGCCATCCACCCACCCTCCTCCTGTACTTTTTCAGCCGGCGGGCTCATGCGCCTCCGGTCTGCCTGCAGGGCCCACTGACCCTACTCATCCCCTCCTCTTCCCCCCCCCATAATCCCCCACCCCCCAGCCCTATTCACCTACTCCAGCGGGCTGCACACGCCGATGCACCCGCCTGCACCGTCGGCCTCCGCAGCTCTGGTGTGGCCCCTCCTCTTCTCAAGGGCTCCTCCTCATCATCGGTGGGTAAGTATGAATGGATGGGTGGATGGATGAGTGTGTGGATGTGTGTGGATGTGGATGTGTGTGCGTGGATGTGTGGGTGGATGTGTGTGTGGATGAGTGTGTGGATGTGCGTGGATGTGGACGTGCATGCGTATGGATGTGTGCATGGATGTGTGCGTGGATGTGCATGGATGTGGATGTGCGTGTGTGGATGTCAGCATACATGCGTGGATGTCAGCGTGCGTGCGTGGATGTCAGCGGGCGTGTGTGGATGTGTGCATGCGTGGATGTCAGCGTGGGTGCGTGGATGTGTGCGTGCGTGGATGTCAGCGTGTGTGCGTGGATGTCAGCGTGCGTGAATGTCA
Source organism: Allobates femoralis (assembly GCA_033576535.1). Lineage (NCBI taxonomy): Eukaryota > Metazoa > Chordata > Amphibia > Anura > Aromobatidae > Allobates > Allobates femoralis. The sequence goes on from JARQOC010000005.1 coordinate 572,947,240, forward strand.
GTGTGCGTGCGTGAATGTCAGCGTGCGTGCGTGAATGTCAACATGCGCGCGTGAATGTCAGCGTGTGTGCGTGGATGTCAGTGTGCATGTATGTCAGCGTGTGTGTATGTCAGCGTGCGTGGATGTGTGCATACGTGGATGTCAGCGTGCGGGGATGTCAGCATGCGTGGATGTAAGTGCGTGGATGTGCGTGCGTGGATGTGCGCGTGTATGGATGTGGATGTGGATGTGTGTGCGTGGATGTGTGCGTGCGTGGATGTCAGCGTGCGTGGATGTCAGCATGCATGGATGCACGTGCGTGGATGTGCGTGCGTGGAAGTGAATGCGTGGATGTGCGTGCGTGGATGTGCATGCGTGGATGTGTGCGTGGATGTGGATGTGTGTGCATGGATGTCAGTGTGCGTGCGTGGATGTGTGCGTGCGTGGATGTGCGTGCGTGGATGTGCGTGCATGGTTGTGTGCATGCGTGGATGATGGGTGCATAGGTGGATGGATGGGTGCAACAAGGGATCAAGTATCCTCTTGTTGTAGTCTCTGGGATCATAGTCATGATGCACTGTATGACAGATTATTGTCATACAGTGCACCATAACTCTGACCCCAGAGGCTGTAGGAAGAGGACACTTAATCCCTTGCTGCAGTCTCTGGATTGAGCAGAGGCGATCGAGCGTCGTGGGACCTTCGCTGTGGACTACGTCAGAGGCGATTGAGCGTCATGGGACCTTCGTTGTGGACTACGTCGGATCTTTATAATTAAGATGGAGTCCGAATTTTCAAATAAAAAGATTTTTTTTCTCTGTGTGTATTTTCTGACTATTTACCAGAGATTCCTAATGGCGGGTCTAACATTGGCCCTATATTATGAATCTCAGGCTTAGTGCCAGCTGCCAATAAAATGCTGGCATTAACCCCTTTATTACCCGGTTTGCCACTGGCAGCAAGGCAACTGGAAGAGCATGGGTACAGCGCCAGAAAATGGCGCTTCAATGAATGCGCCATTTTCTGGGGTGGCTCCGGGCTGCAAATCGCAGCATGGGGGGCCCAGAATGCTTGGTCCTCTCCATGCTGCTGTTTCCAGCCCCCAGCTGCCTAGTTGTACCTGGCTGAACCAAAAATATGGCGGAGCCCCACGTCATTTTTTTCTAGAATTAGTTCTAGAAGAAAAAAAAGGGCTTTGCTGTATTTTTGGTTGCCAGCTAGGTACAACGAGGCAGCTGGGGGTTGGTGGCAATCCGTAGCTGCCAAGTTGTACCTGGCTGGACCAAAAATATGCTGGAGCCACACTCCATTTTTTTCTAGAATTAATCCTAGAAAGAAAAAAAAATGGGCTTCGCTGTATTTAGATGCATAGTGAGCACTTTGAACCCCCAGGTGCTTCACAAATTGATCAGTAAAAATGAAAAAAGAAAATTTGTGTGAAAAAAAAAGTACTTTGTCCTTATTACGGATCAATTTGTGAAGCACCTGGGGGTTCAAAGTGCTCACTATGCATCTAGATGCATTCCTTGGGGGGGTCTAGTTTCCAAAATGGGGTCACTTGTTGGGGAGCTCCATTGTTTAGGCACACAGGGGCTCTCCAAATGCGACATGGTGTCCGCTAACAATTTGACTGAAAAATCAGCTCAAATTGTTAGTGGACACCATGTCGCGTTTGGAGAGTCCCTGTGTGCCTAAACATTGGAGCTCCCCCACAAGTGACCCCATTTTGGAAACTAGACCCCAAAGGGAACTTATCTAGATGGGTGGTGAGCATTTTGAACCCCCAGGTGCTTCACAAATGAATCCGTAAAAATGAAAACGTACTTTTTTTTCCACAAACATTTTCTAAAGGCCTAAAGTTTTTCAGTTTCACATGGGGAACAGGATAAAATGGATGCTAAAAATTGTTTAACAGTTTCTCCTGAGTACACCGATACCTCATATGTGGTCATATACCACTGTTTGGGCACACGGTAGGGCTCAGAAGGGAAGGAGCGCCATTTGAATTTTTGAATGGAAAATTAGCACCAAAAGTCAAATGGCGCTCCTTCCCTTCTGAGCTCTACCGTGTGCCCAAAAAGTGGTATATGACCACATATGAGGTATCGGTGTACTCAGGAGAAATTGCCCAACAATTTTTAGGATCCATTTTATCCTGTTCCCCATGTGAAAAAGAAAGAATTGAGGCTAAAAGAACATTTTTGTTGGAAAAATTAAAATTACCATTTTTTCCTTCCACTTTGCTTTAGTTTCCGTGAAGCACTTGAAGGGTTAATAATCTTTTTGAATGTAGTTTCGAGTACCTTGAGGGGTGCAGTTTTTGGAATGGTGTCACTTTTGTGTGTTTTCTGTCATGTAAACCCCTCAAAGGGACTTCACATGTGATGTGGTCACTAAAAAAATGGTTTTGTAAATTTTGCTGGAAAAATGAAAAATTGCTGATGAACTTTGAACCCTTATAACTTCCGAACAAAAATGTTTTTTTCCAAAATTGTGCTGATGTAAAGTAACATGTGGGAAATGTGATTTATTAACTATTGTGTGTCACATAACTCTCTGGTTAAGCAGAATAAAAATTCATAATTTGAAAATTGCAACATTTTCAAAGTTTTTGCCAAATTTTAGATTTTTGCACAAATAAACGCAAAAATTATCAACTTAAATTTAATACTAACATGAAGCCCAATATGTCACGAAAAAACAATCTCAGAATCGCTAGGATCTGTTGAAGTGTTCCAGAGATATTACCTCATAAAGGGACACTGGTCAGAATTGACAAAAATGGCCTGGTCATTAGGGTCAAAATAGGCGCAGGGGTGAAGGGGTTAATTTGTCTTCAATGAAAAAAACACAAAAAGAATTGTCCGAAAGCCAAATTGGATCTAATTCCACCAAACATAAAAAAGGGGGTGGACAAAAGTATTGGCACTGTTAGAAAAATCATGTGATGCTTCTCTAATTTGTGTAATTAACAGCACCTGTAACTTACCTGTGGCACCTAACAGGTGTTGGCAATAACTAAATCACACTTGCAGCCAGTTGACATGGATTAAAGTTGACAACCTCTGTCCTGTGTCCTTGTGTGTACCACATTGAGCATGGAGAAAAGAAAGAAGACCAAAGAACTGTCTGAGGACTTGAGAAACCAAATTGTGAGGAAGCATGAGCAATCTCAAGGCTACAAGTCCATCTCCGAAGACCTGAATGTTCCTGTGTCATCAAGAAGTGTAAAGCCCATGGCACTGTGGCCAACCTCCCTAGATGTGGATGGAAAAGAAAAATTGACGAGAGATTTCAACACAAGATTGTGCGGATGGTGGATAAAGAACCTCGACTAACATCCAAACAAGTTCAAGCTGCCCTGCAGTCCGAGGGTACAACATTGTCACCCCGTACTATCCGCCGGTGTCTGAATGAAAAGGGACTGTATGGTAGGAGACCCAGGAAGACGCCACTTCTTACCCCGAGACATAAAAAAGCCGGGCTGGAGTTTGCCAAAACTTACCTGAGAAAGCCTAAAACGTTTTGGAAGAATGTTCTCTGGTCAGATGAGACAAAAGTAGAGCAAAGGGCAAAGGCATCAACATAGAGTTTACAGGAGAAAAGAAGAGGCATTCAAAGAAAAGAACACGCTCCCTACAGTCAGACATGGCGGAGGCTCCCTGATGTTTTGGGGTTGATTTGCTGCCTCTGGCACTGGACTGCTTGACCGTGTGCATGGCATTATGAAGTCTGAAGACTACCAACACATTGTGCAGCATAATGTAGGGCCCAGTGTGAGAAAGCTGGGTCTCCCTCAGAGGTCATGGGTCTTCCAGCAGGACAATGACCCAAAACACACTTCAAAAAGCACTAGAAAATGGTGTGAGAGAAAGCACTGGAGACTTCTAAGGTGGCAGCAATGAGTCCAGACCTGAATCCCATAGATCACCTGTGGAGAGATCTAACAATGGCAGTTTGGAGAAGGCGCCTTCACATATCAGGGACCTGGAGCAGTTTGCCAAAGAAGAATGGTGTAAAATTCCAGCAGAGCATTGTAAGAGACTCATTGATGGTTACCAGAAGCGGTTGATCACAGTTATTTTGGCTAAAGGTTGTGCAACCAAGTATTAGGCTGAGGGCGCCAATACTTTTGTCTGGCCCATTTTTGGAGTTTTGTGTGAAATGATCAATGTTTTGCTTTTTGCTTCATTCTCTTTTGTGCTTTTTTCATTGAAGACAAATTAAATGAAGATAATAATAGCAAAGAATTTGTGATTGCAAGAAACTGAGGATTATCTGACAGAATTGCAGGGGTGTCAATACTTTTGGCCAACACTGTAGAAGCAGTATTATAGTAGTTATATTCTTGTACATAGAAGCAGTATTATAGTAGTTATATTCTTGTATATAGTGGCAGTATTATAGTAGTTATATTCTTGTACATAGGAGCAGTATTATAGTAGTTATATTCTTGTATATAGGAGCAGTATTATAGTAGTTATATTCTTGTACATAGGAGCAGTATTATAGTAGTTATATTCTTGTACATAGGAGCAGTATTATAGTAGTTATATTCTTGTATATAGGAGCAGTATTATAGTAGTTATATTCTTGTATATAGAGGCAGTATTATAGTAGATATATTCTTGTATATAGGAGCAGTATTATAGTAGTTATATTCTTGTATATAGGGCAGTATTATAGTAGTTATATTCTTGTATATAGAGGCAGTATTATAGTAGATATATTCTTGTATATAGGAGCAGTATTATAGTAGTTATATTCTTGTATATAGGGCAGTATTATAGTAGTTATATTCTTGTATATAGAGGCAGTATTATAGTAGATATATTCTTGTATATAGGAGCAGTATTATAGTAGTTATATTCTTGTATATAGGAGCAGTATTATAGTAGTTATATTCTTGTATATAGGGGGTTGTATTATAGTAGTTATATTCTTGTATATAGGGGCAGTGTTATAGTAGTTATATTCTTGTACATAGGGGCAGTATTACAGTAGTTATATTCTTGTATATAGGGGCAGTATTATAGTAGTTATATCCTTGTATATAGGGGCAGTATTATAGTAGTTATATTCTTGTATATAGGAGCAGTATTATAGTAGTTATATTCTTGTATATAGGAGCAGTATTATAGTAGTTATATTCTTGTATATAGGGGCAGTATTATAGTAGTTATATTCTTGTATATAGGGGCAGTATTATAGTAGTTATATTCTTGTACATAGGAGCAGTATTATAGTAGCTATATTCTTGTATATAGGGGCAGTATTATAGTAGTTATATTCTTGTATATAGGAGCAGTATTATAGTAGTTATATTCTTGTATATAGGAGCAGTATTATAGTAGTTATATTCTTGTATATAGGGGCAGTATTATAGTAGTTATATTCTTGTACATAGGGCAGTATTATAGTAGTTATATTCTTGTATATAGGGGCAGTATTATAGTAGTTATATTCTTGTATATAGCGGCAGTATTATAGTAGTTATATTCTTGTATATAGGAGCAGTATTATAGTAGTTATATTCTTGTATATAGAGAGCAGTATTATAGTAGTTATATTCTTGTATATAGGGGCAGTATTATAGTACCGTATATACTCGTGTATAAGCCGACCCGTGTATAAGCCGACCCCCCTACTTTTGCCCCCAAAACCTGGGAAAATCTATTGACTCGCGTATAAGCCGAGGGTGGACCCCAGCACAGGTATACAGCCCCCAGCAGTGGTATACAGGCCCCAGCAGTATGATATACAGCAGGCCCCAGTGGTATATACAGCAGCCCCAGTGGTATTGCAGCCCCTATATACAGCAGCCCCAGTGGTATTGCAGCCCCAGTGGTGTATACAGCAGCCCCTATATACAGCAGCCCCAGTGGTATTGCAGCCCCAGTGGTATTGCAGCCCCTATATACAGCAGCCCCAGTGGTATTGCAGCCCCTATATACAGCAGCCCCAGTGGTATTGCAGCCCCAATAATGCAGGGCCCCTATATACAGCAGCCCCAGTGGTATTGCAGCCCCAGTGGTATTGCAGCCCCTATATACAGCAGCCCCAGTGGTATTGCAGCCCCAGTAATGCAGGGCCCCTATATACAGCAGCCCCAGTGGTATTGCAGCCCCAGTGGTATTGCAGCCCCTATATACAGCAGCCCCCAGTGGTATATACAGCAGCCCCAGTGGTATCGCAGCCCCTATATACAGCAGCCCCAGTGGTATTGCAGCCCCAGTGGTGTATACAGCAGCCCCTATATACAGCAGCCCCAGTGGTATTGCAGCCCCAGTGGTATTGCAGCCCCTATATACAGCAGCCCCATTGGTATTGCAGCCCCAGTAATGCAGGGCCCCTATATACAGCAGCCCCAGTGGTATTGCAGCCCCAGTAATGCAGGGCCCCTATATACAGCAGCCCCAGTGGTAGTATACAGGCAGCCCCAGTAATGCAGGGCCCCCCCCTCATGCTCCGGTCACCTGTAAAGCAAATTATACTTATCAGTGCCCGCTGCCGTCCGCGCCCGCATCTGCCGACATCCCGATCCTCCGTCTTCATGCGACTTCTTCCTGTTTCCTGTGCGCGTCGCCGGTAATGACGTCATTGCCTGCGACGCGCACAGAAGCAGGAAGAAGTCGCATGAAGACGGAGGATCGCGATGTCGGCAGATGCGGGCGCGGACGGCAGCGGGCACTGATAAGTATAATTTGCTTTACAGGTGACCGGAGCATGAGAGGGGGGCCCTGCATTACTGGGGATGCGGGGGCTGCTTTATACCGCTGTATACAGCAGCCCCCGCACTGACTCGCGAATAAGCCGAGGGGGGTACTTTTCAGCCCAATTTTTGGGCTGAAAAACTCGGCTTATACGCGAGTATATACGGTAGTTATATTCTTGTATATAGGGGCAGTATTATAGTAGTTATATTCTTGTATATAGGGGCAGTATTATAGTAGTTATATTCTTGTACATAGGGGCAGTATTATAGTAGTTATATTCTTGTATATAGGGGAGTATTATAGTAGTTATATTCTTGTACATAGGAGCAGTATTATAGTAGTTATATTCTTGTAAATAGGAGCAGTATTATAGTAGTTATATTCTTGTATATAGGAGCAGTATTATAGTAGTTATATTCTTGTATATAGGAGCAGTATTATAGTAGTTATATTCTTGTATATAGGGACAGTATTATATTAGTTATATTCTTGTACATAGGGGCAGTATTATAGTAGTTATATTCTTGTATATGGGGCCGTATTATAGTAGTTATATTCTTGTATATAGGACCAGTATTATAGTAGTTATATTCTTGTACATAGCAGTATTATAGTAGTTATATTTTTGTATATAGAGGCAGTATTATAGTAGTTATATTCTTGTATATAGAGGCAGTATTATAGTAGTTATATTCTTGTATATAGGGGCAGTATTATAGTAGTTATATTCTTGTATATAGGAGCAGTATTATAGTAGTTATATTCTTGTATATAGGAGCAGTATTATAGTAGTTATATTCTTGTACATAGGGGCAGTATTATAGTAGTTATATTCTTGTACATAGGGGCAGTATTATAGTAGTTATATTCTTGTATATAGGAGCAGTATTATAGTAGTTATATTCTTGTACATAGGGGCAGTATTATAGTAGTTATATTCTTGTATATAGGAGCAGTATTATAGTAGTTATATTCTTGTTATAGAGCAGTATTATAGTAGTTATATTCTTGTATATAGGGCAGTATTATAGTAGTTATATTCTTGTAATAGGGGCAGTATTATAGTAGTTTATTTTGTATATAGGAGCAGTATTATAGTAGTTATATTCTTGTAATAGGGGCAGTATTATAGTAGTTATATTCTTGTATATAGGAGCAGTATTATAGTAGTTATATTCTTGTATAGGGCAGTATTATAGTAGTTATATTCTTGTATATAGAGGCAGTATTATAGTAGTTATATTTTGTATATAGGGGCAGTATTATAGTAGTTATATTCTTGTATATAGGAGCAGTATTATAGTAGTTATATTCTTGTAATAGGAGCAGTTATTATAGTAGTTATATTCTTGTATATAGGAGCAGTATTATAGTAGTTATATTCTTGTAATAGGAGCAGTATTATAGTAGTTATATTCTTGTAATAGGGCAGTATTATAGTGTTATATTCTTGTATATAGGGCATATTTAGTAGTTATATTTTGTATTAGCAGTATTATAGTAGTTATATTCTTGTATATAGAGCAGTATTATAGTAGTTATATTCTTGTATATAGGGGCAGTATTATAGTAGTTATATTCTTGTATATAGGGCAGTATTATAGTAGTTATATTCTTGTATATAGGCAGTATTATAGTAGTTATATTCTTGTATATAGGGCAGTATTATAGTAGTTATATTCTTGTAATAGGAGCATATTATAGTAGTTATATTTTGTAATAGCAGTTTATAGTAGTTATATTCTTGTATATAGAGCAGTATTATAGTAGTTATATTCTTGTATATAGGGCAGTATTATAGTAGTTATATTCTTGTATATAGGAGCAGTATTTTAGTAGTTATATTCTTGTATATAGGAGCAGTATTATAGTAGTTATATTCTTGTAATAGGGGCAGTATTATAGTAGTTATATCTTGTATATAAGCAGTATTATAGTAGTTATATTCTTGTAATAGGCAGTATTATGTAGTTAATTCTTGTAATAGGCAGTATTTAGTAGTTATATTCTTTAATGGGCAGTATTATAGTAGTTATATTCTTGTATATAGGAGCAGTATTATAGTAGTTATATTCTTGTATAGGAGCAGTATTATAGTAGTTATATTTTTTATGGGCAGTATTATAGTGTTATATTCTTGTATATAGGGCAGTATTATAGTAGTTATATTCTTGTATATAGAGCATTATTATAGTAGTTATATTTTGTTATAGGGGCAGTATTATAGTAGTTTATTCTTGTAATAGGAGCAGTTTATAGTAGTTTATTTTGTATAGGAGCAGTATTATAGTAGTTATATTCTTGTATATAGGGCAGTATTATAGTAGTTATATTTTGTATATAGGCAGTATTATAGTAGTTATATTCTTGTAATAGAGATTTAGTAGTTATATTCTTGTATAAGGAGCAGTATTATAGTAGTTATATTCTTGTATATAGGAGCAGTATTATAGTAGTTATATTCTTGTAATAGGGCAGTATTATAGTAGTTATATTCTTGTATATGGGCGTATTATAGTAGTTATATCTTGTACTTGGCAGTATTATAGTAGTTATATTCTTGTATAAGGAGCAGTATTATAGTAGTTATATTCTTGTATATAGGAGCAGTATTATAGTAGTTATATTCTTGTAATAGGGGCAGTATTATAGTAGTTATATTCTGTATATAGGAGCAGTATTATAGTAGTTATATTTTTGTATATAGGGGCAGTATTATAGTAGTTATATTCTTGTATATAGAGCAGTATTATAGTAGTTATATTCTTGTATAAGGCAGTATTATAGTAGTTATATTCTTGTATATAGGAGCAGTATTATAGTAGTTATATTCTTGTATATAGGAGCAGTATTATAGTCTTGTATATGGGCAGTATATTAGTATTATATTCTTGTATATAGGGCAGTATTATAGTAGTTATATTCTTGTATAGGGCATATTATAGTAGTTATATTCTTGTAATAGGAGCAGTATTATAGTAGTTTATTCTTGTATAGGGCAGTATTATAGTAGTTATATTCTTGTAATAGGGCAGTATTATAGTAGTTATATTCTGTATATAGGAGAGTATTATAGTAGTTATTTCTTGTACATAGGGCAGTATTATAGTAGTTATATTCTTGTATATAGGGCAGTATTATAGTAGTTATATCTGTATATAGGGCAGTATTATAGTAGTTATATTCTTGTAATAGGGCAGTATTATAGTAGTTATATCTTGTATATAGGGCAGTATTATAGTAGTTATATTCTTGTATATAGGAGCAGTATTATAGTAGTTATATTCTGTATATAGGAGCAGTATTATAGTAGTTATATTCTTGTATATAGGAGCAGTATTATAGTAGTTATATTCTTGTATATAGGGCAGATTATAGTAGTTATATTCTTGTAATAGGGCAGTATTATAGTAGTTATATCTTGTAATAGGAGCAGTATTATAGTAGTTATTTCTTGTTATGGGCAGTATTATAGTGTTATACTCTTGTATATAGGGCAGTTATAGTAGTTATATTCTTGTTTATAGGCAGTATTATAGTAGTTATATTCTTGTATATAGGAGCAGTATTATAGTAGTTATATTCTTGTATATAGGAGCAGTATTATAGTAGTTATATTTCTTGTATATAGGAGCAGTATTATAGTAGTTATATTCTTGTATATAGAGCAGTATTATAGTAGTTTTTATTCTTGTATATAGGGGGCAGTATTATAGTAGTTATATTCTTGTATATAGGAGCAGTATTATAGTAGTTATATTCTTGTATATAGGCAGTATTATAGTAGTTATATTCTTGTATATAGAGGCAGTATTATAGTAGTTATATTCTTGTATATAGGGCAGTATTATAGTAGTTATATTCTTGTATATAGGAGCAGTATTATAGTAGTTATATTCTTGTATATAGGGGCAGTATTATAGTAGTTATATCTTGTATATAGGAGCAGTATTATAGTAGTTATATTCTTGTACTATAGGAGCAGTATTATAGTAGTTATATTCTTGTAATAGGGCAGTATTATAGTAGGTATATTCTTGTATATAGGAGCAGTATTATAGTAGTTATATTCTTGTATATAGGAGCAGTATTATAGTAGTTATATTCTTGTATATAGGAGCAGTATTATAGTAGTTATATTCTTGTATATAGGAGCAGTATTATAGTAGTTATATTCTTGTATATAGGGCAGTATTATAGTAGTTATATCTTGTATATAGGGCAGTATTATAGTAGTTATATTCTTGTATATAGGAGCAGTATTATAGTAGTTATATTCTTGTACATAGGGGCAGTATTATAGTAGTTATATTCTGTATATAGGAGCAGTATTATAGTAGTTATATTCTTGTATATAGGAGCAGTATTATAGTAGTTATATTCTTGTATATAGGAGCAGTATTATAGTAGTTATATTCTTGTATATAGGAGCAGTATTATAGTAGTTATATTCTTGTATATAGGGCAGTATTATAGTAGTTATATTCTTGTATATAGGAGCAGTATTATAGTAGTTATATTCTTGTACATAGCAGTATTATAGTAGTTATATTCTTGTATATAGAGGCAGTATATAGTAGTTATATTCTTGTATATAGAGGCAGTATTATAGTAGTTATATTCTTGTATATAGGGCAGTATTATAGTAGTTATATTCTTGTATATAGGAGCAGTATTTATAGTAGTTATATTCTTGTATATAGGGGCAGTATTATAGTAGTTATATTCTTGTATATAGGGGCAGTATTATAGTTGTTATATTCTTGTACATAGGGGCAGTATTATAGTAGTTATATTCTTGTATATAGGGCAGTATTATAGTAGTTATATTCTTGTACATAGGAGCAGTATTATAGTAGTTATATTCTTGTATATAGGAGCAGTATTATAGTAGTTATATTCTTGTACATAGGAGCAGTATTATAGTAGTTATATTCTTGTATATAGGAGCAGTATTATAGTAGTTATATTCTTGTACATATAGGCAGTATTATAGTAGTTATATTCTTGTATATAGGGCAGTATTATAGTAGTTATATTTTTGTATATAGGAGCAGTATTATAGTAGTTATATTCTTGTATATGGGCAGTATTATAGTAGTTATATCTCTTGTACTATAGGAGCAGTATTATAGTAGTTATATTCTTGTTTATAGGGCCAGTATTATAGTAGTTATATTCTTGTATATAGGAGCAGTATTATAGTAGTTATATTCTTGTACATAGGAGCAGTATTATAGTAGTTATATTCTTGTATATAGGAGCAGTATTATAGTAGTTATATTCTTGTATATAGGAGCAGTATTATAGTAGTTATATTCTTGTATATAGGAGCAGTATTTATAGTAGTTATATTCTTGTATATAGGGGGCAGTATTATAGTAGTTATACTCTTGTATATAGGAGCAGTAATATAGCAGTTATATTCTTGTTTATAAGGCCAGTATTATAGTAGTTATATTCTTGTATATTGGAGCAGTATTATAGTAGTTATATTCTTGTATATAGGGGCAGTATTATAGTAGTTATACTCTTGTATATAGGAGCAGTAATATAGCAGTTATATTCTTGTTTATAAGGCCAGTATTATAGTAGTTATATTCTTGTATATAGAGGCAGTATTATAGTAGTTATATTCTTGTATATAGGAGCAGTATTATAGTAGTTATATTCTTGTATATAGGAGCAGTATTATAGTAGTATATTCTTGTATATAGGGGCAGTATTATAGTAGTTATACTCTTGTATATAGGAGCAGTATTATAGTAGTTATATTCTTGTATATAGGAGCAGTATTATAGTAGTTATATTCTTGTATATAGGGGCAGTATTATAGTAGTTATACTCTTGTATATAGGAGCAGTATTATAGTAGTTATATTCTTGTATATAGGAGCAGTATTATAGTAGTTATATTCTTGTACATAGGGGGCAGTATTATAGTAGGTATATTCTTGTATATAGGAGCAGTATTATAGTAGTTATATTCTTGTATATAGGAGCAGTATTATAGTAGTTATATTCTTGTATATAGGAGCAGTATTATAGTAGTTATATTCTTGTATATAGGAGCAGTATTATAGTAGTTATATTCTTGTATATAGGAGCAGTAGTATAGTAGTTATATGCTCAGGCATGAACTCACCCTGTTGGTGCAGCATGCACACCCCTGGCACTGGTTGCCCAGGCATGAACTCACCCTGTTGGTGCAGCATGCACACCCCTGGCATCGGTTGCTCAGGTATGGACTCACCCTGTTGGTGCAGCATGCACACCCCTGGCATCGGTTGCTCAGGTATGGACTCACCCTGTTGGTGCAGCATGCACACCCCTGGTACTGGTTGCTCAGGTATGGACTCACCTTGTAGCTGCGGCATGCACACCCCTGGCACCGGTTGCTCAGGTATGGACTCACCTTGTAGCTGCGGCATGCACACCCCTGGCACCAGTTGCTCAGGTATGGACTCACCTTGAAGCTGCGGCATGCCCACCCCTGGCACCAGTTGCTCAGGTATGGACTCACCTTGTAGCTGCGGCATGCACACCCCTGGCACCAGTTGCTCAGGTATGGACTCACCTTGTAGCTGCGGCATGTCCACCCCTGGCACCAGTTGCTCAGGTATAGACTCACCTTGTAGCTGCGGCATGCCCACCCCTGGCACCAGTTGCTCAGGTATGGACTCACCTTGTAGCTGCGGCATGCACACCCCTGGCACCGGTTGCTCAGGTATGGACTCACCTTGTAGCTGCGGCATGCACACCCCTGGCACCGGTTGCTCAGGTATGGACTCACCTTGTAGCTGCGGCATGCACACCCCTGGCACCGGTTGCTCTGGCAGCACATTTGTTGGTTTATGTTCTGAGTCTCCGCTGATGTCAGTAGAACCGATGCAGCGATCAGCACAACCGTATGAAGGATCTCCATAGCTCCTCAGCTGTGAATGGTGATCTGCAGGCTGATGTGCAGCCTAATACCGTCCCTGTGTACTTACATAGTGCTGCACCTCACACACCACACCCCGAGAGCGGATTACAATATTGTGTCACACAATGCCAGCACCACAGTCTGCAGTTGTGCAATCATATGAAGGAAATCCCAAACCTGAGAGAGTGATCAATGATTGCAGTGTGCTTCATACATCAGAGAGTGAAGACACAGATTAATACTATTAGTCCCATGGTCAAGAGTCCACTATGGTCCCTGCTGATCCCTGGTGGTCAGTGATGTAATTGGACGGTCAGTGCTACAATGAGCAGAGTCCATCAATGTCACAGAAGAGCTTACATTTACCATCTAGAGTAAGAAATATAGAAAAACTAGATGGATGCCCGATCCTATCACATCTGGAGGGCTGCAGCCCCTCGAGTGCTGCCTCTCTCCCCCCTGTGATTTCTTTTCACCTCACGTGATCTCTCCTTTGAGCTGTCTTCCCCCTGTGCGCTCTCTTCACCCTGTGCTGTCTCTCCACTCCAGTGCTGTCTTCTCCCTTGTGTGCTCTCTCCTTTGAGCTGTATCCCCATATGTGCTCTCTCCCCCCAAAACTCACCCCACGTGCGATCTCTTTTCTTCCTGTGCACTGTCTCTTTCCCGTGTGCACTGTCTCTGCCCCTGTGTGCTGTCTCTGCCCCCTTGTGCACTGTCTCATTCCCATGTGCACTGTCTCTTTCCCCTGTGCACTGTCTCTTTCCCCTGTGCACTGTCTCTTTCTCCTGTGCACTGTCTCTGCATTGTCTCCCACCCTCTGCATTCTTTCAGCCTCCGGTGCGCTCTTGACTCACCGTTGCCGGTTCTCACGTCTCAGGAGATGCAGCACTTGTCACGGTTTCACGCCTGAGGCTGTGGGGCCCGGTGGTCAGATGAAAAGGGATAAAAGGATGAGGATGATTCTTGTTTGTCGCGACGCCACCTGTGGGAGTCCGGTGTTGGCACTGGCGCTGCGTGGGCCTCCGGGGGATGTGCGGCAGCTGGATGGGATTCTCCCCACAGTATGAGGAGCTCCCGAGGCCAGGAGCTGCACTGGGTGAAATACAGCAGCTCGAGTAGTTCTGGGTGTTAATAACAGTTCTGAAGAAGAGGCACGGACACCAGATTCCTCTGTAACGGGTCTTTACTGTAACGATTGGGGTGCTACACGGTATACAGTCTTTAGGTAACGGACCGGGTGGTCCCAGCGATGAATGACTTTATTCAGAGCTCCATCGTGTCCCTCCTTTATCTAACCTTCTATTCTGGTTGGCGTTGTCGCCTTAGTACGCCAGTTTGAGGTACAGGGAAGACTTCTTTAGGATTCCCTACCGGAGTACCTCCCGGTTGAACAGGGGCCTGTTTCCCTATGGTGGGTATCTCGCTGGCAAGACGGCTAGATTGCGGCTGCAGTGAGGTGTTCCTAAGAAGTCGTTCCTTCACTCCGGTTTCTGCAGAACAGTGGTAGACATCTGTTCGCCTCGGACCCGGTGTCCGGTGAGGTTGGGCCCAGGCAAGTTTTAGCCCGCTCTGTAGTTGCCCGTGTTCCGGTCGGGGTCACCGCTTGATGGTGCCCTGCCGGTAAGTTACTTGTTTAGGGCTGCACAGCACTGTGCAGAGCCCTGCTCCTTCTTCTCCTTCATTACTCCACCAACTCCTCTCTTCCTTACTTCCCCCACACACACTACACCTTACACTCCTCCCTCCAGGACCTGATTGGCCCTCTACCTCTGAGTGGTGCATGTGGTGTATGGAGCTCTGGGTTTAACCATGTCATCACTGAGACGGAAGATATTGCATCTTCAGTCAGCGATGCAACACCTTCCTGTGAAGCACTCGTTGCGGGGCGCCACACTCTCTCTGCTGTCTTTACCCCCCTGTGCGCTCTCATCCCCTGTGCACTCTATTACCCCTGTGCACTGTCTCTGCCCAATGTGCACTCTCTGCACCCCTGTGCACTCTTGTCGTGACCATAAAGACCGGGGGTTACTCAGCTGCCTGGAGACCTGGGACATGAGTTTTCAGCGGCGGTGCCACACTCTCTCTGACCCCTTTGTGCTTTCTCTGCCCTCTGAATTCTCTCTCTGTCCCCTGTACCCTCTACCCCCTGTGCAGTCCCCCCCACTGTTACCCCTTTGCACTCTCTATTACCCCTGTGTGCTCTGTTTCCCATGTGTGCTGTCTCTGCCCCCCATGTGCTGTCTCTCTCTCTCTTCTGTGTGCTCTCCCCTCTGTGCTTTGTCTCTTCCCCTCTGCTGTTACTGCCCCATGTGCTCTCTCACCTGTCTGCTCTCTCTTCCCCCCTGTACTATCACTCTCCTTGTGCTGTCTTTCGCTCTCCCTTGTGCTGTCTTTCCCTCCCCATATGCTGTCTTTTCCCCTTTGTGCTGTCTCTCCCCTCCCTTGTGATGTCACTACCCTCTTGCTGTCTTTCTCGTTGGGCAAATTTGGATTATCAAAGATAGTCGCCGTCGGAGTAACTGCACATGTGGCGGGGAGTGTTGAATCTCTGCGGAAATGAAGTGTCTCGATGGTTGTAGGTGGCGTCGGGTCCGCTGGCAGTAGAGCACAAGCGACCATTACTACCAGAGGATGACATATTTGCACACCCATCACTTGGGTGTGCAAATATGGCTGCCGCAGCATGTGGTGTCTGACTGTCTTGACAACAAAAGTGGATGACAGACTGGACTTCAGGATTATGTAAGTGGATTAACAGTCCAAGAATAATATCAACTCACTAATAATGGATGAATCCACAAAATTCATAAATAAACTGATAAAGCTCTACAGTATAACACACATTAAGATAAAATGCTTGTCCCATACAGGATAGTGAGTGCAGCTCTGGAGTATAATACAGGAGGTAACTCAGGATCAGTAATGTAATGTATGTACACAGTGACTGCACCAGCAGGATAGTGAGTGCAGCTCTGGAGTATAATACAGGAGGTAACTTAGGATCAGTAATGTAATGTATGTACATAGTGACTCTACCAGCAGAATAGTGAGTGCAGCTCTGGAGTATAATACAGGAGGTAACTCAGGATCAGTAATGTAGTGTATGTACACAGTGACTGCACCAGCAGAATAGTGAGTGCAGCTCTGGAGGATAATACAGGAGGTAACTCAGGATCAGTAATGTAATGTATGTACACAGTGACTGCACCAGCAGAATAGTGAGTGCAGCTCTGGAGTATAATACAGGAGGTAACTCAGGATCAGTAATGTAATGTATGTACACAGTGACTGCACCAGCAGAATAGTGAGTGCAGCTCTGGAGGATAATACAGGAGGTAACTCAGGATCAGTAATGTAATGTATGTACACAGTGACTGCACCAGCAGAATAGTGAGTGCAGCTCTGGAGTATAATACAGGAGGTAACTGAGGATCAGTAATGTAATGTATGTACACAGTGACTGCACCAGCAGAATAGTGAGTGCAGCTCTGGAGTATAATGCAGGAGGTAACTCAGGATCAGTAATGTAATGTATGTACACAGTGACTGCACCAGCAGAATAGTGAGTGCAGCTCTGGAGTATAATACAGGATGTAACTCAGGATCAGTAATGTAATGTATGTACACAGTGACTGCACCAGCAGAATAGTGAGTGCAGCTCTGGAGTATAATACAGGAGGTGACTCAGGGTCAGTAATGTAATGTATGTACACAGTGACTGCACCAGCAGAATAGTGAGTGTAGCTCTGGAGTATAATACAGGAGGTAACTCAGGATCAGTAATGTAATGTATGTACACAGTGACTGCCCCAGCAGAATAGTGAGTGCAGCTCTGGAGTATAATACAGGAGGTAACTCAGGATCAGTAATGTAATGTATGTACACAGTGACTGCACCAGCAGAATAGTGAGTGCAGCTCTGGAGTATAATACAGGAGGTAACTCAGGATCAGTAATGTAATGTATGTACACAGTGACTGCACCAGCAGAATAGTGAGTGCAGCTCTGGAGTATAATACAGGAGGTAACTCAGGATCAGTAATGTAATGTATGTACACAGTGACTGCACCAGCAGAATAGTGAGTGCAGCTCTGGAGTATAATACAGGAGGTAACTCAGGATCAGTAATGTAATGTATGTACACAGTGACTGCACCAGCAGAATAGTGAGTGCAGCTCTGGAGTATAATACAGGAGGTAACTCAGGATCAGTAATGTAGTGTATGTACACAGTGACTGCCCCAGAAGAATAGTGAGTGCAGCTCTGGAGGATAATACAGGAGGTAACTCAGGATCAGTAATGTAATGTATGTACACAGTGACTGCACCAGCAGAATAGTGAGTGCAGCTCTGGAGTATAATACAGGAGGTAACTCAGGATCAGTAATGTAGTGTATGTACACAGTGACTGCACCAGCAAAATAGTGAGTGCAGCTCTGGAGTATAATACAGGAGGTAACTCAGGATCAGTAATGTAATTTGTGTACACAGTGACTGCACCAGCAGAATAGTGAGTGCAGCTCTGGAGTATAATACAGGAGGTAACTCAGGATCAGTAATGTAATGTATGTACACAGTGACTGCACCAGCAGAATAGTGAGTGCAGCTCTGGAGTATAATACAGGAGGTAACTCAGGATCAGTAATGTAATGTATGTACACAGTGACTGCACCAGCAGAATAGTGAGTGCAGCTCTGGAGTATAATACAGGAGGTAATTTCAGGACATTTATATTTGTGGTCAATATAAGTAAAACCATGGGTGACTCATTTGTTTCATAAAACAAGTGATTTAATACAAAACCTTCATTATAAATCTGTTTATGCAATGAATCCAATATAAAGGCAGTGATAAATCTCCCCACTAAGCTGTTCATTAATGACTTTCCATCTTATACAGTAGGTAAAGGCTTTCCCAATTGCCAAAATGAAATTTGGAAGCCAAAGCTTCTGTTCCTGTAATATTTCCTTCATTTTCTTGCTGCAGATTTTAAACTATTTCATGTTGTCAAGGTGATAATAGGCAGCTGTGCACAAGATTCAGAAATATTCTTGACTATACCAGTAAAATGCTGCGTTTTTAAGGTCATGACAGGATAAAACACAGGAAAAATGCATAAAAAACACAAATTTTAAACATTCCTAAAGTGTTAAATTTTTAGCTGCCCCCTGTCACCATTAAGTTGCACTTTGTGCATGTGCATCTACTATACAGCACAAATGTAGATATACAAATCCTTGTAAAGGAAAACATCCTTTATTTTGCTATAAAAATCTGTATGTAGTGAGCTCCCCCTAGTGGTGACTGTATAAATCTGTATGCAGTGAGCTCCTCCTAGTGGTGACTCTACAAATATGTATGCAGTGAGCTCCCCCTAGTGGTGACTGTATAAATCTGTATGTAGTGAGCTCCTCCTAGTGGTGACTCTACAAATATGTATGCAGTGAGCTCCCCCTAGTGGTGACTGTATAAATCTGTATGTAGTGAGCTCCTCCTAGTGGTGGCTCTATAAATCTGTATGTAATGAGCTCCCTCTAGTGGTGACTGTATAAATCTGTATGTAGTGAGCTCCCTCTAGTAGTGACTGTATAAATCTGAATGTAGTGAGCTCCCTCTAGTGGTGGCTATTAGTGATGAGCGAGCATGCTCGGCGCTACTTGTTACTCGCACGAGTATCCCGGTACTCAGGATGCTGGGCGAGCACCGCGTACCGCCGAGATGCTCAGACTATTCGCTAATAATTATGGATCTGACACTAATACACAGCTCTCTTTATTGCACACAGTGAGCTGGCACCTCACAGAGAGCAGAGTGATTGTTAGGGTCCCTCTGGGGGCCACAGCAAGGTGTTGTATGTTGCGACGATTTGAAAAAGCCCACCCTCCCGCCCTTTCCTAGAAACACTCATTTTATAGCCGGAAGTCTGTGGGCGGAGCCTGTCACTAATTGGCTTACATTGGGCTCAGTGTTCGGGCTGAGTACTGGAGTATCTTTGGATGCTCGGCCCGAGCTTCGAGCACCCGAGCATTTTATTACTCACTCATCTCTAGTGGCTATATATCTCTGTATGTAGTGAGCTCCCTCTATTGGTGACAGTATAAATCTGTATGTAGGGAGCTTCCTCTAGTGGTGACTGTATAAATCTGTATGTAGTGAGCTCCTCCTAGTGGTGGCTGTATAAATCTGTATGTAGTGAGCTCCTCCTAGTGGTGACTGTATAAATCTGTATGCAGTGACCTCCCTCTAGTGGTGACTGTATAAATCTGTATGTAGTGAGCTCCCTCTAGTGGTGACTGTATAACTCTGTATGTAGTGAGCTCCCTCTAGTGGTGACAGTATAAATCTGTATGCAGTGAGCTCCCTCTAGTAGTGGCTGTATAAATCTGTATGTAGTGAGCTCCCCCTAGTGGTGGCTGTATAAATCTGTATGTAGTGAGCTCCCTCTATTGGTGACAGTATAAATCTGTATGCAGTGACCTCCCTCTAGTAGTGGCTATATAAATCTGTATGTAGTGAGCTCCCCCTAGTGCTGGCTGTATAAATCTGTATGTAGTGAGCTCCTTCTAGTGGTGACTGTATAAATCTGTATGTAGTGAGCTCCCTCTAGTGGTGACTGTATAAATCTGTATGTAGTGAGCTCCCCCTAGTGTTGGCTGTATAAATCTGTATGTAGTGAGCTCCCTCTAGTGGTGGCTGTATAAATCTGTATGTAGTGAGCTCCCTCTAGTGGTGGCTGTATAAATCTGTATGTAGTGAGCTCCCTCTGGTGGTGGCTGTATAAATCTGTATGTAGTGAGCTCCCTCTAGTGGTGGATGTATAAATCTGTATGTAGTGAGCTCCCTCTAGTGGTGGCTGTATAAATCTGTATGTAGTCATCTCTCTCTAGTGGTGGCTGTATTAATCTGTATGCAGTGAGCTACCTCTTGTGTTGACCATGTGTATCTGTATATATGCCCTAGACATTATCAAGAGTGAGGTATGTAGAAGTCCTAATTTGTGACAATTAATTGGAGCCATTGTAACGCTGCTAACAATGTGATATCTGACATATCAGACAGTTCATTTCACCAAAACCTGGAGTCAGGCTTGGTAAATCATTTCCCTGCAGTTCCTTGCTGTTGTCGTCTCGATCATTTGATTCACTGCTGTCTTTTTCTGTGTTCTCTTTGTTGGAGTCGTTGATAGTTTCATCTTTCATGATGTCGTCGTCCAGAACATGTTTAAGCATCTTTAGTTTATACCCCAGGTCCATCAAAGCCTCTTCTACTGTTGCCGAATACTGAGGAAAGAAGGAGGAGTTAAAACATTATTTCTCAGTAGGACTTTCTTACTGACATCTGTATAAATCTTCATGTAATGAGCTCTTCCTAGTGGTGGCTGCATAGATTTGTATGTAATGAGCTCCCTCTAGTGGTGACTGTATAAATCTGTATGTAGTGAGCTCCCTCTAGTGGTGACTGTATAAATCTGAATGTAGTGAGCTCCCTTTAATGGTCGCTGTATATGTCTGTATGTAGTGAGCCCCCCCTAGTGGTGACTATACAAATCTGTATGCAGTTAGCTCCTCCTAGTGGTGGCTGTATAAATCTGTATGCAGTGACCTCCCTCTAGTGGTGTCTGTATAAATCTGTAAGTAGTGAGCTCCCTCTAGTGGTGACTGTATAAATCTGTATGTAGTGAGCTCCCTCTAGTGGTGACTGTATAAATCTGTATGTAGTGAGCTCCCCCTAGTGGTGTCTGTATAAATCTATATGTAGTGAGCTTCCTCTAGTGGTGACTGTATAAATCTGTATGTACTGAGCTTCCTCTAGTGGTGACTGTATAAACCTGTATGTAGTGAACTCCCTCTAATGGTGACTGAATAAATCTATGTAGCGAGCTCCCTCTAGTGGTGACTGTATATATATGTATGTAGTTAGCTCCCTCTAGTGGTGGCTCAGTAGGACTTTGTCGGACTTTCTGCCCATCTCCTCAGTATTCAGTAACCACCCGTCTCTCCCATCCTAGGTAACATCTTGGAGATCTGACCCCCGATCTTCTGTGTATGAGGTTTGTGAGGATCTTTCTGCCTCTTGATCCCAGACAGACAGGATGATGTGTGATCCGGGCTCTTTTCTTCCATTAGGATAACTTCTGACCAGACTTCTCCGGACAGTAGTTGGTGCAGCTGGTCCCACTGGGCGCTGCCAGTTCTGAGCTGATGGCACTGCTGGACATCTGCACATTTCTCATGGATGTACCTTGATGCTTCTCATCTGTTGGTCGATATTTCCTTGGCTGAGCTCTGCATTTCTGGATGCTTCTCATCTGTTGCTTGGTTTCCTTGGCTGAGCTCTGCATTTCTTGATGCTTTTTATCTGTTCCTCGATGTTTCCTTGGCTGAGCTCTGCATTTCTTGATGCTTCTCATCTGTTGCTCAATGTTTCCTTGGCTGAGCTCTGCATTTCTTGATGCTTCTCATCTCTTGGTCGATGTTTCCTTGGCTGAGCTCTGCATTTCTTGATGCTTGTCATCTGTTGCTCGATGTTTCCTTGGCTGAGCTCTGCATTTCTTGATGCTTCTCATCTGTTGCTCATTGTTTCCTTGGCTGAGCTCTGCATTTCTTGATGCTTCTCATTAGTTGCTCGATGTTTCCTTGGCTGAGCTCTACATTTCTTGATGCTTCTCATATGTTGCTCGATGTTTTCTTGGCTGAGCTCTGCATTTCTTGATGCTTCTCATCTGTTGCTCGATGTTTCCTTGGCTGAGCTCTGCATTTCTTGATGCTTCTCATCTGTTGCTCAATGTTTCCTTGGCTGAGCTCTGCATTTCTTGATGCTTCTCATTAGTTGCTCGATGTTTCCTTGGCTGAGCTCTACATTTCTTGATGCTTCTCATCTGTTGCTCGATGTTTCCTTGGCTGAGCTCTGCATTTCTTGATGCTACTCATCTGTTGGTTGATGTTTCCTTTGCTGAGCTCTACATTTCTTGATGCTTGTCATCTATTGGTCGATGTTTCCTTGGCTGAGCTCTGCATTTCTTGATGCTTCTCATCTGTTGCTCGATGTCTCCTTGGTTGAGCTCTGCATTTCTTGATGCTTCTCATCTGTTGCTCGGTTTCCTTGGCTGAGCTCTGCATTTCTTGATGCTTCTCATCTGTTGCTCAATGTTTCCTTGGCTGAGCTCTGCATTTCTTGATGCTTGTCATCTATTGGTCGATGTTTCCTTGGCTGAGCTCTGCATTTCTTGTTGCTTCTCATCTGTTGCTCGATGTCTCCTTGGCTGAGCTCTGCATTTCTTGATGCTTCTCATCTGTTGCTCGATGTTTCCTTGGCTGAGCTCTGCATTTCTTGATGCTTCTCATCTGTTGCTCGGTTTCCTTGGCTGAGCTCTGCATTTCTTGATGCTTCTCATCTGTTGCTCAATGTTTCCTTGGCTGAGCTCTGCATTTCTTGATGCTTGTCATCTATTGGTCGATGTTTCCTTGGCTGAGCTCTGCATTTCTTGATTCTTCTCATCTGTTGCTCGGTTTCCTTGGCTGAGCTCTGCATTTCTTAATGCTTCTCATCTGTTGGTTGATCTTTCATTGGCTGAGCTCTGCATTTCTTGATGCTTCTCATCTGTTCCTCAGTTTCCTTGGCTGAGCTCTGCATTTCTTGATGCCTCTCATCTGTTGCTCGATGTTTCCTTGGCTGAGCTCTGCATTTCTTCATACTTCTCATCTGTTGGTTGTTGTTTCCTTGGCTGAGCTCTGCATTTCTTCATACTTCTCATCTGTTGCTCGATGTTTCCTTGGCTGAGCTCTGCATTTCTTCATACTTCTCATCTGTTGCTCGTTTTCCTTGGCTGAGCTCTGCATTTCTTCATACTTCTCATCTGTTGCTCGATGTTTCCTTGGCTGAGCTCTGCATTTCTTGATGCCTCTCATCTGTTGCTCGATGTTTCCTTGGCTGAGCTCTGCATTTCTTCATACTTCTCATCTGTTGGTTGTTGTTTCCTTGGCTGAGCTCTGCATTTCTTCATACTTCTCATCTGTTGCTCGATGTTTCCTTGGCTGAGCTCTGCATTTCTTAATGCTTCTCATCTGTTGGTTGATCTTTCATTGGCTGAGCTCTGCATTTCTTGATGCTTCTCATCTGTTCCTCAGTTTCCTTGGCTGAGCTCTGCATTTCTTGATGCCTCTCATCTGTTGCTCGATGTTTCCTTGGCTGAGCTCTGCATTTCTTCATACTTCTCATCTGTTGGTTGTTGTTTCCTTGGCTGAGCTCTGCATTTCTTCATACTTCTCATCTGTTGCTCGATGTTTCCTTGGCTGAGCTCTGCATTTCTTCATACTTCTCATCTGTTGCTCGTTTTCCTTGGCTGAGCTCTGCATTTCTTCATACTTCTCATCTGTTGCTCGATGTTTCCTTGGCTGAGCTCTGCATTTCTTGATGCCTCTCATCTGTTGCTCGATGTTTCCTTGGCTGAGCTCTGCATTTCTTCATACTTCTCATCTGTTGGTTGTTGTTTCCTTGGCTGAGCTCTGCATTTCTTCATACTTCTCATCTGTTGCTCGATGTTTCCTTGGCTGAGCTCTGCATTTCTTCATACTTCTCATCTGTTGCTCGTTTTCCTTGGCTGAGCTCTGCATTTCTTCATACTTCTCATCTGTTGCTCGGTTTCCTTGGCTGAGCTCTGCATTTCTTCATACTTCTCATCTGTTGCTCGATGTTTCCTTGGCTGAGCTCTGCATTTCTTGATGCTTCTCATCTGTTGGTTGATCTTTCCTTGGCTGAGCTCTGCATTTCTTAATGCTTCTCATCTGTTGCTCGGTTTCCTTGGCTGAGCTCTGCATTTCTTGATGCTTCTCATCTGTTGCTCTATGTTTCCTTGGCTGAGCTCTGCATTTCTTCATACTTCTCATCTGTTGCTCGGTTTCCTTGGCTGAGCTCTGCATTTCTTGATGCTTCTCATCTGTTGCTCTATGTTTCCTTGGCTGAGTCCTGCATTTCTTGATTCTTCTCATCTGTTTCTCGGTTTCCTTGGCTGAGCTCTGCATTTCTTGATGCTTCTTCAATAGAGCATGTACAGCCCACCCTGAGTCCCTGCTCTGATGTATATCCTTGACTGGGGGTCTCCTAGCTGTTGCAGTATAACTACCTTGTGTCTTCTTGCTGAGCTCACTCTTGCCATGTTGAATCACCTGTGACATGAGATCTTACACAACCTGAACCTTGTAGGAGAGTTTGACTGATAAATATGATCTATTAACCCTTCTATTTCTGAAAACCTCTTACTTTTGTAGCAATTTTTTCCTCACCTGCCTAAAATCTTTTCACAATATTGTACACAGGGGCATAACTATTGCATTTGCAGAGGTCGCGATCACGACTAGGCCTGAGTGTACGGGGGCCCACCGACCCCAGTGCCTTTTTCAGGTAGGTATGCATCTCTAAAACACACATCCGGCGAAATACATTGCGGAACAGAGACCCATTGGGTCCCTGCACTGCAATACAAGCGGCCAGCCGAACAGGGACTGGCAGCTGACATCACCGTACCTGTGACTGGGGGCGCATGACAGTGACGCCATACATCAATATAGCAGTGCACTCGACTTCAGCTGCCGTCCACTGTGCTAGGTACGGAGGACGCCAAGTGACGTGGGAGCCTGGGACGGTTAGTAGAATGTTTTTTATGCATTAGAGGCAAAATGAGGAACATACCAGGAAGGGGCCCAGGGTGGGAACATATATACCAGGGTGGGGAACATATATACCAGGATGGGAACATATACACCAGGATGGGCCCAAGATGGGGAATGTTTGAGCATATATCAGGATTGGGGCATATATACCAGGATGAGGGACATATATACCAGGATTGGAGACATGTATGCCAGGATGAGCCCAAGATGGGGAATGTATGAGTATATGCCAGGTTGGCGACATATATACCAGGATAGGGGACATATATAGCAAGATGGGGGACATAAATACCAGAATGGCAGATTATATATATATATCAGGATGGACCCAAGATGGGGGTTATATATAACAGGATGGGCCCAGAATGAGAGGCATATATACTAGGATAGAGACATATGTACCTGGATGGGGACTATAGATACAAGGATGGGGGACATATATACCAGGATGCAGACATATATACCAGGATAAGGGACATATATACCAGGATTGGCCCCGGATGCAGACATATATACCAGGATGGGGGACATTTACCAGAAAGAGGCCCAGTTCAAAATTTTGAACTGAAGCTCATTGGACTTTAGTTATGCCACTGTACAATATATGACTAAGGTTGCAGTGGGGAAAGACCCTAAAATAAAGCCCCCAGGCACACCGCAGACCCTCCGCTGGAGCTGCCCTTGGATCATCTGTATGTATTACATGCGGTTGCTCAGGTATGGACTCACCTTGTAGCTGTGGCATGCACACCCCTGACATCGGTTGCTCAGGTATGGACTCACCCTGTTGGTGCTGCATGCACACCCCTTGCACCAGTTGCTCAGGTATGGACTCACCTTGTAGCTGCGGCATGCACACCCCTTGCATCGGCTGCTCTGGCAGCACATTTGTTGGTTTCTGTTCTGAGCCTCCACTGATGTCAGTAGAAGCGATGCAGCGATCAGCACAACCATATGAAGGATCTCCATGGCTCCTCAGCTGTGAATGGTGATCTGCAGGCTGATGTGCAGCCTAATACCGTCACCCTGCACTTACATAGTGCTGCACCTCACACCACACCCCGAGAGCAGATTACAATATTATGTCACACAATGTCAGCACCACAGTCTGCAGTTGTGCAATCACATGAAGGAAATCCCAAACCTGAGTAAGTGATCAGTGATGGCAGGACCAGAGGTCTGAATAGGATCCAGCGAGTCACAAAGCAGATACAGAGACAGATGAACTTTCTGGATCCTCACTTCCCTCAGTAAATATCGTGTTGTGGTACAACTACTTTCCCGTGGTATTAGGCCTATAAAACACCTATAAGCAGCGAGTTCTGGCATCAGTTTCATCAGCTCCAGCATTCCTTCAATGTACAATTAACAGAAAACTGGAACTACATTTACCTAAGGACCCGGATCCGGACTAAAAAAAGCATCTGTCGAGGGTCCTGCCTAACGGCCGCACTTGCAGCGAGACCCATGCATTGTCTATGGGACTTGCGGTAATGTGCAGCAGGTGCGGCAAGTGCGGTTTGCCGCAGATGCGGAAGGTGTGGCCACGAAAAAAATAGTGGTCAGCAGCGTTTTTATTCGCGGCTGCAACTGACGCAACTGCCGAAACTGCACTTGCCGCAACTGCTGCACATTACCGCAAGCCCCATAGACAATGCATGGGTCTCGCCGCAAGTGCGGCTGTTAGGCCGGACCCTTGGCAGATGCGTTTTTTTTGTCTGGATCCACATTTTAATAAAAAAGCCAGTGTGAAAGCACCCTAAGGAATATATGAGAAATCAGCAATAATTTACTAACACAGCGGCTTACACAGTGTAAATCAAGTGGGTGCACTCAATTACGGTATGGTACTCTGGAATAATGCGCTGATTCACAACTTAATAACTCTATCTTTTCACATATATGTTTAAACACAAGACATATGCAGATCTAAACTTATTGGATATCTGGGTATCTAAGCTGATGGTACCGTTAGCTCAGACAGAATCTACCATAGGCCTAAAGAGAGTCCGGGCTGCAGCCACAACCAGTGATCTTCGGTGCCAAAAAGAGAAAAACAGATAACTCCAAAGAGAGTCCATGTTCTATCTGTAGCAAAGCTCCAGCAGATCTACAAATGAAGGGAAAGGCCAGGTTCACACATACAAATCCGTTTTTTAAACCGTTAGAAAAACAGATGCGTTTTTCTAAGGGTGCCAATAGTGTTACCTGTGGTCCTGGACATTTTGGGCACGGTATCCTGTTTGTGATGCCAGTTTGACTCACCCAGGTACTGAGGTCTCAGGCTCAGTCTGGAGGGTCATGGGTAGCAGCCTGAGGCTGTGGCCCTGGTGGTCAATGATTAAGGGGGAATACAGGAGGTAACTCAGGATCAGTAATGTAATGTATGTATACAGTGAGTGCAGCTCTGGAGTATAATACAGGAGGTAACTCAGGATCAGTAATGTAATGTATGTACACAGTGACTGCACCAGCAGAATAGTGAGTGCAGCTCTGGAGTATAATACAGGATCAGTAATGTAATGTATGTACACAGTGACTGCACCAGCAGAATAGTGAGTGCAGCTCTGGAGTATAATACAGGAGGTAACTCAGGATCAGTAATGTAATGTATGTACACAGTGACTGCACCACCAGAATAGTGAGTGCAGCTCTGGAGGATAATACAGGAGGTAACTCAGGATCAGTAATGTAATGTATGTATACAGTGACTGCACCAGCAGAATAGTGAGTGCAGCTCTGGAGTATAATACAGGAGGTAACTCAGGATCAGTAATGTAATGTATGTACACAGTGACTGCACCAGCAGAATAGTGAGTGCAGATCTGGAGTATAATACAGGAGGTAACTCAGGATCAGTAATGTAATGTATGTACACAGTGACTGCACCAGCAGAATAGTGAGTGCAGCTCTGGAGTATAATACAGGAGGTAACTCAGGATCGGTAATGTAATGTATGTACACAGTGACTGCACCAGCAGAATAGTGAGTGCAGCTCTGGAGTATAATACAGGAGGTAACTCAGGATCAGTAATGTAATGTATGTACACAGTGACTGCACCACCAGAATAGTGAGTGCAGCTCTGGAGTATAATACAGGAGGTAACTCAGGATCAGTAATGTAATGTATGTACACAGTGACTGCACCAGCAGAATAGTGAGTGCAGCTCTGGAGGATAATACAGGAGGTAACTCAGGATCAGTAATGTAATATATGTATACAGTGACTGCACCAGCAGAATAGTGAGTGCAGCTCTGGAGTATAATACAGGAGGTAACTCAGGATCAGTAATGTAATGTTTGTACACAGTGACTCCACCAGCAGAATAGTGAGTGCAGCTCTGGAGTATAATACACGATAAATAATATAATGCATGTAGACAGCAACTGCACCAGCAGAATAGTGAGTGCAGCTCTGGAGTATAATACAGGAGATAACTCATGATCAGTAATGTAATGTATGTACACAGTGACTGCACCAGCAGAATAGTGAGTGCAGCTCTGGAGTATAATACAGGAGGTAACTCAGGGTCAGTAATGTAATGTATGTACACAGTGACTGCACCAGCAGAATAGTGAGTGCAGCTCTGGAGTATAATACAGGAGGTAACTCAGGATCAGTAATGTAATGTATGTACACAGTGACTGCACCAGCAGAATAGTGAGTGCAGCTCTGGAGTATAATACAGGAGGTAACTCAGGATCAGTAATGTATGTACACAGTGACTGCACCAGCAGAATAGTGAGTGCAGCTCTGGACTATAATACAGGAGGTAACTCAGGATGAAAAGTGGTTGGGGTTATGACAGCAGTTGATAAGAAGGATGTTATAGGAATTATTCTATATTGAAAAAATTTATTGTGGGGAGGAAAAGGAAAAAGAAGAATTAATCTGATGAGGAAATCCTCGATGTGTTGCACAATGTTTGGGTGTTGTGAGCGCCTATTTCTGGGTGTGACAGTGTTATAGAAGAATCACTCATCTCTGTAAATAGAGAAACATTAATCATCAGCGGTGACCTGGAGACGTCTCGCTGCACGGGATCTACAGCAATGTGGAAGGAAAAAATGAACAGTTTAATTTTTCCAACAAAAATGTTTATTAATAATAATAATAATTTTCATTTATATAGCGCCAACATATTCCGCAGCACTTTACAGTTCAGAGGGTATACACAACAACATAATATAATAATATATCATCAAATACAATACAAACCATATGAGACAAAGAATAGATAAACCCATCCCTGAGCCCAGGAGGAGCGAGGTCCCTGCCCGCAAGCTACAATCTATGGGGGAATAGGGGAGACACAACAAAGGCCATCAAATATGGTCGAGCTATCTATATAATCCATAGGGGATTCACATAACGCTGCATGAACCGGTCACCAGCCGGGATCTGTACAACATAAAGTGCTATATAATGCGTGGGGGCATAGAAAGATGATACAAGAGGCCAGATCAGGAGGAGGGCAGGATGGGAATAATTACACAGAGGAGGTAGAGAGATACAATAATTAAGGCAAAAATGAAGGTGACCCTGCTCTAAAGAGCTTACACTCTACAACAGGATAGGGGTTACACAAGGTACAGGGGCTTATTACACTGATGGTCCAGGGGGATAGAAGTAAAGTTACATGAATGGTCACCAGACATCTGTGTGGAGCTTTAGGGTTTGGTGGAGTTTAAAGAAGAGATTCTGTCCAGAGAGAGAGAGTGAATGGGCTGTGTACAGTACAAAGGACGTCAATTAGGGATCATGATAGGCCGCCTTAAATAGATGTGTTTTTAGGGAGCACCTGAAGTTATGTAAGTTGTGAATAGTCCTGATTTCTCGGGGTAAAGCATTCCAGAGAATTGGTGCAGCTCGGGAGAAGTCTTGGAGCCGAGAGTGGGAGGATCGGATTAGTGCAGATGTTAGTCGAAGGTCATTTGTAGAACGTAGAGAACGGGTGGGGGGATAGACAGAGATGAGGGAGGAGATGTAGGGGGGTGCTGCACTGTGAAGAGCTTTGTGGGTGATTACAAGCTGCTTGAATTGGATCCTGTAGTGTATGGGCAGCCAGTGTAATGACTGGCACAGAGCGGATCCTATAGTGCATGGGCAGCCAGTGTAATGACTGGCACAGAGCGGATCCTATAGTGCATGGGCAGCCAGTGTAATGACTGGCACAGAGCAGATCCTATAGTGCATGGGCAGCCAGTGTAATGACTGGCACAGAGTGGATCCTATAGTGTATGGGCAGCCAGTGTAATGACTGGCACAGAGTGGATCCTATAGTGTATGGGCAGCCAGTGCAATGACTGGCACAGAGCAGATCCTATAGTGTATAGGCAGCCAGTGTAATGACTGGCACAGAGCAGATCCTATAGTGCATGGGCAGCCAGTGTAATGACTGGCACAGAGTGGATCCTATAGTGTATGGGCAGCCAGTGTAATGACTGGCACAGAGTGGATCCTATAGTGTATGGGCAGCCAGTGCAATAACTGGTATAGAGCAGATTCTATAGTGCATGGGCAGCCAGTGTAATGACTGGCACAGAGTGGATCCTATAGTGTATGGGCAGCCAGTGCAATGACTGGCACAGAGTGGATCCTATAGTGTATGGGCAGCCAGTGCAATGACTGGCACAGAGTGGATCCTATAGTGTATGGGCAGCTAGTGTAATGCCTGGCACAGAGTGGATCCTATAGTGTATGGGAAGCCAGTGCAATCACTGGCACAGAGCGAATCCTAGTATAGTGTATGGGCAGCCAGTGCAATGACTGGCACAGAGCGGATCCTATAGTGTATAGGCAGCCAGTGCAATGACTGGCACAGAGCGGATCCTATAGTGCATGGGCAGCCAGTGCAATGACTGGCACAGAGCGGATCCTATAGTGTATAGGCAGCCAGTGCAATGACTGGCACAGAGCGGATCCTATAGTGTATGGGCATCCAGTGCAATGCCTGGCACAGGGCGGATCCTATAGTGTATAGGCAGCCAGTGCAATGACTGGCACAGAGTGGATCCTATAGTGTATGGGCAGCCAGTGCAATGACTGGCACAGAGTGGATCCTATAATGTATGGGCAGCCAGTGCAATGACTGGCACAGAGCGGATCCTATAGTGTATGGGCAGCCAGTGCAATGACTGGCACAGAGCAGATCCTATAGTGTATGGGCAGCCAGTGCAATGACTGGCACAGAGTGGATCCTATAGTGTATGGGCAGCCAGTGCAATGACTGGCACAGAGCAGATCCTATAGTGTATGGGCAGCCAGTGCAATGACTGGCACAGAGCGGATCCTATAGTGTATAGGCAGCCAGTGCAATGACTGGCACAGAGCGGATCCTATAGTGTATGGGCATCCAGTGCAATGCCTGGCACAGGGCGGATCCTATAGTGTATAGGCAGCCAGTGCAATGACTGGCACAGAGCGGATCCTATAGTGTATGGGCAGCCAGTGCAATGACTGGCACAGAGCAGATCCTATAGTGTATGGGCAGCCAGTGCAATGAGTGGCACAGAGCGGATCCTATAGTGTATGGACAGCCAGTGTAATGACTGGCACAGAACGGATCCTATAATGTATGGGTAGCCAGTGCAATGACTGGCACAGAGCAGAGGCATCCGAGTAATGATTGGCCAGATGGGTGATCCTGGCTGTTGCATTAAGGATGGACTGGAGAAGAGAAAGTTTAGAGGGGTGGAGCCTGATTAGTAGGGAATTGCAGTAGTCAAGACGGGTATGGATCTGGGCCACAGTTAGGGTACCTTTACACGCCGCTACAACAGGATGGATGCAACCCGCTACAGGCTACGATTGTAGCTTGCGTCGTCAATATAGCCCGTAGTAGCGGCGTGTGAAGACGGTAGGAGGCAGCCGGCAACAGATACATCTGTTTCCGAGCACTGCCCTGAAACAGATGGCTACAAAGCCGATTGTAACGACCTGTATCGGCGTGTAAAGAAGCTACAGAAGGGATGTCTATACACCAGGCGATGTACCTGGTATGTAGCTGGGGCGTGACACAGGCTCCGGGTTACCGCGCCCCTTCAGCGATCATTGGAGGAAGCTCCTGCGTTGCGATTGGTTGTCACTGCACAGGGCGGGATATTTAAGGAGCTGACCAGTCACACTACACAATTGCTCGAGCGTCATGTATTAATCAGCCTCCTGCGATGCCGGGCCAATCATGGTATTATTGCTTTGTCCTATCAGCGTACGGAATTCTCATAATCCACAATTGTGGCACGCCTATGTGCTGTCCCTCCTGCCCCAGGTCCGCCCATATTAGCTGGTTGTAGCGGTGTGTAAATGAGGTAAGCTAAGCTACAGATGGCTACTTGAGACACCCGGCGATGTATCTAGCTGTAGATGTAACGTAGCGTAGCGCACCTTGTGGCGGCGTGTAAAGGTGGTGCGTTTCCCGTTTGTAACCGTTTGGGCGTGCTCGTGCACGTGAAGTAGCGGGTTGTATCCATCCTGTTGTAGCGGCGTGTAAAGGTACCCGAAGAGTTTTAGTTGTATCCATGGTGAGAAAGGGGCAGACTCTAGAGATGTTCTTCAGGTGCAAGCAACAAGAGCGGGCGAGAGATAGAAGATGAAGGAAAGATTAGTGTTCCCCCAAGGAACTTATCTAGATGCATGGTGATACTTTGAACCCCCAGGTGCTTCATACATTGACCTATGAAAACTGAAAATGAACTTTGTTTTCTCACAAAAATGTTCTTTTAGCCTCAATGTTTTTATTTTCACTTGGGCAACAGGATAAATTGGAACCTAAAATTTGTTGGGCAATTTCCCTTGAGTACTCCGATGCCTCATTTGTGGTGGAATACCACTGTTTGGGTGCACGGCAGGGCTCTGATGGGAGGAAGTGACATTTTGGAACACAGATTTTGATGGCATGGTCTATGGGTGTCATGTCCTGTTTGGAGAGTCCCTGTGTGCCTAAACAGTGGAAACCCCCCACAAGTGATCACATTTTGCCACTACCACGAGGAGCCCTGGTGACTCAGCCAGTGACATCACCACTCACCTGTGGCAGTCTCTGACTGCTGCGGGTGACGTCACTCCCTGAGTCCCTGCGGTCAGTGTGATTGCAGACTCTGCTCTGAGAGGACGCTTATTCTCTCCCTGCAGACTCTGGATGCAGGATTGTGGAGGGTTATGTGGGAGTAATAAAGATGTTGAGATATGTTTGTTTTTTGTTCTAATAAAATTATTTTTCTCTGAGTGTTGTGTATTATTTACTAATAACTAGAGATTCTTAATGGCTAACACTGGCCCGACATTATGAATCTTGGGTTTTGTGCCAGCTGTCAATATAAAGCTGGCATTAACCCTTTTATTACCCAGTTTGCCACCGGCACTAGAGCAACTAAAAGAGTCAGGGTACATCACCAGAAAATGGTGCCTCTAATGAATGCTGTGGACTGCAATTCACAGCATTGGGGGCCCACAATGTGTGGGCCTTTCCACGCTGAGGGTTACTGCCCCGAGCTGCCAAGTTGTATCTGGCTGGCAAGCAAAAATACGGTGAAACTCCAGGTCGTTTTTTTATTTGTAGAAATAATAAAAAAAAAGATGTGGGGCTTTGCTGTATTTTTGATTGTCAGCCAAGTGCAACTTGGCAGCTACAGACTGCCACCCACCTCCAGCTGCCTAGTTGTACCTGGCTGGCAACCAAAAATACAGCGAAGCCCGACAGTTTTTTTGGGGAAAAAAATTTGTATTTTTGGTTGCCAGCCAGGTACAACTAGGCAGCTGGGGACTGGAGTCCTCAGCATGGAGAGGCCCAAGCATTCTGGGCCTCCCATGCTGTAAACTGCAGTCCGCAGCCACCCAACGTAATAGCACATTTATTGAAGCGCCATTTTCTGGTACTGTACCAAGGCTCTTCCAGTTTCCCTGATGCCGGTGGCAAACTGGGTAATAAATGGGTTAATGCTAGCTTTTTTGATGGCAGCTAGCACTAAGCCCGAGATTCATAATGTCGGGCCAATGTTAGACCCAGCCAATTAGGAATCTCTAGTAAATAGTAATAAAATACACCAGTCAGAGAAAAATCTTTTTATTAGAAAAAAAAGCAAACACAAATTTAGACTCCATCTTTATTACTCCAGACCCTCCAATGTAGTCCACAATGATGGTTCCATGATGCTCGATCATCTCTGCTACATCCAGACACTGCAGCATGGGATCAAGTGTCCTCTTGTAGTCTCTGGGGTCATAGTGATGGTGCACTGTATGGCAGATCATTGCCATACAGTGCACCTTCACTCTGACCCCAGAGACTACAAGAGGACACTTGATCCCTTGCTGCAGTGTCTGGAGCTACACTGATAGTGCACTGTATGGCAATGACCTGCCATACAGTTCTCCATCACTGTAACCCCAGAGACCACAGCAAAGAAAGAATAAAGTGTCATCTTGTTGTAGTCTCTGGGGTCACAGTGATGGTGCACTGTATGGCAATGGTCTGCCATACAGTACTCCATCAGTGTGACAAACCCAAGTCCCAGAGATCACGTGATCTCTGAAGCTTGGGTAAAGTGCCAGGATGTTGTCATGGCAATGTTGGTTGCCATGGCAATCTCAGGTTACCATGGTGATCAGCCCATCACAATTTCATTACGATGGCCAATCACCGCGAGGAGAGGTAAGAGACCCTGCACTCCCTCTCCCTGGATCCTAAGTGCTGTGATGGGTAAGATCACAGCACTTAGGGGGTGGCACAGAGGCAGGGCACAGCGACCACACAGATCGCTGTGCCCTGGCTGTCACATCGCTCCTCTGCAGCCTCATCTCCATGCAGGGAGATGAGGCAGTGGATGAGCAGGGGGCAGTGGTGGCAGGTGGGCGGAGGGCACAGGAGGGGGATCAGGAATGGAGGGGAGTGGAAGGAGGAAGTGGGACAGTGGGCACAAGAAGTGAATAAAGCGTGCAGAGGAGCAGGCACAGCAGGAGGGGAGCAGACACACACGGAGAGCTGAAGGAGGAAGAGGGGAAGGCGGCACGGGTCCTTCACCGCTGCCAGCTGTCACATCGCTCCTCCGCAGCCTGGTCTGTCTGCATTGAGTTCTGGCTGTGGATGAGTAGTGGGCACACACAGCCTGCACCGCTGCCATACTTGGGCTGGTGGGAGTGTTCAACAGCCAATCACAGCGATTGTGGGGGCGGAATCCATCCCCTCTGACATCAAACTCCAGTATTTTGGGATAAGAATCACAGAAAACTGGGATGCGATAGTGGTTTCCACGGCAACAGTGTCGCGATTGCGCCATGACATTGTGGAACGTCAAAGATTGTGAAGGGGTTAATTCCATTCAGTGCTGAAGGGGTTAAGGTTCCTTTTCTATCTTGCTGTGATTAACTTGTAGTTGTAATCTCAACTGGTGCTATTCCTGTCCACTACTCAGCTGGTGCCACTCCTTACTCCCTCCTATGCTGGCTATAGTTCATTCTATGCTGACCTGTGAAGGAGCTGTCTTTTTGAGAAATGATGCTGATCTTTCCAGTAGATGCGATGGATTCCATATCTAAGGAAGAATTGGATTGCTTTTTTGCCTCTCTCACTTGATTGCCTCCCTTTCCTTGTGTTTTCTTTACATTATTAGTAAGACTAGTGTCTTGCTGGCCTGCTCACTGGACAGGGTTAGTCCAGGGTCATCCAGGACCTTTATGCATGATCTTACATGGGGGAAGGACCCATCTAGGGATGTTAGGGAGCTCAGGGATCAACCTCAGTTGAGTGAGGTGGTGACCCCTCTATCATCATGGCCTTCCTTTACAACTCCCTTGGAGCACCCTTCCTGTTGAGCTGCATGCCCAGCGTCCCCTGGCCCCAGCAGGACATTATAGCCTCCTCAAATTTTTTCAGGATATTCACATGGATCCCGTCGCTGCTCTTGCTGATCACTTATAGTGTCTTTCTCTAGATCTGGGGTCTGAGTTTTTGCATCAGCAGCAGCAGTCCTCAGGTCTGTTGACAGCCAACCAGGCTGAACCGGAACCCAAGGTGTCTCTCCGGATAGATTCCCTGGAGGCCATGATAAGTTTGTGGTTTTCCATAAGGCTTGTGAGCGTTATTTGAAGCTTCGCTCACGTTCTTCTAGGGGTGAGGAACAGCAGGTAGGGATTATTATCTCCCTCTGGCAATGGGATCCTCAATCCTGGACCTTTTCTCTTCCTACCGGACTCTCAGTCCACTCCAGTCGGTTAAAGGGTTTTTGGCGGTTCTGGGTATCATCTATGATGATCCTGACCAGGTCTCTCTTGCCAAGTGAAAGCTATGTTAGCTCCAGCATGGGGACTGGCCAGTAGAGTAGATTTGCTCAGAGTTTCGTATATGGGCTACTGACACCAGGTGTAACGACCCTGCTCTAACAAGCCATTTTTGTTAGGGTCTGTCAAGATTAAAGGACGCAGTGGTGTTATAGGATACCCCTGAGTCTTTACACGGCGCTATGGCCCCTTTTATATGGACTGATAGACGTCTTAGGGTTAGACCCATGTTGACATTGCCGCAGTGGTGCTCCCTAGGGTGAATTCCCACCCAGTGGCGGACCTTCAGCCTGGCGGGCCCTGGTGCAGCTGTAGGTGGGGGGGGGTTTGGGGGGGCATGCTAGCAGCTGTAGGTGAGGAGCGGGGGGGGGGGGGTGCTAGCAGGGGGCTTTGCGTGCGGCGCCTACCTGCGGCCGGGCCGCGCATTGCAGGTCTGGGAGACGGGGCTGCACTGCAGAGGAGAGGAGGGGCGAGAACAGCCAAGGGAAGCAGGAAGCTTCCCTCAGTTAACCTCCTCTCCTCTGACACAGGGTCGCGGGGGGCCCCCTACAGGTGCTTGAGGGGCCCCCTACCTAGTCGGGGCCCTGGTGCAGCTGAACCAGCTGCACCACGGTAGGTTCGCCCCTGGTCCCACCCATGTGCACTGATGAACTCATGCAGTTAAGAGGGGCTTCTCCTCAGTCGGGCTCTGGTGGTACGTTGTAAGACAGGGATGTGATTCTTTTGCAATGAATATTTTCACCTTAACCATCGGCATACTACTGATCCCAGGTTGTGCGAAACATTACATCCTGGGCGTATATATTTCTTCCCATGTGCATCTCGGTTTATCTTATCGGCAGAGGTGGTCTTTGTATGAAAACTGTTGGATAGTGTTGCAGGAGCCAATATGGTGGATCCTCTGATTGCGCGGTCCCACAGTTCTCCTGTATTGTGTTGGAGACGTCCATTCCAGTATTTGCTATGGACTCTGCGCCTCTAAGACTTAGTCAGGGGGATTTGCATAATATCAACCCTGCATAGGCTCTTCACAAGGAGCTTCTTTCCTGCCACCTCCTTGAAAGTCTTCACACCCCTATTGTATTGGCCCTTCCTTGGTGGATTATGCACCATCCTGTTATTGACTGACAGTCCAGATGTAGGTGAAGTGAAACAGAGGTATGATGTATTAGTTAGCACCCAGCCGGGCAAGTCTTGTTATATGATGTATTGTGTGGGATCTGGGTGGCTTACAATAAAAGCCTTATGTTCCCTGTATATAGACTGTTTGGGTCTGTGTCACTGCCATACCGCACTATAACGCCCCAAGGTGTTACGGTTCAGAAGAAAGGATGTGGGTACCAGCATGTTAATGCCAGTAGGGTGGTGCATTCCTGTCATGCGTCTTATCCGGACAAACCTGGCCCTGAGGGTGCAGAGGCCGCTCATAGAGGGAGGAGTACTGTCACAAGTGCATCATGGCCTGATGTGATCGTGGGGGGATCTGGGGTCAGAAGGCCACAGCATGTAGTTGATCACAGATCCTCTTTACAGCCCACTTGTCGTTTATCCTGAGTAAGGATGCCGTTACACACAGCGATGTTCCAGCGATTCCGACAACGACCAGGATCACTGGAACATCGCTGTGTGGTCGCTGGGGAGCTGTCAAGCAGGCAGATCTCCTCAGCGACCAGGGACCAGGAAGCCGACCTCCACATCGCTGGGTAAGCGAGAGAAGGCTGGTAACTAAGGTACACATCGGGTAACTAAGCACAGCGTTGTCCTAGTTACCCCCTGTGTATCTTGGTTACCAGCCTTCTCCCGCTTACAGGCTTGTAACCAGGGTACACAGCGGGTAACTAGGACTGCGCTGTGCTTGGTTACCCGGTGTGTACCCTGGTTACACATCGGGCGTGCTCTGAACCCGGCCACGCAGTGCACGCTGGGACATGTAGTCTTATTACGCGGCCGGGTGCATGCCACTATGGCTACAGCTGGTGGCAGTGCCGCTGCCCGCGATGGCTCCCTGCATTTTCGGGACGCCGATGCATGCTGCACAGTGGGAGACCAACGAGCAAAAAATGGTCCTGATTGTTGTGTAACGATCAGCGACCTTGCAGCAGGGGCCCCGTCACTGCTGCTTTTCACACACAGCGATATAGCTAGCGAGATCGCTGTGTGTGACGTACGCCTAAGAGCTTATTTAATTCTATTTGGTGCTGAAGTGTTTAAGGTTCCTGTCTATCCTGCTGTGATTCACAAGTAGTAGTTATCTCAGGTTGTGGCCAGTAGTGCAAAAGAAAAACGTTCCTCCTTATATGGCCATGGTATCCATATCTCCTTCTTTCCCAATGTGTTGCCATCCTGCCATCAAGTGTCTCCTCCTTCCCTCATATATTTCCATCCTGCCCCCATGTGTCTACTTCCCCCATATATTTCAATTGTACCCCATGTGTATCCTTTTTTCTCCATGTCTCTCCTTCCTGCCCCTATGTGTGTTTATTCTGCCCTACGGATCTCCTTCTTCCCCATGTTTCCATCCTGGCCCCATGTGTTTCCTTCTTCCATCCTGTCTCCATGTGTCTCCTTCTTCCCTCACACATTGTCATCCTGCTCCATGTGTCTCCTTCCCCATATGTTTCCATCCTGCCCCCCTGTGTCTTCCTCTTCCCCCACACATCTCCTTCCTGCCCCTATGTGTCTCCATCCTGCCCCTATGTGTCTCCATTCTGCCACCATATATTTCCATCCATATGTATCCTTCTTACCCCATGGGTCTCCGTTTTCCCCATGTGTGTCCTTCTCCCGTGTTTTTTCATCCTGCCCCATGTGTCTCCTTCTTCCCAATGTGTCTCCTTCTTCCTCATGTGCCTCCTTCTTCCCCCATGTGTCTCCTTCTTCCTCTATATGTTTCCTTCTTCCCCATGTATCTCCTTCTTCTTCCCCATGTGTCTCCTTCTTCTTCCCCATGTGTCTCCTTCTTCTTCCCCATGTGTCTCCTTTTTCTTCCCCCATGTGTGTCCTTCTTTCCCCATGTGTCTCCTTCTTCCGCCATGTGTCTCCTTCTTCCCCCATGTGTCTCCTTCTTCCCCCATGTGTGTCTCTCCCCCATGTGTCTCCTTCCCCATATGTGTCCTTCATCGCCCATGTGTCTCCTCCTTTTTCCCCCATGTGTCTCCTTTTTCCCCCATGTGTCTCCTTCTTCCCCATGTGTCCCCTTCTTCCCCATGTGTCCCCTTCTTCCCTCATGTGTCCCCTTCTTCCTTCATGTGTCTCCTGCTTCCCCATGTGTCTCCTTCTTTCTCCATGTGTCTCCTTCTTCTTTCTCCATGTGTCTACTTCTTCCCCCATTTGTCTCCTTCTTCCCCCATGTGTCTCCTTCTTTACCCATGTGTCTCCTTCTTTCTCCATGTGTCTCCTTCTTCCCCCATGTGTCTCCTTCTTCTTCCCCCATGTGTCTCCTTCCCCATGTGTCTCCTTCTTCTTTCTCCATGTGTCTCCTTCACCTCCCTTGTGTCTCCTTCTTCTTCCCCCATGTGTGTCCTTCTTCCCCCATGTGTTTCCTTCCCCATATGTGTCCTTCTTCGCCCATGTGTCTCCTTCTTTCTCCATGTGTCTCCTTCTTCACGCATGTGTTTCCTTCTTCACCCATGTGTCTCCTTCTTCTTCCCCCATGTGTGTCCTTCTTCCCCCATGTGTATCCTTCTTCCCCCATGTGTTTCCTTTCCCATATGTGTCCTTCATCGCCCATGTGTCTCCTTCTTTCTCCATGTGTCTCCTTCTTCACGCATGTGTCTCCTTCTTTCCCCATGTGTGTCCTTCTTACCCCATGTGTTTCCTTCTTCCCCCATGTGTTTCCTTCTTCCCCCATGTGTTTCCTTCTTCCCCTATGTGTTTCCTTCTTCCCCCATGTGTGTCCTTCTTCACCCATGTGTGTCCTTCCCCCATGTGTTTCCTTCTTCCTCCATGTGTTTCCTCTTCCCCATGTGTTTCCTTCTTCCCCCATGTGTGTCCTTCTTCACCCATGTGTGTCCTTCCCCCATGTGTTTCCTCTTCCCCCATGTGTTTCCTTCTTCCCCCATGTGTGTCCTTCCCCCATGTGTTTCCTTCTTCCCCCATGTGTTTCCTTCTTCCCTCATGTGTTTTCTTCTTCCCCCATGTGTGTCCTTCTTCCCCCATGTGTGTCCTTCTTCCCCCATGTGTGTCCTTCTTCCCCCATGTGTGTCCTTCTTCCCCCATGTGTTTTCTTCTTCCCTCATGTGTTTCCTTCTTCCCCCATGTGTTTTCTTCTTCCACCATGTGTGTCCTTCTTCCCCCATGTGTTTTCTTCTTCCCCCATGTGTTTCCTTCTTCCCCCATGTGTTTTCTTCTTCCACCATGTGTTTCCTTCTTCCCCCATGTGTGTCCTTCTTCCCCCATGTGTGTCCTTCTTCCCCCATGTGTTTTCTTCTTCCCCCATGTGTCTCCTTCTTCCCCCATGTGTCTCCTTCTTCTTCCCCCATGTGTGTCCTTCCCCCATGTGTTTCCTTCTTCCCCCATGTGTGTCCGTCTTCCCCCATGTGTTTCCTTCTTCCTCCATGTGTTTCCTTCTTCCCCCATGTGTGTCCTTCCCCCATGTGTTTCCTTCTTCCCCCATGTGTTTCCTTCTTCCCCCATGTGTTTCCTTCTTCCCCCATGTATTTTCTTCTTCCCCCATGTGTTTTCTTCTTCCCTCATGTGTTTCCTTCTTCCCCCATGTGTGTCCTTCCCCCATGTATTTCCTTCTTCCCCCATGTGTGTCCTTCTTCCCCCATGTGTGTCCTTCCCCCATGTGTTTTCCTTCTTCCCCTATGTGTGTCCTTCCCCCATGTGTTTCCTTCTTCCCCCATGTGTTTTCTTCTTCCCCCATGTGTGTCCTTCCCCCATGTGTTTCCTTCTTCCCCCATGTATTTCCTTCTTCCCCATGTGTTTCCTTCTTCCCCCATGTGTGTCCTTCTTCCCCCATGTGTGTCCTTCTTCCCCCATGTGTTTCCTTCTTCCCCCATGTGTTTCCTTCTTCCCCATGTGTTTCCTTCTTCCCCCATGTGTGTCCTTCCCCCATGTATTTCCTTCTTCCCCCATGTGTGTCCTTCCCCCATGTATTTCCTTCTTCCCCCATGTGTGTCCTTCTTCCCCCATGTGTGTCCTTCCCCCATGTGTTTCCTTCTTCCCCTATGTGTGTCCTTCCCCCATGTGTTTCCTTCTTCCCCCATGTGTTTTCTTCTTCCCCCATGTGTGTCCTTCCCCCATGTGTTTCCTTCTTCCCCCATGTATTTCCTTCTTCCCCATGTGTTTCCTTCTTCCCCCATGTGTGTCCTTCTTCCCCCATGTGTGTCCTTCTTCCCCCATGTGTTTCCTTCTTCCCCCATGTGTTTCCTTCTTCCCCATGTGTTTCCTTCTTCCCCCATGTGTGTCCTTCTTCCCCATGTGTTTCTTCTTCTTCCCCCATGTGTTTCCTTCTTCCCCCATGTGTTTTCTTCTTCCCCCATGTGTTTCCTTCTTCCCCCATGTGTTTTCTTCTTCCCCCATGTGTTTCCTTCTTCCCCCATGTGTGTCCTTCTTCCCCCATGTGTTTTCTTCTTCCCCCATGTGTTTCCTTCTTCCCCCATGTGTGTATTTCTTCTTCCATGTGCCTCTTCCCCATTAGATTTCCATTCTGGCCCCATTTTTCAGTCCCCATATTGCGGCTTGCAGTACAAGGAAAAGTGATGTCATTTGGCGGCAACCCATGCACTGATCTCAGCTGCCAGCCTCTGATTGGCTGGTGGCAGTTAACTATTCCAGGGCCGGCAGGAAGCAATGTATTCCGACTCAATGTGAGTCTGCATGTTCAGCTGAATACAGAACCTGCTGAATCCTCCCCCTGGGGCCCAGTGAGTGGAAGGAGAAAAAAGAGGGGGCCCGATTCTGACTTCCCTTCTTGCTTCTGTTCACCTGAACAGCTGAAGACTTAGAGGAAGAGGGGGTAGAGGACCACCCGTAGGCCCTCCCAAATGTATGAGTGAGGCCACATGATGTGCAGAGCTGACCTCCCCTGGGCTGGGAGGCCGGTTACCTTTACGTGGCTCTGAGCATCCTGCTAACCCTGGTGTCACTGCAGGGCTGGTCTGGACTGAGCAGGGAGATCAGCACCCATTCAGGTGATGTCCTGATTGGGGCGGGGCTTCTCCTCAGGTGATGTCCTGATTGGGGTGGGGCTTCTCCTCAGGTGATGTCCTGATTGGGGCGGGGCTTCTCCTCAGGTGATGTCC
Organism: Allobates femoralis; assembly: GCA_033576535.1. Lineage (NCBI taxonomy): Eukaryota > Metazoa > Chordata > Amphibia > Anura > Aromobatidae > Allobates > Allobates femoralis. The sequence goes on from JARQOC010000005.1 coordinate 572,990,052, forward strand.
TGATTGGGGTGGGGCTTCTCCTCAGGTGATGTCCTGATTGGGGCGGGGCTTCTCCTCAGGTGATGTCCTGATTAGGTCGGGGCTTCTCCTCAGGTGATGTCCTGATTGGGGAGGGGCTTCTCCTCAGGTGATGTCCTGATTGGGGCGGGGCTTCTCCTCAGGTGATGTCCTGATTGGGGCGGGGCTTCTCCTCAGGTGATGTCCTGATTGGGTGGGGCTTCTCCTCAGGTGATGTCCTGATTGGGGTGGGGCTTCTCCTCAGGTGATGTCCTGATTGGGGTGGGGCTTCTCCTCTGGTGATGTCCTGATTGGGGCGGGGCTTTTCCTCAGGTGATGTCCTGATTGGGGTGGGGCTTCTCCTCAGGTGATGTCCTGATTGGGGCGGGCTTCACCTCAGGTGATGTCCTGATTGGGGTGGGGCTTCTCCTCAGGTGATGTCCTGATTGGGGTGGGGCTTCTCCTCAGGTGATGTCCTGATTAGGTCGGGGCTTCTCCTCTGGTGATGTCCTGATTGGGGCGGGGCTTTTCCTCAGGTGATGTCCTGATTGGGGCGGGGCTTCCCCTCAGGTGATGTCCTGATTGGGGTGGGGCTTCTCCTCAGGTGATGTCCTGATTGGGGTGGGGCTTCTCCTCAGGTGATGTCCTGATTGGGGCAGGGCTTCTCCTCTGGTGATGTCCTGATTGGGGCGGGGCTTTTCCTCAGGTGATGTCCTGATTGGGGTGGGGCTTCTCCTCAGGTGATGTCCTGATTGGGGTGGGGCTTCTCCTCAGGTGATGTCTTGATTGGGGCGGGGCTTCTCCTCAGGTGATGTCCTGATTGGGTGGGGCTTCTTCTCAGGTGATGTCCTGATTGGGGCGGGGCTTCTCCTGACGTGATGTCCTGATTGGGGTGGGGCTTCTCCTTAGGTGATGTCCTGATTGGGGCGGGCCTTTTCCTCAGGTGATGTCCTAATTGGGGTGGGGCTTCTCCTCAGGTGATGTCCTGATTGGGGCGGGGCTTTTCCTCAGGTGATGTCCTGATTGGGGTGGGGCTTCTCCTCAGGTGATGTCCTGATTGGGGTGGGGCTTCTCCTCAGGTGATGTCCTGATTGGGGCGGGGCTTCTCCTCAGGTGATGTCCTGATTGGGGTGGGGCTTCTCCTCAGGTGATGTCCTGATTGGGGCGGGGCTTTTCCTCAGGTGATGTCCTAATTGGGGCGGGGCTTCTCCTCAGGTGATGTCCTGATTGGGGTGGGGCTTCTCCTCAGGTGATGTCCTGATTGGGTGGGGCTTCTCCTCAGGTGATGTCCTGATTGGGGCGGGGCTTCTCCTCAGGTGATGTCCTGATTGGGGCGGGGCTTCTCCTCAGGTGATGTCCTGATTAGGTCAGGGCTTCTCCTCTGGTGATGTCCTGATTGGGGCAGGGCTTTTCCTCAGGTGATGTCCTGATTGGGGCGGGGCTTCTCCTCAGGTGATGTCCTGATTGGGGTGGGGCTTCTCCTCAGGTGATGTCCTGATTAGGTCGGGTTTCTCCTCTGGTGATGTCCTGATTGGGGCGGGGCTTTTCCTCAGTGATGTCCTGATTGGGGCGGGGCTTTTCCTCAGGTGATGTCCTGATTGGGGCGGGGCTTTTCCTCAGGTGATGTCCTGATTGGGGTGGGGCTTCTCCTCAGGTGATGTCCGGATTGGGGTGGGGCTTCTCCTCAGGTGATGTCTTCATTGGGGTGGGGCTTCTCCTCAGGTGATGTCCTCATTGGGGTGGGGCTTCTCCTCAGGTGATGTCCTGATTGGGGCGGGGCTTCTCCTCAGCTGATGACCTGATTGGGGCGGGGATTCTCCTCAGGTGATGTCCTGATTGGGGCGGGGCTTCTCCTCAGGTGATGTCCTGATTAGGTCGGGGCTTCTCCTCTGGTGATGTCCTGATTGGGGCGGGGCTCTTCCTCAGGTGATGTCCTGATTGGGGCGGGCCTTTTCCTCAGGTGATGTCCTGATTGGGGGGGGCTTCTCCTCTGGTGATGTCCTGATTGGGGCGGGGCTTTTCCTCAGGTGATGTCCTGATTGGGGCGGGGCTTCTCCTCAGGTGATGTCCTGATTGGGGTGGGGCTTCTCCTCAGGTGATGTCCTGATTGGGGTGGGGCTTCTCCTCAGGTGATGTCCTGATTGGGTGGGGCTTCTCCTCAGGTGATGTCCTGATTTGGGGCGGGGCTTCTCCTCAGGTGATGTCCTGATTAGGTCGGGGCTTCTCCTCTGGTGATGTCCTGATTGGGGCGGGGCTTCTTCCCAGGTGATGTCCTGATTAGGGGGGAAGCTTTTTTTCAGGTGATGTCCTGATTGGGGCGGGGCTTCAACTCGGGTGATGTCCTGATTGGGGCGGGGCTTCTTCCCAGGTGATGTCCTGATTAGGGGGGAAGCTTCTCTTCAGGTGATGTCCTGATTGGGGTGGGGCTTCTCCTCAGGTGATGTCCTGATTGGGGCGGGGCTCCTCAGGTGATGTCCTGATTGGGGTGGGGCTTCTCCTCAGGTGATGTCCTGATTGGGGTGGGGCTTCTCCTCAGGTGATGTCCTGATTGGGGCGGGGCTTCTCCTCAGGTGATGTCCTGATTAGTTCGGGGCTTCTCCTCTGGTGATGTCCTGATTGGGGTGGGGCTTCTCCTCAGGTGATGTCCTGATTGGGGTGGGGCTTCTCCTCAGGTGATGTCCTGATTGGGGTGGGGCTTCTCCTCAGGTGATGTCCTCATTGGGGTGGGGCTTCTCCTCAGGTGATGTCCTGATTGGGGTGGGGCTTCTCCTCAGGTGATGTCCTGATTGGGGCGGGGGCTTTCCCTCAGGTGATGTCCTGATTGGGGGCGGGGCTTCTCCTCAGGTGATGTCCTGATTGGGGTGGGGATTCTCCTCAGGTGATGTCCTGATTGGGGCGGGGCTTCTCTTCAGGTGATGTCCTGATTGGGGCGGAGCTTTTCTTCAGGTGATGTCCTGATTGGGGTGGGGCTTCAACTCAGGTGATGTCCTGATTGGGGTGGGGCTTCTCCTCTGGTGATGTCCTGATTGGGGAGGGGCTTCTCCTCAGGTGATGTCCTGATTGGGGTGGGGCTTCTCCTCAGGTGATGTCCTGATTGGGGTAGGGCTTCTCCTCAGGTGATGTCCTGATTGGGGTGGGGCTTCTCCTCAGGTGATGTCCTGATTGGGGCGGGGCTTCTCCTCAGGTGATGTCCTGATTAAGGTGGGGCTTCTCCTCAGGTGATGTCCTGATTGGGGCGGGGCTTCTCCTCAGGTGATGTCCTGATTAAGGTGGGGCTTCTCCTCAGGTGATGTCCTGATTGGGGTAGGGCTTCTCCTCAGGTGATGTCCTGATTGGGGTGGGGCTTCTTCCCAGGTGATGTCCTGATTAGGGGGGAAGCTTCTCTTCAGGTGATGTCCTGATAGGGGCGGGGCTTCAACTCGGGTGATGTCCTGATTGGGGCGGGGCTTCTTCCCAGGTGATGTCCTGATTAGGGGGGAAGCTTCTCTTCAGGTGATGTCCTGATTGGGGTGGGGCTTCTCCTCAGGTGATGTCCTGATTGGGGCGGGGCTTCAACTCAGGTGATGTCCTGATTTGGGTGGGGCTTCTCCCCATGTGATGTCCTGATTGGGGCAAGGCTTCTCCTCAGGTATTGTCCTGATTGGGGTGGGGCTTCTCCTCAGGTGATGTCCTGATTGGGGTGGGGCTTCTCCTCAGGTGATGTCCTGATTGGGGTGGGGCTTCTCTTCAGGTGATGTCCTGATTGGGGTGGGGCTTCTCCTCAGGTGATGTCCTGATTGGGGTGGGGCTTCAACTCAGGTGATGTCCTGGTTGGGGTGGGGCTTCTCCCCATGTGATGTCCTGATTGGGGCGGGGCTTCTTCCCAGGTGATGTCCTGATTAGGGGGGAAGCTTTTTTTCAGGTGATGTCCTGATTGGGGTGGGGCTTCTCCTCAGGTGATGTCCTGATTGGGGTGGGGCTTCTCCTCAGGTGATGTCCTGATTGGGGTGGGGCTTCTCCTCAGGTATTGTCCTGATTGGGGCGAGGCTTCTCCTCAGGTGATGTCCTGATTGGGGCGGGGCTTCTTCCCAGGTGATGTCCTGATTAGGGGGGAAGCTTTTTTTCAGGTGATGTCCTGATTGGGGTGGGGCTTCTCCTCAGGTGATGTCCTGATTGGGGCAGATCTCCTCAGGTGATGTCCTGATTGGGGTGGGGCTTCTCCTCAGGTGATGTCCTGATTGGGGTGGGGCTTCTCTTCAGGTGATGTCTTGATTTGGGCGGGGCTTCTCAGGTGATGTCCTGATTGGGGTGGGGCTTCTCCTCAGGTTATGTCCTGATTGGGGTGGGGCTTCTCCTCAGGTGATGTCCTGATTGGGGATGGGGCTTCTCCTCAGGTGATGTCCTGATTAGTTCGGGGCTTCTCCTCTGGTGATGTCCTGATTGGGGCGGGGCTTTTCCTCAGGTGATGTCCTGATTGTGGCGGGGCTTCTCCTCAGGTGATGTCCTGATTGGGGTGGGGCTTCTCCTCAGGTGATGTCCTGATTAGGTTGGGGCTTCTCCTCTGGTGATGTCCTGATTGGGGCGGGGCTTTTCCTCAGGTGATGTCCTGATTGGGGTGGGGCTTCTCCTCAGGTGATGTCCTGATTGGGGCGGGCTTCTCCTCAGGTGATGTCCTGATTGGGGTGGAGCTTCTCCTCAGGTGATGTCCTGATTGGGGTGGAGCTTCTTATTTGAGGTCCTGATTGGGGCAGGGCTTCTCCTCAGGTGATGTCCTGATTGGGGTGAGGCTTCTCTTCAGGTGAAGTCCTGATTGGGGCGGGTCTGCTCCTCAGGTGATGTCCTGATTGGGGTGGGGCTTCTCCTCAGGTGATGTCCTGATTGGGGTGGAGCTTCTCCTCAGGTGATGTCCTGATTGGGGCGGGGCCTCTCCCCAGGTGATGTCCTGATTTGGGCGGGGCTTCTCCTCAGGTGATTTCCTGATTGGGGTGGGGCTTCTCCTCAGGTGATGTCCTGATTGGGGCGGGGCCTCTCCCCAGGTGATGTCCTGATTTGGGTGGGGCTTCTCCTCAGGTGATGTCCTGATTGGGGTGGGGCTTCTCCTCAGGTGATGTCCAGATTGGGGCGAAGCTTTTCTTCAGGTGATGTCCTGATTGGGGTGGGGCTTCTCCTCAGGTGATGTCCTGATTGGGACAGGGCTTCTCTTCAGGTGATGTCCTGATTGGGGCGGGGCTTTCCTTCTGATGATGAGTTGTTTGGTGACCTTATACTGCTGCTCTCCTGGTAGAGACACTGGAAGGAGCTGCTGTATTAATGCTGATTGTGTCATAGCTGAGGTGATGAGTTTCCCAGGATCATCCATTACAATAACTGGAGACAAACTGCTAAGTCATTATGAGACCATAAAGGGGACGTCCTCTACTGGACACCATCAGCTTCATTCAGGGCCTCATAAAGAGATAGATACAATGAATGCTCACCTCCTGTAGGGCCCCAATGTCAGCATGCTGCCCCCAACAGGTGACCAACGACCACTGCAGCCAATCAGAGGCCGCTGACCATCTGCAGCCAATCAGAGGCCGCTGACCATCTGCAGCGTTTACTAGTTTGTCAGAGCAGCCAATCACCGACTCCTGATTGGCTGCAGCGGTCACTTGATACAACTGGGATAAAACAATATACAGACCCGCCGATAACAAACACCCACTGGAGGAGCACAAAAGTACTGAATAACCTGGATATGTAAATATAGAGCTCTGCTGCCCCCTGGTGGGAACATAGTGAAGGTACAGGACTTCAGTTCCCAGATATGAATATTTCACATGATTGTTTTTACATATATTTCAATCCAGAAAGAAAGTGAAATGCATGGCCATGTAAAATATCTACGCAAAAGAACTATCCAGGCCCAGACTGGCCAAATGCCCAAGCGGGCAAATCCCCAATGGGTTGCAGCACTGCACTGCAAAGAGGGTCGGCAGCCCATTTTTTGGGCACTGGCCCCTTAAAGAGGACCTGTCACCCCCCCCCATACATGATGATCTAATTTCAGCACTGAATGCAGCATGTCTGCTGCATTCAGGCAAGGGGTCCCCCATCCCTTGAGCCCCCTGAACCACGAGATAATTGAATGTAAAAACTTACAATGTGGAGCCAAAGAGGCGGGGCTTAGTGGCTGGAGCCACTTCTCTTCACGGGGTAATTTCACACCCCCTGTATGTATTATCCTCCCTCCTGTCATTCATGGTCCCCTCTCGTGTGCCTGCAGCATGAGAGTTTGGACGCCTGCCCTGCCTCCTGCGGTGACGTCACCACCTTTCCCCGCCCTGCTGCGTGGATAACATGGAGCAGGGCGGGGTTAAGCGGTGACGTCACGGCAGGAGGCGGGGCAGGCGTTCAGCTGTTGTTGATTGTGTTCTGATGTTTAATGAAGTGATTAATGACTCTATCCTTTCCTTTTTCGGATGTTTTATAGTATTCATATACTCATTATAAAGTTTAGGGATGATTCATTATTAGGTGATTTTGATGCGATCATTCCTATATCGATATTTGGGAGATTCATGTGCTTCCTGTATAGAGGTGTATGCTCTCCTTAATATATCTGTGTATTTATGGCTTTTAAACTTCAGATAGTTCTTTAATTGTGACTTTGGTATCTACGATGTTGGGTTATTAGGGATCCTTGTGTCTTCCCACCTTGATATCAAATAAAGAATTTTATCATGTAACAAACATCGAAATAAGTTTGAATAGTGATGAATGAATATTTCGCTTGTTCTGGGTATCCATAGTATCTCGGGTTAAGCAGGAGATGTGAAACCAGGCGAGCACTCAGAGGCGCCGACATCACCCCTTTACATTAGGCGACGCAGGGGCGATATCGTCGCCGAAAGGCATGCCCCTACGTCGCCTAAGACATCGGCGGGTGTGACTGCACCCTCACACTACCTAACACCTCTCCATGGATCACTTTTCTTCTTTGCAAACGTGTTCTTAATCTTCATAATTGGAGCTATCATTTACTTTAATAATGTCTGTCAGGAAAGTATAAATGTTTCATTATGGTAAGAGGTTGGAAAATCAGCCGAAACCTATACATAAGGCTTTCTCGATCCTGAGGGGCTTCTGTAGATCCAATTCTACATGCAACCCCCCCACTCTCTCTCTCTCTCCCCCTCCCCTATCTGGTATTTACAACCTCAGAGCAATAAATACCTGAAGCAGAGCTAAAGCTTCTATCTGTCCCTCCAAAAAGTTCTTTGTCTTGAAAGATAGTTTTGTGAATGTCAGATTTAAGAAGACCTGTTCATGCCACAAACACATAATTCATATTTTTAGATGACTCACATTTTTGCACATTTAATGATATGTCTTGTATATCTATGTAACGCTCAGGAACCTGGGAAATGAGTTCTGGCTTTCTGAACATCATAAATATGTCATATTTGGTATCAATATTCTCAGAATTAAATGAACGTAAATGTGGCTGATTTCACCCTGGGGCACGGACACAGCAAGACCCTATCGCTGTGTGGAGGAATCATACCTTTCTGGGGAGGCGCCCCCCCAACGGATCTAAGTTGTCACCGCGTGGCTAGGTCTGGCAATTTCTTATTTTATTCCTTTTATTTTTATAACTCTTTATTCCTATCTGTACATTGTCTCTTATGTAATATCTTGTATATTTTTTATAAGCACTGCCACTTTGGGAGTAAAATATTATAATTTACTAGTTTTGTTCTTCATGTTCTATGAAGATCTGACACGTAACCCCGCTTTTACACGTTACCAGAGCAGGTGACCGATCCAACTGAAAGAGATCGGTGGTGGCAGCATAACGTTTTGTATTTATGTGATATTGAGGGCCTGAGGGTGACTGGATCGAGGTATATATACGTTCCTGGCAGGAACTGGTGGTATATATATATATCCTGTCACATCACGTGTCGCAGTAGACAACATAAATTAGGGCAGCTGGGCTCCTTTCTTATCCTCTGGCAATACCGGATTTGGCAAGCAGGATCAGGGGGCGCCAGAGAGCTGCAGGTCCTGACTAAGTCTTCATGACAATGTCGCTCTTTTATAAATGATTCTTGGTTTCCCCTCTATGCTTGTCTGTTCTTAGAATAATCCAATGTTTGCGTAGGATTCTTGTGAAATTGTTGTGGTTATCATGATATTCCGTTATAATTGGTGGTTGTTTGATTTGTTCTTCTATGGTAATTGTTGTTGCTGTTTTCCTCCAGTGTTGCAGTAATATTTCTCTGTTTACTTCTGCTATTGTGTTTCTCGCTTCTTCACCTTTCTTTCTCTCATAACCTTTTGCTATGAACTCTTCTTTCATTTCCAACAAGATGGCGGCCCGATTCTAAAGAATGGCTGTAAAGGTACCGTCACACCTTTAACATCGTTTCAGACGTCGTTCAAAAGTGACGCCAGGAACGATGTTGAAACGTGTGAACGCACGATTCAACAATGATAGTTGTTCAAGTCGGAGTTGACCTGTCAACTTCAACTTAAACAACCGGCGGGATCATTCGGTGTGACACCGCAATAGCGATGTCACGGCCGATCCCGTCTATTCGCTGCATTGCAGCGGATCGCTCGCTGGGTTGATCCCAGCCCAGTGAGCGATCGCAGCGCCGTCACCGGCAACAACTTGCCGTTTGACAGCTAGGCTGTGATGTTGGAATCGAGCGCACACTCGCGGCATCGTGCGCTCATGGTGTGATGGGGCATTTAGACTGTTGATCCCTGCTATGATTGGTCTTCCGGTGGGTCGCTCCTGGTCTTTTTGAATCTTTAGATTGTGACAGAATTCTGCAATCTTTGGTGACTTGTTGATAATAAAGGAGTATTTTTTTCTTTTCGGGACGTTTCCGTCCTCTAACACCTTTTCTTGTTGTTTTGTTCTCATATGAGAACAATAGGGGCGACCGCGAATTTGGATACACTGGTCAACCTGTTAAACGAAAGTTGGAACATCCCTATGAAAAACATCACAGGGACAACAGTAACCATGGACGTAGAATTAACCAACAAATATGATCTACTTAAAGAAGTTTCCTGAAGAACCCACAGATCCAAAAACAAGAAGATAACCATACGTTCTTCCACTCGGGACTAGCAAACAAATCAAACTTCAACCCATTATCGGAACAGTCAAGAGCTATGACAACGTTTGAGACGTTAGTCTTACAAGACATTAGAAAAATCTGAAAAATGAACCCTAAGTATATAAGGCGAAACATAACACGAAAAGCGAAAGAGGCCATCATGGACCTACAAAGACACCAAGAAATTATTACCGTATAGACCCGTGTATAAGCCGAGTTTTTCAGCCCAAAAATTGGGCTGAAAAGTCACCCCCTCGGCTTATACACGGGTCTATACGGTATATGGGATTTTTTCCTGTGCTGGGGAGGCTGGAGGAGGCGGGGGGAGGCTGATGAGTGAGCGGCCCCTCACGTGGGGCCGCTCATTAGATATGCACGTCTCCACCCGCCCATCACAGCGGCAGGGGGAGCCGTGCATACAGCCCCCAGATGTATACAGTCAGCCCCCCCAGTGGCACTAGCCCCCCTATCATGGGAAGAGCCCCCCACACTTTGCAGAGCCCCCCACTGCTTTATCTTACCATCCAGGGTCTTCGCCGCGGGTCCTGCGCGCTGTGTTCCGGTCTCACGTGACCCGGCGCGATGACGTCATCCCACTGCGACCGCCGGGTCACATGAGACCGGGAACACAGCGCGCGAGGATGGACACGAGGGCCCGCGGTGAAGAAGACCCTGGATGGTAAGATAAAGCAGCGGAGGGGGCTCTGCAAAGTGTGGGGGGCTCTTCCCATGATGGGGGTGCGAGTGCCACTGGGGCCTGCTGTATACCTCTGGGGCCTGCTGTATACCTCTGGGGCCTGCTGTATAACCTCTGGGGCCTGCTGTATACCTCTGGGGCCTGCTGTATACCTCTGGGGCCTGCTGTATACCTCTGGGGCCTGCTGTATAACCTCTGGGGCCTGCTGTATACCTCTGGGGCCTGCTGTATAACCTCTGGGGCCTGCTGTATACCTCTGGGGCCTGCTGTATACCTCTAGGGCCTGCTGTATAACCTCTGGGGCCTGCTGTATTCCTCTGGGGCCTGCTGTATATACCTCTGGGGCCTGCTGTATATACCTCTGGGGCCTGTTGTATATACCTCTGGGGCCTGCTGTATATACCTCTGGGGCCTGCTGTATATACCTCTGGGGCCTGCTGTATATACCTCTGGGGCCGCTGTATATACCTTTAGGGCTGCTGTATATACCCTTTAGGGCTTCTGTATATACCTTTTAGGGCTGCTGTATATACCTTTTAGGGCTGCTGTATACTACCACTGGGGAGGCTGCTGTATACTACCACTGGGGAGGCTGCTGTATACTACCACTGGGGAGGCCTGTATACCACACTGCTGGGGGCTGTATACCTGTGCTGGGTCCACCCTCGGCTTATACACGAGTCAATAGGTTTTCCCGGGTTTTGGGGGCAAAAGTAGAGGGGTCGGCTTATACACGGGTCGGCTTATACACAAGTATATACGGTATATGGCCAGCAGACAAAGGGAGAGGCATTGTAATATTGGACTCCAAGGACTATCACAAAGAAGCCTTAAGATTGTTGAATGATAATAAAACCTACTTACCTCTCGCACAAGACCCAACTAATAAATACTTGGAAGCACTTGCTAAAAAGGGGAGGAAAATTGGCATCTTAAAAAAGCGAGAATACTCCTTTATTATCAACAAGTCACCAAAGATTGCAGAATTCTGTCACAATTTGAAGATTCATAAAGACTAGGAGCGACCCATCAGGAGACCAATCATAGCAGGGATCAACAGTCTAAATGCCCCATCACACCATCCAACATCGGCTGCGATGTCGGATGTGAGGCCGCGAGTGCGTGCTCGCTTCCGACACCGCAGCCTAGCTGTCAAACGGCAAGATGTTGCCGGTGACGGCGCTGAGATGCTGACGCCGCGATTGCTCGCTGGGCTGGGATCAACCAATCAAGCAATGCAGCGAATAGACGGGATCGGCCGTGACATCGCTATTGCGGTGTCACACCGAATGATCCCGCCGGTTGTTTAAGTTGGAGTTGACACGTCAACTCCGACTTGAACAACTATCATTGTTGAACCGTGCGTTCACATGCTACGATGCAACAACGGTGTCGTTTCAGCATCGTTCCTGACGTCACTTTTGAATGACGTCGGAAACAATGTTGAAAGGTGTGACGGTACCTTTACAGCCATTGTCAAAATACATTGATAGATACCTACAATGGGTTGTGAAACAATTACCAGCATACTTGAAGGACACAGGACATACGCTAGAGATTCTAAAGAAGATTACCTTGAAGAATAACTACACACTGGGAACCCTGGACATAAAATCCCTGTATACAGTTATTGAACACGGGAAAGGTTGTGAAGCAATGAGACACTTCTTACAACAGTCACATACCATGGACCGTAGACAAACAGATTTTATAGGAGAAAGCATCAATTTCATTTTAAGCCACAATTTTTTCAAATATGAAAAGCAATTCTACCAACTGACATGGGGGACCGCGATGGGGACGTGAATCGGGCCGGATTACACTAACCTCTATGCTGGCAAATGGGAAGAGGAAACTATATATAAGGAAGAAGGACTAAGAAAAGGCATAATACTATGGCATCGGTTCATAGACGACATCTTATTTATTTGGGTTGGCTCCAATTCAGAACTATGGGAATTTCTAGAAGACATCAATGAAAATGAATACGGCCTAGAATTCTCAGGTACAGCCAGCACTACCAGTGTCAACTTCCTTGACCTACTGATATTTATTGAGAACAACGAAATATTCACAAAAACATATAAAAAAAACAAACAGATTGCAACAGCTACATTGACATTCAGAGTTGCAACCCTCCACAATGGCTAATAAATATCCCAAAGAGCCAGTTCACAAGGTTACGTAGGAACTGTAGACGACTAGAAAATTACAAAAACGAAGCATTGGAAATAAAAGAAGAGTTCATAGCAAAAGGTTTGTGAGAAAGAAAGGTGAAGAAGCGAGAAACACAATAGCAGAAGTAAACAGAGAAATGTTACTGCAACACCGGAAGAAAACAGCAACAACAATTACCATAGAAGAACAAATCAAACAAGCACCAATTATAACGGAATATCATGATAACCACAACAATTTCACATGAATCCTACGCAAACATTGGATTATTCTAAGACCAGACAAGCATAGAGGCGAAACCTAGAATCATTTATAAAAGAGGGACATCATTAAAGGATATGGTAGCCCCAAGTAGGAAGATTAAGAACACGTCTGCAAAGAAGAAAAGTGATCCATGGAGAGGTGTTAGGTAGTGTAAGAATTGCAGCAGCGGCCAAGCAACAGACACAAGCACAAGACTCAGAACCCAATGGAAAGATTCAAAGGAGATTAATACAGTTAAAATTAGAGAGCAACTAACGTGTTGCACTAAAGGGGCGATATCCGCCATTATATGCTTATGTGGGAGAACATATGTTGGGAGGACAAAACGCGAGAATGAGAGGATGGGTGAGCATGTCCGGGACATTAAGAAGGGTTTCCTAGGCCATCCCTTATCAAAGCATTTCAGAGAGATCCATGGGGCTAAAGACAAAAATATGCCATTTTTTGCAATACAAAGAGTAAAAGAAGATCAAAGAGGAGGAAATGTTATAGAAAAGATGTCGAGATACGAGTGTAAATGGATATATCATATGATCCCTCTCGCCCCAGCAGCCTGAACTGAGAATTAGAGCTACTCGGCTTCTAAAAAGTAAATAAAATAATGCACATGATGACGAAAGAAACCCACAAAGGTTATAAGAACTAAGAAATATTACAAAGTTCCTATAATATGCAAGAAGAGTACGAGTAACACCCCCAACTAGGAACAACACAATACACTTGATTTGAAAGCCTTTAATACATTAAAACAATTTTTACAATAAAATTACGGTAACTTCAGCCTTCAATCATTATCTCAATATTAAAAAGTTTTTATAACTGTAGTATTTTTTCAACATGGACTTTAGTTATTTATATATTTAGATTTTTACATTTTTTAAAATAACCTTCTAAAACATTATTATGCAGCTATATATATACAGTGCCTACAAGTAGTATTCAACCCCCTGCAGATTTAGCTGGTTGACACATACGGAATTAACTTGGCCTTGTGACATTTGGACTGTAGATCAGCCTGGAAGTGGGAAATGCAGTGCAGCCAAAAAGAATTATTATTATTTTTTTTTTTTAAAGCGTTAAAAGGTAATTCAGAGGGTCATTTATTATTCAACCCCTCAAACCACCAGCATTCTGTTTGGTCCCCCTAAAGTATTAAGAAGTAGTTCAGGCACAAAGAACAATGAGCTTCACATGTGTGGATTAATTATCTCATTTGCCAGACTTTTCTGACTATTTAAGACCCTCCCCAAACTTGTGAACAGCACTCATACATGGTCAACATGGGAAAGACAAAGGAGCATTCCAAGGCCATCAGAGACAAGATCGTGGAGGGTCACAAGGCTGGCAAGGGATACAAAACCCTTTCCAAGGAGTTGGGCCTACCTGTCTCCACTGTTGGGAGCATCATCCGGAAGTGGAAGGCTTATGGAACTACTGTTAGGGTTACACCGTCCCTTCCTGTTCCGTCACACTCCTGGTGGCATCAGCGTCGGATGGGCTTTCTCTCCCCTCTGGCTCACACTGGCTCAGTACGGATTCTGCGCTCCTCTGCCTTGCACTCACAGAGAGTGTGATTGTCCTTCAGTCTTTACATCTCAGCCTACTGTGGCCTACTACTTTCACTCCTCCCCCTCACTATATACTGTCAGTCACCTGACCTCTGGTGTGCCCAACCCACTCCTCTGAATCCACCACCCCTTCGATCTCATAGAGTTCTAATCTCAGGGCTGGATGTTAACCTCTCTGACACGTGGGTTGTGTGGGCTGTGAGGGTATTGTTGTGCAACAAGTGTCCTACCTGTCTGGCTGCAGTTCCCTTTGTGGCCTCCTGGACGCAGGGGTGCCACATTCTCCCGGAGTTAACTAGCGCGTCCCCGCGCTGCCTGGCATGGATTACCCTGAAAACATTTTTATTTTATAACAGTAAACATTAAGGATTCTTGGTTTCTTCCCATCCGGGAGGCACGATTCTTCAAACGTTACTTTAACTATAAAACACATTATAAATACTACTTTGTATCAAAAGTATAAAAGTTCTTCTTTCAAAAAGGGCAAAAAGTTTCAAAATTCTCAAAAAGCAGCTTCAAAAGAGTCAGAGTATCATGCACTACGCCGCATGTGCTGCTGGTCTTAAAACCAAAGGGGAGCACACTAAGGTGCTCAACTATATACAGGGAGAGTTCATATCACTTCATCGTCCGTGATATCAATGTTCAGTTCAACATATACAAGACATACAGGGGAATGCTAGCATTCATTGAGGTAAGGGATGGGATGAATAAGGTACAATGCACATTCACACTTACAATTCTTCTTTCTTCTTTTCTTGATCCATCCTTTCTTCTGCATCTACGGTAACGCTTGCGATGTCTTCCATCTGGGGTACACCTCCAGGTCTTACAGTGCAGAGTTCAGCAGATAGCTCTCTGGGGTCTGCATTATAACATCCTTCATAGACTTGGATGTAACAGTTTCTAGGTTGATCAATGTTGATCTGAATCCGGGTCCGATGTTCCTCCTGGGCCCGTGTCATCCGCGGGGGCAGCAGCCGCAATACACCCCTCCGGGTGTCTAAAACGTAGGGACGCTCTTCGCCGCCTTCAGCCATCTCCGCACGATCACAGATGTTCTTTCCCTGGCCGGGTTCCTCCACTGGGTCGTCTTGTGGGCCCTCTGGGATCACACGTGGTCTCTCGTGCGCAGCGCTCTTCCGGGCATCCTCCGCTTCTGTCCGCATGTACTTGAATGGCGACTGCTTCTCTTCCGGTTCTTCGCTCCGCCCCCTCCTGATGACGATTTCCTTCTTCTTGGTTCGCGCCAGCTTCTTAGGAGGAGGGTCTAAGGGCGGAGGCTTTTCCTTGAGAGTGACAGCTGGCTCTCCCGGAGTTAAGGGGAGCCAGGGCGGGTCCTCTTCTTCGCGCCATGGACCGGACCGGCCCACGATGGGAGTTTCGGGAACGCCTCCTCTGCACATGGCGTTAGTCTTCCCTGGCCACCATTAAGGTCAGATTTTGGTGGGAAAAGTCCAGAACACGTTGTTTAGGCGCACAAGGTCCAATTCTTTTGGACCGGGTAGATCCTGTACGTGACGCCAGGTTTGTCGGGCCCCACGGGACAGGGGTGCTCGGTGCCGGACCGGACGGTGCCGGGGAAGTCACGGGTGGCTTGGTCCGGACCGTGTCCCTGGCTCGGCAAATAAAGGGGGAATATTTACAGGGGAAATGTCACTCGTGACGCCACCCACTTGGTGCGGCCAGTAATGGGGCCGCCGCTGCTGCAGAACCTCTGGGGGTGATGTGATGGCAGCGGAGATGGTATAGTTCCAGTGGGAAGAACTGTATCCCCCGGGGCAGTAAGGCTTAAGTCTATGGTGATGTTGTAGCACACTTACTTCACAGACGCTGCAGGGATCTCTGCTCCTGGCTGGTGCTGACAGGCTGGATCTGTAGGGAGGAATGGTGTGCAGGTAGATGCAGACAAGAGAGGCAATTCAGGGTTTTCCAAAGCTTTACTCTTTGTTCTTTCCAAGCAGTTACAAGTCATCTGCAGTTCTTACAGTCAAGCACAGTTCTTAACACACGGGTACATTCTCCCTCTCCGGGTTCCCTTTGCTCTGCAGCCAGGCCTCTCTCTCTGTGACCCCTCACACAGTCTTTAGTGTCCTTTCCGGGCTGTTTACGGTCTCCGTCTATACGGGTGGTGTGTGGTACGCTGGACAGTATGGCGGTGACTCGGGCTTCTGTGAGTCCTAGTGCGTCACTTAGCTGCCTGTCCTTTGGGGTAGGGACCCTAGCCTGAAGCTGTGATCCCCCGTCGGTGTTTTGGAATGCCGGGTGAACTACGGTCCCCTCTAGAGCCGACACTCTACTCAGCCCAGCCTCCAATAGTCCTCAAGCCTGAGGCTCTACCAGGCTCCTTCTCTCTGTTCCTTTCAGTATCCTAGGAGGGACTTCTCTGCCTGCAGTCAGTGGCTTCAGCTGCTGTCTAGGGCCCGGGTTACACCGTCCCGTCCTGTTCCGTCACACTCCTGGTGGCATCAGCGTCGGATGGGCTTTCTCTCCCCTCTGGCTCACACTGGCTCAGTACGGATTCTGCGCTCCTCGGCCATGCACTCACAGAGAGTGTGATTGTCCTTCAGTCTTTACATCTCAGCCTACTGTGGCCTACTGACTTCCTTCACTCCTCCCCCTCACTATATACTGTCAGTCACCTGACCTCTGGTGTGCCCAACCCACTCCTCTGAATCCACCACCCCTTCGATCTCATAGAGTTCTAATCTCAGGGCTGGATGTTAACCTCTCTGACACGTGGTTTGTGTGGGCTGTGAGGGTGTTGTTGTGCAACAAGTGTCCTACCTGCCTGGCTGCAGTTCCCTTTGTGGCCTCCTGGACGCAGGGGCGCCACAAAAAAACTCGCCAAATACTCGGCGTGTGCACGAGGCCCTACAGATACTGAGGAAAAATTCACCAAATACTCAGCGTTTGCACGAGGCCTTACAGATACTGAGGTAACAACTCACCAAATACTCAGCGTGTGCACGAGGCCTTACAGATACTGAGGAAAAAACTCACCAATTTCTCAGCGTGTGCGCGAGGTCTTACAAGTACTGAGGAAAAATTCACCAAATACTCAGCGTGTGCACGAGGACTTACAGATACTGAGGTAACAACTCACCAAATACTCAACGTGTGGACGAGGCCTTACAAATACTGAGGTAAAAACGCACCAAATACTCAGCGTGTGCACGAGGCCTTACAAATACTGAGGTAAAAACCCACCAAATACTCAGCGTGTGCACGAGGCCTTACAAATACTGAGTTAAAAACTCACCCAATACTCAGTGTGTGCGCGAGGTCTTACAAGTACTGAGGAAAAATTCACCAAATACTCAGCGTGTGCACGAGGCCTTACAAATACTGAGGAAAAACTCACCAAATACTCAGCGTGTGCACGAGGCCTTACAAATACTGAGGTAAAAACCTCACCAAATACTCAGCGTGTGCACGAGGCCTTATAGATACTGAGGAAAAACTCACCAAATACTCAGCGTGTGCACGAGGCCTTACAAGTACTGAGGAAAAACTCACCAAATACTCAGCGTGTGCACGAGGCCTTACAGATACTGAGGTAAAAACTCACCAAATACTCAGCGTGTGCACGAGGCCTTACAGATACTGAGGTAAAAACTCACCAAATACTCAGCGTGTGCACGAGGCCTTACAAATACTGAGGTAAAAACTCACCAAATACTCAGCGTGTGCATGAGGCCTTACAGATACTGAGGAAATACCTCACCAAATACTCAGCATGTGCACGAGGCCTTACAAATACTGAGGAAAAACTCACCAAATACTCAGCGTGTGCACGAGGCCTTACAAATACTGAGGTAAAAACCTCACCAAATACTCAGCGTGTGCACGAGGCCTTACAGATACTGAGGTAAAAACTCACCAAATACTCAGCGTGTGCACGAGGCCTTACAGATACTGAGGTAAAAATTCACCAAATACTCAGCGTGTGCACGAGGCCTTACAAATACTGAGGTAAAAACCCACCAAATACTCAGCGTGTGCACGAGGCCTTACAAATACTGAGTTAAAAACTCACCCAATACTCAGTGTGTGCGCGAGGTCTTACAAGTACTGAGGAAAAATTCACCAAATACTCAGCGTGTGCACGAGGCATTACAAATACTGAGGAAAAACTCACCAAATACTCAGCGTGTGCACGAGGCCTTACAAATACTGAGGTAAAAACCTCACCAAATACTCAGCGTGTGCACGAGGCCTTACAGATACTGAGGTAAAAACTCACCAAATACTCAGCGTGTGCACGAGGCCTTACAAATACTGAGGTAAAAACTCACCAAATACTCAGCGTGTGCACGAGGCCTTACAGATACTGAGGAAATACCTCACCAAATACTCAGCATGTGCACGAGGCCTTACAAATACTGAGGTAAAAACTCACCAAATACTCAGCTTGTGCACGAGGCCTTACAAGTACTGAGGAAAAACTCACCAAATACTCAGCGTGTGGACGAGGCCTTACAAACACTGAGGTAAAAACCCACCAAATACTCAGCGTGTGCACGAGGCCTTACAAATACTGAGGTAAAAACTCACCAAATACTCAGCGTTTGCACGAGGCCTTACAAATACTGAGGAAAAATTCACCAAATACTCAGCGTTTGCACGAGGCCTTACAGATACTGAGGTAACAACTCACCAAATACTCAGCGTGTGCACGAGGCCTTACAGATACTGAGGAAAAAACTCACCAATTTCTCAGCGTGTGCGCGAGGTCTTACAAGTACTGAGGAAAAATTCACCAAATACTCAGCGTGTGCACGAGGACTTACAGATACTGAGGTAACAACTCACCAAATACTCAACGTGTGGACGAGGCCTTACAAATACTGAGGTAAAAACCCACCAAATACTCAGCGTGTGCACGAGGCCTTACAAATACTGAGGTAAAAACCCACCAAATACTCAGCGTGTGCACGAGGCCTTACAAATACTGAGTTAAAAACTCACCCAATACTCAGTGTGTGCGCGAGGTCTTACAAGTACTGAGGAAAAATTCACCAAATACTCAGCGTGTGCACGAGGCCTTACAAATACTGAGGTAAAAACCTCACCAAATTTTCAGCGTGTGCACGAGGCCTTACAGATACTGAGGAAAAACTCACCAAATACTCAGCGTGTGCACGAGGCCTTACAAGTACTGAGGAAAAACTCACCAAATACTCAGCGTGTGCACGAGGCCTTACAGATACTGAGGTAAAAACTCACCAAATACTCAGCGTGTGCACGAGGCCTTACAGATACTGAGGTAAAAACTCACCAAATACTCAGCGTGTGCACGAGGCCTTACAAATACTGAGGTAAAAACTCACCAAATACTCAGCGTGTGCACGAGGCCTTACAGATACTGAGGAAATACCTCACCAAATACTCAGCATGTGCACGAGGCCTTACAAATACTGAGGTAAAAACTCACCAAATACTCAGCTTGTGCACGAGGCCTTACAAGTACTGAGGAAAAATTCACCAAATACTCAGTGTGTGCATGAGGCCTTACAGATACTGAGGTAACAACTCACCAAATACTCAGTGTGTGCACGAGGCCTGAAGGTACCTTTACACGCCGCGACGGCAGGCTGGATACATCCCGCTACTTCACGTGCACGAGCACGCTCAAACGGCTACAAACGGTCAACGCACCCTCTTTACACGCCGCCATAAGGTGCGCTACGCCACGCTACATCTGTAGCTAGCTACATCGCCGGGTGTGTCAAGTAGCCAGCTGCAGCTTAGCGTACCACGTTTACACAGCGCTACAATAAGCTAATATGGGCGGACCTGGTACAGCAGGGACAGCACATAGGCGTGCCACAATCGTGGATTACGAGCCGTCCGTACGATGATAGGACAGCGCAATATCATCATGATTGGCCAGGCATCGCAGGAGGCTGGTTAATACAGCACGCTCGAGCGATTGTGTAGTGTGACTGGTCAGCTCCTTAAATATGCCGCCCTAGGCAGCGACTACCAATCGTCATGCAGGAGCTTCCTCCAATGATCGGTGATGGGGCGCGGTATCCCAGAGCCTGGGACACGCCTTAGCTACATTGCAGCTACAGCCCCGGGTGTCCAGAGTTCCCTTCCGTTGCCTCTTTACACGCCGATACAGCTCGCTACAATCGGCTTTGTAGCCATCAGTTTTCGAGCAGACCTAGGAAACAGATGTATCTGTTGCCGGCTGTAGCGTCACGTCTTCAGACGCCGCTACGACGGGCTACATTGGCGCTACAAGCTACATTTGTAGCCTGTAGCGGGATGTATCCAGCCTGCCGTTGCGGCGTGTAAAGGGCCCTTTACAGATACTGAGGTAACAACTCACCAAATACTCAGCGTGTGCACGAGGCCTTACAGATACTGAGGAAAAACTCACCAAATACTCAGCGTGTGCACGAGGCCTTACAAGTACTGAGGAAAAACTCACCAAATACTCAGCGTGTGCACGAGGCCTTACAAATACTGAGGTAAAAACTCACCAAATACTCAGCGTGTGCACGAGGCCTTACAGATACTGAGGAAATACCTCACCAAATACTCAGCATGTGCACGAGGCCTTACAAATACTGAGGTAAAAACTCACCAAATACTCAGCGTGTGCACGAGGCCTTACAAGTACTGAGGAAAAATTCACCAAATACTCAGTGTGTGCATGAGGCCTTACAGATACTGAGGTAACAACTCACCAAATACTCAGTGTGTGCACGAGGCCTTACAGATACTGAGGTAACAACTCACCAAATACTCAGCGTGTGCACGAGGCCTTACAGATACTGAGGAAAAACTCACCAAATACTCAGCGTGTGCACGAGGCCTTACAAGTACTGAGGAAAAACTCACCAAATACTCAGCGTGTGCACAAGGCCTCACAAATACTGAGGTAAAAACTCACCAAATACTCAGCGTGTGCACGAGGCCTTACAAGTACTGAGGAAAAACTCACCAAATACTCAGCGTGTGCAAAAGGCCTTACAAGTACTGAGGAAAAACTCACCAAATACTCAGCGTGTGCACGAGGCCTTACAAGTACTGAGGAAAAATTCACCAAATACTCAGCGTGTGCATGAGGCGTTACAAATACTGAGGTAACAACTCACCAAATACTCAGCGTGTGCACGAGGCCTTACAAATACTGAGGTAACAACCCACCAAATACTCAGCATGTGCACGAGGCCTTACAAATACTGAGGTAAAAACCTCACCAAATACTCAGCGTGTGCACGAGGCCTTATAGATACTGAGGAAAAACTCACCAAATACTCAGCGTGTGCACGAGGCCTTACAAGTACTGAGGAAAAACTCACCAAATACTCAGCGTGTGCACGAGGCCTTACAGATACTGAGGTAAAAACTCACCAAATACTCAGCGTGTGCACGAGGCCTTACAGATACTGAGGTAAAAACTCACCAAATACTCAGCGTGTGCACGAGGCCTTACAAATACTGAGGTAAAAACTCACCAAATACTCAGCGTGTGCATGAGGCCTTACAGATACTGAGGAAATACCTCACCAAATACTCAGCATGTGCACGAGGCCTTACAAATACTGAGGAAAAAACTCACCAAATACTCAGCGTGTGCACGAGGCCTTACAAATACTGAGGTAAAAACCTCACCAAATACTCAGCGTGTGCACGAGGCCTTACAGATACTGAGGTAAAAACTCACCAAATACTCAGCGTGTGCACGAGGCCTTACAGATACTGAGGTAAAAATTCACCAAATACTCAGCGTGTGCACGAGGCCTTACAAATACTGAGGTAAAAACCCACCAAATACTCAGCGTGTGCACGAGGCCTTACAAATACTGAGTTAAAAACTCACCCAATACTCAGTGTGTGCGCGAGGTCTTACAAGTACTGAGGAAAAATTCACCAAATACTCAGCGTGTGCACGAGGCATTACAAATACTGAGGAAAAACTCACCAAATACTCAGCGTGTGCACGAGGCCTTACAAATACTGAGGTAAAAACCTCACCAAATACTCAGCGTGTGCACGAGGCCTTACAGATACTGAGGTAAAAACTCACCAAATACTCAGCGTGTGCACGAGGCCTTACAAATACTGAGGTAAAAACTCACCAAATACTCAGCGTGTGCACGAGGCCTTACAGATACTGAGGAAATACCTCACCAAATACTCAGCATGTGCACGAGGCCTTACAAATACTGAGGTAAAAACTCACCAAATACTCAGCTTGTGCACGAGGCCTTACAAGTACTGAGGAAAAACTCACCAAATACTCAGCGTGTGGACGAGGCCTTACAAACACTGAGGTAAAAACCCACCAAATACTCAGCGTGTGCACGAGGCCTTACAAATACTGAGGTAAAAACTCACCAAATACTCAGCGTTTGCACGAGGCCTTACAAATACTGAGGAAAAATTCACCAAATACTCAGCGTTTGCACGAGGCCTTACAGATACTGAGGTAACAACTCACCAAATACTCAGCGTGTGCACGAGGCCTTACAGATACTGAGGAAAAAACTCACCAATTTCTCAGCGTGTGCGCGAGGTCTTACAAGTACTGAGGAAAAATTCACCAAATACTCAGCGTGTGCACGAGGACTTACAGATACTGAGGTAACAACTCACCAAATACTCAACGTGGTGGACGAGGCCTTACAAATACTGAGGTAAAAACCCACCAAATACTCAGCGTGTGCACGGAGGCCTTACAAATACTGAGGTAAAAACCCACCAAATACTCAGCGTGTGCACGAGGCCTTACAAATACTGAGTTAAAAACTCACCCAATACTCAGTGTGTGCGCGAGGTCTTACAAGTACTGAGGAAAAATTCACCAAATACTCAGCGTGTGCACGAGGCCTTACAAATACTGAGGTAAAAACCTCACCAAATTTTCAGCGTGTGCACGAGGCCTTACAGATACTGAGGAAAAACTCACCAAATACTCAGCGTGTGCACGAGGCCTTACAAGTACTGAGGAAAAACTCACCAAATACTCAGCGTGTGCACGAGGCCTTACAGATACTGAGGTAAAAACTCACCAAATACTCAGCGTGTGCACGAGGCCTTACAGATACTGAGGTAAAAACTCACCAAATACTCAGCGTGTGCACGAGGCCTTACAAATACTGAGGTAAAAACTCACCAAATACTCAGCGTGTGCACGAGGCCTTACAGATACTGAGGAAATACCTCACCAAATACTCAGCATGTGCACGAGGCCTTACAAATACTGAGGTAAAAACTCACCAAATACTCAGCTTGTGCACGAGGCCTTACAAGTACTGAGGAAAAATTCACCAAATACTCAGTGTGTGCATGAGGCCTTACAGATACTGAGGTAACAACTCACCAAATACTCAGTGTGTGCACGAGGCCTGAAGGTACCTTTACACGCCGCGACGGCAGGCTGGATACATCCCGCTACTTCACGTGCACGAGCACGCTCAAACGGCTACAAACGGTCAACGCACCCTCTTTACACGCCGCCATAAGGTGCGCTACGCCACGCTACATCTGTAGCTAGCTACATCGCCGGGTGTGTCAAGTAGCCAGCTGCAGCTTAGCGTACCACGTTTACACAGCGCTACAATAAGCTAATATGGGCGGACCTGGTACAGCAGGGACAGCACATAGGCGTGCCACAATCGTGGATTACGAGCCGTCCGTACGATGATAGGACAGCGCAATATCATCATGATTGGCCAGGCATCGCAGGAGGCTGGTTAATACAGCACGCTCGAGCGATTGTGTAGTGTGACTGGTCAGCTCCTTAAATATGCCGCCCTAGGCAGCGACTACCAATCGTCATGCAGGAGCTTCCTCCAATGATCGGTGATGGGGCGCGGTATCCCAGAGCCTGGGACACGCCTTAGCTACATTGCAGCTACAGCCCCGGGTGTCCAGAGTTCCCTTCCGTTGCCTCTTTACACGCCGATACAGCTCGCTACAATCGGCTTTGTAGCCATCAGTTTTCGAGCAGACCTAGGAAACAGATGTATCTGTTGCCGGCTGTAGCGTCACGTCTTCAGACGCCGCTACGACGGGCTACATTGGCGCTACAAGCTACATTTGTAGCCTGTAGCGGGATGTATCCAGCCTGCCGTTGCGGCGTGTAAAGGGCCCTTTACAGATACTGAGGTAACAACTCACCAAATACTCAGCGTGTGCACGAGGCCTTACAGATACTGAGGAAAAACTCACCAAATACTCAGCGTGTGCACGAGGCCTTACAAGTACTGAGGAAAAACTCACCAAATACTCAGCGTGTGCACGAGGCCTTACAAATACTGAGGTAAAAACTCACCAAATACTCAGCGTGTGCACGAGGCCTTACAGATACTGAGGAAATACCTCACCAAATACTCAGCATGTGCACGAGGCCTTACAAATACTGAGGTAAAAACTCACCAAATACTCAGCGTGTGCACGAGGCCTTACAAGTACTGAGGAAAAATTCACCAAATACTCAGTGTGTGCATGAGGCCTTACAGATACTGAGGTAACAACTCACCAAATACTCAGTGTGTGCACGAGGCCTTACAGATACTGAGGTAACAACTCACCAAATACTCAGCGTGTGCACGAGGCCTTACAGATACTGAGGAAAAACTCACCAAATACTCAGCGTGTGCACGAGGCCTTACAAGTACTGAGGAAAAACTCGCCAAATACTCAGCGTGTGCACAAGGCCTCACAAATACTGAGGTAAAAACTCACCAAATACTCAGCGTGTGCACGAGGCCTTACAAGTACTGAGGAAAAACTCACCAAATACTCAGCGTGTGCAAAAGGCCTTACAAGTACTGAGGAAAAACTCACCAAATACTCAGCGTGTGCACGAGGCCTTACAAGTACTGAGGAAAAATTCACCAAATACTCAGCGTGTGCATGAGGCGTTACAAATACTGAGGTAACAACTCACCAAATACTCAGCGTGTGCACGAGGCCTTACAAATACTGAGGTAACAACCCACCAAATACTCAGCATGTGCACGAGGCCTTACAAATACTGAGGTAAAAACTCACCAAATACTCAGCGTGTGCAAAAAGGCCTTACAGATACTGAGGTAACAACTCACCAAATACTCAGCGTGTGCACGAGGCCTTACAAATACTGAGGTAACAACTCACCAAATACTCAGCGTGTGCACGAGGCCTTACAGATACTGAGGAAAAACTCACCAAATACTCAGCGTGTGCACGAGGCCTTACAAGTACTGAGGAAAAAACTCACCAAATACTCAGCGTGTGCACGAGGCCTTACAAATACTGAGGTAAAAACTCACCAAATACTCAGCGTGTGCACGAGGCCTTACAGATACTGAGGAAATACCTCACCAAATACTCAGCATGTGCACGAGGCCTTACAAATACTGAGGTAAAAACTCACCAAATACTCAGCGTGTTCACGAGGCCTTACAAGTACTGAGGAAAAATTCACCAAATACTCAGTGTGTGCATGAGGCCTTACAGATACTGAGGTAACAACTCACCAAATACTCAGTGTGTGCACGAGGCCTTACAGATACTGAGGTAACAACTCACCAAATACTCAGCGTGTGCACGAGGCCTTACAGATACTGAGGAAAAACTCACCAAATACTCAGCGTGTGCACGAGGCCTTACAAGTACTGAGGAAAAACTCACCAAATACTCAGCGTGTGCACAAGGCCTCACAAATACTGAGGTAAAAACTCACCAAATACTCAGCGTGTGCACGAGGCCTTACAAGTACTGAGGAAAAACTCACCAAATACTCAGCGTGTGCAAAAGGCCTTACAAGTACTGAGGAAAAACTCACCAAATACTCAGCGTGTGCACGAGGCCTTACAAGTACTGAGGAAAAATTCACCAAATACTCAGCGTGTGCATGAGGCGTTACAAATACTGAGGTAACAACTCACCAAATACTCAGCGTGTGCACGAGGCCTTACAAATACTGAGGTAACAACCCACCAAATACTCAGCATGTGCACGAGGCCTTACAAATACTGAGGTAAAAACTCACCAAATACTCAGCGTGTGCAAAAAGGCCTTACAGATACTGAGGTAACAACTCACCAAATACTCAGCGTGTGCACGAGGCCTTACAAATACTGAGGTAACAACTCACCAAATACTCAGCGTGTGCACGAGGCCTTATGGTACCTTTACACGCCGCGACGGCAGGCTGGATACATCCCGCTACAGGCTACAAATGTAGCTTGTAGCGCCAATGTAGCCCGTCGTAGCGGCGTCTGAAGACGTGACGCTACAGCCGGCAACAGATACATCTGTTTCCTAGGTCTGCTCGAAAACTGATGGCTACAACGCCGATGGTAGCGAGCTGTATCGGCGTGTAAAGAGGCAACAGAAGGGAACTCTGGACACCCGGGGCTGTAGCTGCAATGTAGCTAAGGCGTGACCCAGGCTCTGGGATACCGCCCCCCTTCAGCGATCATTGGAGGAAGCTCCTGCATGACGATTGGTAGTCGCTGCACAGGGAGGCATATTTAAGGAGCTGACCAGTCACACTACACAATCGCTCGAGCGTGCTGGATGTCTCAGCCTCCTGCGATGCCTGGCCAATCATGATGATATTGCGCTGTCCTATCATCATACGGACGGCTCGTAATCCAAGATTGTGGCACGCCTATGTGCTGTCCCTGCTGTACCAGGTCCGCCCATATTAGCTTATTGTAGCGCTGTGTAAACGTGGTACGCTAAGCTACAGCTGGCTACTTGACACACCCGGCGATGTAGCTAGCTACAGATGTAGCGTGGCGTAGCGCACCTTATGGCGGCGTGTAAAGAGGGTGCGTTGACCGTTTGTAGCCGTTTGAGCGTGCTCGTGCACGTGAAGTAGCGGGATGTATCCAGCCTGCCGTCGCGGCGTGTAAAGGTACCTTTACAGATACTGAGGTAACAACTCACCAAATACTCAGCGTGTGCACGAGGCCTTACAAATACTGAGGTAACAACCCACCAAATACTCAGCATGTGCACGAGGCCTTACAAATACTGAGGTAAAAACTCACCAAATACTCAGCGTGTGCACGAGGCCTTACAGATACTGAGGAAAAACTCACCAAATACTCAGCGTGTGCACGAGGCCTTACAGATACTGAGGTAACAACTCACCAAATACTCAGCATGTGCACGAGGCCTTACAGATACTGAGGTAAAAACTCACCAAATACTCAGCGGGTGCACGAGGCCTTACAAATACTGAGGTAACAACTCACCAAATACTCAGCGTGTGCACGAGGCCTTACAGATACTGAGGTAAAAACTCACCAAATACTCAGCGTGTGCACGAGGCCTTACAGATACTGAGGTAACAACTCACCAAATACTCAGCTTGTGCACGAGGCCTTACAGATACTAAGGTAAAAACTCACCAAATACTCAGCGTGTGCACGAGGCCTTACAAATACTGAGGTAACAACTCACCAAATACTCAGCGTGTGCATGAGGCCTTACAGATACTGAGGTAAAAACACCACCAAATACTCAGCGTATGCACGAGGCCTTACAGATACTGAGGTAAAAACTCCCCAAATACTCAGCGTGTGCACGAGGCCTTACAAATACTGAGGTAACAACCCACCAAATACTCAGCATGTGCACAAGGCCTTACAAATACTGAGGCAAAAACTCACCAAATACTCAGCGTGTGCACGAGGCTTTACAGATACTGAGGAAAAACTCACCAAATACTCAGCGTGTGCACGAGGCTTTACAGATACTGAGGTAAAAACTCACCAAATACTCAGCGTGTGCACGAGGCCTTACAAA
This sequence comes from Allobates femoralis, assembly GCA_033576535.1. NCBI lineage: Eukaryota > Metazoa > Chordata > Amphibia > Anura > Aromobatidae > Allobates > Allobates femoralis. The sequence goes on from JARQOC010000005.1 coordinate 573,017,621, forward strand.
TACTGAGGTAACAACTCACCAAATACTCAGCGTGTGCACGAGGCCTTACAGATACTGAGGAAAAACTTACCAAATACTCAGCGTGTGCACGAGGCCTTACAGATACTGAGGTAACAACTCACCAAATACTTAGCTTGTGCACGAGGCCTTACAGATACTAAGGTAAAAACTCACCAAATACTCAGCGTGTGCACGAGGCCTTACAGATACTGAGGTAAAAACTCACCAACTACTCAGCGTGTGCACGAGGCCTTACAGATACTGAGGTAACAACTCACCAAATACTCAGCGTGTGCACGAGGTCTTACAGATACTGAGGTAAAAACTCCCCAAATACTCAGCGTGTGCACGAGGCCTTACAGATGCTGAGGTAAAAACTCACCAAATACTCAGTGTGTGCACGAGGCCTTACAAATACTGAGGTAACAACCCACCAAATACTCAGCGTGTGCACGAGGCCTTACAGATACTGAGGTAACAACTCACCAAATACTCAGCGTGTGCACGAGGCCTTACAGATACTGAGGTAAAAACTCACCAAATACTCAGCGTGTGCACGAGGCCTTATGGTACCTTTACACGCCGCGACGGCAGGCTGGATACATCCCGCTACAGGCTACAAATGTAGCTTGTAGCGCCAATGTAGCCCGTCGTAGCGGCGTCTGAAGACGTGACGCTACAGCCGGCAACAGATACATCTGTTTCCTAGGTCTGCTCGAAAACTGATGGCTACAACGCCGATGGTAGCGAGCTGTATCGGCGTGTAAAGAGGCAACAGAAGGGAACTCTGGACACCCGGGGCTGTAGCTGCAATGTAGCTAAGGCGTGACCCAGGCTCTGGGATACCGCCCCCCTTCAGCGATCATTGGAGGAAGCTCCTGCATGACGATTGGTAGTCGCTGCACAGGGAGGCATATTTAAGGAGCTGACCAGTCACACTACACAATCGCTCGAGCGTGCTGGATGTCTCAGCCTCCTGCGATGCCTGGCCAATCATGATGATATTGCGCTGTCCTATCATCATACGGACGGCTCGTAATCCAAGATTGTGGCACGCCTATGTGCTGTCCCTGCTGTACCAGGTCCGCCCATATTAGCTTATTGTAGCGCTGTGTAAACGTGGTACGCTAAGCTACAGCTGGCTACTTGACACACCCGGCGATGTAGCTAGCTACAGATGTAGCGTGGCGTAGCGCACCTTATGGCGGCGTGTAAAGAGGGTGCGTTGACCGTTTGTAGCCGTTTGAGCGTGCTCGTGCACGTGAAGTAGCGGGATGTATCCAGCCTGCCGTCGCGGCGTGTAAAGGTACCTTTACAGATACTGAGGTAACAACTCACCAAATACTCAGCGTGTGCACGAGGCCTTACAAATACTGAGGTAACAACCCACCAAATACTCAGCATGTGCACGAGGCCTTACAAATACTGAGGTAAAAACTCACCAAATACTCAGCGTGTGCACGAGGCCTTACAGATACTGAGGAAAAACTCACCAAATACTCAGCGTGTGCACGAGGCCTTACAGATACTGAGGTAACAACTCACCAAATACTCAGCATGTGCACGAGGCCTTACAGATACTGAGGTAAAAACTCACCAAATACTCAGCGGGTGCACGAGGCCTTACAAATACTGAGGTAACAACTCACCAAATACTCAGCGTGTGCACGAGGCCTTACAGATACTGAGGTAAAAACTCACCAAATACTCAGCGTGTGCACGAGGCCTTACAGATACTGAGGTAACAACTCACCAAATACTCAGCTTGTGCACGAGGCCTTACAGATACTAAGGTAAAAACTCACCAAATACTCAGCGTGTGCACGAGGCCTTACAAATACTGAGGTAACAACTCACCAAATACTCAGCGTGTGCACGAGGCCTTACAGATACTGAGGTAAAAACTCACCAAAATCTCAGCATGTGCATGAGGCCTTACAGATACTGAGGTAAAAACACCACCAAATACTCAGCGTATGCACGAGGCCTTACAGATACTGAGGTAAAAAACTCCCCAAATACTCAGCGTGTGCACGAGGCCTTACAAATACTGAGGTAACAACCCACCAAATACTCAGCATGTGCACAAGGCCTTACAAATACTGAGGTAAAAACTCACCAAATACTCAGCGTGTGCACGAGGCTTTACAGATACTGAGGAAAAAACTCACCAAATACTCAGCGTGTGCACGAGGCTTTACAGATACTGAGGTAAAAACTCACCAAATACTCAGCGTGTGCACGAGGCCTTACAAATACTGAGGTAACAACTCACCAAATACTCAGCGTGTGCACGAGGCCTTACAGATACTGAGGAAAAACTTACCAAATACTCAGCGTGTGCACGAGGCCTTACAGATACTGAGGTAACAACTCACCAAATACTTAGCTTGTGCACGAGGCCTTACAGATACTAAGGTAAAAACTCACCAAATACTCAGCGTGTGCACGAGGCCTTACAGATACTGAGGTAAAAACTCACCAACTACTCAGCGTGTGCACGAGGCCTTACAGATACTGAGGTAACAACTCACCAAATACTCAGCGTGTGCACGAGGTCTTACAGATACTGAGGTAAAAACTCCCCAAATACTCAGCGTGTGCACGAGGCCTTACAGATGCTGAGGTAAAAACTCACCAAATACTCAGTGTGTGCACGAGGCCTTACAAATACTGAGGTAACAACCCACCAAATACTCAGCGTGTGCACGAGGCCTTACAGATACTGAGGTAACAACTCACCAAATACTCAGCGTGTGCACGAGGCCTTACAGATACTGAGGTAAAAACTCCCCAAATACTCAGCGTGTGCACGAGGCCTTACAGATACTGAGGTAACAACCCACCAAATACTCAGCATGTGCACGAGGCCTTACAGATACTGAGGTAACAACTCACCAAATACTCAGCGTGTGCACGAGGTCTTACAGATACTGAGGTAAAAACTCCCCAAATACTCAGCGTGTGCACGAGGCCTTACAAATACTGAGGTAAAAACTCACCAAATACTCAGCGTGTGCACGAGGCCTTACAGATACTGAGGTAACAACTCACCAAATACTCAGCGTGTGCACGAGGCCTTACAAATACTGAGGTAACAACTCACCAAATACTCAGCGTGTGCACGAGGCCTTACAGATACTGAGGTAACAACTCACCAAATACTCAGCGTGTGCACGAGGCCTTACAGATACTGAGGTAAAAACTCCCCAAATACTCAGCGTGTGCACGAGGCCTTACAGATGCTGAGGTAAAAACTCACCAAATACTCAGTGTGTGCACGAGGCCTTACAAATACTGAGGTAACAACCCACCAAATACTCAGCGTGTGCACGAGGCCTTACAGATACTGAGGTAACAACTCACCAAATACTCAGCGTGTGCACGAGGCCTTACAGATACTGAGGTAAAAACTCCCCAAATACTCAGCGTGTGCACGAGGCCTTAGGGGGCCGTCACACGGAACGATATCTTGCCCGATATCGTTTAAGCGATCTCCTTTTTGATCGCTTAAGCGATATCGGGCAAGATATCGTTGCATGTAATCAAGCGATTTACGATGGTAAATCGCTTGATCGTGACATCGCTGATCTGAGGTTCGGTTCTCAGATCTAGCGATGAACGATGCAACGATCTGCATCATCGTGGTGTATGACACCACGATGATCCATCTCCCAGCGACCGCGCCTATGCTGGGAGATGGTAACTATGGTACACGTCGGGTAACTAAGCGACGCGCGGCGCCTAGTTACCCGATGTGTACCATAGTAACCAGCAGATCGCGGCTCCGCATCGCTGGTGAGTCTGTCTGTGTGACATCTCACCAGCGATGTGAGCGATATTGTAAGCGATTGCGCGTGCACGTGATCGCTTACAATATCGCTAAAGATGTCGCAGCGTGTGACGGCCCCCTTACAGATACTGAGGTAACAACCCACCAAATACTCAGCATGTGCACGAGGCCTTACAGATACTGAGGTAACAACTCACCAAATACTCAGCGTGTGCACGAGGTCTTACAGATACTGAGGTAAAAACTCCCCAAATACTCAGCGTGTGCACGAGGCCTTACAAATACTGAGGTAAAAACTCACCAAATACTCAGCGTGTGCACGAGGCCTTACAAGTACTGAGGAAAAACTCACCAAATACTCAGCGTGTGCACAAGGCCTCACAAATACTGAGGTAAAAACTCACCAAATACTCAGCGTGTGCACGAGGCCTTACAAGTACTGAGGAAAAACTCACCAAATACTCAGCGTGTGCAAAAGGCCTTACAAGTACTGAGGAAAAACTCACCAAATACTCAGCGTGTGCACGAGGCCTTACAAGTACTGAGGAAAAATTCACCAAATACTCAGCGTGTGCATGAGGCGTTACAAATACTGAGGTAACAACTCACCAAATACTCAGCGTGTGCACGAGGCCTTACAAATACTGAGGTAACAACCCACCAAATACTCAGCATGTGCACGAGGCCTTACAAATACTGAGGTAAAAACTCACCAAATACTCAGCGTGTGCAAAAAGGCCTTACAGATACTGAGAGGTAACAACTCACCAAATACTCAGCGTGTGCACGAGGCCTTACAAATACTGAGGTAACAACTCACCAAATACTCAGCGTGTGCACGAGGCCTTACAGATACTGAGGAAAAACTCACCAAATACTCAGCGTGTGCACGAGGCCTTACAAGTACTGAGGAAAAACTCACCAAATACTCAGCGTGTGCACGAGGCCTTACAAATACTGAGGTAAAAACTCACCAAATACTCAGCGTGTGCACGAGGCCTTACAGATACTGAGGAAATACCTCACCAAATACTCAGCATGTGCACGAGGCCTTACAAATACTGAGGTAAAAACTCACCAAATACTCAGCGTGTGCACGAGGCCTTACAAGTACTGAGGAAAAATTCACCAAATACTCAGTGTGTGCATGAGGCCTTACAGATACTGAGGTAACAACTCACCAAATACTCAGTGTGTGCACGAGGCCTTACAGATACTGAGGTAACAACTCACCAAATACTCAGCGTGTGCACGAGGCCTTACAGATACTGAGGAAAAACTCACCAAATACTCAGCGTGTGCACGAGGCCTTACAAGTACTGAGGAAAAACTCACCAAATACTCAGCGTGTGCACAAGGCCTCACAAATACTGAGGTAAAAACTCACCAAATACTCAGCGTGTGCACGAGGCCTTACAAGTACTGAGGAAAAACTCACCAAATACTCAGCGTGTGCAAAAGGCCTTACAAGTACTGAGGAAAAAACTCACCAAATACTCAGCGTGTGCACGAGGCCTTACAAGTACTGAGGAAAAATTCACCAAATACTCAGCGTGTGCATGAGGCGTTACAAATACTGAGGTAACAACTCACCAAATACTCAGCGTGTGCACGAGGCCTTACAAATACTGAGGTAACAACCCACCAAATACTCAGCATGTGCACGAGGCCTTACAAATACTGAGGTAAAAACTCACCAAATACTTAGCGTGTGCAAAAAGGCCTTACAGATACTGAGGTAACAACTCACCAAATACTCAGCGTGTGCACGAGGCCTTACAAATACTGAGGTAACAACTCACCAAATACTCAGCGTGTGCACGAGGCCTTATGGTACCTTTACACGCCGCGACGGCAGGCTGGATACATCCCGCTACAGGCTACAAATGTAGCTTGTAGCGCCAATGTAGCCCGTCGTAGCGGCGTCTGAAGACGTGACGCTACAGCCGGCAACAGATACATCTGTTTCCTAGATCTGCTCGAAAACTGATGGCTACAACGCCGATGGTAGCGAGCTGTATCGGCGTGTAAAGAGGCAACAGAAGGGAACTCTGGACACCCGGGGCTGTAGCTGCAATGTAGCTAAGGCGTGACCCAGGCTCTGGGATACCGCCCCCCTTCAGCGATCATTGGAGGAAGCTCCTGCATGACGATTGGTAGTCGCTGCACAGGGAGGCATATTTAAGGAGCTGACCAGTCACACTACACAATCGCTCGAGCGTGCTGGATGTCTCAGCCTCCTGCGATGCCTGGCCAATCATGATGATATTGCGCTGTCCTATCATCATACGGACGGCTCGTAATCCAAGATTGTGGCACGCCTATGTGCTGTCCCTGCTGTACCAGGTCCGCCCATATTAGCTTATTGTAGCGCTGTGTAAACGTGGTACGCTAAGCTACAGCTGGCTACTTGACACACCCGGCGATGTAGCTAGCTACAGATGTAGCGTGGCGTAGCGCACCTTATGGCGGCGTGTAAAGAGGGTGCGTTGACCGTTTGTAGCCGTTTGAGCGTGCTCGTGCACGTGAAGTAGCGGGATGTATCCAGCCTGCCGTCGCGGCGTGTAAAGGTACCTTTACAGATACTGAGGTAACAACTCACCAAATACTCAGCGTGTGCACGAGGCCTTACAAATACTGAGGTAACAACCCACCAAATACTCAGCATGTGCACGAGGCCTTACAAATACTGAGGTAAAAACTCACCAAATACTCAGCGTGTGCACGAGGCCTTACAGATACTGAGGAAAAAACTCACCAAATACTCAGCGTGTGCACGAGGCCTTACAGATACTGAGGTAACAACTCACCAAATACTCAGCATGTGCACGAGGCCTTACAGATACTGAGGTAAAAACTCACCAAATACTCAGCGGGTGCACGAGGCCTTACAAATACTGAGGTAACAACTCACCAAATACTCAGCGTGTGCACGAGGCCTTACAGATACTGAGGTAAAAACTCACCAAATACTCAGCGTGTGCACGAGGCCTTACAGATACTGAGGTAACAACTCACCAAATACTCAGCTTGTGCACGAGGCCTTACAGATACTAAGGTAAAAACTCACCAAATACTCAGCGTGTGCACGAGGCCTTACAAATACTGAGGTAACAACTCACCAAATACTCAGCGTGTGCACGAGGCCTTACAAGTACTGAGGAAAAACTCACCAAATACTCAGCGTGTGCAAAAGGCCTTACAAGTACTGAGGAAAAACTCACCAAATACTCAGCGTGTGCACGAGGCCTTACAAGTACTGAGGAAAAATTCACCAAATACTCAGCGTGTGCATGAGGCGTTACAAATACTGAGGTAACAACTCACCAAATACTCAGCGTGTGCACGAGGCCTTACAAATACTGAGGTAACAACCCACCAAATACTCAGCATGTGCACGAGGCCTTACAAATACTGAGGTAAAAACTCACCAAATACTCAGCGTGTGCAAAAAGGCCTTACAGATACTGAGGTAACAACTCACCAAATACTCAGCGTGTGCACGAGGCCTTACAAATACTGAGGTAACAACTCACCAAATACTCAGCGTGTGCACGAGGCCTTACAGATACTGAGGAAAAACTCACCAAATACTCAGCGTGTGCACGAGGCCTTACAAGTACTGAGGAAAAACTCACCAAATACTCAGCGTGTGCACGCGGCCTTACAAATACTGAGGTAAAAACTCACCAAATACTCAGCGTGTGCACGAGGCCTTACAGATACTGAGGAAATACCTCACCAAATACTCAGCATGTGCACGAGGCCTTACAAATACTGAGGTAAAAACTCACCAAATACTCAGCGTGTGCACGAGGCCTTACAAGTACTGAGGAAAAATTCACCAAATGCTCAGTGTGTGCATGAGGCCTTACAGATACTGAGGTAACAACTCACCAAATACTCAGTGTGTGCACGAGGCCTTACAGATACTGAGGTAACAACTCACCAAATACTCAGCGTGTGCACGAGGCCTTACAGATACTGAGGAAAAACTCACCAAATACTCAGCGTGTGCACGAGGCCTTACAAGTACTGAGGAAAAACTCACCAAATACTCAGCGTGTGCACAAGGCCTCACAAATACTGAGGTAAAAACTCACCAAATACTCAGCGTGTGCACGAGGCCTTACAAGTACTGAGGAAAAACTCACCAAATACTCAGCGTGTGCAAAAGGCCTTACAAGTACTGAGGAAAAACTCACCAAATACTCAGCGTGTGCACGAGGCCTTACAAGTACTGAGGAAAAATTCACCAAATACTCAGCGTGTGCATGAGGCGTTACAAATACTGAGGTAACAACTCACCAAATACTCAGCGTGTGCACGAGGCCTTACAAATACTGAGGTAACAACCCACCAAATACTCAGCATGTGCACGAGGCCTTACAAATACTGAGGTAAAAACTCACCAAATACTCAGCGTGTGCAAAAAGGCCTTACAGATACTGAGGTAACAACTCACCAAATACTCAGCGTGTGCACGAGGCCTTACAAATACTGAGGTAACAACTCACCAAATACTCAGCGTGTGCACGAGGCCTTATGGTACCTTTACACGCCGCGACGGCAGGCTGGATACATCCCGCTACAGGCTACAAATGTAGCTTGTAGCGCCAATGTAGCCCGTCGTAGCGGCGTCTGAAGACGTGACGCTACAGCCGGCAACAGATACATCTGTTTCCTAGGTCTGCTCGAAAACTGATGGCTACAACGCCGATGGTAGCGAGCTGTATCGGCGTGTAAAGAGGCAACAGAAGGGAACTCTGGACACCCGGGGCTGTAGCTGCAATGTAGCTAAGGCGTGACCCAGGCTCTGGGATACCGCCCCCCTTCAGCGATCATTGGAGGAAGCTCCTGCATGACGATTGGTAGTCGCTGCACAGGGAGGCATATTTAAGGAGCTGACCAGTCACACTACACAATCGCTCGAGCGTGCTGGATGTCTCAGCCTCCTGCGATGCCTGGCCAATCATGATGATATTGCGCTGTCCTATCATCATACGGACGGCTCGTAATCCAAGATTGTGGCACGCCTATGTGCTGTCCCTGCTGTACCAGGTCCGCCCATATTAGCTTATTGTAGCGCTGTGTAAACGTGGTACGCTAAGCTACAGCTGGCTACTTGACACACCCGGCGATGTAGCTAGCTACAGATGTAGCGTGGCGTAGCGCACCTTATGGCGGCGTGTAAAGAGGGTGCGTTGACCGTTTGTAGCCGTTTGAGCGTGCTCGTGCACGTGAAGTAGCGGGATGTATCCAGCCTGCCGTCGCGGCGTGTAAAGGTACCTTTACAGATACTGAGGTAACAACTCACCAAATACTCAGCGTGTGCACGAGGCCTTACAAATACTGAGGTAACAACCCACCAAATACTCAGCATGTGCACGAGGCCTTACAAATACTGAGGTAAAAACTCACCAAATACTCAGCGTGTGCACGAGGCCTTACAGATACTGAGGAAAAACTCACCAAATACTCAGCGTGTGCACGAGGCCTTACAGATACTGAGGTAACAACTCACCAAATACTCAGCATGTGCACGAGGCCTTACAGATACTGAGGTAAAAACTCACCAAATACTCAGCGGGTGCACGAGGCCTTACAAATACTGAGGTAACAACTCACCAAATACTCAGCGTGTGCACGAGGCCTTACAGATACTGAGGTAAAAACTCACCAAATACTCAGCGTGTGCACGAGGCCTTACAGATACTGAGGTAACAACTCACCAAATACTCAGCTTGTGCACGAGGCCTTACAGATACTAAGGTAAAAACTCACCAAATACTCAGCGTGTGCACGAGGCCTTACAAATACTGAGGTAACAACTCACCAAATACTCAGCGTGTGCACGAGGCCTTACAGATACTGAGGTAAAAACTCACCAAATACTCAGCGTGTGCATGAGGCCTTACAGATACTGAGGTAAAAACACCACCAAATACTCAGCGTATGCACGAGGCCTTACAGATACTGAGGTAAAAACTCCCCAAATACTCAGCGTGTGCACGAGGCCTTACAAATACTGAGGTAACAACCCACCAAATACTCAGCATGTGCACGAGGCCTTACAGATACTGAGGTAACAACTCACCAAATACTCAGCGTGTGCACGAGGTCTTACAGATACTGAGGTAAAAACTCCCCAAATACTCAGCGTGTGCACGAGGCCTTACAAATACTGAGGTAAAAACTCACCAAATACTCAGCGTGTGCACGAGGCCTTACAGATACTGAGGTAACAACTCACCAAATACTCAGCGTGTGCACGAGGCCTTACAAATACTGAGGTAACAACTCACCAAATACTCAGCGTGTGCACGAGGCCTTACAGATACTGAGGTAACAACTCACCAAATACTCAGCGTGTGCACGAGGCCTTACAGATACTGAGGTAAAAACTCCCCAAATACTCAGCGTGTGCACGAGGCCTTACAGATGCTGAGGTAAAAACTCACCAAATACTCAGTGTGTGCACGAGGCCTTACAAATACTGAGGTAACAACCCACCAAATACTCAGCGTGTGCACGAGGCCTTACAGATACTGAGGTAACAACTCACCAAATACTCAGCGTGTGCACGAGGCCTTACAGATACTGAGGTAAAAACTCCCCAAATACTCAGCGTGTGCACGAGGCCTTACAGATACTGAGGTAACAACCCACCAAATACTCAGCATGTGCACGAGGCCTTACAGATACTGAGGTAACAACTCACCAAATACTCAGCGTGTGCACGAGGTCTTACAGATACTGAGGTAAAAACCCCCCAAATACTCAGCGTGTGCACGAGGCCTTACAAATACTGAGGTAAAAACTCACCAAATACTCAGCGTGTGCACGAGGCCTTACAGATACTGAGGTAACAACTCACCAAATACTCAGCGTGTGCACGAGGCCTTACAAATACTGAGGTAACAACTCACCAAATACTCAGCGTGTGCACGAGGCCTTACAGATACTGAGGTAACAACTCACCAAATACTCAGCGTGTGCACGAGGCCTTACAGATACTGAGGTAAAAACTCACCAAATACGGATGATGCAATTGGGATGCTTTTTTACAACAAAAAAAAACCCAAAAAAGAAGAGGGGGGGGGGGGGGGGAATCCATTTTGGCTGCAGAAAATGCACCAAAAAACAGATCTCCTAAAAGGAGCACACACACCCTGTGGGCACAGAGCCTAAGGCTGTGTGTGCATGGTGGCAAAATAAAAGTGCAGATTTTTGGAGACAACAATCTGCACCTTCTGACAAAATATGCACCAGAAAAGGTGTTATGTGCACGATGTGTTTACATACATGTTCACAATAAATTTTAATCACATATACACTCTGAAATAGGACACAAGCCCTGCTTCTGAGGTGGGGGTGTCGCCCTGGGTGAGATAGAGATGGGGAATTTGTGCGTTACTGTGGGATAACCTGCAGCAAGAATTGACATTTTTCAGATTTTCCCGCTCTGAAAATCGCAGCATATCTGTTATGGACAAGCCGCTGCTTTGGGACAGGTGTCCTGCCTGCACATTGACTTTCATTACAATTTAAGCTACTGCATATTTAGTGCAGCTCTGCTGCGTATACAGCATACAGGGGCTCCTGACAAAAGTCTCATTGGGCCCCTTTAACATATACCATGATTTATAAATATAATATAAAAACTGCGGGCTGTGTATATAAATATAGAGGTTCCTGGGTGGGCTTTATATATAATATTGAGGCTGTGCAGGGCTGTATATATAATAGAGGCTTCTGGGCTGTAAATTCAACCCCTGGCAAAAAGTCTTGAATCCCCAGGCTCGGAGGATGTTCATTCAGTTGTTTAATGTTGTAGAAAAAAAGGAGATCACAGACATGGCACAAACCTAAAGTCATTTCAAATGGCGACTTTATCCCCACAGGGATGAACAAAGGGTTAAATGTTAATAATAGATGTGGGCAACATGTCTCTAGGGGGTGCCCACCCCCCCTAGAGACATGCTTTCCACTCAGGTGGGAATGTGAGGGGTTAATCTTGGCATTTATAGTATTGCCGGCTATTGTTGGCATTTTCAATTTTATGAATGAACCCGGCGTCGCCTCACTGTGTAGGACATACAGTACGTACATTACATACTGTATGAGCCGCTAGCCTTGGTCCTGAAAACATTAACATTAGGTGTATGACGGTGGGGGGGGGTGGGCACCCCCTAGAGACATATTGCCCACATCTATTATTAATATTAACCCTTTGTTCATTCCTGTGGCAGCAGGAATGAATAAAGTATCCAGCAACCGGATTGCACATTCAGAGCAATCTGGTTGCCGGATTCCGGCTTAGGGACACAAAATGTGGCAAAATTGAGTGTGAATGCAATTGCGATTACTGCATCCGGGTGCGGATGTGGTAACTGCAATTGCACTTCCAAGTGTGACCCTAGCCTAAATGAGTGACAAACAGTACTCTTCATCAATCTGGCTTCAACTTTCTCTGATTGCTGTTGCCAGATCAGCTTTGCAGGTTGGAGCCTTGTCATGGACCATTTTCTTCAACTTCCACCAAAGATTTTCAATTGGATTGAGATCCAGACTATTTGCAGGCCATGACATTGACCTTATGGGTCTTCTTTCAAGGAATGTTTTCACAGTTTTTGCTCTATGGCAGGATGCATTATCATCTTGATAAATGATTTCATCATCCCCAGAAAACCCCGTCACACCGTGTAGACTTCAGTCACCCAGTCCCCCTGTGAGTCCAGAGAGAGGGAGCCAGACACTGTAGTGTAAAGCAGCACAGCAGTGATCAGAGAGGGTAACCCGTGGACCGCACGAGAGGAGAGAGCAAGGACAGGAAGATAGAGGAGGCCGGTCTGGCTGCATGCAGGCTGGGCTTCAGCTACCACAGAGGAGGCCTTATACCCACTTGCTGTGGGGACCCACTGTGCACCTGGTCACCTGTTAGTGCCCTGGACATCTTTACCAGCCGTACCAACAGTAAAAAGGTAAAAGAGACTTCAACAGTGTGTGTGCGTCATCCCTCTCCGCTCCCGGTGTCCCTAATAGACTGCTCCACTCCCCATCCTACCTACAGCTTCACTTCGAGCTGCCCCTTCACACTACTCTACCCCGGAGGTCTAGCCCTACCTGTAGGGGGCCTTGCCAACTAAGCCGCATTACCCTCCACCTCCAGCGGACTGTGGCGGCGCTGGTGTCCCCTCACCAGACACTACAGGTGGTGTCACATGACAAAAACTCTTATCCCCTGTAAATACACCCTTTTTGAAGTGTCACCCAGGCCACGGGATCAGGCACTGCCACCCGTGACATCCCTGATACAACCCACTGAGCCTGGTACCCGAGTACCCCAGGGCCTGGGGATCGATACAGGCAGGCTCAATAGCACAGCACAGCCTCGATGTAGGCCAGCAGCAGTCTCAATAATGCCCCATCATGCTGCACACAGTAAAAAAAAGATTCTACTCACCTTCCGTCCGCTTCCCTCGGGGAAGCAGATGGGAGTCATCACATGGCTAATTTGCATCACATGCAAATTAGCCATGTGGATTGGCAGCACTACGGCAGCACTCAGCTGCTGCCTTACTGTCCCTGATGGGCCCCTTGCTGTCAGGGATGCCTATCCCTCATGGGCCCCTGTCTGTCAGGGCTACCTGTCTCTGATGGCCAGTGGGCCCCTTCAGCTGTTGAGGTCCCTGGCACTTGCCCGGGTATGCCAATGCTGACGCGGCCTTGACACCATATACGCAACAACATCTGCTCTAAATACACATTGTGCGCACATAGCCTTATAGTTGTGGATAAAATATGAGGAGTGGACTGAAACTACATGGGAAAAATGCCCCAGCACACTGTGCCTCGCTGCCCCACCATTTTGCATAGTCACATGTTAAATGCCTCTGCATGCTGCATGTGCCCCTTTATCTGGATATTTTGCATGAATCATGTATGTACATAGACACACAGCATACAGGGGAATTTGACATGTGACTAAGATGGAGAGGCAGTGGGACACAGTGTGCAGCAGCATTTATGATCATTTGCCCTATGTAGTTCCAGACAGTCCTCCACTGTCTCTCATACCCTGACCAGGGCCGGCTCCAGATTTTTGTGAGCCCCTTTTACACTGTGCCCCTGCCCCTCCTTGCTGCTGCACGTCCACACCTTAAGCCGTACCCCAGGTATAGACTGCAGAAAATAAGATTATTATTTATATTATTAATTGAAGCTTCCCCAGCAGTATAAAAGGGAGGGGTCTAATGTACCAAGTTGGAATATGGAAGAAATAGGTCTATAGTTAGGGTCTTATTATTATTATTATCTTTCTGCAAATAATACATGACGCACACAGCTCTGCTACATACCCATAGATATAGATGGCTCTGCAATATGCACATGTAGACACACAGTTCTGCTACATGCACCCTACACATAGCACTCACACACAGCTCTACTACATGAATATCCAGATACACACACAGCTTTGCTACATGAACATACAGATACACACACAGCTCTGCTACATGCAGATTACATGCACATACAGATACACACACAGCTCTGGTACACGGACACTACATACCCAGCTCTGCTACATGTACAATACATGCACATACAAACACGCACATGCACATTGCCTGCACAGCACACACAGCCTGCACAGCACATGCAGCCACACACACAGCCCCAGCAAAGCACACTCAGACACTAAACCTTCTCTCCTCTGTGCTCCATGCTCCGTCCCTGAAGGTCTTCAGCAGGCTCAGGAAGGAGTGAATCATGCGGTGCCTGTGTGTGTGGAGTAGAGCGAGCAGCTCCTCTTCAAGAGATAGGCGTGCTGCCACATGCCTCCTCCAGGCTCCAGCCAGCACCCGTGGTCTTTTTGTATATCAATGTGTTTGGGAGGAAGGAAAGGGGCGGCAGCAATTTAGAAATTGTCTGTCCTGCGGATTATAATGGGGGCAATTTACACTGGGCCCCCCAGAAACGTGGGCCCCGGGCGACCACCCAGATTGCCCTTAACCTGCCACTGCTGTGATGTATAAATATAAACCTATACTGGGGTTTATGTCCTTCCCCCTGAAATGCATCAGGAACCCCAATACAAATGGGAATGGACATGATACCGCAGGTTTTACATCAACCTATTGTGAGCGTGTCCTGACAAGTATCAACACCCATGAAGTGACCGTCCCACAATTATCAAGACCCATGAAGTGACTGTCCCACAATTATCTAGACCCATGAAGTGACTGTCCCACAATTATCTAGACCCATGAAGTGACCGTCCCACAGTATCAAGAGACATTAAGTGACCGTCCCACAATTATCTAGACCCATGAAGTGACCGTCCCACAATTATCTAGACCCATGAATTCACCGTCCCACAGTATCAAGAGAAATGAAGTGACCGTCCCATAAATATCAAGACCCATGAAGAGACAGACACACCTTCACCTATTTAATAAATGAGCCCAAAACTTTTAGCAGCTCAGGTGTGAATTTTGCCTAGATTATAGGTGTCGTCTGCAGACCGGTGACAAGAAGGATTTCACCATCATCCAGGAATATGAGGATTAAACACTAAATAAAGAAGAGGAGCCGAGCGGATAGTGTCCATTACTGTGAATGAGCCCTGAAGATGAGGAGCTGGAGGCTGCCTCTGCTGTCACATTACACTGCTGTTCCCCCCTTTTTTGTATCCCACTTTTGGTATATGGCACCCAGGGGCGTAACAAGCATGGTCGCAGGGGTTGCGAATGCGACAGGGCCTGGACATATAGGGCCCGCGCCACCAGCCGTCCCCTGTGCCTGCCGATCCCAGTGCCCACTTCACATACCATCACTGAGTGGCAGCACACGGGCCGCTAAGGGGCCCGTGTGTCAGGGAGCCTCCTGCTTCCTACTGTCCCCCACCCCGTGCTTCCTCTTACCACGGCGGTGATGGTGTGCTTTCCACAGTGGAACACATAAAGCAGGAAGTGCCACTTGCTCCACACTAGGAGTAGGCAGCACTTCCTGCTGTATGCGTTCCACTGTGGAACGCACGCCGTCACCACATTCTCCTGAGTCTTCAATTTTGGCAAGAAGAAAGGAGATGTGGGGGGAGCAAGGTGAGGTAAGTACATGGTGATTTTTTTAATGAGTACACGCTGGCCAGAGGATTATGGGGGAAATGGAGGTGGGTGCATTAAACTGTATGGAGAGCTATGAGGCTGCACTATGCTATATATAAGGCTGTACTATGCTATATGAAAGGCTGTGAGGCTGCACTGTGCAAAATGGAGGACTATGAGGGTGCATTATACTATATAGTGGACTATGGGGGTGCATTCTACTATATGTTAGGGATATAGGGGGCATTATGCTATATGGAGAATTATGAGGCTGCATTATACTTTATGGAGGATTATGAGGGTGCATTATACTGTATGGAGGACTATGAGGCTGCAAAATACTGTATGGAGGGCTATGAGGCTGCTTTATGCTATATGCTATATGAAAGGCTGTGAATCTTCACTATACTATGTGGAGGACTATGAGGCTGCATTATACTATATGGAGGACTATGAGGCTGCATTATACTATATGAAGGACTATGAGGCTGCATTATACTATATGAAGGATAATGGGAGTACATTATAATAATGGAATGACTATGGGGGCTACCTAATGAATGGGGGACTATGGGATGCTAAATAATACATAGAGGACTATGGGGGTATATTGTAATATATGGAGGAATATGGTGATGCATTATAATATTTGGATCACTATGGTAGCGGGAATAGTAAGACCATATATACCATGATAATGGCCATATTCCAGGAGGAGGACCATATACAGCAGTATGAGGGACATTAATACATAATGAAGGAGGAGAGGGCTCAATTTGTGAGTCCTTATAGAATTTAGAACATTAAACGGGGCCCATACATCTAATCAATGTACGCGAGGGGGCCCAGGTCTAAATTTCACACCGGGGTCCATCAGACTCTACTTACGCCACTGATGGCACCGGTATGGGTCAGCTGATTTTTAGTGGTGAACGGCATTCATATTTCTTTGGAACTTTAATGTAACTCCGTGGTAATATTGAGTAAAATTCTCATTAATGAATTACAGCATAGAAGACAGCCAGAATATTGTCATCATCCAGGAATATGAGGAACTAGAAGAAGAATAAAAGAGAGAAGAAGAGCGTCGAGCCTCCATCCCTGTGACCACCCCTGAAGATGAGGAGCTGGAGGCTGTCTCTGCTGTCTCTGCTGCTGCTCTCTGCTGTCACATTACACGGCTGTCTCTCTGACACCGCAGAACCCAAAGATGGAAGATCTATAAGAGACATCACCGACCGCTACAACCAGAAGGAAGGGGTCACATACTTATATAAACCCCTGGAGCAGATCCACATTGCTCCACCGCAGGTAAAGCTCTGATCATGGAGATCTGCAGGGATCTCTCCACACAAGAAATGGATCAAACACAAAGATTTACATTAGTGATGGTCGAGGAGTAAGATCCACTGGATCAGATCGCTCTAACCGAATACTGTGAACGAGTAACGAATCCAATGCAAATCAATGGAGAACTCACATCCGAATATTGAAACAGATCAAAGCATTCGGCCGAACGCGAGGATCTCACCACTCGCTGATCACTAATGTTATTAATTTCCTTCATATAGGGCGATCCGGAGAGAGAAGCCTTCCTCATTATGGAGACGGAGTGCCCCAAATCTGACAATACCGACCTATCTCTATGTGATTTCAAGAAGGACGGAGTAAGTAACTAGAAATACCAACACACAACTCCTCAGTGCACTATCTGCCCAGTGATACATTATATATACACCACAGCTATATCATACTGTAATACTGCCCCTATGTACAAGAATATAACTACTATAATACTGCCCCTATGTACAAGAATATAACTACTATAATACTGCTCCTATATACAAGAATATAACTACTATAATACTGCCCCTATATACAAGAATATAACTACTATAATACTGCCCCTATGTACAAGAATATAACTACTATAATACTGCTCCTATATACAAGAATATAACTACTATAATACTGCTCCTATATTCAAGAATATAACTACTATAATACTGCCCCTATATACAAGAATATAACTACTATAATACTGCTCCTATATACAAGACTATAACTACTATAATACTGCTCCTATATACAAGAATATAACTACTATAATACTGCTCCTATATTCAAGAATATAACTACTATAATACTGCCCCTATATACAAGAATATAACTACTATAATACTGCTCCTATATACAAGAATATAACTACTATAATACTGCTCCCTATATACAAGAATATAACTACTATAATATTGCCTCTATATACAAGAATATAACTACTATAATACTGCTCCTATATACAAGAATATAACTACTATAATACTGCTCCTATGTACAAGAATATAACTACTATAATACTGCCCCTAAATACAAGAATATAACTACTACTAGATGGGTGCCCGATGCACAATGCATCGGGATTCTAGCAGAGCGAGTCTCTGACTCGCAATGGCCGCTTCGCGGCCAATGCTTCGCGCTGCTAAGGCGACTCGCCATGCCCGCTGCGCGGGCATAGCGAGTCGCCTTAGAGCTGCTCGCAATGGCCGCTGCGCGGCCAATGCTTCGTTCGTATCCACATGACCACGCTGACTCGCAGCGAGAGCGGTCTCAAAAGGGGCAAAAAACCCATTCGTGATTATATAATAGATAATACTGCTCCTATATACAAGAATATAACTACAATAATACTGCCCCTATATACAAGAATATAACTACTATAATACTGCTCCTATGTACAAGAATATAACTACTATAATACTGCCCCTATATACAAGAATATAACTACTATAATACTGCTCCTATATACAAGAATATAACTACTATAATATAATACTGCTCCTATGTACAAGAATATAACTACTATAATACTGCCCCTATGTACAAGAATATAACTACTATAATACTGCCCCTATATGCAAGAATATAACTACTATAATACTGCCCCTATATACAAGAATATAACTACTATAATACTGCCCCTAAGTACAAGAATATAACTACTATAATACTGCCCTATATACAAGAATATAACTACTATAATACTGCCCCGATTACAAGAATATAACTACTATAATACTGCCCCTATATACAAGAATATAACTACTATAATACTGCCCCTATATACAAGAATATAACTACTATAATACTGCCCTATATACAAGAATATAACTACTATAATACTGCTCCTATATACAAGAATATAACTACTATAATACTGCCCCTATATACAAGAATATAACTACTATAATACTGCCCCTATATACAAGATATAACTACTATATACTGCCATACAGATATAATACTATAATACTGCCCTATATACAAGAATATAACTACTATAATACTGCTCCCATGTACAAGAATATAACTACTATAATACTGCCCCTATATACAAGAATATAACTACTATAATACTGCCCTATATACAAGAATATAACTACTATAATACTGCCCCTATATACAAGAATATAACTACTATAATACTGCCCTATATACAAGAATATAACTACTATAATACTGCCCCTATATACAAGAATATAACTACTATAATACTGCCCATATACAAGAATATAACTACTATAATATGCCCTATATACAAGAATATAACTACTATAATACTGCCCCTATATACAAGAATATAACTACTATAATACTGCCCTATATACAAGAATATAACTACTATAATACTGCCCCTATATACAAGAATATAACTACTATAATACTGCCTATACAAGAATATAACTAATAATACTCCTATACAATATAACTACTATAATACTGCCCCTATATACAAGAATATAACTACTATAATACTGCTCCTATTACAAGAATATAACTACTATAATACTGCCCCTATATACAAGAATATAACTACTATAATACTGCTCCTATATACAAGAATATAACTACTATAATACTGCCCTATATACAAGAATATAACTACTATAATACTGCTCCTATATACAAGAATATAACTACTATAATACTGCCCTATATACAAGAATATAACTACTATAATACTGCTCCTATATACAAGAATATAACTACTATAATACTGCCCTATATACAAGAATATAACTACTATAATACTGCTCCTATATACAAGAATATAACTACTATAATACTGCCCTATATACAAGAATATAACTACTATAATACTGCTCCTATATACAAGAATATAACTACTATAATACTGCCCTATATACAAGAATATAACTACTATAATACTGCTCTATATACAAGAATATAACTACTATAATACTGCCCTATATACAAGAATATAACTACTATAATACTGCTCCTATATACAAGAATAACTATATAATACTGCCTTACAAGATATAACTACTATAATACTGCTCCTATATACAAGAATATAACTATATAATACTGCTCCTATATACAAGAATAAACTACTATAATACTGCCCTATATACAAGAATATAACTACTATAATACTGCCCTATATACAAGAATATAACTACTATAATACTGCTCCTATATACAAGAACTATAACTACTATAATACTGCTCCTATAGTAACAAGAATATAATACTATATAATACTGCTCCTATATACAAGAATATAACTACTATAATACTGCCCTATATACAAGAATATAACTACTATAATACTGCTCCTATATACAAGAATATAACTACTATAATACTGCTCCTATATACAAGAATATAACTACTATAATACTGCTCCTATATACAAGAATATAACTACTATAATACTGCTCCTATATACAAGAATATAACTACTATAATACTGCCCCTATATACAAGAATATAACTACTATAATACTGCCCTATATTACAAGAATATAACTACTATAATACTGCCCTATATACAAGAATATAACTACTATAATACTGCTCCTATATTCAAGAATATAACTACTATAATACTGCTCCTATATACAAGAATATAACTACTATAATACTGCCCTATATACAAGAATATAACTACTATAATACTGCTCCTATATACAAGATATAAACTACTATAATTACTGCCCCTATATACAAGAATATAACTACTATAATACTGCCCTATATACAAGATATAACTACTATAATACTGCCCTATATACAAGAATATAACTACTATAATACTGCCCTATATACAAGAATATAACTACTATAATACTGCCCTATATACAAGAATATAAACTACTATAATACTGCTCCTATATACAAGAATATAACTACTATAATACTGCCCTATATACAAGAATATAACTACTATAATACTGCTCCTATATACAAGAATATAACTACTATAATATATCTATGTACAGAATATAACTACTATAATACTGCCTATATACAAGATATAACTACTAATACTGCTCCTATATACAAGAATATAACTACTATAATACTACTCCTATGTACAAGAATATAACTACTATAATACTGCCCTATATACAAGAATATAACTACTATAATACTGCTCCTATATACAAGAATATAACTACTATAATACTGCCGTAGATGATATGTGCTGTATCTGTGTTGCAGGATGTGAGGCTTTGCTCTCTGGATCTGGGGGATGATGATATAATCTGTATCAGCCAGAACAAGGTAATGAGCACAGGATCCTGTACCATCATCTGATCTGTCTCTGCTCCTCTCCTTGTGTTCCCCTCATCCTTTACCCTCCTTATTTTGATTTAAAAAAAAAACAAAAAAAAACAATTGAATCCTTGAAGGTAGAATTAGATGTTTCCCAGTTTTATCCCATTATTATTGTTTCATGTATAATCTTCTCCTTCCTTTTTCCATCTTGTTGCTATATGTCTTCTTTTCTCTCCTTTTCTTCTCTAATGATCTCGTTATTCTCTTCAGTAATTTTCTTCCTTTTTGGACTCTTTATGTTTATAATCTTTCTAATTTTTCTTATGACAAAACAAAAAACAACTTTGCTAGAAGGCATTAATGCCCGATGGAGAATGAACCTCTCTGGGCTGCAATGATGTAATACAGGAGATGGCGGCTCAGGGGTTAATTGTGTTTTCTTGCCTAAAAGTTCTACGCTCCATCTCTGCTCCTCCAGTATAGATGAGATCTCTCATATTCTTCAGGTGGATCCTTCTTCTACGCTCCATCTCTGCTCCTCCAGTGTAGATGAGATCTCTCATATTCCTCGGCTGGATCCCTTCTTCTACGCTCCATCTCTGCTCCTCCAGTATAGATGAGATCTCTCATATTCCTTGGCTGGATCCCTTCTTCTACGCTCCATCTCTGCTCCTCCAGTATAGATGAGATCTCTCATATTCCTTGGCTGGATCCCTTCTTCTACGCTCCATCTCCGCTCCTCCAGTATAGATGAGATCTCTCATATTCCTTGGCTGGATCCCTTCTTCTACGCTCCATCTCCGCTCCTCCAGTATAGATGAGATCTCTCATATTCCTTGGCTGGATCCCTTCTTCCACCCTCTATCTCCGCTCCTCCAGTATAGATGAGATCTCTCATATTCCTCGGCTGGATCCCTTCTTCCACCCTCTATCTCTGCTCCTCCAGTATAGATGAGATCTCTCATATTCCTTGGCTGGATCCCTTATTCTACGCTCCATCTCTGCTCCTCCAGTATAGATGAGATCTCTCATATTCCTCGGCTGGATCCCTTCTTCTACGCTCCATCTCCGCTCCTCCAGTATAGATGAGATCTCTCATATTCCTCGGCTGGATCCCTTATTCTACGCTCCATCTCCGCTCCTCCAGTATAGATGAGATCTCTCATATTCTTCAGGTGGATCCTTCTTCTACGCTCCATCTCCGCTCCTCCAGTATAGATGAGATCTCTCATATTCCTTGGCTGGATCCCTTCTTCTACGCTCCATCTCCGCTCCTCCAGTATAGATGAGATCTCTCATATTCCTCGGCTGGATCCCTTATTCTACGCTCCATCTCCGCTCCTCCAGTATAGATGAGATCTCTCATATTCCTTGGCTGGATCCCTTCTTCTACGCTCCATCTCCACTCCTCCAGTATAGATGAGATCTCTCATATTCCTTGGCTGGATCCCTTCTTCTACACTCCATCTCCGCTCCTCCAGTATAGATGAGATCTCTCATATTCCTTGGCTGGATCCCTTCTTCTACGCTCCATCTCCGCTCCTCCAGTATAGATGGGATCTCTCATATTCCTCGGCTGGATCCCTTATTCTACGCTCCATCTCCGCTCCTCCAGTATAGATGAGATCTCTCATATTCCTTGGCTGGATCCCTTCTTCTACGCTCCATCTCCACTCCTCCAGTATAGATGAGATCTCTCATATTCCTTGGCTGGATCCCTTCTTCTACGCTCCATCTCCGCTCCTCCAGTATAGATGAGATCTCTCATATTCCTTGGCTGGATCCCTTCTTCTACGCTCCATCTCCGCTCCTCCAGTATAGATGAGATCTCTCATATTCCTTGGCTGGATCCCTTCTTCTACGCTCCATCTCCGCTCCTCCAGTATAGATGAGATCTCTCATATTCCTCGGCTGGATCCCTTATTCTACGCTCCATCTCCGCTCCTCCAGTATAGATGAGATCTCTCATATTCCTTGGCTGGATCCCTTCTTCTACGCTCCATCTCCACTCCTCCAGTATAGATGAGATCTCTCATATTCCTCGGCTGGATCCCTTCTTCTACGCTCCATCTCCGCTCCTCCAGTATAGATGAGATCTCTCATATTCCTTGGCTGGATCCCTTATTCTACGCTCCATCTCCGCTCCTCCAGTATAGATGAGATCTCTCATATTCCTTGGCTGGATCCCTTCTTCTACGCTCCATCTCCGCTCCTCCAGTATAGATGAGATCTCTCATATTCCTTGGCTGGATCCCTTATTCTAAGCTCCATCTCTGCTCCTCCAGTATAGATGAGATCTCTCATATTCCTTGGCTGGATCCCTTCTTCTACGCTCCATCTCCGCTCCTCCAGTATAGATGAGATCTCTCATATTCCTTGGCTGGATCCCTTCTTCTACGCTCAATCTCTGCTCCTCCAGTATAGATGAGATCTCTCATATTCTTCAGGTGGATCCTTCTTCTACGCTCCATCTCTGCTCCTCCAGTATAGATGAGATCTCTCATATTCTTCAGGTGGATCCTTCTTCTACGCTCCATCTCCGCTCCTCCAGTATAGATGAGATCTCTCATATTCTTCAGGTGGATCCTTCTTCTACGCTCCATCTCTGCTCCTCCAGTATAGATGAGATCTCTCATATTCCTTGGCTGGATCCCTTCTTCTACGCTCCATCTCCACTCCTCCAGTATAGATGAGATCTCTCATATTCCTTGGCTGGATCCCTTCTTCTACGCTCCATCTCCGCTCCTCCAGTATAGATGAGATCTCTCATATTCCTTGGCTGGATCCCTTCTTCTACGCTCCATCTCCGCTCCTCCAGTATAGATGAGATCTCTCATATTCCTTGGCTGGATCCCTTCTTCTACGCTCCATCTCCGCTCCTCCAGTATAGATGAGATCTCTCATATTCCTCGGCTGGATCCCTTCTTCCACCCTCTATCTCTCCTCCACCAGGTGAGATCTTATTTAATCCTCTGGTGGATTCCTCTTCCATGTGTCACATGTTGACTGCTGAAGTCTATGTGCTCTATGTAGTTTTAATGGAAGTTTATTTTCTTTGGCACATTTGGAGTTAATGTGTGGATGCTGCTGTGTTGCAGTCTATGGGAGATGTGGCTCTGCA
The DNA here is from genome assembly GCA_033576535.1 of Allobates femoralis. NCBI lineage: Eukaryota > Metazoa > Chordata > Amphibia > Anura > Aromobatidae > Allobates > Allobates femoralis. The sequence goes on from JARQOC010000005.1 coordinate 573,042,234, forward strand.
GGTGCAGGTACGCTGCTGTTGCTGGGTGTGTCAGCTGACTTACTTGTCCACTCCCCCAGCCTTTCACTAGGTGTCGCTGATAGAGTTTATTCTCTACAAGGACCCCGTGCAGTGCAGACATTCTTGCTGGTGCTTCCTGCTGTTTCCTTCCCTGTAGACGTTGCTGTGTTTCACGATCTATGAGAGGAGGTGAGGGCTCTTACCCTAGGGCTTATCAGGAACATAGGACAAGGGTGGTGACCCAGACCTCCTCACCTTCAGAGGTACCTCTCAGAGCACAGTGAGCCAGGGACCCCAGTCTACGGGTCAGGCTAGTCACCAGATCACCTTTAGCCCATCTTACTACCCTGCATCCTGATTCCCTGTGACACCATGTTCCTTCTCTGCTCCTCCATTATAGATGACACCTCTCCCATATTCCTCCGTTATTGCCCCTTTGTCCCCTCAGTGTATGTGAGGTGTCTCGTCCTCCTCGGGGGGACTCTCCATTATTACTCTTATCCAAGCTTTCTCAGCTTCTGGTGATGGTTTTATCATTTCCTCTATGCACTAAAGGACTCAGAGGGAAAAGGGCCCCTGTACACAAATTGTAAATGGACCCTTTTGCCGTCCCATAGCTCATCATGTTGCACAGTCCCACCAGCATTTAAGGTTGAAATGGGCCCCTTACCTCTTGGGCACCAATGATATCTCCACCCTTGCTTCAATGGTTTCTCCACAACTTGAACTTGTAACAATTGTATTTCTTCTTCATTTAAGGGTGTCCGTGTCAAGAGGTCCGGGAAGAAGGAATGCAAGTCCTTTTGTAAGTTTTTCGACGTGGAGGCACAAGTCTGATCGCTTCCATACCCAAACACAGGAGATGTAAGACGTTCCTGGCCTGAAGCTGCCATGAGCGCTGGGACCCTCCACCTGCCAACCCCAATACCATGAACGCTGGGACCCCACCTGCCAACCCCAATACCATGACGCTGGGACCTCCACCTGCCAACCCCAATACCATGAGCGTTGGGACCCACCACCTGCCAACCCCAATACCATGAGCGTGGGACCATCCACCTGCTAACCCCAATACCATGAACGTGGGACCCCCACCTGCCAACCCCAATACCATGACGCTGGGACCTCCACCTGCTAACCCCAATACCATGAATGCTGGGACCCCACCTGCCAACCCCAATACCTATGAGCGTTGGGACCCCACCTGCAACCCCAATACCATGAGCGTTGGGACCTCCACCTGCCAACCCCAATACCATGAGCGCTGGGACCTCCACCTGTCACCCCAATACCCATGAGCGCTGGGACCTCCACCTGCCAACCCCAATACTATGAGCGCTGGGACCTCCGCCTGCCAACCCCAATACTATGAGCGCTGGGACCTCCACCTGCCAACCCCAATACCATGAGCCCTGGGACCTCCACCTGCCAACCCCAATACCATGAGCGCTGGGACCTCCACCTGCCAACCCCAATACTATGAGCGCTGGGACCTCCATCTGCCAACCCCAATACCATGAACGCTGGGACCCCCACCTGTCAACCCCAATACCATGAGCGTTGGGACCTCCACCTGCCAACCCCAATACTATGAGCGCTGGGACCTCCACTGCTCAACCCCAATACCATGACACTGGGACCTCCACCTGCTAACCCCAATACCATGAGCGCTGGGATCTCCACCTGCCAACCCAATACCATGGCTGCGGGGACCTCCACCTGCCTACCCCAATACCATGAGCGCTGGGACCTCACCTGTCTACACCAATACTATGACTGCTGGACCTCCACCTGCCATACCCCAATACCATGAGCGCTGGGACCTCCACCTTCCAACCCCAATACCATGAGCGCTGGGACCTCACCTGCCAACCCCAATACCATGAGCGCTGGGACCTCCATCTGCCAACTCCAATACCATGAGCACTGGGACCTCCACCTGCTAACCCCAATACCATGAGCGCTGGGACCCCACCTGCCAACCCCAATACTATGAGCGCTGGGTACCCTCCAACCTGCTAACCCCAATACCATGAGCGCTGGGACCTCACCTGCCATACCCAATACCATGAGCGCTGGGATCTCCACCTGCCAACCCTAATACCATGGCTGCGGGGACCTCCACCTGCCTACCCCAATACCATGAGCGCTGGGACCTCTACCTGTCTACACCAATACTATGATTGCTGGAACCTCCACCTGCCTACCCCAATACCATGTACCCAAATAAATAGTCGCACACTCCGCTCTTGGGTAAAGTTTTACTTCTGCTTTAGGTCTTTAGGTCTAAGAAGCCTCACCTCTTGCCAATACATAATATAAGCGTTTCACTTTTTGTATTGAATTACTGAAATACATGAACTTTTTGATGATATTCTAATTCATTGAGATGCTCCTGTATATTCCTGTTGTACCATGTGTCGTTTACCAGGACCGGGATACTCAGTCAGCTCAGCTTCTGTGGACCTGGAGACAGTGGTAAAGGCATTCAGCTGTGGACATGCGGGGGTTAACATAGGCGTCATAGGGGTGAGTGGCGTTCCCCATGATGTTAGTGTAGTGGAGTGAGCATAAAGGGTGCAGACTGTATTATATATCTAGATATATAATCCCAAAAATATAATCCCATTGTGCACTGTGTCCCCTCTCTATGCACTGTCTCTCCCATGTGTGCTGTCTCTCCCCTGTGCACTGTCCCCTTTCTGTGCACAGTCCCCCCCAGTGCACTGTGTCTCCATTTTCTTTGCCTGTATCCCCCTGTGTGCTGTCCCTCCCCTGTGCACTGTGTCTCCCTCTCTGTCCACTGTCTCCCGTCTCTGTGCCTGTCTCCCCTTGTGTGCTGTCCTCCCCTTTGTGCACTGCATCTGCCTCTCTGTTCCTGTCTTCCCTCTGTGCAGTGCCTCCCCTCAATATGCCTGTCTCCCCCCTGTGAATTGTCTCCCCTCTCTGTGTACTGTCCCTCCCCCAGTGTGATGTTCCTTCCCTCTCTGTGCCTGTCTCCCCTGTGCACTGTGTCTCCCCTCTCTGTGCATGTCTCCCCCTTGTGCAGTTTCACCCCTCTCTGTGCCTGTGTTCCCCTGTGCAGTGTCTCCCCTCTCTGTGTCCAGTCTCTCTACTCAGTGGACTGTGTCTTCCCTCTCTGTGCCTGTCTCCCCCTTGTGCAGTGTCTCCCCTCTCTGTGCCTGTCTCTCCCTGTACACTGTGTCTCCCCTCTCTGTGCCTGTCTCCCCCCTGTGCACAGTCTCCCCTCTCTGTATGCTGTACCTCCCCCGTGCACTGTCTCCCCTCTCTGTGTCTGTCTTCCCCAAGTATGCTTTATTGTATATAGTTTACCCGTTGATGTTGAATATAAAAAGAAAATGCTTTTGACTTCCCGATTAACAGGTACAGATAATCGCGGACGAGCATTTTCCATCAGGGGGTATGTGGCGCCCCACATAGTCAGGCGTCACAGAGGGGTATTGCACCCATAAAAGAGGTGTAATTTCCCCAGCTGCAAGTGGACCCTAGGTTGGTGGGTGGGACCCACTCCCACATTAGCGGTGTGGTGGGAGGTTACCTGGGAGGGGAAATATTCACCTTAGGGGGATAAAGGAGGTCTTCAGCAGAATGGCCAGCTAGGAGAAAGAGTAGTCTCTCCCTAGTCGGTGAGAGATGGAGAGGGTTGGAGAAGGAGGAATGTTGGAAAGAGTGTGAAACGAGGCGGAAGGGTTACCCGGACGGTTTCAAGCTGATCCGGAGGGAAGGAGAAGAGGTCTTGAGGAGATCCTGAAAGAGGGCGCCCGACGAGTGGAGTCGAGGCCCTAGAGAGAAAGGTGGAACCCCAGCGTGGAGCAACCATACTCCAGGGGATTCTCCAGTCCACCACGGGAATGCCGGGCCAAAGTCCATCTTTGCAGTCGGCAACCGGCTGCTGTGGTCCGTATATCGCCACAGCACCCTGCCAGATGGAGCGGTCTGCCTGCTTCCTCACCACGAGGGAGAGGACCCCCAGTACTACCTACACGGAGCCTTTGGGTATATGCCCATCCTAGGCGGGGAAGAAAGGACACGGGTTTGTCAACTAAGGTACACCACGGGTTCCACCATACCATCTGTGATCCACTTGCAGCCACCTGTTTAGCGACCTGTTATTCTAACATCTGATGCTGGACTGTGAACTCTGTATTGACTACTGAACGTTGATAGTAAAGTACCTGGGAGAAAGTGACTTTGCCTGTGCTTCCGTTTTTCCGGGTCCTAACGCTATGACTAATGGTGATATGTGAGATGCTGGGTTTATATGCCTCTATTCTGATTAAAAACAAGAAAAGTATGTGTTGGAGTCCCTTGTCGCTGGTTTCCGGGCACTCCGCAGTGGCTACTGCTGAAGCTAAGTCTTCCACTTTGCATTGAATCTAGAGCAGTGATTGTTATACCCCTATTCACATTGTCTTTATTAGCTGTGCAGTTTAGCCACTGCTGGCACTCATTTAAGTGCACATAGTGTTTAGTGTCGCAGCAGATAACTCCCTTATATTAAACTAGCTGTGAGCCCGATTCTAAAGAATCGGGAGTCTAGAATCCGTACCAATGAGAGTGGCGATTATGGGTATGGAGCTCAGCGGGGAAAGCGCTGAGTTCCATGCCCGGCACCTGGTTATGTTTTAGGGCACAACGGTCGTCGGCACTGTGGTCGGTGCTTTGAGCGCCGAAGTCTGTAGCTGGGCGAAGACCTTCGGTGTTCGCCCAGCTACTGGCGGGGGGCACCGGCGGATGTCGGGCTCCTTGTGGGGAGCAGTGGTGGAACTCGGGCTCCAGGCGGGGGAGACCGCTGCAGCTCGGGCTCTTGCCGGGGACCACCGCCGGAGGTCGGGCTTGTTGCGGGGGGGCACCACAGGAGCTGGGGCTCGTGGCGGGGGGCACCGCCGGAGCTCGGGCTTGTTGCGGGGGTCCCCGGCGGAGCTTGGGCTCCTGCCGGGGATCACCGCCGGATGCACTGTGGAAGACATGGAGGCTATATGGTTTTTCAAAATGGCGCTGAATGTAAGGTGCTGTTCTCATTGGTTGTTGTGTGCTGGCGCCGACCAATGAGCATAGCGCCTCACTTCTCATAGAGATACATGGAGGAATGAGGCGCTATTCTCATTGGTCACTGTATATTTTTAAACATGGCGCCGTGATTCTGATTGGTGGCTGACTTCCCATAGAGATACATGGAGGAATGAGGCTGCGAATCTCATTGCTCGGTGTATATTTTTTAAACATGGCGCCGTGATTCTGATTGGCGCCTGACTTCCCATAGAGATACATGGAGGAATGAGGCGCGAATCTCATTGGTCGCTGTATATTTTTAAACATGGCGCAGTGATTCTGATTGGTGCCTGACTTTCTATAGAGATAGATGGAGGAATGAGGCTCAAATCTCATTGGCCGCGATGTATTTTTAAACCTGGCGCACGTGAATCTGATTGGTCGGTGCTCAGCGGGGAGACCGGGGAGTTGGATGCCCAGGGGCCTGGTTATGTTTTGGGCCACGGCGTTCGGCGGCACTGCGGTCGGCGGTTTGAGCGTGGAAGTCTGTAGCTGCGCTTGTTGCGGGGGGCACCGCAGGAGCTTGGCAGCATTGCTCGGCTGGGGCATGCGCCGGTGCCAATGCTTTGCGGCCAGTGCTTCGTGGGTCGCGTGGCTGCTGGGAAGTATCGCCGAAACTTATGGAAGTGCGTTAGGGGAATTATAAATATGATTATCAGCATCTATTATTTAATAGCCGTAGCGACTTCCGGCGCTACTCCGTGGCTTTGTTCGTGGGCCGAATGACCAAGGGCCGGGGGGGGGGGGTGCTGGTGGATTTTTGTTTTTGTATTTTCTTGCTGACCAAGGGGAGGGGGGGAACTATTGAAAAAAAAAATTCCTTTTTGCTGACCACTTTAAAAAACCGCAAGTAGGGCTGAAAAACGCATGCGAGTTAGGCCTTGCGAGTTTGCTACTGCGAGTTTGCCGTTGCGAGTTTGCCTTTTCAAGTTTGCTATTGCGAGTTAGTGATAGGGAGTTTGCCTTTGTGAGGCAGCCACGCACACAAAGACGGAAACAGTGCCGAAACGTACGGAAGTGAGTTAGGGTAATTATATATTAGATAGTAAGTACCAATTCAGATTGGGTTACAATGCGTCTTCCTGAGTTCTTTAAAAGCAATGATCCCTTTATGGGTATCTTGTGGATGCAGCAGAGCTGGATGGAGCTGGTCTGTGTATCCAGTGTAGGCTGTATATTGCAGTCCTATGGTAAATGCCACAAACCCCTGGTGATCACACAGTGAAGTCTCCACTCTGCTACATGTGATCAGGGCTACAGATATTGAGTGATTTTTGTTTTGTAACATCATACCTTTGCCAAGTTTAAGACAATGCAGTAAGTTTCCCAGCAGTCCTATGTAAACCATAGAATGTGATAGTGCAGGTTTTGGCAAACATCACTCTGAACACAGAGCAGCTGTAGTCAGTGATGTAGCAGAGCTGAGTGTGTCACTGTGTGCTGAGCTGAGTCTGTGCAGTGGTTGTTGTTCTCTTGCTTCACCTGCAGTCCTATGTAAGTAATGCCACAAATGGAACATCATTTGACAAAAAGTTGTGTTATCTAGCAGACTCAGCTCTGCTACATGTGTAGGTGAGGTCAGCGATATAGTGGGGGGAAGTGTTGGACTCACTTGTTGTTGCTGGATGAGCCGGAAGCTGGCAGGACTGTGTGATCCGGGGTCTCAGGTCATTAGTGTCTGTCTGTCCGGTGTCCAGGACAGGGGGATGCTGCTGTTCTGTGGAGGGGGAGGCTGCACTGCAACAACTACAGAAAGAAACAGAAATCTTTGTATCCTGGAGAAGCCGAGAGGAAGGAGAGAGAGAGAGAGAGTAGAGCTGAGTGATGTCAGTGTGTGCACCAGGGCCAGGAGCTCTGGAGAGGTTTGCTACTGCGAGTTTGTGATAGGGAGTTTGTGATTGGGAGTTTGTGATAGGGAGTTTGTGATAGGGAGTTTGTGATAGGGAGTTTGTGATGGGGAGTTTGTGATAGGGAGTTTGTGATAGGGAGTTTGTGATAGGGAGTTTGTGATAGCGAGTTGTGATAGGGAGTTTGTGATAGGGATTTGTGATAGGGAGTTTGTGATGGGGAGTTTGTGATGGGGAGTTTGTGATGGGGAGTTTGTGATAGGGAGTTTGTGATAGGGAGTTTGTGATAGCGAGTTTGTGACAGGGAGTTTGTGACAGGGAGTTTGTGACAGGGAGATTGTGACAGCGAGTTTGTGACAGGGAGTTTGTGACAGGGAGTTTGTGACAGGGAGATTGTGACAGGGAGTTTGTGACAGGGAGTTTGTGACAGCGAGTTTGTGACAGGGAGTTTGTGACTGGGAGTTTGTGATAGGGAGTTTGTGATAGGGAGTTAGTGATAGCGAGTTAGTGATAGGGAGTTTGTGATAGGGAGTTTGTGATAGGGAGTTTGTGATTGGGAGTTTGTGATAGGGAGTTTGTGATAGCGAGTTTGTGATAGGGAGTTTGTGACTGGGAGTTTGTGATAGGGAGTTTGTGATAGGGAGTTAGTGATAGGAGTTAGTGATAGGGAGTTATGTGATAGGGAGTTTGTGATAGGGAGTTTGTGATTGGGAGTTTGTGATAGGGAGTTTGTGACAGCGAGTTTGTGACAGGGAGTTTGTGACTGGGAGTTTGTGATAGGGAGTTTGTGATAGGGAGTTAGTGATAGCGAGTTAGTGATAGGGAGTTTGTGATAGGGAGTTTGTGATAGGGAGTTTGTGATTGGGAGTTTGTGATAGGGAGTTTGTGATAGCGAGTTTGTGATAGGGAGTTTGTGACTGGGAGTTTGTGACAGGGAGTTTGTGACAGGGAGTTTGTGACAGGGAGTTTGTGACAGGGAGTTTGTGATAGGGAGTTTGTGATAGCGAGTTTGTAATTGCGAGTTAGGCTGGTTTCACATAACGATTTTGTGCCTGTCCGTGGGATCCGACTTTGAAGGGGGATCCCACGGACAGGCACGGATCCATACGGATCCCTGCAATCGGATGGCAAATAGCCATCCGATCTGCAGGATCCGTGTGGATCCTGCGGTCCCCTGTCTCTCCCTACTCCTGCCTCCTCCATCTTCTGCCCTCTCCTATTCTATATGCTGTGCCCCCGCTATTCTTTGCTGTGCCCCTCTTCTCTATCCTCCTCTATCCCTATCCTGTCCCCTGTCCTCTCCCTGGGTGTAAAAAAATTTAAAAAACTCCTCCGGGAGTATACATCACCTGTCACAGGCTCCACGCTGCAGCACGATCAGGGCAGAAGAGCCTGTGATGATGTAAGAGACCCGGTCACATGACTCGTCAGCTGACCAGGTGATGTGACTCTGACATCATCACAGGCTCTTCTGCCCTGATCGTGTGCAGCGTGGGAGCGGTGGCAGGTGATGTATACTCCCGGAGGAGTTTTTTTTATTTTTTTACACCCAGGGAGAGGACAGGGGACAGGATAGGGATAGAGGAGGATAAAGAAGAGGGGGCACAGCAAAGAATAGCGGGGGCACAGCATATAGAATAGGAGAGGGAAGAAGATGGAGGAGCAGAGCAGGAAAAGACAGGGAGATACGGAGCCGACATCGGATCCGAGGTGAGCTCAGATCCGATGTCCATAGGCTCCCATGTTGTGGGCCCTAGGATCAGCATCGGATCAGCAGTGATCCGATCCCATCCGATGTGAGTCACGGACACAAAATTGTACCAGGCTGCGATTTTGTGCCCATGATTACATCGGATGGGATCGGATGGTGCCAAAATCGGATGCCAATAGTGGCACATCCGATCCCATCCGATTCCCATAGGGGAACATGGGGTCCGATTTCGGATCCGATTGTATCCGTTTTGAAACAGATACAATCGGATGACCGAAAATCGTTATGTGAAAGCAGCCTTAGTGATAGCGAGTTTGCCTTTGTGAGGCAGCCACGCACACGACGACGGAAACAGTGCCGAAACTTACGGAAGTGAGTTAGGGTAATTATATATTAGATGTATTTTTTCTGCTTGCACCTACACTTAGAGGTTGATGCCAGTCATTCATATTATTTAGTTACAATCTATTCTATATACAGCCAGCAGCAGTCTCTATTATGTATATGTGGTGCCCCACATGATCAGGTGTCACAGTGGGGTATTGCACCCGTAAAAGTGGTGTAATTTTCCCCAGCTGCAAGTGGATCCTAGGCTGGTGGGTGGGACCCATTCCTGCACTCCCTCATTAGAATAGGAGTGGGAGGTTACTCCTGGGAGGGAGATATATTCACCTCTAGAGGGAGTCAAAGAGTCAAAGAGTAGTAGTAGTCGGAGGAGAGTTAGAGTCGGAGTTGAGAAGGAGTGTGGAGCGAGGCGGAAGGTTAACCCGGACGGCTCTATGCTGATCCGGAGGGAAGACGAGAAAGGGGATCCTGAGATAGGGTGCCTGACGCGTGAGTCTGGGCCCTAGAGAGAAAGGGGGAGCCCCAGCATGGAGCGACCACACTCCAGGGAATTCCCCAGTCCACCACGGGAACGCCGGACCCGAGGAAAGGGCCAGAGTCTACCTCTGCAGTCGTCAACTGGCTGCTGCGGTCTGTTCACCGGTTGTCGTCGGTCACCGGGCACTCCACAGTGGCCACAGCTGAAGCTAAGTCTTCCAATTTGCATTATATTCTAGGGCAGTGATTTCCATAATACATTTTATCATTTTACTTGTATTAGCTGTGCAGCTCATTGCACTCATGAATTGTGCACATTTAGTGTCAGTGTTGCAGCAGATATCTCTCAGGGTACATTTACACGCCGCTACTGCAGGATGGATACAACCCGCTACAGGCTACAAATGTAGCTTGTAGCGTCAATATAGCCCGTAGTAGCGGCGTGTGAAGACGGTAGGAGGCAGCCGGCTACAGATACATCTGTTTCCAAGCACTGCTCGAAAACAGATGGCTACAAAGCCGATTGCAGCGAGCTGTATCGGCGTGTAAAGAAGGAACAGAAGGGTTGTTCTACACCATGCTATGTAGCTGGGGCGTGACACAGGCTTCGGGTTACTGCGCCCCTTCAGCGATCATTGGAGGAAGCTCCTGCGTTGCGATTGGTTGTCGCCGCACAGGGCGGCATATTTAAGGAGCTGACGAGTCACACTACACAATTGCTCGAGCGTCATGTATTAATCAGCCTCCTGCGATGCCTGGCCAATCATGGTATTATTGCTTTGTCCTATCAGCGTACGGACGTCTCGTAATCCACAATTGTGCACGCCTATGTGCTGTCAGTGCTGCACCAGGTACGCCCATAGTAGCTGGTTGTAGCGGTGTGTAAATGAGCTAAGATGAGCTACAGATGGCTACTTGAGACACCCGGCGATGTAGCTAGCTGTAGATGTAGCGTAGCGTAGCGCACCTTGTGGCGGCGTGTAAAGGAGGTGCGTTTCCCGTTTTTAACTTTGGGCGTGCTCGTGCACGTGAAGTAGCGGGTTGTATCCATCCTGCAGTAGCGGCGTGTAAAGCGACCACCCAGATTGCCCTTAACCTGTCACTGCTGTGACGTATAAATATAAACCTATACTGGGGTTTATGTCCTGCCCACTGAAATGCATCAGGAGCCCCGAATACAAATGGGCATGGACATGATACCACAGGTTTTACATAAACCCTATTGTGAGCGTGTCCTGACAAGTATCAAGACCCATGAAGTGACCGTCCCACAGTATCAAGACCCATGAAGTGACCGTCCCATAAATATGAAGACCATGAAGTGACCGTCCCACAATTATCAAGACCCATGAAGTGACCGTCCCACAGTATCAAGACCCATGAAGTGACCGTCCATAAATATGAAGACCCATGAAGTGACCGTCCCACAATTATCAAGACCCATGAAGTGACCGTCCCACAATTATCAAGACCATGAAGTGACCGTCCACAAGTATCAACCCATGAAGTGACCGTCCCACAAGTATCGAGACCCATGAAGTGACCGTCCCACAAGTATCGAGACCCATGAAGTGACCGTCCCACAAGTATCGAGACCAACAAGTGACCGTCCCACAAGTATCAACCCATGAAGTGACCGTCCACAAGTATCAACCCATGAAGTGACGTCCCACAAGTATCGAGACCCATGAAGTGACCATCCCACAAGTATCAAGACCCATGAAGTGACCATCCCATAAATATTAAGACCATGAAGTGACCGTCCCACAAGTATCGAGACCCATGAAGAGACAGACACACCTTCACCTATTTAATAAATGAGCCAAAACTTTTAGCAGCTCAGGTGTGGATTTTGCCTAGATTATAGGTGTCGTCTGCAGACCGGTGACAATAAGGATTTCACCATCATCCAGGAATATGAGGAAATAAACACTAAATAAAGAAGAGGAGCCGAGCGGATAGTTTCCATTACTGTGAATGAGCCCTGAAGATGAGGAGCTGGAGGCTGCCTCTGCTGTCACATTACACTGCTGTTCCCCCCTTTTTTGTATCCTACTTTTGGTATATGGCACCCAGGGGTGTAACGATCATGGTCGCAGGGGTCGTGACTGCGACAGGGCCTGGACATACAGGGCCCGCGCCACCAGCTGTCCCCTGTGCCTTCCAATCCCAGTGCCCGCTTCACATACCATCACTGCGTGGCAGCACACGGGCCGCTAAGGGGCCCTTATGCCAGGGATCCTCCTGCTTCCTACTGTCGCCCCTGCCCCGTGCTTCCTCTTACCACGGTGGTGATGGTGTGCTTTCCACAGTGGAAAGCATAAAGCAGGAAGTGGCACTTACTCCACACTAGGAGTAGGCGGATGCATTCCACTGTGGAACGCACGCCATCACCACCTCCTCCTGAGTCTTCAATTTCGGCAAGCAGAACGGAGCTGTGGGGGGAGCCAGGAGAGGTAAGTACAGGGTGATTTTTTTAATGAGTACATGCTGGCCAGAGGATTATGGGGGAAAAGGGGGTGGCTGCATTATACTGTATGAAGAGCTATGAGGCTGCACTATGATATATATAAGGCTGTACTATGCTATATGGAAGGCTGTGAGGCTGCACTGTGCTATATGGAAGGCTGTGAGGCTGCACTATGCTAAATGGTGGACTATGAGGGTGCATTATAACTATATAGAGGACTATGGGGTGCATCTACTATATGTTAGGGCTAGGGGGCATTATGCTATATTGAGAACTATAAGGCTGCATTATACTGTATGGAGGATTATGAGGCTGCACTATGCTTAATGGAGGACTATGAGGGTGCATTATACTATATAGAGGACTATGGGGTGCATTCTACTATATGTTAGTTCTATAGGGGGCATTATGCTATATGGAGAATCATGAGGCTGCATTATACTGTATGGAGGATTATGAGGCTGCATTATACTGTTTGGAGAACTATGAGGCTGCAAAATACTGTATGGAGGGCTATGAGGCTGTTTTATGCTATATGCTATATGAAAGGCTGTGAATCTTCACTGTTTATGCAGAGGACTACAAGGCTGCATTATACTATATGGAGGATAATGGGAGTACATTATAATAAAGGAATGACTATGGGGGCTACCTAATGAATGGGGGGCTATGGGATGCATTATAATACATAGAGGACTATGGGGGTATATTGTAATATATGGAGGAATATGGGGATGCATTATAATATTTGGATTACTATGGTGGTGGGAATAGAAAGACCATATATACCATGATAAGGGACATATATACCATGATAATGGCCATATTCCAGGAGGAGGACCTTATACAGCAGGATCAGGGACATTAATGCATAATGAAGGGGGAGAATGGTCAATCTGTGAGTCTTTATAGAATTTAGAATGTTAAACGGGGCCCATACATCTAATCAATGTGCGCGCGGGGACCCAGGTCTAAATTTCGCACCGGGGTCCATCAGACTCTAGTTGACGCCACTGATGGCACCGGTATGGGTCAGCTGATTTTTAGTGGTGAACGGCATTCATATTTCTTTGGAACTTTAATGTAACTCCATGGTAATAATGAGAAAAATTACAGCATAGCAGACAGCCAGAATATTGTCATCATCCAGAAGTAAGAGGAACTAGAAGAAGAATAAAAGAGAGGAGCCGAGCGTCGAGCGTCCATCACTGTGACCACCCTGAAGATGAGGAGCTGGAGGCTGTCTCTGCTGTCTCTGCTGCTGCTCTCTGCTGTCACATTACACGGCTGTCTCTCTGACACCGCAGAACCAAAGATGGAAGATTTATAAGAGACATCACCGACCGCTACAACCAGAAGGAAGGGGTCAAATACTTATATAAACCCCTGAAGCAGATTCGCAATTGCTCTACCGCAGGTAAAGCTCTGATCATGGAGATCTGCAGGGATCTCTCCACACAAGAAATGGATCCAACATAAAGATTTACATTAGTGATGGTCGAGGAGTAAGATCCACTGGATCGGATCGCTCTAACCGAATACTGTGAATGAGTAACGAATCCAATGCAAATCAATGGAGAACTCACATCCGAATATTGAAACAGATCAAAGCATTCAGCCGAACCCGAGGATCTCACCACTCGTTGATCACTAATGTTATTACTTTCCTTCATATAGGGCGATCTAAAGAGAGAAGCCTTCCTCATTATGGAGACGGAGTGCCCCAAATCTGACAATACCGACCTATCTCTATGTGATTTCAAGAAGGACGGAGTGAGTAACCAGAAATACCAACATACAACTCCTCAGTGCACTATCTGCCCAGTGATACATTATATATACACCACAGCTATATCATACTGTAATACTGCCCCTATGTACAAGAATATAACTACTATAATACTGCTCCTATATACAAGAATATAAGTACTATAATACTGCTCCTATATACAAGAATATAACTACTATAATACTGCTCCTATGTACAATAATATAACTACTATAATACTGCTCCTATATACAAGAATATAACTACTATAATACTGCCTCTATATACAAGAATATAACTACTATAATACTGCTCCTATATACAAGAATATAACTACTATAATACTGCTCCTATGTACAAGAATATAACTACTATAATACTGCTCCTATATACAAGAATATAAGTACTATAATACTGCTCCTATATACAAGAATATAACTACTATAATACTGCTCCTATGTACAAGAATATAACTACTATAATACTGCCCCTATATACAAGAATATAACTACTATAATACTGCCTCTATATACAAGAATATAACTACTATAATACTGCCCCCTATATACAAGAATATAACTACTATAAGACTGCTCCTATATACAAGAATATAACTACTATAATACTGCCCCTATATACAAGAATATAACTACTATAATACTGCTCCTATATACAAGAATATAACTACTATAATACTGCCCCTATATACAAGAATATAACTACTATAATACTGCTCCTATATACAAGAATATAACTACTATAATACTGCCCCTATATACAAGAATATAACTACTATAAGACTGCTCCTATATACAAGAATATAACTACTATAATACTGCCCCTATATACAAGAATATAACTACTATAATACTGCTCCTATATACAAGAATATAACTACTATAATACTGCCCCTATATACAAGAATATAACTACTATAATACTGACCCTATGTACAAGAATATAACTACTGTAATACTGCTCCTATGTACAAGAATATAACTACTATAATACTGCTCCTATATACAAGAATATAACTACTATAATACTGCTCCCTATGTACAAGAATATAACTACTATCATACTGCCCCTATATACAAGAATATAACTACTATAACACTGCTCCTATATACAAGAATATAGCTACTCTAATACTGCTCCTATATGCAAGAATATAACTACTATAATACTGCCCCCTATGTACAAGAATATAACTACTATAATACTGCCCCTATATACAAGAATATAACTACTATAATACTGCTCCTATATACAAGAATATAACTACTATAATACTGCCCCTATATACAAGAATATAACTACTATAATACTGCCCCTATGTACAAGAATATAACTACTATAATACTGCTCCTATATACAAGAATATAACTACTATAATATAATACTGCCCCTATGTACAAGAATATAACTACTATAATACTGCTCCTATATACAAGAATATAACTACTATAATACTGCTCCTATATACAAGAATATAACTACTATAATACTGCCCCTATATACAAGAATATAACTACTATAATACTGCCTCTATATACAAGAATATAACTACTATAACACTGCTCCTATATACAAGAATATAACTACTATAATACTGCCCTATATAAAAGAATATAACTACTATAATACTGCCCCTATATACAAGAATATAACTACTATTATACTGCTCCTATGTACAAGAATATAACTACTATAATACTGCTCCTATATACAATAATATAACAACTATAATACTGCTCCTCTATACAAGAACATAACTACTATAAAACTGCTATGTACAAGAATATAACTACTATAATACTGCCCCTATATACAAGAATATAACTACTATAATACTGCTCCTATATACAAGAATATAACTACTATAATACTGCTCCTATATACAAGAATATAACTACTATAATACTGCCCCTATATACAAGAATATAACTACTATAATACTGCCCCTATGTACAAGAATATAACTACTATAATACTGCTCCTATATACAAGAATATAACTACTATAATATAATACTGCCCCTATGTACAAGAATATAACTACTATAATACTGCTCCTATATACAAGAATATAACTACTATAATACTGCTCCTATATACAAGAATATAACTACTATAATACTGCTCCTATATACAAGAATATAACTACTATAATACTGCCCCTATATACAAGAATATAACTACTATAATACTGCCTCTATATACAAGAATATAACTACTATAATACTGCTCCTATATACAAGAATATAACTACTATAATATAATACTGCCCCTATGTACAAGAATATAACTACTATAATACTGCTCCAATATACAAGAATATACCTACTATAATACTGCCCCTATGTACAAGAATATAACTGCTATAATACTGCCTCTATATACAAGAATATAACTACTATAATACTGCCCTTTTGTACAAGAATAAAACTACTATAATACTGCCCTATGTACAAGAATATAACTACTATAATACTGCCCTATATACAAGAATATAACTACTATAATACTGCTCCTATGTACAAGAATATAACTACTATGATACTGCCTCTATGTACAAGAATATAGCTACTATAATACTGCCCTTTTGTACAAGAATATAACTACTATAATACTGCCCCTATATACAAGAATATAACTACTATAATACTGCTCCTATGTACAAGAATATAACTACTATAATACTGCCCCTATATACAAGAATATAACTACTATAATACTGCTCCTATATGCAAGAATATAACTACTATAACACTGCTCCTATATACAAGAATATAACTACTATAATACTGCTCCTATATACAAGAATATAACTACTATAATACTGCCTCTATATACAAGTATATAACTGCTATAATACTGCTCCTATATACAAGAATATAACTACTATAATACTGCCCTATATAAAAGAATATAACTACTATAATACTGCCCCTATATACAAGAATATAACTACTATTATACTGCTCCTATGTACAGGAATATAACTACTATAATACTGCTCCTATATACAATAATATATCTACTATAATACTGCCCCCTATATACAAGAACATAACTACTATAATACTGCTCCTCTATACAAGAATATAACTACTATAAAACTGCTATGTACAAGAATATAACTACTATAATACTGCCCCTATATACAAGAATATAACTACTATAATACTGCTCCTATAAACAAGAATATAACTACTATAATACTGCTTCTATGTACAAGAAAATAACTACTATAATACTGCTCCTATATACAAGAATACAACTACTATAATACTGCTCCTATGTGCAAGAATATAACTACTATAATACTGCCTCTATATGCAAGAATATAACTACTATAATACTGCCCCTATGTACAAGAATATAACTACTATAATACTGCCCCTATGTACAAGAATATAACTACTATAATACTTCCCCTATGTACAAGAATATAACTATTATAATACTGCCCCATGTACAAGAATATAACTACTATAATACTGCCCCTATATACAAGAATATAACTACTATAATACTGCTCCTATATACAAGAATATAACTACTATAATACTGCCCCTATATACAAGAATATAACTACTATAATACTGCTCCTATGTACAAGAATATAACTACTATAATACTGCCCCTATATACAAGAATCTAACTACTATAATACTGCTCCCATGTACAAGAATATAACTACTATAATACTGCTCCTATATGCAAGAATCTAACTACTATAATACTGCCCCTATGTACAAGAATATACCTACTATAATACTGCCCTATATACAAGAATCTAACTACTATAATACTGCTCCTATATACAAGAATATAACTACTATAATACTGCTCCTATGTACAAGAATATAACTACTATAATACTGCCCCTATATACAAGAATATAACTACTATAATACTGCTCCTTTGTACAAGAATATAACTACTATAATACTGCCCTTATATACAAGAATATAACTACAATAATACTACCCTATATACAAGAATATAACTACTATAATCCTGCCCCTATGTACAAGAAAATAACTACTATAATACTGCTCCTATATACAAGAATACAACTACCATAATACTGCTCCTATGTGCAAGAATATAACTACTATAATACTGCCTCTATATGCAAGAATATAACTACTATAATACTGCCCCTATGTACAAGAATATAACTACTATAATACTGCCCCTATGTACAAGAATATAACTACTATAATACTTCCCTATGTACAAGAATATAACTATTATAATACTGCCCCCATGTACAAGAATATAACTATTATAATACTGCCCCTATATACAAGAATATTACTACTATAATACTGCTCCTATATACAAGAATATAACTACTATAATACTGCTCCTATATACAAGAATATAACTACTATAATACTGCCCCTATATACAAGAATATAACTACTATAATACTGCTCCTATGTACAAGAATATAACTACTATAATACTGCCCCTATATAGAAGAATATCTTATATATAAAAACCCGAAGGCCACTTCCGGAAAAGGCCACGCCCACTTCCGTGATGGTCTTCGCCCAGGCTCATCCAGTGCACTCTAGCCAGGCTGCCCCCGGCTACAGGCACCGGCACACGGAACGTTCCGATCTCGGAAGTTCCGTGCGCCCTCCAGCCACTCCCCTCCACCCTTTGCCCTCCAGCCAGTAGCTACACACCGGGGGGGGAAGGGGGGGCCCGTGCTCCCTGCCGTGAGCCTGGAGAGGAGGGAGGGCGGGACTTCCTCTCCTGCAGCTCTGCCCGCCCCTCCTCTCCTCCTACACCCGACGCCGGCCACCGGTAAGTCTGCAGCCATACAGGCTGCTCTGCCCTTCAGCCTGTGTGCCCCCACTGACCTCCAGCCTGTGTGCCCCCACTGACCTCCAGCCTGTGTGACCCCCTCTGACCTCCAGCCTGTGTGCCCCACTGACCTCCAGCCTGTGTGGCCCCCACTCACCTCCAGCCTGTGTGCCCCCACTCACCTCCAGCCTGTGTGCCCCCCTGTTCTCTGCCCCCTGTCCTCTGTGTCCTCTGCCCCCTGTCCCCTGCCCCCTGTCCTCTGCCCCCTGTCCTCTGCCCCCTGTCCTCTGTCCCCTGCCCCCTGTCCCCTGTCCTCTGCCCCCTGTCCTCTGCCCCTGTCCTCTGCCCCCTGTCCTCTGCCCAGCCGCCTCTGCCCCCTGTCCTCTGCCCAGCCGCCTCTGCCCCCTGTCCTCTGCCCAGCCGCCTCTGCCCCCTGTCCTCTGCCCCCTGTCCTCTGCCCAGCCGCCTCTGCCCCCTGTCCTCTGCGTCCTCTGCCCCCTGTCCTCTGCGTCCTCTGCCCCCTGTCCTCTGCGTCATCTGCCCCCTGTCCTCTGCCTCCTCTGCCCCCTGTCCTCTGCCTCCTCTGCCCCCTGTCCTCTGCCTCCTCTGCCCCCTGTCCTCTGCCTCCTCTGCCCCCTGTCCTCTGCCTCCTCTGCCCCCTGTCCTCTGCGTCCTCTGCCCCCTGTCCTCTGCGTCCTCTGCCCCCTGTCCTCTGCGTCCTCTGCCCCCTGTCCTCTGCGTCCTCTGCCCCCTGTCCTCTGCCCCCTGTCCTTTGCGTCCTCTGCCCCCTGTCCTCTGCGTCCTCTGCCCCCTGTCCTCTGCGTCCTCTGCCCCTGTCCTCTGCGTCCTCTGCCCCCTGTCCTCTGCGTCCTCTGCCCCCTGTCCTCTGCCCCCTGTCCTCTGTGTCCTCTGCCCCCTCTCCTCTGTGTCCTCTGCCCCCTGTCCTCTGCGTCCTCTGCCCCCTGTCCTCTGCGTCCTCTGCCCCCTGTCCTCTGCCCCTGTCCTTTGCGTCCTCTGCCCCCTGTCCTTTGCGTCCTCTGCCCCCTGTCCTTTGCGTCCTCTGCCCCCTGTCCTCTGTGTCCTCTGCCCCCTGTCCTCTGTGTCCTCTGCCCCCTGTCCTCTGTGTCCTCTGCCCCCTGTCCTCTGTGTCCTCTTCCCCCTGTCCTCTGTGTCCTCTTCCTCCTGTCCTCTGTGTCCTCTGCCCCCTGTCCTCTGTGTCCTCTGCCCCCTGTCCTCTACGTCCTCTGCCCCCTGTCCTCTACGTCCTCTGCCCCCTGTCCTCTACGTCCTCTGCCCCCTGTCCTCTGCCCCCTCTGTGTGTCCTCTGCCCCCTCTCCTCTGCCCCCTCTGTGTCCTCTGCCCCCTCTCCTCTGCCCCCTCTGTGTCCTCTGCCCCCTGTCCTCTGCCCCCTCTGTGTCCTCTGCCCCCTGTCCTCTGCCCCCTCTGTGTCCTCTGCCCCCTGTCCTCTGCCCCCTGTCCCCTGCCCCCTGTCCTCTGCCCCCTCTGTGTCCTCTGCCCCCTCTGTGTCCTCTGCCCCCTGCCCCCTGTCCCCTGTCCTCTGCCCCCTGTCCTCTGCCCCCAGTCCTCTGCCCCCTGTCCTCTGCCCCCTGTCCCCTGTCCTTTGCCCAGCCGCCTCTGCCCCCTGTCCTCTGCCCCCTGTCCTCTGCCCCTGTCCTCTGCCCCCTGTCCTCTGCCCCCTGTCCTCTGCCCAACCGCCTCTGCCCCCTGTCCTCTGCCCAGCCGCCTCTGCCCCCTGTCCTCTGCCCCCTGTCCTCTGCCCCCTGTCCTCTGCCCCCTGTCCTCTGCCCCCTGTCCTCTGCGTCCTCTGCCCCCTGTCCTCTGCGTCCTCTGCGTCCTCTGCCCCCTGTCCTCTGCGTCCTCTGCCCCTGTCCTCTGCCCCCTGTCCTCTGCGTCCTCTGCCCCTGTCCTCTGCGTCCTCTGCCCCCTGTCCTCTGCGTCCTCTGCCCCTGTCCTCTGCGTCCTCTGCCCCCTGTCCTCTGCCCCCTGTCCTTTGCGTCCTCTGCCCCCTGTCCTCTGTGTCCTCTGCCCCCTGTCCTCTGTGTCCTCTGCCCCCTGTCCTCTGCCCCCTGTCCTCTGCGTCCTCTGCCCCCTGTCCTCTGCGTCCTCTGCCCCCTGTCCTCTGCGTCCTCTGCCCCCTGTCCTCTGCCCAGCCGCCTCTGCCCCTTGTCCTCTGCCCAGCCGCCTCTGCCCCCTGTCCTCTGCCCAGCCGCCTCTGCCCCTGTCCTCTGCCCAGCCACCTCTGCCCCCTGTCCTCTGCCCCTGTCCTCTGCCCCCTGTCCTCTGCCCCCTGTCCTCTGCCCAGCCGCCTCTGCCCCCTGTCCTCTGCCCAGCCGCCTCTGCCCCTGTCCTCTGCCCAGCCGCCTCTGCCCCCTCTCCTCTGCCCACGCCGCTGCGCTGACCACTCTGCCCACGCCGCTGCGCTGACCAATCTCACCGCACTCACTGTTAACCACTGAGCCACCGCACTCACTGCTAACCACTGAGCCACCGCACTTACTGCTAACCACTGAGCCACCGCACTCACTGCTAACCACTGAGCCACCGCACTCACTGCTAACCACTGAGCCACCGCACTCACTGCTAACCACTGAGCCACCATATACTCTGCTACCCACAGAGCCGCCTGTATACACACAATTCATTTCACCGCACTCACGTAACTATTAGTAAATAAACTATATATGGATTCTAGACTACCCGATTCTTTAGAATCGGGCCACCATCTAGTAACTACTATAATACTGCTCCCATGTACAAGAATATAACTACTATAATACTGCTCCTATATACAAGAATCTAACTACTATAATACTGCCCCTATGTACAAGATATAACTACTATAATACTGCCCCTATGTACAAGATATAACTACTATAATACTGCTCCTATATACAAGAATATAACTACTACAATACTGCCCCTATGTACAAGAATATAACTACTATAATACTGCCTCTATATACAAGAATATAACTGCTATAATACTGCTCCTATGTACAAGAATATAACTACTATAATACTGCCCCTATGTACAAGAATATAACTACTATAATACTGCCCCTATGTACAAGAATATAACTACTATAATACTGCTCCTATGATACAAGAATATAACTACTATAATACTGCCCCTATGTACAAGAATATAACTACTATAATACTGCCTCTATATACAAGAATATAAACTGCTATAATACTGCTCCTATGTACAAGAATATAACTACTATAATACTGCCCTATGTATAAGAATATAACTACTATAATACTGCTCCTATATACAAGAATATAACTACTATAATACTGCCCCTATGTACAAGAATATAACTACTATAATACTGCCCCTATGTACAAGAATACAACTACTATAATACTGCTCCTATATACAAGAATATAACTACTATAATACTGCTCCTATGTACAAGAAAATAACTACTATAATACTGCCTCTATATGCAAGAATATAACTACTATAATACTGCCCCTATGTACAAGAATATAACTACTATAATACTGCTCCTATGTACAAGAATATAACTACTATAATACTGCTCCTATAACAAGAATATAACCACTATAATACTGCTCCTATATACAAGAATATAACTACTATAATACTGCTCCTATATACAAGAATATAACTACTATAATACTGCCCCTATATACAAGAATATAACTACTATAATACTGCCCCTATATGCAAGAATATAACTACTATAATACTGCTCCTATATACAAGAATATAACTACTATAATACTGCCCCTATTACAAGAATATAACTACTATAATACTGCTCCTATGTACAAGAATATAACTACTATAATACTGCCCCTATGTACAAGAATATAACTACTATAATACTGCTCCTATAAACAAGAATATAAACACTATAATACTGCTCCTATATATAAAAATATATATATACTATAATACTGCTCCTATATACAAGAATATAACTACTATAATACTGCCCCTATATACAAGAATATAACTACTATAATACTGCCCTATATGCAAGAATATAACTACTATAATACTGCTCCTATATACAAGAATATAACTACTATAATACTGCCCCTATATACAAGAATATAACTACATATAATACTGCTCCTATGTACAAGAATATAACTACTATAATACTGCCCCTATATACAAGAATATAAACTACATAATACTGCTCTTTGTACAAGAATATAACTACTATAATACTGCTCCTTTGTACAAGAATATAACTACTATAATACTGCCCCTATATACAAGAATATAACTACTATAATACTGCTCCTATATACAAGAATATAACTACTATAATACTGCTCCTATATACAAGAATATAACTACTATAATACTGCCCCTATATATACAAGAATATAACTACTATAATACTGCCCCTATATACAAGAATATAACTACTATAATACTGCTCCTATATACAAGAATATAACTACTATAATACTGCCCCTATATACAAGAATATAACTACTATAATACTGCTCCTATGTACAAGAATATAACTACTATAATACTGCTCCTATAAAACAAAATATAACCACTATGAATTAACTGCTCCTATATACAAGAATATAACTACTATAATACTGCTCCTATATACAAGAATATAACTACTATAATACTGCCCTATATACAAGAATATAACTACTATAATACTGCCCCTATATGCAAGAATATAACTACTATAATACTGCTCCTATATACAAGAATATAACTACTATAATACTGCCCCTATATACAAGAATATAACTACTATAATACTACCCCTATATACAAGAATATAACTACTATAATACTGCCCCTATGTACAAGAATATAACTACTATAATACTGCCCCTATATACAAGAATATAACTACTATAATACTGCTCCTATGTACAAGAATATAACTACTATAATACTGCCCCTATATACAAGAATATAACTACTATAATACTGCTCCTTTGTACAAGAATATAACTACTATAATACTGCCCCTATATACAAGAATATAACTACTATAATACTGCTCCTATATACAAGAATATAACTACTATAATACTGATCCTATATACAAGAATATAACTACTATAATACTGCCCCTATATACAAGAATATAACTACTATAATACTGCCCCTATGTACAAGAATATAACTACTATAATACTGCTCCTATATACAAGAATATAACTACTATAATATAATACTGCCCCTATGTACAAGAATATAACTACTATAATACTGCTCCTATATACAAGAATATCTATTATATAAAACCCGAAGGCCACTTCCGGAGGAGGCCACGCCCACTTCCGTGATGGTCGTCGCCCAGGCTCATCCAGTGCACTGTAGCCAGGCTGCCCCCCGGCTACAGTCACCGACACACGGAACGTTCCGATCTCGGAAGTTCCGTGTGCCCTCCTGCCACTCCCCTCCACCCTCTGCCCTCCAGCCAGTACCTACATACCGGGGGGGGCAGGGGGGCCCATTGCCCGCCACCTCGGAGGGCCACACACACCCTGGGGGTACCCGTGCTCCCTGCCGTGTGTCTGGAGAGGAGGGAGGGCGGGACTTCCTCTCCTGCAGCTCTGCCTGCCCCTCCTCTCCTCCTACACCCGAGGCCCGGCCACCGGTAAGTCTGCAGCCATACAGGCTGCTCTGCCATCCAACCTGTGTGCCCCCTCTGCCCTCTGTCCTCTGCGTCCTCTGCCCCCTCTGTGTCCTCTGCCCCCTGTCCTCTGCCCCCTGTCCTCTGTGTCCTCTGCCCCCTGTCCTCTGTGTCCTCTGCCCCCTGTCCTCTGTGTCCTCTGCCCCCTGTCCTCTGTATCCTCTGCCCCCTGTCCTCTGTGTCCTCTGCCCCCTGTCCTCTGTGTCCTCTGTGTCCTCTGCCCCCTGTCCTCTGTGTCCTCTGCCCCTGTCCTCTGTGTCCTCTGCCCCCTCTGTGTCCTCTGCCCCCTGTCCTCTGTGTCCTCTGCCCCCTGTCCTCTGCCCCATGTCCTCTGCCTCCTCTGCCCCCTGTCCTCTGTGTCCTCTGCCCCCTGTCCTGTGTCCTCTGCCCCCTGTCCTCTGTGTCCTCTGCCCCCTGTCCTCTGCCCCCCTGTCCTCTGTGTCCTCTGCCCCCTGTCCTCTGTGTCCTCTGCCCCCTGTCCTCTGCCCCCTGTCCTCTGCGTCCTCTGCCCCCTCTGTGTCCTCTGCGTCCTCTGCCCCCTCTGTGTCCTCTGCGTCCTCTGCCCCTCTGCGTCCTCTGCCCCCTCTGTGTCCTCTGCGTCCTCTGCCCCCTCTGTGTCCTCTGCCCCCTCTGTGTCCTCTGCCCCCTGTGTCCTCTGCCCCCTGTCCCTGCGTCCTCTGCCTCCTCTGCCCCTCTGTGTCCTCTTCCCCCTGTCCTCTGACCCCTGTCCTCTGACCCTCGTCTTCTGCGTCCTCTGCCCCTCTGTGTCCTCTTCCCCCTGTCTTCTGCGTCCTCTGCCCCTCTCTGCGTCCTCTGCCCCGTGTCCTCTGCCCCTGTCCTCTGCTCGTCCTCTGCCCCCTCTGTGTCCTCTTCCCCCTGTCTCTGCGTCCTCTGCCCCCCTCTGCGTCTCTGCCCCCTCTGCGTCCTCTGCCCCTCTGCCCCCTCTGTGTCCTCTGCCCCCTGTCCTCTGCGTCCTCTGCCCCCTCTGTGTCCTCTGCCCCCTGTCCTCTGCCCCCCTGTGTCCTCTGCCCCTCCTGTGTCCTCTGCCCCCTCTCCTCTGCCCCTTGTGTCCTCTGCTCCTCTGCCCCTCTGTGTCCTCTGCCCTGTCCTCTGCCCCCTCTGTGTCCTCTGCCCTCTGTGTCTTGCCCCCTCTGTGTCCTCTGCCCCCTCTGTGTCCTCTGCCCCCTCTTGTCCTCTGCCCCTGTCCTCTGCCCCCTGTCCTCTGCCCCTCTGCCCCTCTGTCCTCTGCCCCTCTGTCTCTGCTCCTCGCGTCCTCTGCCCCTCTGTTCCTCTGCCCCCGTGTCCTCTGCCCCTGTCCTCTGCCCCGCCTCTGCCCTGTCCTCTGCCCCTGTCCTCTGCCCCCTGTCTCTTCCTCTGCTCCTCTGCCTCCTCTGCCCCCTCTGTGTCCTCTGCCCCTCTGTGTCCTCTGCCCCTCTGGTCCTCTGCCCCCTCTGTGTCCTCTGCCCCCTCTGTGTC
Organism: Allobates femoralis; assembly: GCA_033576535.1. NCBI lineage: Eukaryota > Metazoa > Chordata > Amphibia > Anura > Aromobatidae > Allobates > Allobates femoralis. The sequence continues at coordinate 573,067,908 of JARQOC010000005.1, forward strand.
CTCTGCCCCTCTGTGTCCTCTGCCCCTCCCTGCCCCCTTTGTGTCCTCTGCGTCCTCTGCCCCCTCTGTGTCCTCTGCCCCCTGTTCTCTGCCTCTCTGTGTCCTCTGCCCCTGTCCTCGCCCCCTGTCTCTGCCCCTGTCCTCTGCCCCTGTCCTCTGCCCCCTCGTGTCCTCTGCCTCCTCTGCCCCCTGTCCTCTGCGTCCTCTGCCCCCTGTCCTCTGCGTCCTCTGTCCTCTGCCTCCTCTGCCCCTGTCCTCTCCCTTGCCCCTGTCCTCTGCCTCTCTGCGTCCTCTGCCCCCTCTCCTCTGCGTCCTCTGCCCCGCGTCCTCTGCCCCCTGTCCTCTGCGTCCTCTGCCCCCTGTCCTCTGCGTCCTCTGCCCCTGTCTCTGCGTCCTCTGCCCCCTGTCCTCTGCCCCTGCCCTGTCCTCTGCCCCTCTGCCCTGTCCTCTGCCCCCGTCCTCTGCGTCCTCTGCCCCTTCCTCTGGTCCTCCCTGTCTCTGCGTCCTCTGCCCCCTGTCCTCTGCTCCTCTGCCCCTGTCCTCTGCCCCTCTGCCCTGTCCTCTGCCCCTCTGCCCTGTCTCTGCTCTCTGCCCCCTGTCCTCTGCCCCTGTCCTCTGCCTCCTCTGCCCCCTGTCCTCTGCTCCTCTGCCCCTGTCCTCTGCCCCCCTGTCCTCTGCTCCTCTGCCCCCTGTCCTCTGCCCGTCCTGCCCCTGTCCTCTGCCCCCTCTGCTCCTCTGCCCCTCTGCGTCCTCTGCCCCCTCTGGTCCTCTGCCCCCTCTGCGTCCCTGCCCCTGTCCTCTGCTCCTCTGCCCCCTGTCCTCTGCGCCTCTGCCCTCTCCTCTGCGTCCTCTGCCCCCTGTCCTCTGCGTCCTCTGCCCCCTGTCCTCTGCGTCCTCCCCTCTGCCTCCTCTGCCCCTGTCCTCCTCTGCCCCCTGTCCTCTGCCTCCTCTGCCCCTGTCCTCTGTCCTCTGCCCCTTCCTCTGCTCCTCTGCCCCCTCTGTCCTCTGCTCCTCTGCCCCTCTGTGTCCTCTGCCCCCTCTCGTCCTCTGCCCCTTCCTCTGCCCCCTCTGCCCCGCCTCTGCGTCCTCTGCCCCCTCTGCGTCCTCTGCCCCTCTGTCTCTGCCCCTTGCCTCTGCGTCCTCTGCCCCTCTGTCCTCTGCCCCTCTGGTCCTCTGCCCCTCTGTCCTCTGCCCCGCTCCTCTGCCCCCTCTGTTCCTCTGCCCCCTCTGCGTCCTCTGCCCCTCTGCGTCCTCTGCCCCGCCTCTGCGTCCTCTGCCCCTCTGCCTCCTCTGCCCCCTGTCCTCTGCCTCCTCTGCCCTGTTGTCCTCTGCCTCCTCTGGTCCTCTGCCCCCTCCTCTGCTCCTCTGCTCCCCTGTCCTCTGCTCCTCTGCCCCCTGTCCTCTGCCTCCTCTGCCCCCTGTCCTCTGCTCCTCTGCCCCCTGTCCTCTGCTCCTCTGCCCCCTGTCCTCTGCGTCCTCTGCCCCTGTCCTCTGCGTCTCCTCTGCCCCTGTCCTCTGCCCCTCCCTGTCCTCTGCCCTCTGCCCCTGTCCTCTGCCGTCCTCTGCCCCCTGTCCTCTGCCTCCTCTGCCCCCTGTCCTCTGCGTCCTCTCCCCTCTGCTCCTCTGCCCCTGTCCTCTGCCCCCTCTTGTCCTCTGCCCCTCTGTCCTCTGCCTCTGCGTCCTCTGCCCCTGTCCTCTGCCCCCTGTCCTCTGCGTCCTCTGCCCCCGTCTCTGCCCTCTGCTCCTCTGCCCTCTCCCTGTCCTCTGCCCTCTGTCCTTGCCCTCTGCCCCTGCCTCTGCGTCCTCTGCCCCTGCTCCTCTGCCCCTTGCGTCTCTGCCCCTCTGGTCCTCTGCCCCCTTGTCCTCTGCCCCCTGTCCTCTGCCCCCTTCCTGCGTCCTCTGCCCCTGCCCCTCTGGTCCTCTGCCCCCTCTGCGTTCTGCCCCTCTGGTCCTCTGCGTCCTCTGCCCCCTGTCCTCTGCGTCCTCTGCCCCTGTCCTCTGCGTCCTCTGCCCCTCTGCGTCCTCTGCCCCTCTCTGCTTCCTCTGCCCTGTCCTCTGCCGTCTCTTCTGCCCCCTTCCTTGCCCTGTCCTCTGCCCCCTGTCCTTCTGCCCCCTCTGCCTCCTCTGCTCCTCTGTTCCTCTGCCCCCTGTCCTTTTGCCCCTCTGTGTCCCTCTGCGTCCTCTTGCCCCCTCTGTGTCCTCTTGCCCCCTGTCCTCTGCGTCCTCTGCCCCCTGTCCTCTGCGTCCTCTGCCCCCTGTCCTCTGCGTCCTCTGCCCCCTGTCCTCTGCCCAGCCGCCTCTGCCCCCTGTCCTCTGCCAGCCGCCTCTGCCCCCTGTCCTCTGCGCTGACCACTCTGCCCACGTCGCTGCGCTGACCAATCTCACCGCACTCACTGCTAACCACTGAGCCACCGCACTCACTGCTAACCACTGAGCCACCGCACTCACTGCTAACCACTGAGCCACCGTATACTCTGCTACCCACTGAGCCGCCTGTATACACACAATTCATTTCACCGCACTCCCGTAACTATTAGTAAATAAACTATATATGGATTCTAGACTACCCGATTCTTTAGAATGGGGCCGCCATCTAGTAACTACTATAATACTGCTCCTATATACAAGAATATAACTACTATAATACTGCTCCTATATACAAGAATATAACTACTATAATACTGCCCCTATATACAAGAATATAACTACTATAATACTGCCTCTATATACAAGAATATAACTACTATAATACTGCCCCTATATACAAGAATATAACTACTATAATACTGCTCCTATATACAAGAATATAACTACTATAATACTGCCTCTATGTACAAGAATATAACTACTATAATACTGCTCCTATATACAAGAATATAACTACTATGATACTGCCTCTATATACAAGAATATAACTACTATAATACTGCTCCTATATACAAGAATATAACTACTATAATACTGCTCCTATATACAAGAATATAACTACTATAATGCTGCTCCTATATACAAGAATATAACTACTATAATATAATACTGCCCCTATGTACAAGAATATAACTACTATAACACTGCCCCTATATACAAGAATATAACTACTATAATACTGCTCCAATATACAAGAATATACCTACTATAATACTGCCCCTATGTACAAGAATATAACTACTATAATACTGCCTCTATATACAAGAATATAACTACTATAATACTGCCCTTTTTTACAAGAATAAAACTACTACAATACTGCCCCTATGTACAAGAATATAACTACTATAATACTGCCCCTATATACAAGAATATAACTACTATAATACTGCTCCTATGTACAAGAATATAACTACTATGATACTGCCTCTATGTACAAGAATATAGCTACTATAATACTGCCCTTTTGTACAAGAATATAACTACTATAATACTGCCCCTATATACAAGAATATAACTACTATAATACTGCTCCTATGTACAAGAATATAACTACTATGATACTGCCTCTATATACAAGGATATAGCTACTATAATACTGCCCCTATGTACAAGAATATAACTACTATAATACTGCTTCTATGTACAAGAATATAACTACTATAATACTGCCTCTATGTACAAGAATATAACTACTATAATACTGCTCCTATATACAAGAATATAACTACTATAATACTGCTATGTACAAGAATATAACTGCTATAATAATGCCCCTATGTACAAGAATATAACTACTATAATACTGCCCCTATATACAAGAATATAACTACTATAATACTGCCTCTATATGCAAGAATATAACTACTATAATACTGCCCCTATGTACAAGAATATAACTACTATAATACTTCCCCTATGTACAAGAATATAACTACTATAATACTTCCCCTATGTACAAGAATATAACTATTATAATACTGCCCCCATGTACAAGAATATAACTACTATAATACTGCCCCTATATACAAGAATATAACTACTATAATACTGCTCCTATATACAAGAATATAACTACTATAATACTGCCCCTATATACAAGAATATAACTACTATAATACTGCTCCTATGTACAAGAATATAACTACTATAATACTGCCCCTATATACAAGAATATAACTACTATAATACTGACCCTATGTACAAGAATATAACTACTGTAATACTGCCCCTATATACAAGAATCTAACTACTATAATACTGCTCCCATGTACAAGAATATAACTACTATAATACTGCTCCTATATACAAGAATCTAACTACTATAATACTGCCCCTATGTACAAGAATATACCTACTATAATACTGCCCCTATGTACAAGAATATAACTACTATAATACTGCTCCTATATACAAGAATATAACTACTATAATACTGCCCCTATGTAAAAGAATATAACTACTATAATACTGCTTCTATATACAAGAATATAGCTACTATAATACTGCTCCTATATACAAGAATATAACTACTATAATACTGCTTCTATATACAAGAATATAACTACTATAATACTGCCCTATATACAAGAATATAACTACTATAATACTGCTCCTATGTACAAGAATATAACTACTATAATACTGTCCCTATATACAAGAATATAACTACTATAATACTGCCCCTATATACAAGAATATAACTACTATAATACTGCCCCTATGTACAAGAATATAACTACTATAATACTGCTCCTATATACAAGAATATAACTACTATAATACTGCCCCTATATACAAGAATATAACTACTATAATACTGCTCCTATATACAAGAATATAACTACTATAATTCTGCCCCTATATACAAGAATATAACTACTATAATACTGCTCCTATATACAAGAATATAACTACTATAATACTGCCCCTATGTAAAAGAATATAACTACTATAATACTGCTTCTATATACAAGAATATAACTACTATAATACTGCCCTATATACAAGAATATAACTGCTATAATACTGCTCCTATGTACAAGAATATAACTACTATAATACTGCCCCTATATACAAGAATATAACTACTATAATACTGCCCCTATATACAAGAATATAACTACTATAATACTGCTCCTATGTACAGGAATATAACTACTATAATACTGCCCCTATATACAAGAATATAACTACTACTAGCTGTGAGCCCGATTCTAAAGAATCGGGTAGTCTAGAATCTATATATAGTTTATTTAGTAATAGTTAGGGGAGTGCGGTTAAATTAATTGTGTGTATAGAGGCGGCTCAGTGGGTAGCAGAGTATATGGTGGCTCAGTGGTTAGCAGTGAGTGCGGTGGGTGAGTGGTTAGCAGTGAGTGCGGCGGCTCAGTGGTCAGCAGTGAATGCGGCGGCTCAGTGGTCAGCAGTGAGTGCGGCGGCTCTGTGGTCAGCAGTGAGTGCGGCGGCTCAGTGGTCAGCAGAGGACGGCGGCTCAGTGGTCAGCAGAGGACGGCGGCTCAGTGGTCAGCAGTGAGTGCGGCGGCTCAGTGGTCAGCAGTGAGTGCGGCGGCTCAGTGTTCAGCAGTGAGTGCGGCCTCTCAGTGGTCAGCAGTGAGTGCAGCGGCTCAGTGGTCAGCAGTGAGTGCGGCGGCTCAGTGGTCAGCAGTGAGTGCGGCGGCTCAGCGCAGGACGGGGGCTCTGTGGTCAGCGCAGGACGGGGGCTCTGTGGTCAGCGCAGGACGGGGGCTCTCTGGTCAGCGCAGGACGGGGGCTCTCTGGTCAGTGCAGGACGGGGGCTCTCTGGTCAGCGCAGGACAGGGGCTCTGTGGTCAGCGCAGGACAGGGGCTCTGTGGTCAGCGCAGGACGGGGGCTCTGTGGTCAGCGCAGGACGGGGGCTCTGTGGTCAGCGCAGGACGGGGGCAGAGTGGTCAGCGCAGCGGCGGGCGCAGAGTGGTCAGCGCAGCGGCGTGGGCAGAGTGGTCAGCGCAGCGGCGTGGGCAGAGTGGTCAGCGCAGCGGCGTGGGCAGAGTGGTCAGCGCAGCGGCGTGGGCAGAGTGGTCAGCGCAGCAGCGTGGTCAGAGTGGGGGTGAGGGGGCAGAGAGGGGGTCAGGGGGAAGAGTTGGGGGGTCAGTGGTCAGAGTAGGGGGGTGAGTGGTCAGAGCAGGGTGTAGGGGCAGAGTGGGGGTCAGTGGGCAGAGTGGGGGGTCATTGGGCAGAGTGGGGGGTCAGTGGGCAGAGTGGGGGGGGTCAGTGGGCAGAGTGGGGGGGTCAGTGGGCAGAGTGGGGGGTCAGTGGGCAGAGTGGGGGGTCAGTGGGCAGAGTGGGGGGTCAGTGGTCAGAGCAGGGTGAGGGGCAGTGTGGGGGGTCAGTGGGCAGAGTGGGGGGTCAGTGGGCAGAGTGGGGGGGTCAGTGGGCAGAGTGGGGGGTCAGTGGGCTGAGTGGGGGTGAGGGGGCAGAGAGGGGGTCAGGGGGAAGAGTTGGGGGGGTCAGTGGGCAGAGAAGGGGGGTGAGTGGTCAGAGTGGGGGTGAGTGGTTAGAGCAGGGTGAGGGGCAGAGTGGGGGTCAGTGGGCAGAGTGGGGGTCAGTGGGCAGAGTGGGGGGGTCAGTGGGCAGAGTGGGGGTGAGGGGGCAGAGAGGGGGTCAGGGGGAAGAGTTGGGGGGGTCAGTGGGCAGAGTAGGGGGATGAGTGGTCAGAGTGGGGGTGAGTGGTCAGAGCAGGGTGAGGGGCTAAATGGGGGTCAGTGGGCAGAGTGGGGGTCAGCGGCGCCCTCCTACCTTCACCTGCTTGTATCGTGCTGTCACCAGTGTGGAACGGGCCGGTGTTGATGAGCAGCGGCGGCTCAGAGTACAGGGTCCAAAGCTGAGCCCCCAGCAGAGACAGTGCCGGGGAGAAGGCCGGCATCACTGCCGGAAATAGAGCCGAGGAGGATGGGGCGGACACTGGCACAGCAGTGATGAATGAGGAGTGAGGCGGTCTCCTCCGACGTGTCCCACTCACTCTGCTTAGCCGCCTGTGGATTGGATGTGGGTGTTGCTGGGGGAGTGGTGCGGACACGCCCCCTGGATACCCGACCGCGGCCTTAGTGACAGGGACAGGGGCTGCCTGCCGGCCTGCCTCAGAAGATAGAAGAATGCAGAGAATGCAGGGAAGCATTGACAATGTGTGTGGGCAGCGGTGGGCCCCTGTAGTGGCGCCGGCCCTGGCTTGACTATATATTCTATTGTATTGTTGTATTGTTGTTATATATAGTTACCCTAGCGCTACTTCCGTTTGGCAGCCACGTCTTCGACGACGGAAGTAGCGCCGAATATGACGGAAGTGAGCTACGGCAATTATATATAAGATAATACTGCTCCTATATACAAGAATATAACTACTATAATACTGCTCCTATATACAAGAATATAACTACTATAATACTGCCCCTATATACAAGAATATAACTACTATAATACTGCCCCCATATACAAGAATATAACTACTATAATACTGCCCCTATATACAAGAATATAACTACTATAATACTGCACCTATATACAAGAATATAACTACTATAATACTGCTCCTATGTACAAGAATATAACTACTATAATACTGCCCCTATATACAAGCATATAACTACTATAATACTGCCCCTATATACAAGAATATAACTACTATAATACTGCTCCTATGTACAAGAATATAACTACTATAATACTGCTCCTATGTACAAGAATATAACTACTATAATACTGCCCCTATATACAAGAATATAACTACTATAATACTGCTCCTATATACAAGAATATAACTACTATAATACTGCTCCTATATACAAGAATATAACTACTATAATACTGCTCCTATATACAGGAATATAACTACTATAATACTGCCCTATATACAAGAATATAACTACTATAATACTGCTCCTATATACAAGAATATAACTACTATAATACTGCCCCCTATGTACAAGAATATAACTACTATAATACTGCTCCTATATACAAGAATATAACTACTATAATACTGCCCCTATGTACAGTATTATAATTATTTTAGGATAACATGGGTTGGGGCAAAATAATTCTTTTGATTTTGGCTTTTATTGATGTTTTTTCCATATATTACGTTCTTTATTCTTTGTCTTTCGTCTGAATTGTATTATTTACATTTGTTTTGTTACTGATATATTTCCGGTTTCTTCCTCTGTATTTTCTATGTTTTGCAGGATGTAAGGATTTGTGCTCTGGATCTTGGTGATGACCCTGTGGATATAATCTGCTCTAGTCTGACCACGGTAGGAAAACCTGGAGAGACAGAAGATTCTTGTCCGGTGATTGTTGACATCTTATTCTGACTCCTTTCTTGTCTCCATATGTGAAGATTTGTGATCTTGTTCTATTGATGAACCTGACAGTAACGAGTGACTGTGATACTTTGTGTCTTGTCTCTTATTCTTTTCTTTACTTTTAATGTTTTGTTGTAGCTTGAACCAAAAATACAGAATAAAATATCTTGAATACTGTGATATCTTGAAACCAAATCATTGGGGTCCAGCACGTCTGTTGTGTTCATGTTCCTGTGTTATAATGTACATACACATGTAATAACTAGAGATTTAAATAGTGCCCACTCCTGGTAATTTTTCAACATGTTCCTTCTGGGATTTACTCTTAGTAAGACAATGAGATTCAAGGAGACAGAATCTTTTTTAGGTTTATAGAATCTCATAATAGGTTTCTGTCTTATACCAAGGTAAACAAATAAACAGAGACACTTAACATCCTCTTGTGACATTCTGCTGGCAATGTCTTCAGCAGCACTTCCTTTTTTCACAATTTCTCAATGCAATACAGAACATACAAATACTGCAGACAATGTGTGTGTTGTACAACTGCAACAGTGTAGAAAAGTGAGATTCAATTAATGAAGGGGGAGAGTGGGGAATTACAATTACACATTTTCCCCTTTATTCCTTACTAGATGGAGGCCTGATGCTATCAAATCAGGAGGGTGGTTACGTCATGATGGGGACGGGCTCTGTAGCACTGGGGTTGGTGACCATCCCCCCGTGTGCTGTCTTCTCCTCTGTATGCGCCCTCATTTGAGCTGTCTCCCCCCTAGTGCGCTCTTTCTCTCTCCCATGTGAGCTTAAAACAATTAAAACAAAGTAAGTAAAAGGTAACATTACACTGCTAGGGGGAGGGGGCACGTGCGCTATGGGGGTGGCACATAGGCTTGGGTGTGAGCACAGGCATCTTGGGGGGTGGTGGCACATAGGCTGGGGTGGGGGCACAGGCTGCTGGGGTTGAGACACAGGCTGTGGTGGGAGGCACAGGCTGTTGGGGGGAGGCACAGGCTGCTTGGGGGAGGAACAGGCTGCTTGGGGGAGGAACAGGCTGCTTGGGGAAGGAACAGGCTGGTGCGGGGAGGCACAGGCTGTTGGGGGAGGAACAGGCTGCTGGGGGGAGGAACAGGCTGCTGGGGGGAGGAACAGGCTCCTGGAAGGAGGCACAAGCTGCTGGGGGGAGGCACGGGCTGTTGGGATGAGGCACAGGTTGTTGGGGAGAGGCACAGGATGCTGGGGGGAGGCACAAGATGCTGGGGGGTAGTGACACACTCCTGGGGGGAGGTACAGACCACTGGGGAGGAGGCACAGGCCGCTGGGAAGGAGGTACAAGCCACTGGAGTGGAGAAATAGTCTGGTGTGGATACACAGGCTGGGGGAGGCACAGGATGGGGGGAGGCACAGGATGATGTGGAGAAACAGGCTGCTGGGGGGAGGCACAGGCTGCTTGGGGCAGGAACAGGCTGCTTGGGGGAGGAACAGGCTGGTGCGGCGAGGCACAGGCTGCTGGGGGAGGCACAGGCAGCTGGGAGGGAGGCTGAAGGATGGCAGTCCCAGGAAGTCCCATTGACCCAGCAGGCTGGTGCAACCTAACAGAGTCAAAAGATGTGCACAGGTGGGCACAGCACATGACAGTTGCTAGTGGTGACTTTTAGGCAAGGAAACACAGACACAGGTTACAGACAGTAACAAGGCACAGCACGAAGGGTGACTTGACAACTAACTAGGCACAGGGTGCCTGAAATACCCTGTGTCACTGGCTCAGAAGGACTTCCAGGTTATGGCATGCTGGCCCTTTAAGACTGTGCAGAGGAGTGCGTTTGTGCACTAAGCACTCTCCTGAGAGGCCTGCCATGCATGCACGGACCTCAGGAGCTGGCGGGGAGAGACAGTGCCAGTGAGCATGAGGAGGAGGACCCAGGGCAGTTAGTTTGGCGGTGTCCCTGACACGCGGAGTGCAGGGACGTGACTGACATAACAGTATTAGAGGGGATGAGGTAGAAAACATTCATGAATATATGGCACATCACTCGTCTCAGTCAAAGAAGGAAAATGTTACGTCTGACAGTGACATCATCAGTTTGAGTCAGTGTATTGCACCGAACAGTTTGCTTAAACAGAAAAGACGAAGAGGGATAATTTTTGGACCTTTTTTATATCTGTATTTTTAAAAACATGAAAATTGTGTACGTTCAAAGTGTTAGTAAATGAGCTGGTGGTTACAACCAGTTACCATTTGTTAGGTCACTTTGATATTTCAATATTTGTTTTTGCACAGTTGTGTTACTAAAGCAACTTGACTACTGTACATGTCACATCTTTATTGCCGCCTACTTTTGCATTTTGCTTTCTGCATGTGTCCTTACATACCAAAGTTACGCTGCAGGAGCCGCCAGTATCACCACCACTGGCACAATAGTTCTTCCAATCGCAGGCCACGATTGTCCCTTTGTGCCTCTGACAAGTATATTAGAGGACGTGGAAAACATTATGGAATATATAGCACATCGCTTGTGTAAGTCACAGAAGAAACATGTTACCTCTGTCAGTGACACCAGCAGTTTGAGTCAATGTATTGAACAGAACGGTCTGCCTGATGACTAAGAGGGATAATTTTTGGACTTTTTTTTACTTAAAAAACATGTAGATTGTGTAAGTGCAAAGTGTTATTAAATGGGCTTTAGGCTACAGCCAGTTAGTAACTGTAAGATCACTTTGATATTTCACATTTCTAAGTTTGTGTTTGTGTTGAAGTGCTTAAAGGGTTGGATTGAGTCCTAGATAAACTCAGAGTGTTACACTCATCTATTCATGCTTATTTCTGTTCTGTTTTAGGATGTTCTTGTGGGAAGGTTTGGTAGAAAACGGCTGCCAGGACGTCATGGATCCTTGTATCTCCCATTATAAGATCTCTAGGCTCCTGTAGATCTGATATGGCGGCTTTCACTCACTGGACTTCGTCTTTGCTTATTTAGGAGACGTGAGGTGACACAATGTAACACTGAACGTTCCAAAAAGTCAAGAGATGCAATGATCCAAATAAACTCAGCAACTTAGAATATTCCTTGTGTTCTTTATGAAGAGTGATGATGATGGTGAAGAGCATGGGGGAGGATGATGAGACGGGAGAATGAATGATACCAATGACGAGAATGATGATAAACATGGGAGTGTCCACACATAAAATGATGGAGGTGATGAGAAATAAGAATGAAGATGACAGGGAATAAATGAAGATGTGAAGTGTGGTAGACGACGATAAGGAGAATAATAGTGATAAGGAGGATGATAACATGGAAAGAAAGAAGAATGATGACAACCATTAGGAGGTTGGTGAGAAATATGAAGGATGATGATGAGGAGGATGATAATGGGAAGAAGAGTGATTTTTAGGAGGGTTAGTGTGTAGCAGACTAAGATGACACAGTCACTACTTACTGGCATAGAGATGATAGAGTGGTCAGTTCCAGGAGAGGTCACAGTACAACAGTAGACTGTGAGCCCTCTAGGACAGGGTCCTCTCCCCTCCTTTATCTGTACCACTTGACTGTCCACATATATTGTACCTGTCTTCGTCTACCCTTTCCATATGTAAAGCACCATGGAATCTAATGGCGCTATATAAATAAATAATAATAATAATGATAATAATAGGAGAAGCCAGAGACTTGGTCAAAATAAACAAGCCAAGGGCAAGTATACCAGGAGGGCAAGACCAGTATCCAGGGGATAAACAGAGGCTTTAACAGGTCACAGGCAAAAAGAAAACAAAGGTCAGTCCAGGTCAGATAACAGAGATCAGGATGAGCACAGAAGCTCATACATCACTTCAGGCACCAAACTGGGGGAAGCTGCACACTTAAGAAGCTGTTACGGGGTGATAATAGCACACGAGTGGAGCAGAAGCAGGAAGGCAGAGATGGGCTGAGGGTATCAGGGAAGCTAGCCTGACCCTGTAGACTGGGGTTCCTTAGCTGTCTCTGATATAAGAATTACTCCTAAAGGTGTAGATGTCTGGACCGCCAACCTTGTCCTGCTCCTACCCAGACTTGGGCTAACACTCCCTCACTTCCACCCATCGGAAGGACCAGCAAATTCCACAAAATAGTTCTCACAAAGGGTTACATTTAGGAAAACGTCTGCACCAAAGCTCTGCATCCACACAGCACAAGGTCCGAGCAGAGACTAAATTCTATCAAGGACAAGAAATTATTTAAATAGGGCCGTGGAGAATCACATCACCTAACACACACAACAGCTTACCCGAGGAGCCACAACAGACCATAGACAGCAATACTGCAACAGCTCCTGACATTAACCCCAAAGTTACCAACAGGAATTAAACATATTTAATCACTGCAGAGCAATTCAAGAAGACTGCAGTGCAGGCCACACATGACAGAAGCAGAGTAATCACTGGAAGTAGAAACACCTGAGGGATTCCACCCTTCCAGAACCAGCATATACTGCCCCTGGAAAAAATATCTGGAGTCACTAACTTCCACCAAAGATTTTTAATTGGATTGAGACCCGGACTATTTGCAGGCCATGACATTGACCTTATGGGTCTTCTTTCAAGGAATGTTTTCACAGTTTTTGCTCTATGGCAGGACGCATTATCATCTTGAAAAATGATTTCATCATCCCCAAACATCCTTTCAATTGATGGAATAAGAAAAGTGTCCAAAATATCAATGTAAACTTGGGCATTTATTGAAGATGTAATGACAGCCATCTCCCCAGTGCCTTTACCTGACATGCAGCCCCATATCATCAATGACTGTGGAAATTTGCATGTTCTCTTCATTTTTATAAATCTCAATGGAACGACACAAAACAAAAGTTCCAACATCATCACCTTGCCCAATGCAGATTCGGGATTCATCACTGAATATGACTTTCATCCAGTCATCCACAGTCCACGATTGCTTTTCCTTAGCCCATTGAAACCTTGTTTTTTTCTGCATAGGTGTTAATAATGGCTTATGTGTAGGTTTTCTGTAAGTAAATCCCATTTCCTTTAGGCGGTTTCTTACAGTTCTGTCACAGACATTGACTCCAGTTTCCTCCCATTCGTTCCTCATTTGTTTTGTTGTGCATTTCCTGTTTTGGAGACATATTGCTTTAAGTTTCTGGTCTTGATGCTTTGATGTCTTCCTAAGTCTACTAGTATGTTTCCCTTTAACAACCTTCCCATGTTGTTTGTATTTGGTCCAGATTTTAGACACAGCTGACTGTGAACAACCAACATCTTTTGCAACATTGTGTGATGATTTACCCTTTTTTAAGAGTTTGATAATCCTCTCCTTTGTTTCAATTCACATCTCTGGTGTTGGAGCCATGATTCATGTCAGTCCATTTGGTGCAGCAGCTCTCCAAGGTGTGATCACTCCTTTTTAGATGCCGACTAACGAGCAGATCTAATTTGATGCAGGTGTTAGTTTGGGAATGAACATCCTCAGAGCACGGTGATTCTATCATTTTTGCTAGGGGTTGTAGAATTACTCATAACATAACCAGACTGACAACTCAGCCACACCAAGATACCAGAAACAGCAACAAACAGAAAGGTCAAAATAGTGTGGAGATCGTGACAATTAGTGTACAGAGAAAGGTAAGAAGGAGGATGATGATATGGAGGAATATTTTACAATGAAAGATGGCGCCGTAGTGACTGCTTTTCAAGTTTTTTTCTAGGTTTTTGTAATTTTTCATTTTTGAGACGCTGTCATTTTTGTTTTTTGTACTTTTTCCTTTTTGAGACTTTGTTCATTATACACTGTTATTGTCATTCTATGTTTTGGTGTTTACAAAAGTGTTTCCTCAGTCCAGGAGTACTGAATTTAACCAAGGGGGAATGTGGCACCCCAGAGTCCGATTGCGACAATGGCATTGCCCCCTACAGGTGACCATGCCGTGCTTGGAAGCAAGAGAAGGTATCCACACCAGGTAAGCCCACCACACACAGCACCTTCCCAACTCCAGGCCAGAAGGAGAAGCTCTAAAACCCGAGTCCAAGGTGAGGTTCCCTCCTATAAATTCTGGTCTGGAGGCGGGTTTAGAAAGTTCAGTTACTAGGAGAACTGTGAAGAGGGCTCGTGGACTGGATCAGAGTAAGGCCTGTCCCGGCACAGAGACTAGCCGGCGTGAGGGACCTGTAGGAGAGGGTCTGATGAAGCTGAGAAGCAGGTCTGGGGAGTGGAGCCGGTTGCCAGGCTCACCCCAGTGCAGAGCGCCAAGAGCGGACACAGGAGCCCAAGGTTGTGAGAGATTCTAGGCCCAACAGCCAAACCCGGAGGGTGGGAGATTCCAAGTCTCTTGTCCACAACAAAGCCCAGGAGGCACAGCAGCACTAGAGAGCTCAGGGAGAGCAGCTAGAGCAATGTAGCCCAGAGAGGGCTCGAGTTGCCTGTCATACGAGCAAGAGATGGTACACAGGAAGAGAGAGGGTCGCAACCAGGACCCTCGTCAGGGTATCTCCTCTGGCGTATCCACGGGACATCATTACGGCTGGAGGCCAACCGGATTCCCTCTGGCGGTCTGGATCCTTGAATGGACTACACCAGAGGTCTCAAACTCCAGGCCTCGAGGGCCGCACACAGTCCAGGTTTTCAGGATTTCCATAGCATTTGACAGTTGGTAATCAAATGACCAACTGTCAAATTCTAAGGAAATCCTGAAAACCTGCACTGTGTGCGGCCCTCGAGGCCTGGAGTTTGAGACCCCTGGACTACATGGTCTTTGGTCAGCTGCTTCAACTGTTGTTGTACGGCCTCAGGGGTAAGGGACTCAAGGGTCTGTGCGCTTCCCCCACCAAAGTCAGGGAAGAGGGCGCCACCGCCAGGTGGTACATTAGGGCCAGCGGCAAGAGAGCAGGGCCACTGACCATGGTTCCCTTTAGCACACGTATGGCCTGGTCCTTGCATTGCTCAAAGTCTAGCTCGGGGGTGTGCAGGGCCAAAACACGCAGCTGGGCCCGATGGCCAGGACACCGGAGGCCCTCAATAAATTGCTCAGCTCATCCCGGGCACTGTCGGAGTCTACTTGTTTCATAGCCCTCAGCACCTCTTGCAGGTTCAAGGCATAGTTCCGTACACTGTCCTGCACCCCTTGTTTGCACCCGAAAAATCTGACTTTTAGCTCTGCGGCTGTCCGGGTGTCAAAGGCCTCCTTTAATCTGGCAAATATTTGCTGTACAGTCCGTTTGTCGGTGGCTAGCCAGGATTTCACTTTGCACCGGTCAATTGTCCCATTAACATGGTCACGTGTTGCTCCTCCGTCATGGGGTACACCCCAAATACACTTTTTGACCTCTATATAAAGTCATTGAGGGTGCCAGTTTCTCCAGAATATTGCAGAAGCCACGTCTTTCCCTGGAAGTACGGCATGGTAAACAGCAGGATGGATGCCGTCGCGGGCACGACGGATGCAGACTCGTCCTCAGTGGTGGTATCGTCGGGAGCTGTGGTCTGCTACTCCACGGGCTGCTCCTCTTCTGGAACGGACATCGCTATCCCCTTGGGGAACCGCAGCCGGACCTCGGCCTTCAGTGATGGGGGGCCTTTCCCGCTTCTCCGGAAGGGAGTTTAGCGTGCAGGAGATTTCCGGCTCAGAACTTCCTGCATTGCATTGGCTGACGTCAGAGCACGGGCCTTTGTCTCTGTTCGTGCTCTTCCCAAGGTCCTGTCCATGATGACACGTCCCCTCACTTTCTCGCGCGCCATGTGGTGTAGCAATGGCGACTGCTCACAGTTCAATAAAGTCCATGGCACACATTACTCATTAGTCTCAGGCATGAAATCCTGTTTGTGATGCCATGAACCAGGCACACCCCGAGGCCTTGGGGGTTACTCTGGACCGGGCCCGCTGATTCTTGCTGCTGGTGAGGGAAGTCACGGGGGTTGAAGCCCGGTCTCGTGGCCCTAGGGGTCGGGTTTGAAAGAGGTTTCTGGCCTAATGGTTTCTGGCCTAATGGATGTCATGACGCCACCCGTGGTATGGGGCTATTAGTGACCATGACTGCTGTATGGGACCTCCAGAGATGATGGGATGGCAGCTGTGATGGTTTCACTCCCCATGGGTGGAGCGGGTCCCCAGGGCAACCAGAATAGTCTATGGCAGTGGTAGGCCATTGGGGGTGCAGGACTGAGGGCGTGGAATAACCAACAGACACAAGGGTTGAAGTCTCCGTTACCTCTACTGGTAGAAGTAGCAGGTTCATCCAGGGTACCGTCCACAAGAGATGTTAGGAGTCTGGGTGGCCTGGAAGCAAGTTGGTATTCTCCTCACCCAGTAAGTTGTGAGGCCTCCCTTGTTGCGCTGTTCTTGGCTACAGACCAGACTAGAATAGACAATCAGAGACACCTGTACTGCATACATCCACACATAGTAATTTAGGACAGGTCCCAGCCCGTTACAGGGAGTGTTAGCAGGAAGTGGACCAGGTTTACAATGTAAATATGTTTTGTTTTCTTTTTATGTAACTGTGTGTATATGTGTGTTCTCAAGTAACTAAGTAACAATACAACCACCAAGCGTACCGCGCCTACAGGACTTTCTGTATAAACTCTCACACTTTCTTTAACTTTAAATTAAATATGGACCAATGAATCATAGGACTGGTTGTGTTAAAGACACTTTATTAAATAACTCTTTTCCAGCCATCAGTGGAAGGACTAAGCGCCGTAGTGACTGCTTTTCAAGTTTTTTTTCTAGGTTTTTGTAATTTTTCATTTTTGAGACGCTGTCATTTTTGTTTTTTTGTACTTTTTCCTTTTTGAGACTTTGTTCATTAAATACTGTTATTGTCATTCTATGTTTTGGTGTTTACAAAAGTGTTTCCTCAGTCCAGGAGTACTGAATTTAACCAAGGGGGAATGTGGCACCCCAGAGTCCAGTTGCCACAATGGCATTGCCCCCCACGGAGGTCCATGCCGTGCTTGGAAGCAAGGGAAGGTATCTACACCAGGTATGCCCACCACACACAACACCTTCCCAACTCCAGGCCAGAAGGGGGAGCTCTGAAACCCAAGTCCAAGGAGAGTTTTCCTCCTATAAATTCTGCTCTGGGGTGGGGTTATGCAGTTCATTTCCTAGGAGAACTGTGAAGAGGTCCCGTAGACTGGAGCAGAGTAAGGCTCGTCCCGAAACAGAGACTAGTCAGCATGAGGGACCAGTAGGAGAGGGTCTGAGGAAATGGAGAAGCAGGTCTGGGGAGTGGATCCAGTTGCCAGGCTCACCCCAGTGCAGAGTGCCAGGAGCGGACGCACAGCAGAACTAGAGAGCTCAGGGAGAAGTAGTCAGAGGAGTGTAACTTAGAGGAGGCTCAAGCTGCCTGTCAAACAGGCAAGAGACTGTACGCAGGAGGGGAGAGGGTCGCAGCTTAGCTATAGGCAGCCTGGACGCACCAAGAACAGCACAACAGGGAGGCCTCAGAACTCACCGGGTGAGGAGAATCCCAACTTGCTTCCAGGCCACCCGACCTCCTAACACCTCTTGTGGTCGGTACCCTAGATGAACCTGCTACTTATACCAGTAAAAGTAATGGAGACTTCAACCTTTGTGTCTGTTGGTTATTCTGTGCCTTCAGTCCTGCACCCCAATGGCCTACCACCTCCATAGACTATTCCAGTTGCCCTGGGGACCCGTTCCACCCGTGGGGAGCGACAGCATCACAGCTGCCATCCCATCAACCCACTGAGGTCCTGTACAGCAGCCGCGGCCACTAATAGCCGCATACCGCGGGTGGCGTCACAACCATCCCTAAACCACTAGGCCAGAAACCTCTTTCAAACCCGACCCCTAGGGCCATGAGACCAGTCCTCAGACCCAGTGAATTCCCCTGCCAGCAGCAAGAAGCAGCGGGCCCAGTCCCGAGTAACCCCCACGGCCCTGGGGTGTGTCAATTTCACGTATACTACTAGTATTTCTAATACTTATTACCATGAAGGCTCAGATTCTCCTTCCAAGCACACAACGTCTCTCTGCAGATAGTTTCATGTAGATTGTGGATGTCGAGAGCTCAGGAAGTGATGGGGAAATCACATGAAATCCTCCGGGGCCCGGATCTTGGAAGTTACATGAGGCTGTTTTTTCCCCTATCTATTACAACACAGAAATAATGTTGAAATAAGCAATTAATGCGCTTGTTTATTGCGGGACGACTTGTATATAGTAACGGCGCCGGTCATAATGTACTGGAAGATTGTCATTTATGAGTCATAGAATAGACGACAGCGAGACTCATCATCCAGGAATATGAGGAACTAGAAGAAGAATAAATGAGAGGAGCCGAGTGTCGAGCGTCCATCCCTGTGACCACCCCTGAAGATGAGGAGCTGGAGGCTGTCTCTGCTGTCTCTGCTGCTGCTCTCTGCTGTCACATTACACGGCTGTCTCTCTGACACCGCAGAACCCAAAGATGGAAGATCTATAAGAGACATCACCGACCGCTACAACCAGAAGGAAGGGGTCACATACTTATATAAACCCCTGGAGCAGATCCACATTGCTCCACCGCAGGTAAAGCTCTGATCATGGAGATCTGCAGGGATCTCTACGCACAAGAAATGGATCAAACACAAAGATTTACATTGATCACTTTCCTTCTCACAGGACGATCCGGAGAGAGAAGCCTTCCTCATTATGGAGACGGAGTGCCCCAAATCTGACAATACCGACCTATCTCTATGTGATTTCAAGAAGGACGGAGTGAGTATCCGAAACACCGAGATATCACATGGGGGCTCAGTCACATGGGGGCTCAGTCACATGGGGGCTCATTCACATGGGGGCTCAGTCACATGGGGGCTCAGTCAGGAAGGAGATGATGTAGAAGCTTTTTTTATTTTCTCCATGTACGAGAATAATTGATGACTCTTAGACCACGATTATTATAATTTAACGGCCTCATTTCCGAGCCATGGCAACTTGATAGGTGAATGTTCTACAGGTAAATGTATCTTGCACAAGCCTAGATAAGTCCACCAGGATTTTCTACATGCCTAGATAGGTCCACCATGGTCTACTCCAAGCCTAGATAGGTCCACCATGGTCTACTCCAAGCCTAGATAGGTCCACCATGGTCTACTCCAAGCCTAGATAGGTCCACCATGGTCTACTCCAAGCTTGGATAGGTCCACCATGGTCTACTCCAAGCCTAGATAGGTCCACCATGGTCTACTCCAAGCCTAGAAAGGTCCACCATGGTCTACTCCAAGCCTAGATAGGTCCACCATGGTCTACTCCAAGCCTAGATAGGTCCACCATGGTCTACTCCAAGCCTAGAAAGGTCCACCATGGTCTACTCCAAGCCTAGATAGGTCCACCATGGTCTACTCCAAGCCTAGATAGGTCCACCATGGTCTACTCCAAGCCTAGATAGGTCCACCATGGTCTACTCCAAGCTTAGATAGGACCACCATGGTCTACTCCAAGCCTAGATAGGTCCACCAGGGTCTACTCCAAGCTTGGATAGGTCCACCAGGGTCTACTCCAAGCTTAGATAGGTCCACCATGGTCTACTCCAAGCTTGGATAGGTCCACCAGGGTCTACTCCAAGCCTAGATAGGTCCACCATGGTCTACTCCAAGCCTAGATAGGTCCACCATGGTCTACTCCAAGTCTAGATAGGTCCACCATGGTCTACTCCAAGCCTAGATAGGTCCACCATGGTCTACTCCAAGCCTAGATAGGTCCACCATGGTCTACTCCAAGCCTAGATAGGTCCACCATGGTCTACTCCAAGCCTAGATAGGTCCACCATGGTCTACTCCAAGCCTAGATAGGTCCACCATGGTCTACTCCAAGCCTAGATAGGTCCACCATGGTCTACTCCAAGCTTAGATAGGACCACCATGGTCTACTCCAAGCCTAGATAGGTCCACCAGGGTCTACTCCAAGCTTGGATAGGTCCACCAGGGTCTACTCCAAGCTTAGATAGGTCCACCAGGGTCTACTCCAAGCTTGGATAGGTCCACCAGGGTCTACTCCAAGCCTAGATAGGTCCACCATGGTCTACTCCAAGCCTAGATAGGTCCACCATGGTCTACTCCAAGCCTAGATAGGTCCACCATGGTCTACTCCAAGCTTGGATAGGTCCACCATGGTCTACTCCAAGCCTAGATAGGTCCACCATGGTCTACTCCAAGCCTAGATAGGTCCACCATGGTCTACTCCAAGCCTAGAAAGGTCCACCAGGGTCTCCTCCAAGCCTAGATAGGTCCACCATGGTCTACTCCAAGCCTATATAGGTCCACCATGGTCTACTCCAAGCCTAGATAGGTCCACCATGGTCTACTCCAAGCCTAGATAGGTCCACCATGGTCTACTCCAAGCTTAGATAGGACCACCATGGTCTACTCCAAGCCTAGATAGGTCCACCAGGGTCTACTCCAAGCCTAGGTAGGTCCACCAGGGTCTACTCCAAGCTTAGATAGGACCACCATGGTCTACTCCAAGCCTAGATAGGTCCACCATGGTCTACTCCAAGCCTAGATAGGTCCACCATGGTCTACTCCAAGTCTAGATAGGTCCACCATGGTCTACTCCAAGCTTAGATAGGTCCACCAGGGTCCACTCCAAGCTTGGATAGGACCACCAGGGTCTTTTCCAAGCTTAGATAGGTCCATAACGGTCTTCTCCAAGCGATGATAAGTCCACCAGGGTCTTCTCAAGCCTAGATAGGTACACAAGGGTCTTCTCCAAGCCTAGATAGGTCCATCAGGGTTTTCTCTAAGCCTACATAGGTCCACCATGGTCTTCTATATGCCTAGTTAGGTCCATCAGGGTCTTCTCCAAGCCTAGACATGGTCACCAGAGTCTTTTTCAAGCATAGATAAATCAACTAGTGTCATCTCATAGCCTAAATATGTCCACCAGGGTCTTTTCCAAATCTAGAAGGAAGGAGGCAAAAAGTGCACAAAATATACAGCATAGGGGGATCCCATAGGTGATCCATGTCTGGATGGATAAAGCAGAGGTTTTTAAGAGTCAAAACCAGGTGGAAAAATACTGCAAAAACGCAACGTGTAAACATAACCTTCCTGTAGAGCTTTTGAAGCATTTTAGAAGAGTATTTTTTTCTGAAGTGTTGTTTTGAAGTCTCCTGATTGGACAGTGTCAGTGGAGGACAGGAAAGGGCCTGTGTCGAAGAACAGTATACAGCTCATATTAGTCTGTGAAAGAAGCTGCTTGTTGGTTTGGAACTGAATGTAGCCTCCTGTCTTCTTGGATCCCCTGACCTATCAGGCCCCCTGACCTCTCGGGCCCCCCAAGCTATCAGGGCCCCTGACCTCTCGGACCCCCTGACCTCTTGGGCCCCATGACCTCTCAGGCCCCCTGACCTCTTGGGCCCCATGACCTCTCAGGCCCCCTGACCTCTTGGGTCCCTGATCTGTCCGTCCATGGAAAATGCTTAGTTATGAGCTTTTTCCATCAGGAGTCACTTCAAAGAAATTACCTCCACATTATTTTTTCTCTCCAGGCGTTTTTTATTTTTTACCAAAATTTGTAGAGAAAAACAAAAAAGTCCTATAACTTATACTTACCACAGCCAGTGTACATTGATATAGCAGAGTGCAAGGGGTTCACAAGCTGCGCTGCTATGAATTAAGATGAATACTGGATCTTCGATATGTGACTTTATTTGATGCATTTCAGATTTACACTCCTTCATCAGGATCATCCGAGACGCGTCATATAAAGTCAGATATCAAAGATCCAGCATTCATCTCTATTTCACAGCACTGCAGCTTGTGAACCCCTTCCACTCTGCTATATCACAGTATGTCTGGTCTTGGGACTGCAGCAGCTATGTGTCTAAGTAGGGCCACATTTGTGTCAGATGGTTTGTAGGACGGATCCGGCATAGAGCAGCATTACCGTAGTGTCCCACAGGGAATGAATTACGCCGATCACAGTCTTGCTTGTGTTCCGGCTAGCGCCAGATGCGGCAAACTCCCGGATCAGCCGTGAATGCCGAGAAACAAAGATGTGAACGTAGCCTTACAGCACTGAAAAGTAACATTAAGTTGTGACATTTCTTGTATCTTTTCTGCAGGATGTGAAGATTTGTGTTCTGGAACCGGATGACAAGGACTCTGAGGACATAAAGTGTATAAGTCAGACACAGGTAACCAGCGGGGGGAGGGAACAACCCCTGCAGTGTTTTTTAGCAGGAATATCAGGTTTCATATTTCTGGGGGGGTAAGGGGTAACGTTTCTCCTTGTGGAGAGCGCCAAGTTGGTGTAAGGAGACTTATAGGCCGTGCAATGCTCCTCTGGGAATTTAGAGTGTAGCCACCATTTAAATTTTTATGTAATAATATAGAGCAAGCGATTATAATCAACTTTCAATTATGCTTCATTAATGAAATCTGGAAGAAAACCTTTCACAAACCTTCCATAAGGTGTCCCCACTAGACTGTGTCTGAAGCTCATTCTCAGTGAGATCCATCTTCACTTCTCACACAGACCAGAATACGGCCATATAACCATATAAGGGTGTGGGCATGGCCTACATTGTGTCCCTATCTAATGTGGCTATACCTGATCTGCATTGTCAGTTTACTTCATGCAGGGACAGTGTGAGCTCAGACTGTGGGCACACAGCTCCTGTGAGATCTTATCTCCTCCATTCACATCAGTCCTGATCTGTGTTATCAGCTGATTGCAAGGACCAGGGCCAATGTGAATGGAGGGGTCAGATAAGATCTCACAGGAGCTGTGTGAGCTCACACTGTCCCTGCATGAGGTAACCTGATACACTGATAAGCTGTGAACAAGGTTTAGACCCCACCCCCCACCCAGCAGATGTCAGGTATATAAACAGCCTAGTGGGGACATCTTGTGGAAGGTTTATGAAAGAATTTATTCCAGATTTCACTTATGAAGTATATTTGAAAGTTTATAATAATGACTTGTTCTACATTATTGTTACATAAAAATGTAAACAATGGTTACACTTTAAGACTCTGTCCACCATTTCTGCACCACTTGGTATGAAAAACGAGCAGCAAAAATATGCATTTTTGGTGCATTTTTTGCTCAGTTTTTGGTGCAGATCTTTTCCATTCATTAAAATGGTAGAAATCTGCATTAAAACGCTGCAAGAATTGACACGCTGCAGATGTAAATAATATGCAAAACAGTTTCAAGATAAAAAGGGAGAAATAACAGAAATACCTAAAGGTTCCAGCTTATAAAGAAATAATACTCAATGTATGCAGGAAACGTCAGGATTCGCATAGATTTCGCTGTGATCAGGGTTTGATTGCAATTTTTTGACAAATCTGCACTCAAAAACGTATAAAAATGTGATAAAATACAATATGTAATAAGTATTTTCAGAAAGAAGAAAGACAGAAACTCTAGCGCCACCTATTGGATGTAGCAAAACCAAAAGGAGACTCTGTCTGCAATATATAAAAATCATTACTGTACCCTTTGCAGTTCTCTTGCTATAAGCACTTTCACACCCAGCAGGCAGCTGCTTCACTAGTTAGTTAGGCTGGCTTCACACCACGGCGCAGTCCGGTCTGGGGCTGTCAGGCATAAACCTGACAGCGCCGGACTGGACCAGCACACAGAACCGGAGGGCCAAAAGTGCCCTCCGGACCTGTGTGCAGTCGGACGCAGCTGCAGCTGCTAATGATTCAGGACCGCGGCCCGCAGGGAGATAGCCGCGGTCCTGAAATCACAGCTGCATGCAGCTGCCGGTGTCCAGTTCCCGGATTGTCCCGGATCGGGGCAATCCGGCCCCATAGGCTCCCATGTTAGGGAGCACCGGATTGCCCCGGATCTGGGAGGATCCGAGCGAATCCGGGCGAATCCGGGATACAGGTGTTTGGGGAGATATGCAAGCAACGTTTTTGTGTCCAGTGAGAATAATCCGAATTCTCCTGGATTCATCCGGAGAGATGGAAACCGGATGGCAGCTCTCTGCCATCCGGCCCCATGGGCTACTATGGGGCCAAAAACCGGTTGGGAGCTGTCTGGTTTACACCTTCCTCCTATGCTCTGTCTCACTGCTAGTTTAATTTTGCACCTTGCGCTTCTGATGGGAAGGCGGAGGGAGGGAGAGATAGCAGGCACATATCAGGAGCTCATTTAAGTAAGGCAATCTCCTGCTTCTGAGCAGAAGCCAGTGCTGTCTGTGAGAAATTATGTGTGTTTATTTGAACATTTATTTTGCTGCATACAAGGAGAGCAGAGACAGAAGGATACAGCCCCCCCATGTGTCTGATTTCCACTGCTTTGGTTGTACGCTTATGACTCACCGCAGGCCCGTGGACTCCGGTTTAGACAGGCTGTAGCTCCTTCCTCCTTGTCACGGGTGGGCCGCGCCTGCCGGTAGTGGGGCCCGGTGTAGTGCAGATCAAAAGTTGAAGACGTCTTGTAGGAACAGATTAAAGGGGTTAATTAATTTGTGATGCCACCTATGAGTAGTTCGGTCAGTCCGACCGACGCTGCGGAACCTCCGGGGGATGGACAGCAGCAAGATGGAACGCTCCCCACAGGCTGAGCGGTGATCCCCGGAGGCTGGAGCTGCTTAAGATGTTGTGCGGCAGCTGCGGTTACCTTGTGTGCAGACGGATTCAATCATAAGGAAGCACGGACACAGAAAGTCTCTGCAACGGGTCTTTACTGTAACCAGCAGGCAGTACATGGTATACAGTTTACGGGTAGTAGACCGGGTGGACTCAGCAGTGATGGTGTCCCTCAGAGATCCGCAGTGTTCCTCCATTCTAACTAATTGGTTGCCAGTGTCGCCCAGGAATACGAGTTCGGGTACGGGGAGGCTGCTTCAATGCCCTATCCATGATGTACGTTCTGGATGTTTTGGGGAGCCTTGGGTCCCTCAGTGGGTACACCGCTGGTTAGACGACTGGAAGTTGGCTGGTGGTGGGGTGCTCCTGTGAAGCTGCTCCTCCACGCTTTCTGGTTCGCGTGACAGAGGTGAACTGCTGCCAGCTTCGGTACCAGTGAACCGGCTGTGAGTTTGGGCACGGGAGTCTTTTGGAACCCGTGGTAATGATGCCCAATCCCGGTTGTTCAGGCCTCAGGTGCTGACACCCGACCGGTGACGGCCCAGGGCTGCACGGGGTGCGGAGCCCCCACTCCTACTCCAAGTTCAAGTCTCTCTTGTCCAGACTACTCCCAGACTCCTTTAGACTAACTAAAGTCTGTACTTCTCCTACACTACCCTTACACTCCGCCCACCAGGACCTTGGATTGGCCCTCTATGTTAAGTGATGCATGCAGGGTTTTGGATCTCTCAGTTAACCAGATCACTGCTGTATCAGAGAATATTGCGGCTGCATTTATGGCTGCAATACCCTCCTGTGACGCACTCGTTGCGGGGCGCCACACTTACAGAGAAGGGCAGTGCAGTGCAGTGTTGTCACCACATGAATATTCATCCCTTGGGGAGTGTGCAGCAGAGAAGATCACTAACTGATTGACAGATGCAATTACTCTTTATTTGCAGTTTACAGAGGATAGGGGGGGAGTATAAATAAATAATATCATATTTATTCATTTATATAGCGCTATCAATTCCGTAGCACTTTACATACATTTTGCAACACTGTCCCTCTTGGGACTATCAGTATGTCTATGAAATGTGGGAGGAAAAGCATGCAAACACAGTGAGAACATACAAAGTACTTGCAGATGTTGTCCTTGGTGGGAATCAAACCCAGGTCCTCAGCGCTCCAAGACTGCAGTCCTAACCGCTGAGCCACCGTACCACCCAAAGAAATGTATCAATAGAAAGAGCTTCACCAGAGGAATTAAAAAATGATAGCAGTTACATATGGATTCTTGACCTGACAGATTCCCTTTAATTTAGGAAAAGTCAGACCAAAAACTCCATATGCAGACATGTGTTTCTGGGTGTGTGCCCCTCATCAGTGCAGAGTGGGAGATCTGATTTGGCTGGATGAGAACATGGTGTAACATGGATGGATCTGGTCGCTCACACACTATCACTGCCATTCTTCATCATGGCTGCTGTGCGGACGCGTTCTGTGTCTTATGTGCTTCGTTGTTTTGTTCCCTTCCAGGTCTTCCGGGTGAAGAGGTCTAGTAGAAAGCCGTGCACCAAGAGGCCATGTCGCCCCAAACTAACGGGGGGTTATACTCTTATCGGTAAACCGGGCAAGAACCAGAATAAACCTCAGACCGTCTGGGTGTGAAGATTTTAACAATCTTGTAGAATCAGTCCAGAGATGGCGGATTATAACTCAGTGATAAGTGTCACTTCTTATAATGAGTCACAAAGTGATACAATGTAACAGGGAATTATTCCTGAGATACAAATAAACTTAGAATCAGAAACTATGGATTGTTTTCTTTATTTAAAAAGAAGGTGAAGAAGAGGATGAATGATGGATGATGATGGATGATGAATAATGGTGATGGATGATGTTTCTATTCTGTATACAACCAGCAGCAGTCTCTACTCTGTATACAGCCAGCAGGTCTCAATTGTGTTTACAGTCAACTGGAGTCTCTATTCTATATACAGCCAGCAGCAGTCTCTATTATGTATATGTGGTGCCCCACATGGTCAGATATCACAGTGGGGTATTGCACCCGTAAAAGTGGTGTAGTTTTCCCCAGCTGCAAGTGGATCCTAGGCTGGTGGGTGGGACCTATTCCTGCACTCCCACATTAGAATAGGAGTGGGAGGTTACTCCTTGGACGGAGATATATTCACCTCTAGAGGGAGTCAAAGAGTCAAAGAGTAGTAGTAGTCGGAGGAGAGTTAGAGTCGGAGTCGAGGAGGAGTGTGGAGCGAGGCGGAAGGTTAACCCGGACGGCTCTATGCTGATCCGGAGGGAAGATGAGAAAGGATCCTGAGGGGATCCTGAGACAGGGTGCCTGACGTGCGGAGTCTGGGCCCTAGAGAGAAAGGGGGAACCCCAGTGTGGAGCGACCATACTCCAGGGAATTCCCCAGTCCACCACGGGAACGCCGGACCCAAGGAAACGGCCAGAGTCCAGCTCTAAGGTCGTCAACTGGCTGCTGCGGTCTGTTCACCGATTGTCGTCGGTCACCGGGCACTCCGCAGTGGCCACAGCTGAAGCTAAATCTTCCAATTTGCATTATATTCTAGGGCAGTGATTGCCATAATACATTTTATTATTTTACTTGTATTAGCTGTGCACCTCAGCCGCTCATTGCACTCATGAATTGTGCACAGTGTCAGTGTTGCAGCTGATATCTCTTATTGTCCACTGGCTGCGGCACCCTGCCAGACGGAGCGGTCTGCCTGCTTCCTCACCACGAGGGAGGGGAGCCCCAAGTCTACCTTTAAGGAGCCTCCGTGTCTTTGTGCTGCAGAATTCAAACTGTTTGCTTACAGGAACTATGCCCCGGAGGACCAGCTCCATCTGTAGGGAGCTTTGCCACCCTTGCCGCGATACCATCACCCTCCGGAGGACTGTGTCGGCGCTGGTGACCCATCACCAGGTACTACAGGTGGCGTCACGTGACAATAACAAACTCTTCTCTACTGTACAGAACACCTTGTTGAAGTGTCAGCCAGGCCACGGGCTCAGGCGCTGGCACCCGTGACATCCCCGTGAAACACCCACCGAGCCTGATACCCAAGTACCCCAGGCCAGGGGCTCGACATATACAGCAAACAGCAGTCACTAGTTTGTATACAGCCAGCAGCAGCCTCCATTGTGACTACCGACAGCAGCAGTCTCTATTGTCTATACAGCAAACAGCAGTATCTTTGTGTATACAGCAAGCAGCAGTCTCTTTGTGTATACAGCCAGCAGCAGTCTCTATTGTATATACAGCCAGCAGCAGTCTCTATTCTATGTACAGCTAGCAGCAGTCTCTTTGGGTATACAGCCAGCAGCAGTCTCTATTGTGTATACAGCCAGCAGCAGTCTCTATTCTATATACAGCCAACAGTAGTCTCTATTGCGTATACAGCCAGCAGCAGTCTCTAATGTGTTTACAGCCAGCAGCAAATGCATAGAGCTTCGAAGTATTTTTTAGTCACAGCACAGATAAAGTGGACAGCTATGAGCTGACACCCTCAGCTGCCTATTTTTACCTTGGCTGGCAAAAAAAATGCATAGGACTCCGTCCTATTTTTAATTGCCAGCCAAGGTAAAACTAGGAAGCTGAGGGCCGGTATTGTCAGCAGGGTGAGGGCCCATCATTTAAGACCCCCCACACTAAAGAATAGGAACCCCTGAAAATGGCTCATTCATGGTAGCACCATTTCCAAGTGCTTTCCACGCTCATCCAGCGGCCCTAGTGGGGGTGGCACACTGGGTAATAAGGGTTTAATACTAGCTATGTATTACCAGCTGGTAATAAGCCTGAAATTCTTAATGTCAGGCGAAGTTAGACCTGGCCGTTAAGAATTTCAAGTGAATAGTACAGAAGACACAACACATAAATTTTTTTAATTAGAAATAAAAGCAAAGAGATATTTAGGGATGCCATTTTTATTAACACTTTCCCCTCCATGTGACTTCCTGTTCCATGCTGCTTCGCCCCATGTGGCCTCCTGATCCATGCTGCTTACCCCCATGTGGCCTCCTGCTCCATGCTGCTTTACCCTCTCCCCATGTGTCCTCCTGTTCCATGCTGCATTCGCCCCTCCCAGTGTGTCCTCATGTTCCATGCTGCTTTACTCCTATTCCCATGTGGTCTCCTGTTCCATGCTGCTTCCCCCCATTTGGTTCCTATTTCATACTGCTTTACCCCTCCCATGTGACCTCCTGTTCCATGCTACTTTACCCCTCCCCATATGGGCCTCCGTTCTATGCTGCTTTCACCCCTCCCTATGTGTCCTCCTGTTCCATGCTACTTTCCTCCCTCCCCATCTGTCTTCATGTTCCATGCTGCTTCACCCCCCCCATGTGATCTCCTGTTCCATGCTGCTTTACTCCCCATCCCATGTGGCATCTGTTCCATGCTGCCTACCATGTGCCTTCTGTTCCAGCTTCATCCCCCTCCCATGTGGTCACTGTTCCATACTACATACCCTCCTTTCCATGAGGTCTCCTTCCATGCTGCATTCCTCCTTCCCATGTGCCTTCTGTTCCATGCTCATTCCCCCTCCCCATGTGGTCTCCTGTTCCATACTGCATTCCTCATTTCCATGAGGTCTCCTGTTCCATGCTGCTCTCCCCTCCCCATGTGGTCTCCTGTTCCATACTACATACCCTCCTTTCCATGGTCTCCTGTTCCATACTGCATTCCTCCTTCCCCATGTGGCCTCCTGTTGCATACATATCAGCTGTACCCAGTATCTTTGGTTCTTTGGTGCTTACCTGCTCCAAGTACTGATGGCCTCTTCTCCTCTGCGGTGCACAGATGCAGCCCGCAGCAGATGATGATAAACTCATCGCACTGCTGAGACATCAGGAGCATCAGCACGCTGCAGCACATCGGGTCAGGGAGCTCCACTGTACCCCGAAGTGCCAGGTACACATAGATTCACCGCTATGGCCGTACCGACAACCCCTTCCCCTGCAAAGACTCCAGTTTTCATATAGAGTCCGGGGAGTAAAGATTAAAAGAAAAAGCCTAGTGTGCACAGAAGTGATTTAGAAAGTAGGAGGAAACTGATCTCCCTTCAGCGAGCTGTTAGAGAAGCGGATGAACGTAACTCCTGTAGGGTCTCTACTTACGTTGCACCTCACTAAAGTCACCTGGAACGCCCTGGTCTAGACAGTATCCTAAGCTGTGGACTGCAGGAGGAATACAGGCTTGGCAAAAGATGGAATCTGTGGCGCTCCTGCGTCTTGGCTGCCACAAATGATGTTACATCGAATGTAATACTATGTCTGGGGAGAATTGAGGCGCCTTATGCTGAAATCCTGAATCATCCATCACTATCCAAACTCCAACCAGAGAGATGAGGGTGGAAGAGACCCACCCCGGGCAGACCCCTACTTCTGGCTGGGGAAGGAAAGTGGAGAAGTTCAGTCTGCGGCTGTCCGGGAGACCGAGCAGAGGGATGGCTGCGGGCAGGGCACCAGGCCCTAGGTGGCCAAGTTTGCAAGACCTGGAAATCTGGAGGTTGCTGGACTTTATGCTCAGTAGTCACTCTTATGGGCCTTTCCTAGGCACAGTGGTACAGAGGACTAGACTGCTGGTGAGCTAGTAGCTGCTCGTAGAGTCTGCATCATCTGCCTGTCTGGTGCACTTAGAGGAGTCCAGTGCACTTAGAGGAGTATAGAAGAGCTTCAAGTGAACTGGAAACTTTAAGACCAAAGTCAGCAGGAAGGCCATTATACCTCACTCCAGCAGAGCGCACTCCAGTTCTTTCCAGACTGGCTGGACTGCTTACCTGGTTATGTATAAATCCTGGATCTGCACAATATCCCCTGTAAATATGTAAAGAACTCAAAGAGACTGTCTCTTGTGCCTCCTTCCTCCTCACACATAACATCTACTACAACTCCTACCATCCTTACTTCTTCCTCGAGAGCCTGCCTTGGTTGGAGGGGGTTATACATCTCATTGCTATAACATCTATATCCAACTGGCATCATAAACTCTTTATTATTTTTCTTTTATTTGTTTTCCTCCATTTTTACTCTCCCTTACCAATGTAAACCAGGGCTACAGCACTGGGTGCAGCCACCATGATCCCGACCACTGGCCCAGCTGCTGGGTACTCCAGCCCTTAGTGCTCAACAAACCCATGTGGGCAGAGAATGGAAAACCACCTACAGGAATAAATGAAGGTCAGAGCTCGGGGGTGTACTTTGGGCTGAGTACCTCAGTGGGATAGGTCACACAGAAAAATACTATGGTGTCAGCTTGGCCTGCAGGGGGAAGCCTGTTAGGATATTCTGGTAACACCCCGTGAGTAACTTCTCCTGTGCTGCTGCTATATGCCCATCTGAAAAGCTTTAACAACAAAGTGCCTTCCACCCTCTGTGACTGTATATCCTATATATATGGCTGTGTTATACCAAGTAAAGTCCATCTGGTTCACTTTAAAACAATGTGTCTCCTGACTCTTCTGCCTCTCTCCCATGGCTGGCATCAGCACCTAGCACACCCGGGCAAGTGCCAAGGCCCTGGATGGCCGGGAGGGCCCAATCGCTATCTAGGCGACCGTCCACGCCGCTTGCCAAACAGTGTCACCTGCCCTGCACTTGCACTACTTCCTCCCTCTTCTTCCCCCTGATAGCTGTGGACCCCTGGGCTCTGTGTATTTTCACCTAACAGTGCCTGCCACAAGGATTAGGAGGGAGAGAAGGGGGACAGCGCACAGGGGGCCCTGTGACAGGGGCAAATACACAGCACTTAGGGGCCCAAAACTATCAGGGAGTGGCAGATACAAAGAGCACAAAAAGGAGACAGGGGGTGGAAAGAGACAGTGTACAGGGGAATACAGGCACAGAGAGAGGAGACACAGTGCACAGGGGGGAGAAAGGCATAGAGAGGGGAGGTACAGCGCAAAGAGAGGGGAGACAGCACTCAGGGGAAGGTACAGTGTACAGAGAGGGGAGATGGTGCCCAGGAGGGAGAAAGGCACAGAGAGGGGAGACACAGTGCACATGGGGAAGACAGACACAGAGAGGGGAGACAGTGCACGGGGGAGGTACAGCATACAGAGAGGGGAGACTGTGCACAGGGGGGAGACAGGCACAGAGAGGGGAGACACAGTGCACAGGGAGAGACAGGCACAGAGAGGGGAGACACTGCACAAGGGGGAGACAGGCACAGAGAGGGAAGACACAGTCCACTGAGTAGAGAGACTGGACACAGAGAGGGGAGACAGTGCACAGGGGAAAGACAGGCACAGAGAGGGGTGAAACTGCACAAGGGGGAGACATGCACAGTGAGGGGAGACACAGTGCACAGGGGGAGACAGGCACAGAGAGGGAAGGCACATCACAATGGGGGAGGGACAGTACACAGAGAGGGGAGACAATGCACAGGGGGGGAGACAGGCATATTGAGGGGAGGCACTGCACAGAGGGAAGACAGGAACAGAGAGGGCAGATGCAGTGCACAAAGGGGAGGACAGCACACAAGGGGAGACAGGCACAGAGAGGGGAGACAGTGCACAGAGAGGGGAGACACAGTGCACAGGGGGAGGGACAGCACACAGGGGGATACAGGCAAAGAAAATGGAGACACAGTGCACTGGGGGGGACTGTGCACAGAAAGGGGACAGTGCACAGGGGAGAGACAGCACACATGGGAGAGAGTGCACAGAGAGGGGACACAGTGCACAATGGGATTATATTTTTGGGGATTATATATCTAGATATATAATACAGTCTGCACACTTTATGCTCACTCCACTACACTAACATCATGGGGAACGCCACTCACCCCTATGACGCCTATGTTAACCCCCGCATGTCCACAGCTGAATGCCTTTACCACTGTACCCAGGTCCACAGAAGCTGAGCTGACTGAGTATCCCGGTCCTGGTAAACGACACATGGTACAACAGGAAAATACAGGAGCATCTCAATGAATTAGAATATCATCAAAAAGTTCATGTATTTCAGTAATTCAATACTAAAAGTGAAACGCTTATATTATGTATTGGCAAGAGGTGAGGCTTCTTAGACCTAAAGACCTAAAGCAGAAGTAAAACTTTACCCAAGAGCGGAGTGTGCGACTATTTATTTGGGTACATGGTATTGGGGTAGGCAGGTGGAGGTCACAGCAATCATAGTATTGGTGTAGACAGGTAGAGGTCCCAGCGCTCATGGTATTGGAGTTGGCAGGTGGAGGTCCCAGCGCTCATGGTATTGGGGTAGGCAGATAGATGTCCCCGCAGCCATGGTATTGGGGTTGGCAGGTGGAGATCCCAGCGCTCATGGTATTGGGGTTAGCAGGTGGAGGTCCCAGCGCTCATGGTATTGGAGTTGGCAGGTGGAGGTCCTAGCGCTCATGGTATTGGGGTTGGCAGGTGGAGGTCCCAGCGCTCATGGTATTGGGGTTGGAAGGTGGAGGTCCCAGCGCTCATGGTATTGGGGTTGGCAGGTAGAGGTCCCAGCACTCATGGTATTGGGGTTGACAGGTGGAGGTCCCAGCGCTCATGGTATTGGGGTTAGCAGGTGCAGGTCCCAGCACTCATGGTATTGGAGTTGGCAGGTGGAGGTCCCAGCGCTCATGGTATTGGGGTTGGCAGGTGGAGGTCCCAGCGCTCATGGTATTGGGGTTAGCAGGTGCAGGTCCCAGCGCTCATGGTATTGGGGTTGGCAGGTGGAGGTCCCAGCGCTCATGGTATTGGGGTTGGCAGGTGGAGGTCCCAGCGCTCATGGTATTGGGGTTGGCAGGTGGAGGTCCCAGGGCTCATGGTATTGGGGTTGGCAGGTGGAGGTCCCAGGGCTCATAGCATTGGGGTTGGCAGGCGGAGGTCCCAGCGCTCATGGTATTGGGGTTGGCAGGTGGAGGTCCCAGCGCTCATGGTATTGGGGTTAGCAGGTGGAGGTCCCAGCGTTCATGGTATTGGGGTTGGCAGGTGGGGGTCCCAGCGTTCATGGTATTGGGGTTGGCAGGTGGGGGTCCCAGCGTTCATGGTATTGGAGTTGGCAGGTGGCGGTCCCAGCGTTCATGGTATTGGGGTTAGCAGGTGGAGGTCCCAGCGTTCATGGTATTGGGGTTGGCAGGTGGGGGTCCCAGCGTTCATGGTATTGGGGTTGGCAGGTGGGGGTCCCAGCGTTCATGGTATTGGGGTTGGCAGGTGGAGGTCCCAGCGCTCATGGTATTGGGGTAGGCAGGTGGAAGTCCCAGCGCTCATGGTATTGGGGTTGGCAGGTGGAGGTCCCAGTGCTCATGGTATTGGGGTAGGCAGGTGGAGGTCCCAGCGCTCATGGTATTGGGGTTGGCAGGTGGAGGTCCCAGGGTTTATGGTATTGGGGTTGGCAGGTGGAGGTCCCAGGGCTCATAGCATTGGGGTTGGTAGGCGGAGGTCCCAGCGCTCATGGTATTGGGGTTGGCAGGTGGAGGTCCCAGGGCTCATGGTATTGGGGTTGGCAGGTGGAGGTCCCAGGGCTCATAGCATTGGGGTTGGCAGGCGGAGGTCCCAGCGCTCATGGTATTGGGGTTGGCAGGTGGAGGTCCCAGGGCTCATGGTATTGGGGTTGGCATGTGGAGGTCCCAGGGCTCATAGCATTGGGGTTGGCAGGCAGAGGTCCCAGCGCTCATGGTATTGGGGTTGGCAGGTGGAGGTCCCAGCGTTCATGGTATTGGGGTTGGCAGGTGGGGGTCCCAGCGTTCATGGTATTGGGGTTGGCAGGTGGGGGTCCCAGCGTTCATGGTATTGGAGTTGGCAGGTGGGGGTCCCAGCGTTCATGGTATTGGGGTTGGCAGGTGGGGGTCCCAGCGTTCATGGTATTGGGGTTGGCAGGTGGGGGTCCCAGCGTTCATGGTATTGGGGTTGGCCGGTGGAGGTCCCAGCGTTCAGGCAGCTTCAGGCCAGGACACGTCTTACATCTCCTGTGTTTGATGCGGAAGCGATCAGACTTGTGCCTCCACGTCGGAATAACTTACAGAAGAACTTGCACTCCTTCTTCCCGGACCTCTTGACACGGACACCCTGAAATGAAGAAGAAATACAATTGTTACAAGTTCAAGTTGTGGAGAAACCATTGAAGCAATTGTGGAATATCATTGGTGCCCAAGATGTAAGGGGCCTATTTCAACCTTAAATGCTGGTGGGACTGTGCAACATGATGAGCTATGGGACGGCAAAAGGGTCCATTTGCAATTTGTGCACAGGGGCCCTTTTCCATCTGAGTCCTTTAGTGCATAGAGGAAATGATAAAACCATCACCAGAAACTGAGAAAGCTTGGATAAGAGCAATAATGGAGAGTCCCCCCGAGGAGGACGAGACACCTCACATACACTGGGGGGACAAAGGGGCAATCACCAGAGGAATATGGGAGAGGTGTCATCTATAATGGAGGCGCAGAGAAGGAATATGGTGTCACAGGGAATCAGGATGCAGGATAGTAAGATGGGCTAAAGGTGATCTGGTGAGCTAGTTTGACCCATAGACTGGGGTCCCTGGCTCACTGTGCTCTGTAAATTACCTCTGAAGGTGAGGAGGTCTGGGTCACCACCCTTGTCCTATGCTCCTGATAAGCCCTAGGGTAAGAGCTCTCACATCCTCTCATAGATCGTGAAACACAGCAACTTCTACAGGGAAGGAAACAACAGGAAGCACCAGCAAGAATGTCTGCACTGCACGGGGTCCTTGTAGAGAATAAACTCTATCAGCGACACCTAGTGAAAGGCTGGGGGAGTGGACAACTAAGTCAGCTGACACACCCAGCAACAGCAGCGCACGTGCACCTGCAGAGCCACATCTCCCATAGACTGCAACACAGCAGCATCCACACATTAACTCCAAATGTGCCAAAGGAAATAAACTTCTATTAAAATACAGAGAGCACATAGACTTCAGCAGTCAACACGTGACACATGGAAGAGGAATCCACCAGAGGATTAAATAAGATCTCACCTGGTGGAGGAGAGATAGAGGGTGGAAGAAGGATCCACCTGAAGAATATGAGAGATCTCATCTATACTGGAGGAGCGGAGATGGAGCGTAGAAGAAGGGATCCAGCCAAGGAATATGAGAGATCTCATCTATACTGGAGGAGCGGAGATGGAGCGTAGAGGATGGGATCCAGCCGAGGAATATGAGAGATCTCATCTATACTGGAGGAGCGGAGATGGAGCGTAGAAGAAGGGATCCAGCCAAGGAATATGAGAGATCTCATCTATACTGGAGGAGCGGAGATGGAGCGTAGAAGAAGGGATCCAGGCAAGGAATATGAGAGATCTCATCTATACTGGAGGAGCGGAGATGGAGCGTAGAAGAAGGGATCCAGCCAAGGAATATGAGAGATCTCATCTATACTGGAGGAGCGGAGATGGAGCGTAGAAGAAGGGATCCAGGCAAGGAATATGAGAGATCTCATCTATACTGGAGGAGCGGAGATGGAGCGTAGAAGAAGGGATCCAGCCAAGGAATATGAGAGATCTCATCTATACTGGAGGAGCGGAGATGGAGCGTAGAAGAAGGGATCCAGCCAAGGAATATGAGAGATCTCATCTATACTGGAGGAGCAGAGATGGAGCGTAGAAGAAGGGATCCAGCCGAGGAATATGAGAGATCTCATCTATACTGGAGGAGCGGAGATGGAGCGTAGAAGAAGGGATCCAGCCAAGGAATATGAGAGATCTCATCTATACTGGAGGAGCGGAGATGGAGCGTAGAAGAAGGGATCCAGGCAAGGAATATGAGAGATCTCATCTATACTGCAGGAGCGGAGATGGAGCGTAGAAGAAGGGATCCAGCCAAGGAATATGAGAGATCTCATCTATACTGGAGGAGCGGAGATGGAGCGTAGAAGAAGGGATCCAGGCAAGGAATATGAGAGATCTCATCTATACTGGAGGAGCGGAGATGGAGAGTAGAATAAGGGATCCAGCCAAGGAATATGAGAGATCTCATCTATACTGGAGGAGCGGAGATGGAGAGTAGAATAAGGGATCCAGCCAAGGAATATGAGAGATCTCATCTATACTGGAGGAGCGGAGATGGAGAGTAGAAGAAGGGATCCAGCCGAGGAATATGAGAGATCTCATCTATACTGGAGGAGCGGAGATGGAGCGTAGAAGAAGGGATCCAGCCAAGGAATATGAGAGATCTCATCTATACTGGAGGAGCGGAGATGGAGCGTAGAAGAAGGGATCCAGGCAAGGAATATGAGAGATCTCATCTATACTGGAGGAGCGGAGATGGAGCGTAGAAGAAGGGATCCAGCCAAGGAATATGAGAGATCTCATCTATACTGGAGGAGCGGAGATGGAGCGTAGAAGAAGGGATCCAGGCAAGGAATATGAGAGATCTCATCTATACTGGAGGAGCGGAGATGGAGAGTAGAATAAGGGATCCAGCCAAGGAATATGAGAGATCTCATCTATACTGGAGGAGCAGAGATGGAGCGTAGAAGAAGGGATCCAGCCAAGGAATATGAGAGATCTCATCTATACTGGAGGAGCGGAGATGGAGAGTAGAAGAAGGTCAAACTATGAACTTTTAGGCAAGAAAATACAAGAGTCCAAAAGGGAAGAAAATTACTAAAGAGAATAACGAGATCATTAAAGAAGAAAAGGAGAGAAAAGATGACGAACAGCAACAAGATGGAAAAAGGAAGGAGAAGATTATACATGAAACAATAGTAAAATATTATTATTGTTTTTTTTTTTTTTTCAAAATAAGGAGGGTAAAGGGTGAAGGGAACACAAGGAAGGAGCGGAGACGTATCAGAGGATGGTACAGGATCCTGTGTTTCATTACCTTGTTCTGGCTGATACAGATTATATCATCATCCCCCAGATCCAGAGAGCAAAGCCTCAACATCCTGCAACACACATACAGCACATATCATCTAGGGCAGTATTATAGTAGTTATATTCTTGTACATAGGAGCAGTATTATAGTAGTTATATTCTTGTATATGGGGCAGTATTATAGTAGTTATATTCTTGTACATAGGGGCAGTATTATAGTAGTTATATTCTTGTATATAGGAGCAGTATTATAGTAGTTATATTCTTGTACATAGGGGCAGTATTATAGTAGTTATATTCTTGTACATAGGAGCAGTATTATAGTAGTTATATTCTTGTATATAGGAGCAGTATTATAGTAGTTATATTCTTGTATATGGGGCAGTATTATAGTAGTTATAATCTTGTATATAGGGGCAGTATTATAGTAGTTATATTCTTGTATATAGGGGCAGTATTATAGTAGTTATATTCTTGTATATAGGGGCAGTATTATAGTAGTTATAATTCTTGTACATAGGAGCAGTATTATAGTAGTTATATTCTTGTATATAGGGCAGTATTATAGTAGTTATATTCTTGTATTGTATATAGGGGCAGTATTATAGTAGTTATATTCTTGTATATAGGGCAGTATTATAGTAGTTATATTCTTGTATATAGGGGCAGTGTTATATTCTTGTATATAGGAGCAGTATTATAGTAGTGTATATGTTATGTATAATAGGGCAGTATTATAGTAGTTATATTCTTGTATATAGGGCAGTATTATAGTAGTTATATTCTTGTATATAGGAGCAGTATTATAGTAGTTATATCCTTGTATATAGGGCAGTATTATAGTAGTTATATTCTTGTATATAGGGGCAGTATGATGATAGTATTAATATTCTTGTATATAGGGGCAGTGTAGTTATATTCTTGTATATAGGAGCAGTATTATAGTAGTTATATTCTTGTATATAGGGGCAGTATTATAGTAGTTATACTTGTATTAGGAATATTTAGTGTTAATCTGTAATAGGGCAGTATTATAGTATGTTATATTCTTGTAATAAGGGGCAGATTTTATTATTTTAATAGTCAGTAGTTATAGAATTTATTCTTGTATATAGGGCAGTATTATAGTAGTTATATTCTTGTATATAGGAGCAGTATTATAGTAGTTATATTCTTGTATATAGGGCAGTATGATAGTAGTATATATTCTTGTATATAGGGGCATATATAGTAGTTATATTCTTGTATATAGGAGCAGTATTATAGTAGTTATATTCTTGTATATAGGAGCAAGTATTATAGTAGTTATAATTCTTGTATATAGGGCAGTATTATAGTAGTTATATTCTTGTATATAGGAGCAGTATTATAGTAGTTATATTCTTGTATATAGGAGCAGTATTATAGTAGTTATATTCTTGTACATAGGGGCAGTATTATAGTAGTTATATTCTTGTATATAGGGCATTATAGTAGTTATATTCTGTATATAGGCTATTTGTTATTCTTGTACATAGGGCAGTATTATAGTAGTTATATTCTTGTATATAGGAGCTGTATTATAGTAGTTATATTCTTGTACATAGGAGCGTATTATAGTAGTTATATTCTTGTAATATAGGGGCAGTATTATAGTAGTTATATTCTTGTATATAGGGCAGTATATATAGTAGTTATATTCTTGTATATAGGAGCAGTATTATAGTAGTTATATTCTTTGTATATAGGAGCAGTATTATAGTAGTTATATTCCTGTACATAGGGAGCAGTATTATAGTAGTTATATTCTTGTATATAGGAGCAGTATTATAGTAGTTATATTCTTGTATATAGGGAGCAGTATTATAGTAGTTATATTCTTGTACATAGGGCAGTATTATAGTAGTTATATTCTTGTATATATAGGAGCAGTATTATAGTAGTTATATTCTTGTATATAGGGGCAGTATTATAGTAGTTATAATCTTGTATATAGGGGCAGTATTATAGTAGTTATATTCTTGTATATAGGGGCAGTATTATAGTAGTTATATTCTTGTATATAGGGGCAGTATTATAGTAGTTATATTCTTGTATATAGGAGCAGTATTATAGTAGTTATATTCTTGTATATAGGGGCAGTATTATAGTAGTTATATTCTTGTATATAGGGGCAGTATTATAGTAGTTATATTCTTGTATATAGGGGCAGTATTATAGTAGTTATATTCTTGTATATAGGAGCAGTATTATAGTAGTTATATTATTGTATATAGGAGCAGTACTATAGTAGTTATACTCTTGTACATAGGAGCAGTATTATAGTAGTTATATTCTTGTACATAGGAGCAGTATTATAGTAGTTATATTCTTGTACATAGGAGCAGTATTATAGTAGTTATATTCTTGTATATAGAGGCAGTATTATAGTAGTTATATTCTTGTACATAGGGGCAGTATTACAGTAGTTATATTCTTGTATATAGGGGCAGTATTATAGTAGTTATATTCTTGTACATAGGGGCAGTATTATAGTAGTTATATTCTTGTACATAGGGGCAGTATTATAGTAGTTATATTCTTGTACATAGGGGCACTATTATAGTAGTTATATTCTTGTATATAGGGGCAGTATTATAGTAGTTATATTCTTGTACATAGGGGCAGTATTATAGTAGTTATATTCTTGTACATAGGGGCAGTATTATAGTAGTTTATATCTTGTATATAGGAGCAGTATTATAGTAGTTATATTCTTGTACATAGGGGCAGTATTATAGTAGTCATGCACAGTATATGGTTTATTTCTCATTAAATATTGAATAATAAGACTTCATGTGTGCAGTATTCTGTAGTGTGTACGGTATATTCTGCACTATGTGTTGTGTTTTCTCACTATTTCAGTTACTTACTCCGTCCGGCTTGAAATCACATTGAGATAAATCTGGATTGTGGGATTTCGGGCACACCGTCTCCATAATCAGGAAGGTTCTTTCTTCTTGGATTTCATCCTCCTGGTAAATGGAGAATACACACATTACTCGGTATTTATTGTGTAACTTTTCTCGAGGACGTTTCTGATTCATTTCTTCTACTGTAAACAATGTAATATTCAATATCTCCCAATATAAAGTAAAGCCGCCACCCTGAACTGTTCTATTACCACAATCCATCGATCTATATCAAACTTCCCCTGCATATGACAAAGAATACCTTTTGGCGGATCCCCAATTCCTGTAGGATTGATGTGGATGTTGCGTCTTTTGTCATCCACAAATTGTTATAAATCTTGTACCTGCGCAGGCGGTCTCCGCCCCGCAGAGTGCGCATGCACCGCCACCGACTTCACTTTTGGGATATTAGGTGCAGGAGCATTATATGACTCAGCTCTGTAGGGTAAAGCCTGGAGCTCCGCGCAGGTATGAGTTCTGCGGTGTTCTGAGGATGACGTAGGACGCATTACCCACATCAACCAGTACAAAGACGGATTGTAGGGACACCAAGAAAAGAAAAAAGACACCAACCGTACCGCGTTGTATGGAGATGGGGCTGAGATACAGCTCATTGGGACTATTAGGGTGGACACAGACAAACAAGGGCCCCTGTGGAAGAATAGTTTACTGGGCGCCTTTGAAGCCTTATAGCTCATAAAAATGGGCCCTACAACCTCCTGGGCCCCTGAGTTTCCCAGCAGACGATCAGATTCTTATGCAAATATCTAATGAATGAAATGCATTCTGGGTAATCAGAGCTTTTACCTGCGGTGGAGCAATGTGGCTCTGCTCCAGGGGTTTATATAAGTATGTGACCCCTTCCTTCTGGTTGTAGCGGTCGGTGATGTCTCTTATAGATCTTCCATCTTTGGACTCTGCGGTGTCAGAGAGACAGCCATGTAATGTGACAGCAGAGAGCAGCAGCAGAGACAGCAGAGACAGCCTCCAGCTCCTCATCTTCTCCTTTCTTCGATGAAATGTCTCCTCATTGCCTGGAATTTCTTTTTTATTGACCATCTTTAGTTCCTCATATTCCTGGATGATGATGAAATCCTTATTCTGCCTAATCAGCAGATGTGGAAGGACGATGCTGTAGAGATCATGTAAGAGGGAGAACCCTCAAACTGGGACCCCTGAAGACATCAACAACCACAGCTACTATGCAGGGCAGCCATTAGGGCCTGACTAACCTGACTCCTGTGAGGGGCCCAGTGGCTGGCGGTAAACAGAGGGACCCGGGCCATGGGTGCCAGAGGGCAGGGCCATTTACCTTGCTGTATGGCCCACTCTGGGAGCACTCTCAATCAGGACCGGAGGCTGGAGAAGGCAGGAGCAGGCTGTAGAGGCAGAAGACGGTCACGTGGACCTGCTCATTAGGCTAATATAATATTCACTTCACTCCCCGCCCATCACCTCAGCACTGAAGCTGGCACTGAGAGATGGGCGGCGAGAGTGCAGTGAATAGTATATTACCGTAATGAGTGGGCTCACGTGACCATCCGCTGCCCCTGCAGCCCCTTGCTATCCTGTGTGTGGAAGCAGTGAATATCCCAGAGGGCAATTTAACTTACCTCCCAAATGCTCCCAGTAACACGATGTCCTCCTATCTTGTGCCGGCATCTGATCATGCGAGCGGCGCAGAACTGTGACGTCATCGCTGCGTGCTGCTCACGTGATCAGATGGCCAAGACAATACAGGAGGATGGTGCGGTGCTATATTGAGTATTGCAGAGGCTACATTATGCTATATGGAGGATTATAGAGACTACGGTATGTTATATGGAGGATTAAAGAGACCATAGTCAGGGCCACCGTCAGGGAATGACTGCTCTTATTCCTGTGAAGGACCTGGAAGTGATTGGGGCCCCGGCCATCTGGATAATTACTTAAAGTGTAAATGTAAAAAACAATACTGCACTGGTTGTTAATGATGGGTCACATATCGGCTAAGATAATGCTTTTAGTGCCATATGACTTATTGTATCACTTTTTTCTGTGCTCTTTTAAAAACTGCATTTTATGGCTGTGTGGGTGTGGCCGGCGTCTGTCAACACTATGTGTGTATTGTCACAGCTTCTGAGAGCAGGCTGATAGTGAGCAGCGTGAAGTGACTGGAGAGAAGGGGTTAACAGAAATGTGACATTCTTACATTGCTTACCAATGTGCGGCAATCTGAGTTAATCTGATGTATTGTTTTCTCCTGAGCTGCAGTCAGGAGTGTATGCCACGCCCCTTTCCCTTATATGGTTACATGCCCGTATTCAGTGTGAAGACGAATCTAACTGATAGGGTACCTTTACACACGGCTACATTTGTAGCTTGTCACCAGGTAACTTACTGGTTGCAGTGAAATCATGGATACATGATTCCATTTGTACACAGCAACAAGATAGAACCATGTATCCATGATTTCACTGCAACCAGTAAGTTACCTGGTGACAAGCTACAAATGTAGCCGTGTGTAAAGGTACCCTTAAGGAACATATGTCTGCTTCACACACAGTACAGTGGGGACACCTTGTGGAAGGTTAATGAATGGATTTCAATCAGAATTTTCTAATAACATATATTAGAAAATGTATTAAAATCACTTGCTCTAGATTATTATTAAATAAAAATTTAAATGGTAGTTATTCTTTAACACTTCTCATTAACCCGGCCCCAATCACCTCCGGACACCAATCACCTCCTGGGCCCAACTCCCTTAGCTTTTCTATGGGCCCCCTTTCCTGTCAATCATCTCCGTGGCCTGCGGCCACAGAAGCAGAGGGGGCCCGAGCCCGGCTGACATCTTGAGTACAGGTTGACTCAACACTACAACCTGTATTACTATTTGTTTGCATATACTGTGTGTACAGGTGCTTCTCAGTGAATTAGAATATCAGCAAAAACATAAATTATTTCAGTAATTCAATACATAAAGTGAAACACATATTATGTAGAATCATTACACACAGAGAGATCTATTTCATGTGTTTGTTTCTGTTAATGTTGATGATTATGGCTTACCCAACCCAAAGGTCATTGTGGAACCCACAGGGACGGGGTACTCGGTGCTGGGGATATTACGGAGGTCCTGGTCCGGACCGTGTCCCGGCTTCTCATAAGTAAAAGGGGATATGTACAATGGATAAAGTTTGTTGTGACGCCACCCACTGGTTGTGGTCAGTAATGGGACTACTGCTTCAGCGCTGCTCTGACAGGAGGATGGATGATGGGGCAGTAGCCAGATGGATGAGCCCGCCGCGGGTCGGGCTGCTCCTGACAGGATAAAAGGTATGATGCAAAGTTCAATATACCTGGAATCAAACACGGACACTCAGGCAGGGTTCACCGGGTTTACTTGTCAGTTCTTCACAGTTAACACAGCTCACGGTATGGTTCAGTTCTTAACAGTTCACAGTGCAGTTAACCCCGGGAACACTCGAACCCTCTGCTGCCAAGCTGTCATTCTGAGACCCCTCACTACTTCTAAGTCCTTCCAGGCTGTCACTCTGAGACCCCTCACTACTTCTAAGTCCTTCCAGGCTGTCACTCTGAGACCCCTCACTACTTCTAAGTCCTTCCAGGCTGTGGTTTCTTTCTCTGTTGTCTCCCTGGGTTGTATGGCGGCACCTCGGACCCTTGTAGGTCCTCGTGGTTGCTGCTGTGCCTTCAACCCTTGTTGTGGGAGCTCCAACCTGGAGTTAAAGCTCCCCGTCGGTTAATCTGGGAAGCCGGTATGGAATCTCTGTTCCCCTCAGAGCCGACACTCTGGTGTGTGCCTAGTCTGCAGTTACCCTATCTTGCAAGGCGTTACCAGACTCCTTCTCACCCGTGTGACTCCAGCTTCAATAGGGAAGACTTCTCCACCAGTTAGTCAATGCTGGTCTGGTCTCTTTCCTCACACTCCCCTGGGGTGCTGGCTATGGACGAGCTTTCTCTCCATCGTTTCTGTGACTCTGTGGATTCTGCATCTCCATCAAGCCCAACCCCACCAGGATGTGTGTCACTTTCTGCTTGATGTCTTTTCAGCTCGGCTCACTCTGGCCTACGGTGTCTTTACAGTTCAGCCTACCTCGGCCTAATAACTCCTTCCTCCTCTTTTCCTCTTTTTACGCTTTCTGTCACCTGATCTACATTCGTTCAAACCCACTTTCCTCTAAACCCACCATCCCTTGCCTGCCTAGACTCCCGGGCTCCGGGTTGGGTGCCGTCTCTAGTGGTGTGTGTGTCCGTGTGGCTGCAGTTCCCTATGTGGCCACCCTGGTCGCAGGGGCGCCACATCATTATCTCAGGAAATTAGAATATTATATAAGATCAACTGAAATAATGATTTGTAACTCATAAATGTTGTCCTAATGAAAAGCCTC
The DNA here is from genome assembly GCA_033576535.1 of Allobates femoralis. Classification (NCBI taxonomy): domain Eukaryota; kingdom Metazoa; phylum Chordata; class Amphibia; order Anura; family Aromobatidae; genus Allobates; species Allobates femoralis. Next base: position 573,112,826 of record JARQOC010000005.1, read on the forward strand.
TACAGTAAATGCCCTCAATACTTGGTCGGGTCTTTTTCCATGAATTCCTGCATCAATGCGGTGTGGCATGGAGGCGATCAGCCTGTGACATCAAAGCAGTGTGGCATGGAGGTGATCAGCCTGAGACATCAATGCAGCGGGGCATGGAGGTGATCAGCCTGTGGCATCAATGCTGTGTGGCATGGAGGCGATCAGCCTGTGACATCAATGCGGTGTGGCATGGAGGTGATCAGCCTGTGTGATCAGCCTGTGATATCAATGCGGCGTGGCATGGAGGTGATTAGCCTGTGATATCAATGCGGTGTGGCATGGAGGTGATTAGCCTGTGATATCAATGCAAGACAATGATGGGAGTGCTGGTGTGTCACGGTCCGCGCTGCTGTGGCATGAATAAACTCACCAAAGAGACAGCAGTTATTCCATCCTTTTATTTCCTCCTCTCTCCTACGAGTTTCAGCGCCACACCCGGCGCCTTCCTCAGGGACATTCCGGGTGTGGCGCTGAAACTCGTAGGAGAGAGGAGGAAATAAAAGGATGGAATAACTGCTGTCTCTTTGGTGAGTTTATTCATGCCACAGCAGCGCGGACCGTGACACACCAGCACTCCCATCATTGTCTTGGATTTAAACCACTATCCAGTGGTCGGTGGAGGTCCTGCAGCAGCTGGAACACTGATTCCAAAACGCCTTCAAACCAGTTGTGGGGATCACAACTGGACCAGGTGAGCAGCTTCACAGCACCACCACCTTACACAAGTGTCATCAGTGATAAGGCACTATTGCGCCTCTTGTCCCCCTCCCTTATTTTCTTTTTACTGTGATATCAATGCGGCGTGGCATGGAGGAGATCAGCCTGTGACATCAATGTGGTGTGGCATGGAGGTGATCAGCCTGTGACATCAATGTGGCGTGGCATGGAGGTGATCAGCCTGTGACATCAATGTGGTGTGGCATGGAGGAGATCAGCCTGTGACATCAATGTGGTGTGGCCTGGAGGCGATCAGCCTGTGACATCAATGTGGTGTGGCATGGAGGTGATCAGCCTGTGACATCAATGCGGCGTGGCATGGAGGTGATCAGCCTGTGACATCAATGTGGTGTGGCCTGGAGGCGATCAGCCTGTGACATCAATGTGGTGTGGCATGGAGGTGATCAGCCTGTGATATCAATGCGGTGTGGCCTGGAGGCGATTAGCCTGTGATATCAATGCGGCGTGGCATGGAGGAGATCAGCCTGTGACATCAATGTGGTGTGGCATGGAGGTGATCAGCCTGTGACATCAATGCGGCGTGGCATGGAGGTGATTAGCCTGTGATATCAATGCGGCGAGGCATGGAGGTGATCAGCCTGTGATATCAATGCGGCGTGGCCTGGAGGTGATCAGCCTGTGATATCAATGCGGCGTGGCATGGAGGTGATTAGCCTGTGATATCAATGCAGCGAGGCATGGAGGTGATCAGCATGTGACATCAATGCGGTGTGGCCTGGAGGCGATCAGCCTGTGGCATCAATGCGGCGTGGCATGGAGGTGATCAGCCTGTGACATCAATGCGGCGTGGCCTGGAGGCGATCAGCCTGTGACATCAATGCGGCGTGGCCTGGAGGCGATTAGCCTGTGACATCAATGTGGCGAGGCATGGAGGTGATCAGCCTGTGATATCAATGCGGTGTGGCATGGAGGCGATCAGCCTGTGGCTGCTGAGGGGTTATGGAAGCCCAGGTTGCTTTGATAACAGCTTTCAGATCGTCTGCATTGTTGGTGTCTCTCAAAGATTCTCTATTGGGTTTAGGTGAGGCAAGTTTGCTGCCAATCAAGCACAATGATACTGTGGTTAGCAAACCAGGTATTGGTACTTTTGGCAGTGTGGACAGGGGCCAAGTCCTGCTGGAAAATGAAATCTCCAAATGATTGTCGGCAGAGGGAAGCATGAAGAGCTGTAAAATGTCCTGGTAGACGGCAGCGCTGACATTGGTCTTGATAAAACACAGTGGACCTAAACCAGTAGATGACATGGCTCCAAACCATCACTGATTGTGGAAACTTCACACTAGACCTCAAGCAGCGAGGATTATGGCCTCTACACCCTTCCTCCAGACTCTTGGATTGTGGCCTCTCCACTCTTCCTTCCAGACTCTTGGATTGTGCCTCTCCACTCTTCCTTAGACTCTTGGATTGTGTCCTCTCCACTCTTCCTCCAGACTCTTAGATTGTGGCCTCTCCACTCTTCCTCCAGACTCTTGGATTGTGGCCTCTCCACTCTTCCTCCAGACTCTGGGATTGTGGCCTCTCCACTCTTCCTCCACACTCTGGGATTGTGGCCTCTCCACTCTTCCTCCAGACTCTTGGATTGTGGCCTCTCCACTCTTCCTCCAGACTCTTGGATTGTGGCCTCTCCACTCTTCCTCCAGACTCTTGGATTGTGGCCTCTCCGCTCTTCCTCCAGACTCTGGGATTGTGGACTCTCCACTCTTCCTCCAGACTCTTGGATTATGGCCTCTCCACTCTTCCTCCAGACTCTTGGATTGTGGCCTCTCCACTCTTCCTCCAGACTCTTGGATTGTGGCCTCTCCACTCTTCCTCCAGACTCTGGGATTGTGGACTCTCCACTCTTCCTCCAGACTCTTGGATTGTGGCCTCTTCGCTCTTCCTCCAGACTCTGGGATTGTGGACTCTCCACTCTTCCTCCAGACTCTTGGATTATGGCCTCTCCACTCTTCCTCCAGACTCTTGGATTGTGGCCTCTCCACTCTTCCTCCAGACTCTTGGATTGTGGCCTCTCTACTCTTCCTCCAGATTCTTTGAGTGAGGCCTCTCCACTCTTCCTCCAGACTCTTGGATTGTGGCTTCTCCACTCTTCCTCCAGACTCTTGGATTGTGGCTTCTCCACTCTTCCTCCAGACTCTTGGATTGTGGCCTCTCCGCTCTTCCTCCAGACTCTTGGATTGTGGCCTCTCCTCTCTTCCTCCAGACTCTTGGATTGTGAGCTCTTCACTCTTCCTCCAGACTCTTGGATTGTGGCCTCTCCGCTCTTCCTCCAGACTCTTGGATTGTGGCCTCTCCGCTCTTCCTCCAGACTCTTGGATTGTGGCCTCTCTGCTCTTCCTCCAGACTCTTGGATTGTGGCCTCTCCGCTCTTCCTCCAGACTCTTGGATTGTGGCCTCTCCACTCTTCCTCCAGACTCTTGGATTGTGGCCTCTCCACTCTTCCTCCAGACTCTTGGATTGTGGCCTCTCCACTCTTCCTCCAGACTCTTGGATTGTGTTCTCTCCACTCTTCCTCCAGACTCTGGGATTGTGGCCTCTCCACTCTTCCTCCAGACTCTTGGATTGTGTCCTCTCCACTCTTCCTCCAGACTCTTGGATTGTGGCCTCTCCACTCTTCCTCCAGACTCTTGGATTGTGTTCTCTCCACTCTTCCTCCAGACTCTGGGATTGTGGCCTCTCCACTCTTCCTCTAGACTCTGGGATTGTGGCCTCTCCGCTCTTCCTCCAGACTCTTGGATTGTGGCCTCTCCGCTCTTCCTCCAGACTCTTGGATTGTGGCCTCTCCGCTCTTCCTCCAGACTCTTGGATTGTGGCCTCTCTGCTCTTCCTCCAGACTCTTGGATTGTGGCCTCTCCGCTCTTCCTCCAGACTCTTGGATTGTGGCCTCTCCGCTCTTCCTCCAGACTCTTGGATTGTGGCCTCTCCACTCTTCCTCCAGACTCTTGGATTGTGGCCTCTCCACTCTTTCTGCAGACTCTTGGATTGTGGCCTCTCCACTCTTCCTCCAGACTCTGGGATTGTGGCCTCTCCACTCTTCCTCCAGATTCTGGGATTGTGGCCTCTCTTCTCTTCCTCCAGACTCTTGGATTGTGAGCTCTTCACTCTTCCTCCAGACTCTTGGATTGTGGCCTCTTCACTCTTCCTCCAGACTCTTGGATTGTGGCCTCTCCACTCTTTCTGCAGACTCTTGGATTGTGGCCTCTCCCACTCTTCTTCCTCCAGACTCTGGGATTGTTGGCCTCTCCACTCTTCCTCCAGATTCTGGATTGTGGCCTCTCTTCTCTTCCTCCAGACTCTTGGATTGTGGCCTACCTTCTCAACTCTTCCTCCAGACTCTTCCTCCAGACTCTTGGATTGTGGCCTCTCCACTCTTCCTCCAGACTCTTGGATTGTGGCCACTTCTTCCACTCTTTCTCCAGACTCTTGAATTGTGGCCTCTCCACTCTTCTTCCAGACTCTTGGATTGTGGCCTCTCCACTCTTCCTCCAGACTCTTGGATTGTGGCCTCTCCACTCTTCCCCCAGACTCTTGGGATTGTGGCCTCTCCACTCTTTTCTCCAGACTCTTGAATTGTGGCCCCTCTACTCTTCTCCAGACTCTTGGATTGTGGCCTCTCCACTCTTTCCTCCAGACTCTTGGATTGTGTCTCTCTCCACTCTTTACTCCAGACCTTGGGATTGTGGCCTCTCCACTCTTTTCCAGACTCTTAGGATTGTGGCCTCTCTGCACTCTTCTTCCAGACTCTGGATTGTGGCCTCCTCCACTGTTTCCTCTTCCAGACTCTGGGATTGTGGTCCTCTCCACTCTTTCATCCAGACTCTTGGATTGTGGCCTCTCCACTTTCCTCCAGATCTTGGATTGTGGCCTCTCCACTCTTTTTTCCCAGACTCTTGGGATTGTGACCTCTCCACTCTTTCTCCAGACTCTTGGATTTTGGCCTCTCCACTCTTTCTCAGAACTCTTGGATTGTGGCCTCTCCACTCTTCCTCCAGACTCTTGGATTGTGGCCTCTCTCTCTTCCTCCAGACTCTTGGATTGTGGCCTCTCCACTCTTCCTCCAGACTCTTGGATTCATGCCTGTCTACTCTTTATCCAGACTCTTGCATTGTGCCTCTCCACTCTTCCTCCAGACTCTTGGATTGTGTACTCTCCACTCTTTCTCCAGACTCTTGGATTGTGGCCTCTCACTCTTCCTCCAGACTCTGGGATTTTGGCCTCTCCACTCTTCCTGCAGACTCTTGGATTGTGGCCTCTCCACTCTTCCTCCAGACTTTTGGATTGGGGCCTCTCCACTCTTCCTCCAGACTCTTATATTGTGGCCTCTCCACTCTTCCTCCAGACTCTGGGATTGCGGCCTCTCCACTCTTCCTCCAGACTCTGGGATTGCGGCCTCTCTTCTCTTCCTCCAGACTCTCGGATTCTGCCTGTCTACTCTTTATCCATACTCTTGGATTGTGGTCTCTCCACTCTTCCTGCAGACTCTTGGATTGTGTCCTCTCCACTCTTCCTCCAGACACTTGGATTGTGTCCTCTCCACTCTTCCTCCAGACTCTTGGATTGTGGCCTCTCCACTCTTCCTGCAGACTCTTGGATTGTGGCCTCTCCGCTCTTTCTCCAGACTCTTGGATTGTGGCCTCTCCACTCTTCCCTCCAGACTCTTGGATTGTGGCCTCACACTCTTCCTGCAGACTCTTGGATTGTGGCCTCTCCACACTTCCTCCAGACTCTTGGATTGTGGCCTCTCCACTCTTCCTCCAGACTCTTGGATTGTGGCCTCTCCACTCTTCCTCCAGACTCTTGGATTATGGCCTCTCCACTCTTCCTCCAGACTCTTGGATTGTGGCCTCTCCACTCTTCCTCCAGACTCTTGGATTGTGGCCTCTCCACTCTTCCTCCAGACTCTTGGATTGTGGCCTCTCCACTCTTTTCTCCAGACTCTGGATTGTGGCCTCTCCACTCTTCCTCCAGACTCTTGGATTCCGGCCTCTCCACTCTTCCTCCAGACCCTTGGATTGTGGCTTCTCCATCTTCTTCCCCAGACTCTTGGATTGTGGCCTCTCCACTCTTCCTCTAGACTCTTGGATTGTGACCTCTCCTGCTCTTCCTCCAGACTCTTGGATTGTGGCCACTCCACTCTTCCTCCAGACTCTTGGATTGTGGCCTCTCTGCTCTTCCTCCAGACTCTGGGATTGTGACCTCTCCACTCTTCCTCCAGACTCTCGAATTGTGGCCTCTCCACTCTTCCTCCCGACTCTTGGATTGTGACCTCCTCCACTCTTCCTCCAGACTCTTGGATTGTGGCCTCTCCACTCTTCCTCCAGACTCTTGGATTGTGGCCTCTCCTCTCTTCCTCCAGACTCTTGGATTGTGGCCTCTCCACTCTTCCTCCAGACTCTTGGATTGTGGCCTCTCCACTCTTCCTCCAGACTCTTGGATTGTGGCCTCTCCACTCTTCCTCCAGACTCTTGGATTGTGGCCTCTCCACTCTTCCTCCAGACTCTTGGATTGTGGCCTCATCTTCCTCCAGACTCTGATTGTGCTCTCCCTCTCCCCAGACTCTTGGATTGTGGCCTCTCCCTCTTCCTCCAGACTCTTGGATTGTGGCCTCTCTTCTCAACTCTTGGATTGTGGCCTCTCCCTCTTCCAGACTCTTGGATTGTGGCCTCTCCACTCTTCCTCCAGACTCTTGGATTGTGGCCTCTCCACTCTTCCTCCAGACTCTGGGATTGTGGCCTCTCCACTCTTCCTCCAGACTCTTGGATTGTGGCCTCTCCACTCTTCCTCCAGACTCTGGGATTGTGGCCTCTCCACTCTTCCTCCAGACTCTTGGATTGTGGCCTCTCCACTCTTCCTCCAGACTCTTGGATTGTGATCTCTCCACTCTTCCTCCAGACTCTTGGATTGTGGCCATCGCCACTCTTCCTCCAGACTCTTGGATTGTGGCCTCTCCACTCTTCCTCCAGACTCTTGGATTGTGGCCTCTCCACTCTTTCTCAAGACTCTTGGATTGTGACCTCTCCACTCTTCCTCCAGACTCTTGGATTGTGGCCTCTCCACTCTTCCTCCAGACTCTTGGATTGTGGCCTCGCCACTCTTCCTCCAGACTCTTGGATTGTGGCCTCTCCACTCTTCCTCCAGACTCTTGGATTGTGGCCTCTCCACTCTTTCTCAAGACTCTTGGATTGTGACCTCTCCACTCTTCCTCCAGACTCTGGGATTGTGGCCTCTCCACTCTTCCTCCAGACTCTTGGATTGTGGCCTCTCCACTCTTCCTCCAGACTCTGGGATTGTGGCCTCTCCACTCTTCCTCCAGACTCTTGGATTGTGGCCTCTCCACTCTTCCTCCAGACTCTTGGATTGTGATCTCTCCACTCTTCCTCCAGACTCTTGGATTGTGGCCTCGCCACTCTTCCTCCAGACTCTTGGATTGTGGCCTCTCCACTCTTCCTCCAGACTCTTGGATTGTGGCCTCTCCACTCTTTCTCAAGACTCTTGGATTGTGACCTCTCCACTCTTCCTCCAGACTCTTGGATTGTGGCCTCTCCACTCTTCCTCCAGACTCTTGGATTGTGGCCTCTCCACTCTTCCTCCAGACTCTGGGATTGTGGCCTCTCCCCTCTGCCTCCAGACTCTTGGATTGTGACCTCTCCACTCTCCTCCAGACTCTTGGATTGTGTCCTCTCCACTCTTCCTCCAGACTCTTGGATTGTGTCCTCTCCACTCTTCCTCCAGACTCTTGGATTGTGGCCTCTCCGCTCTTCCTCCAGACTCTTGGATTGTGGCCTCTCCACTCTTCCTCCAGACTCTTGGATTGTGTCCTCTCCACTCTTCCTCCAGACTCTTGGATTGTGTCCTCTCCACTCTTCCTCCAGACTCTTGGATTGTGGCCTCTCCACTCTTCCTCCAGACTCTTGGATTGTGGCCTCTCCACTCTTCCTCCAGACTCTGGGATTGAGGCCTCTCCACTCTTCCTCCAGACTCTGGGATTGTGGCCTCTCCACTCTTCCTCCAGACTCTTGGATTGTGGCCTCTCCACTCTTCCTCCAGACTCTTGGATTGTGGCCTCTCCACTCTTCCTCCAGACTCTTGGATTGTGGCCTCTCCACTCTTCCTCCAGACTCTTGGATTGTGGCCTCTCCACTCTTCCTCCAGACTCTTGGATTGTGGCCTCTCCACTCTTCCTCCAGACTCTTGGATTGTGGCCTCTCCACTCTTCCTCCAGACTCTTGGATTGTGGCCTCTCCACTCTTCTCCAGGATTCGGGTGAATTCAGATTTTTCCCCCGTACACAAAAACTTTGCAAGGTGTCCAGAGGAAAAATCAGAACAAATTGGATCTTCCCAGATCCGGGGCGATCCGGCGACCACTAACATGGGGGTTTATGGCACCGTATCGCGCCACATCCTATTTTTTGTCGGACATTGCGAGCACTGCTAAACTTCAGCACCACCAGCTGTCCCCTGCTGAGCTTTCAGGACTGCGGCTAGCTGCGATCCTCTGCAACCGGCTGCAAACCGGACTGGAAAGCATATTTGCCCTCCGGTTCTGTTTACAAATCGGGCCTGGGGCTGTCGGATTCACATTGGACAGCCCCAGACCGGATCACACTGTGGTGTAAAGCCGGCCTTAGTAAGTCTCTTCAGGTGTTTTGTCTTAATTATTCAAATTTTTTGAGATAATGACCTTTGGGTTTTCATTGGCTGTAAGCCATAATCATCAACATTAACAAAAATAAACACATGAAATAGATCCCTCTGTGTGTAATGACTTTATATAATAGATGTGGTCACTTTATGTATTCAATTACTGACATAAATGATCTTTTTAATGATCTTCTAATTCATTGAGATGACCCTGTATATACGGGGTACAGACAGCCCATATGGCGATCACAATGCCATCTCTTATATTTGTTTCTACGTTTCTAATCTTCCATAGCATTAATTAAAATATACTATAACCTGTGTTTACATTCCTCGTACAGCTGATTACCCAATAAATCAATGTTTTACCACCTGGGAAAATACAAATTGGGCAACTTCCCATCAGAAATATTTCACAATTCAATTTACAGTAAAATAAACCAGAAAAGGATGTGGTGATAATTATAGATATTCAAAATAACAGGAAAAACAGGAATAATATATCACATTCAACATCACTGCAGAACATCACACCCAACATCATCCGCAGAACATCACACCCAACATCATCCACAGAACATCACACCCAACATCATCCCAGAACATCACACACAACATCATCCCAGAACATCACACCCAACATCATCCACAGAACATCACACCCAACATCATCCGCAGAACATCACACCCCATCATCCACAGAACATCACACCCAACATCATCCGCAGAACATCACACCCAACATCATCCGCAGAACATCACACCCAACATCATCCACAGAACATCACACCCAACATCATCCACAGAACATCACACCCAACATCATCCCAGAACATCACACCCAACATCATCCACAGAACATCACACCCAACATCATCCAGAACATCACACCCAACATCATCCACAGAACACACACACCAACATCATCCGCAGAACATCACACCAACATCATCCACAGAACATCACACCCAACATCATCCACAGAACATCACACCCAACATCATCCACAGAACATCACACCCAACATCATCCACAGAACATCACACTCCAAACATCATCCACAGAACATCACACCCAACATCATCCACAGAACATCACACCCAACATCATCCCAGAACATCACACCCAACATCATCCGCAGAACATCACACCCAATCATCCACAGAACATCACACCCAACTCATCCACAGAACATCACACCCAACATCATCCGCAGAACATCACACCCAACATCATCCTCAGAACATCACACCCAACATCATCCACAGAACATCACACCCAACATCATCCTGAGAACATCACACCCAACATCATCCTCAGAACATCACACCCAACATCATCCACAGAACATCACACCCAACATCATCCCAGAACATCACACCCAACATCATCCGCAGAACATCACACCCAACATCATCCCAGAACATCACACCCAACATCATCCACAGAACATCACACCCAACATCATCCGCAGAACATCACACCCAACATCATCCAGCAGAACATCACACCCGAACATCATCCACAGAACATCACACCCAACATCATCCACAGAACATCACACCCAACATCATCCGCAGAACATCACACCCAACATCATCCCAGAACATCACACCCAACATCATCACTGAGAACATCACACCCAACATCATCCTCAGAACATCACACCCAACATCATCCACAGAACATCACACCCACACATCATCCACAGAACATCACACCTAACATCATCCACAGAACATCACACCCAACATCATCCACAGAACATCACACCCAACATCATCCCAGAACATCACACCCAACATCATCCACAGAACATCACACCCTCAACATCATCCACAGAACATCACACCCAACATCATCCAGAGAACATCACACCCACATCATCCGCAGAACATCACACCCAACATCATCCACCACAAGAACATCACACCCAACATCATCCAGAACTCACACATCATCCAAACACATCACAGAACATCACACCCAACATCATCCACAGAACATCACACCCAACATCATCCACAGAACATCACACCCAACATCATCCTGAGAACATCACACCCAACATCATCCGCAGAACATCACACCCAACATCATCCACAGAACATCACACCCAACATCATCCACAGAACATCACACCCAACATCATCCGCAGAACATCACACCCAACATCATCCTGAGAACATCACACCCAACATCATCCGCAGAACATCACACCCAACATCATCCACAGAACATCACACCCAACATCATCCACAGAACATCACACCCAACATCATCCGCAGAACATCACACCCAACATCATCCTCAGAACATCACACCCAACATCATCCACAGAACATCACACCCAACATCATCCAGAAACATCACACCCACATCATCCACAGAACATCATACCCAAACATCATCCACAGAACATCACACCCGACATCATCCGCAGAACATCACCACCCAACATCATCCACAGAACATCACACCCAACATCATCCGCAGAACATCACACCAACATCATCCACAGAACATCACACCCAACATCATCCTGAGAACATCACACCCGACATCATCCGACAGAACATCACACCCGACATCATCCACAGAACATCACACCCAACATCATCCACAGACATCACACCCGACATCATCCGCAGAACATCACACCCGACATCATCCGCAGAACATCACACCCAACATCATCCGAGAACATCACACCCAACATCATCCGCAGAACATCACACCCAACATCATCCACAGAACATCACACCCAACATCATCCTGAGAACATCACACCCAACATCATCCTGAGAACATCACACCCAACATCATCCACAGAACATCACACCCAACATCATCCTCAGAACATCACACCCAACATCATCCACAGAACATCACACCCAACATCATCCACAGAACATCACACCCGACATCATCCGCAGAACATCACACCCAACATCATCCACAGAACATCACACCCAACATCATCCACAGAACATCACACCCAACATCATCCACAGAACATCACACCCAACATCATCCGCAGAACATCACACCCAACATCATCCACAGAACATCACACCCAACATCATCCGCAGAACATCACACCCAACATCATCCTGAGAACATCACACCCAACATCATCCACAGAACATCACACCCAACATCATCCACAGAACATCACACCCAACATCATCCGCAGAACATCACACCCGACATCATCCGCAGAACATCACACCCAACATCATCCACAGAACATCACACCAACATCATCCGCAGAACATCACACCCAACATCATCCACAGAACATCACACCCAACATCATCCACAGAACATCACACCCGACATCATCCGCAGAACATCACACCCAACATCATCCACAGAACATCACACCCAACATCATCCACAGAACATCACACCCAACATCATCCGCAGAACATCACACCCAACATCATCCGCAGAACATCACACCCTACATCATCCTGAGAACATCACACCCAACATCATCCACAGAACATCACACCCAACATCATCCACAGAACATCACACCCAACATCATCCGCAGAACATCACACCCAACATCATCCACAGAACATCACACCCAACATCATCCACAGAACATCACACCCAACATCATCCACAGACATCACACCCAACATCATCCACAGAACATCACACCCAACATCATCCACAGAACATCACACCCAACATCATCCAAAACATCACACCCAACATCATCCACAGAACATCACACCCAACATCATCCGCAGAACATCACACCCAACATCATCCACAGAACATCACACCCAACATCATCCACAGAACATCACACCCAACATCATCCGCAGAACATCACACCCAACATCATCCGCAGAACATCACACCCACATCATCCAAGAACATCACACCCAACATCATCCACAGAACATCACACCCAACATCATCCCAGAACATCACACCCAACATCATCCCAGAACATCACACCATCACATCATCCCGCAGAACATCACACCCAACATCATCCACAGAACATCACACCCAACATCATCCACAGAACATCACACCCAACATCATCCCAGAACATCACACCCAACATCATCCGCAGAACATCACACCCAACATCATCCAGAACATCACACCCAACTCATCCACAGAACATCACACCCAACATCATCCACAGAACATCACACCCAACATCATCCCAGAACATCACACCCAACATCATCCGCAGAACATCACACCCAACATCATCCACAGAACATCACACCCAACATCATCCACAGAACATCACACCAACATCATCAAAACATCACACCCAACATCTCCACAGAACATCACACCCAACATCATCCAAGAACATCACACCCAACATCATCCACAGAACATCACACCCAACATCATCCACAGAACATCACACCCAACATCATCCACAGAACATCACACCCAACATCATCCCAGAACATCACACCAACATCATCCAGAACATCACACCAACATCATCCCAGACATCACACCCAAACATCCACAGAACATCACACCCAACATCATCCCAGAACATCACACCCAACATCATCCAGAACATCACACCCAACATCATCCCAGAACATCACACCCAACATCATCCCAGAACATCACACCCAACATCATCCACAGAACATCACACCCAACATCATCCACAGAACATCACACCAATCATCGCAGACATCACACCACATCATCCGAGAACATCACACCCAACATCATCCAGAGAACATCACACCCAACATCATCCACAGAACATCACACCCAACATCATCCACAGAACATCACACCCAACATCATCGCAGAACATCACACCCAACATCATCCACAGAACATCACACCCAACATCATCCAAGAACATCACACCCAACATCATCCACAGAACATCACACCCAACATCATCCAAGAACATCACACCCAACATCATCCGCAGAACATCACACCCAACATCATCCCAGAACATCACACCCAACATCATCCCACAGAACATCACACCCAACATCATCCAGAACATCACACCCAACATCCACAGAACATCACACCACTCTCCGAACATCACCACATCCAGAACATCACACCCAACATCATCCCAGAACATACGCCAAACATCAGACTCACACCCAACATCATCCAGCAGAACATCACACCCAACATCATCCGCAGAACATCACACCCAACATCACCCAGAACATCACACCAAAATCATCCGCAGAACATCACACCAACTCATCCACAGAACATCACACCCAACATCATCCGCAGAACATCACACCAACATCATCCAGAACATCACACCAACATCACGCAGAACATCACACCAACTCATCCACAGAAATCCACCACATCATCCACAGAACATCACACCCAACATCATCCCAGACATCACACCCAACATCATCCGCAGAACATCACACCCAACATCATCCGCAGAACATCACACCCAACATCATCACAGAACTCACATTGCCCCAGTAGTGGCACTAAGCTCCATCTGCCTCCAGAGCATGGCTCCGCTGCTACATCACTAAGCTCCGTCTGCCTCCAGCAGGTGGCAAATCTCACACCGCATCACTAGAATCTCGCCTCAGTCATGGCACTAAAGCTCCTGTCTGCTCCACATCTATCCTGTCTGCTCAGCAGTGGCACTAAAGCTCTCTGCCTCCAGCATGGCACTAAAGCTCCTGTCTGCTCAGAAATGCACTAAACTCATGTCTCCTCAGTAGATGGCATCAAGCTCCTGTCTGCCTCCAGCAGTGGATAAACTCCGTCGCCTCAGCAGTGTCATAGAACTCCGCTCCACACATCCTAGACTCCCCATGCTCCAGCAGTGGACATAAGAACTCCGTCTGCTCACAGCAGGTGGCACTAGAGCTCCGTCTGCCTCCAGCAGGTGGCATCTAGAGCTCCTGTCTGCCTCCAGCAGTGGCACTAGAGCTCCCGTACTGCCTCCAGCAGGTGGCACACTAGAGCTCCTGTCTGCCTCCAAGGTGGCACTAGAGCTCCGACTGCCTCCAGCAGGTGGCACTAGAGCTCCTGTCTGCCTCCAGCAGGTGGCACTAGAGCTCCCGTCTGCCTCCAGCAGGTGGCACTAGAGCTCCTGTCTGCCTCCAGCAGGTGGCACTAGAGCTCCTGTCTGCCTCCAGCAGGTGGCACTAGTGCTCCTGTCTGCCTCCAGCAGGTGGTACTAAAGCTCCTGTCTGCCTCTAGTAGATGGCACTAAAGCTCCTGTCTGCCTCCAGTAGGTGGCACTAGAGCTCCTGTCTGCCTCCAGATCTTTGCTGCCATCTAGTGACATTATATTGCACTGCTCCACCAGGGTGTGCTGTATGTATTGCACTTATTCTTCACACTTGGCTCTCTTTTGGGTGTCTGGCACTTTGGCTTTGTCTCTGTGCCAACGTTACTGTCGACACATACCCTTTATGTTTTTACTAGAGAATCTTTTGAAATTCCTATTAATGGCGGTTGGGTCTCCTCCAGCGAGCACACACCATCATTTTTCAAGAGGCAGCGACTGCACTGGCAGCAGCTCGACTGGGCAAGAGCTGAGATGGTGAACTAGCAGATGACCGGGAGAGCTCGATGGCCTGGAGAGCACTATGGCCTGGAGAGCACGATGGCCTGGAGAGCACGATGGCCTGGAGAGCACGATGGCCTGGAGAGCACAATGACCGGGAGAGCACGATGGCCTGGAGAGCACGATGGCCGGGAGAGCACGATGACCTGGAGAGCACAATGACCGGGAAAGCACGATGGCCTGGAGAGCACAATGACCTGGAGAGCACGATGGCCTGGAGAGCACAATGACCTGGAGAGCACGATGGCCTGGAGAGCACAATGACCTGGAGAGCACGATGGCCGGGAGAGCACAATGGCCGGGAGAGCACGATGGCCGGGAGAGCACGATGGCCGGGAGAGCACGATGGCCGGAAGAGCACGATGGCCGGAAGAGCACGATGGCCTGGAGAGCACGATGGCCTGGAGAGCACGATGACCTGGAGAGCACGATGGCCGGGAGAGCACAATGGCCGGGAGAGCACGATGGCCGGGAGAGCACGATGGCCGGGAGAGCACGATGGCCGGAAGAGCACGATGGCCGGGAGAGCACGATGACCTGGAGAGCACGATGGCCTGGAGAGCACGATGGCCGGGAGAGCACGATGGCCGGGAGAGCACGATGGCCGGGAGAGCACGATGGCCGGAAGAGCACGATGGCCGGGAGAGCACGATGACCTGGAGAGCACGATGGCCGGGAGAGCACGATGACCGGGAAAGCACGATGACCGGGAAAGCACGATGGCCTGGAGAGCACTATGGCCTGGAGAGCACGATGGCCTGGAGAGCACGATGGCCGGGAGAGCACGATGGCCTGCAGAGCACGATGGCCTGGAGAGCACGATGGCCAGGAGAGCACGATGGCCGGGAAAGCACGATGGCCTGGAGAGCACGATGGCCAGGAGAGCACGATGGCCGGGAAAGCACGATGGCCTGGAGAGCACGATGGCCTGGAGAGCGCGATGACCAGGAGAGCACGATGACCTGGAGAGCACGATGGCCGGGAGAGCGCGATGACCTGGAGAGCACGATGGCCGGGAGAGCACGATGGCCTGGAGAGCACAATGGCCGGGAGAGCACGATGACCTGGAGAGCACGATGGCCGGGAGAGCACAATGGCCGGGAGAGCACGATGGCCGGGAGAGCACGATGGCCGGGAGAGCACGATGGCCGGAAGAGCACGATGGCCGGGAGAGCACGATGACCTGGAGAGCACGATGGCCTGGAGAGCACGATGGCCGGGAGAGCACGATGGCCGGGAGAGCACGATGGCCGGAAGAGCACGATGGCCGGGAGAGCACGATGACCTGGAGAGCACGATGGCCGGGAGAGCACGATGACCGGGAAAGCACGATGACCGGGAAAGCACGATGGCCTGGAGAGCACTATGGCCTGGAGAGCACGATGGCCTGGAGAGCACGATGGCCGGGAGAGCACGATGGCCTGCAGAGCACGATGGCCTGGAGAGCACGATGGCCAGGAGAGCACGATGGCCGGGAAAGCACGATGGCCTGGAGAGCACGATGGCCAGGAGAGCACGATGGCCGGGAAAGCACGATGGCCTGGAGAGCACGATGGCCTGGAGAGCGCGATGACCAGGAGAGCACGATGACCTGGAGAGCACGATGGCCGGGAGAGCGCGATGACCTGGAGAGCACGATGGCCGGGAGAGCACGATGGCCTGGAGAGCACAATGGCCGGGAGAGCACGATGGCCTGGAGAGCACGATGACCGGGAGAGCACGATGACCTGGAGAGCACGATGGCCGGAGAGCACGATGACCTGGAGAGCACGATGACCTGGAGAGACACGATGGCCTGGGAGAGCACGATGGCCGGGAGAGCACGATGACCTGGAGAGCACGATGGCCTGGAGAGCACGATGGCCTGGAGAGCACGATGACCTGGAGAGCACGATGACCGGGAGAGCACGATGACCGGAGAGCACGATGACCTGGAGAGCACGATGGCCGGGAGAGCACGATGGCCTGGAGAGCACGATGGCCGGGAGAGCACGATGGCCGGGAGAGCACGATGCCTGGAGAGCACGATGACCTGGAGAGCACGATGGCCGGGACGAGCACGGTGAGCACGTGGCGGGAGAGCACGATGACCTGGAGAGCACGATGACCTGGGAGAGCACGATGACCGGGAGAGCACGATGACCTGGAGAGCACGATGGCCGGGAGAGCACGATGGCCTGGAGAGCACGATGCCTGGAGAACACGATGGACCGTGGAGAGCACGATGGACCTGGAGAGCACGATGGCCTGGAGAGCACGATGACCTGGAGAGCACGATGGCCTGGAGAGCACGATGGCCTGGAGAGCACGATGGCCTGGAGAGACTGACGGAGAGCCGATGACGGAGAGCACGATGCTGGAGAGCACGATGGCCGGAGAGCACGATGGCCTGGAGCACGATGACCTGGAGACACGATGGCCGGAGAGCACGATGGCCGGAGAGCACGATGCTGGAGAGCCGATGCCTGGAGAACACGATGGACGGGAGAGCACGATGGCCGGAGACACGATGCCTGGAGAGCACGATGGCCTGGAGGCCTCAGGCACACACTCGGGTGGATATTACAGATGGCTGCAGAGGGGGAGACATGACTGTGAGAAACTGACAATGCAGGCGTGGTGCGAGGCGATGAGAAGATGTGGTAGTGGAGGCCTGGTGATGATGAGATGTGGAGAGAGATGGCTGATGGATGATAAGATGAGGATGCACGTCGGAGGCATGGGGATGCAGATGACTGGGAGCACGATGCTGAGCGTGATGGAAGAGATGGTGGAGGCACGTGCTAGAGAGATCGAGATGCATGGTGGAGGCACGTGCTGGAGCAGAGGCCTAGAGCGATGACTGGAAAACTGCGGAGAGCACGATGTAGAAACACATGCCGGAGAGCCATGGTGAGAGACAATACTAGCACGATGGTGGAGGAGATGGCCTGGAGGCACGATGCCTGAGACACGACCTAGAGATGATATGAAGAGATACTGGAAGGATGCCTGAGAGCAGATGGTGGAGGCTCAGGCCATATGGATATTACTGGTGATGATTGATGGTGGTGGTGGAGGCTGATGATGATAATGATGGTAGTGGAGGTGTGATGATGATGGTGGTGGGAGGCTGGATGATATGATGGTATGGAGGCTGGTGATGATGATGGTGGAGTCTGGGATGATGATGATGGTGGAGGTGATGATGATGATGGTGGTGGTGGAGGCTGGATGATGATGGTGGTGGTGGTGGAGGTGATGATGATGATGGTGGTGGTGGTGGAGGCTGTGATGATGAGGTGGAGTCTGGTGATGATGATGATGGTGGAGGCTGATGATGATGATGGTGGTAGTGTTGGAGGCTGATGATGATGATGGTGGGATGGTGGAGGCTGGTGATGATGATGGTGGTGGTGGAGGCTGGTGATGATGATGGTGGTGGTGGAGGCTGGTGATGATGATGATGCTTCACTGGAAAGGAAAGGAAAAGGCCGCTCACCGCCCATATCTCCTGGATTCCTGCACCTGGTGTGGCAGCTTTGGCAACTGCCCAGGAAACAATGTAAAGTGGAAACCACCGGTGCTTGTCTTCATAAAATGTTGTCCTTTATTGTTAAATGAAATTTATAAAATCATTCAGCGTGCTAGCTGGGCGCTAGACGCGTTTCGGAAGACACAACTTCCTTAATCATTAGCAATACAAAATACAAAAGTTTATACATTTATAAAAAAGAAACCTCCACCCACAGCTGAACCTAATTAACAATGGTGATAATAAAGAAACTAACATTTAACTCTTTCACATGTTATGGAGTTGAAATTTGCACAAGAGGGAGTATTGCACTATTTTCTGACACACCAAAATATTACAATACATATATATTTAATAACTTCATGGATCTCCACCTTTAATGTTTTTATTTTTATTTCCTTTTGATGATGATGGTGGTGGTGGAGGCTGATGATGATGATGGTGGTGGTGTTGGAGGCTGATGATGATGGTGGTGGAGGCTGGTGATGATGGTGGTGGAGGCTGATGATGATGATGGTGGTGGAGGCTGATGATGATGACAATGATGGAAGCTGATGATGGTGGTGGTGGTGGAGGCTGATGATGATGATGGTGGTGGTGGAGGCTGATGATGATGATGGTGGTGGTGGAGGCTGATGATGATGGTGGTGGAGGCTGATGATGATGGTGGTGGTGTTGGAGGCTGATGATGATGGTGGTGGAGGCTGGTGATGATGGTGGTGGAGGCTGATGATGATGATGGTGGTAGTGTTGGAGGCTGATGATGATGATGGTGGTGGAGGCTGATGATGATGATGATGGTGGTGGTGGAGGCTGATGATGATGATGAAGGCTGATGATGGTGGTGGTGGTGGAGGCTGATGATGATGATGGTGGTAGTGTTGGAGGCTGATGATGATGATGGTGGTGGAGGCTGATGATGATGATGATGGTGGTGGTGGAGGCTGATGATGATGATGAAGGCTGATGATGGTGGTGGTGGTGGAGGCTGATGATGATGATGGTGGTGATGGAGGCTGATGATGATGGTGGTGGTGGTGGAGGCTGATGATGATGGTGGTGGTGGAGGCTGATGATGATGACGATGGTGGAGGCTGATGATGGTGGTGGAGGCTGATGATGATGCTGGTGGTGGAGGCTGCTGCTGCTGCTGATGATGGTGAAGGCTGCTGATGATGGTGGTGGTGGAGGCTGATGATGAAGGCTGATTATGGTGGTGGTGGAGCTGATGATAATGGTGAAGGCTGATGATGATGATAGTGGTGAGGCTGATGATGATAATTTCAGGGTGAGGCTTGGCTGTTGAGTCTGGTGAAACGGGTCAGGAGGGCACCCTGTGTCTCGCTCCAATCGCTGCTTGGCTTGTTTACAGTGTAACTACAACAGGTGCAGGGGTTACAATCGCATCCAGGTCCTGGAGCCTAGGGGGCCCCAGAAGTCCCTTTGGCCTATAGAAAAAGACTAATACTATTAAAGATTTGCAATAATTGTGTCCCCGATGGAGCTTTCGCATCAGGGCCCCTGGGCCTGAAGTTACGCTCCTTTCTGTCCCCATCATGTTATCAGCAGCTCACCTGTACATTGCACCAGGTGATGTGCTGCCGAGAACAAGGGGTTTATTCCACCATAAATCACCCGATGATGAGAAAAGAAAGAAGACCAAAGAACTGTCTGAGGACTTGAGAAACCAAATTGTGAGGAAACATGAGCAATCTCAAGGCTACAAGTCCATCTCCAAAGACCTGAATGTTCCTGTGTCTACCGTGCGCAGTGTCATCAAGAAGTGTAAAGCCCATGGCACTGCGGCTAACCTCCCTAGATGTGGACGGAAAAGAAAAATTGTCGAGAGATTTCAACGCAAGATTGTGCGAATGTTGGATAAAGAACCTCGACTAACATCCAAACAAGTTCAAGCTGCCCTGCAGTCCGAGGGTACAACAGTGTCAACCCGTACTATCCGTCGGCGTCTGAATGAAAAGGGACTGTATGGTAGGAGACCCAGGAAGACCCCACTTCTTACCCCGAGACATAAAAAAGCCAGGCTGGAGTTTGCCAAAACTTACCTGAGAAAGGCGAAAACGTTTTGGAAGAATGTTCTCTGGTCAGATGAGACAGAAGTAGAGATTTATGGGCAAAGGCATCAACATAGAGTTTACAGGAGAAAAAAAGAGGCATTCAAAGAAAAGAACACGCTCCCTACAGTCAGACATGGTGGAGGCTCCCTGATGTTTTGGGGTTGCTTTGCTGCCTCTGGCACTGGACTGCTTGACCGTGTGCATGGCATTATGACGTCTGAAGACTACCAACACATTGTGCAGCATAATGTAGGGTCCAGTGTGAGAAAGCTGGGTCTCCCTCAGAGGTCATGGGTCTTCCAGCAGGACAATGACCCAAAACACACTTCAAAAAGCTCTAGAAAATGGTGTGAGAGAAAGCACTGGAGACTTCTAAGGTGGCAGCAATGAGTCCAGACCTGAATCCCATGGATCACCTGTGGAGAGATCTAACAATGGCAGTTTGGAGAAGGCGCCTTCACATATCAGGGACCTGGAGCAGTTTGCCAAAGAAGAATGGTGTAAAATTCCAGCAGAGCATTGTAAGAAACTCATTGATGGTTACCGGAAGCGGCTGATCGCAGTTATTTTGGCTAAAGGTTGTGCAACCAAGTATTAGGCTGAGGGTGCCAATACTTTTGGCCACAACTGTATATACAGAGCATGTACACATATATAGAGCATTTACATACTCATGTACATAGAACATCATCATTTCTCCTTTTCCTCATAAGAATCATTGATGATCGTCACTTTCATCCGATTATAATAATTGTTCTCATCATCTCCTATATTTACTATCATCATTCCTCCTTCATTATAGCTGTAATCATCTTCCTCCTTCTCACTCACCCTCATCACCATCATCCTGTTATCATCACCCCTATATTTGCCATCATCATTCATCTTCCTCACTTTAATAAAGAAAACAATCCATAGTTTCTGATTCTAAGTTTATTTGTATCTTAGGAATAATTCCCTGTTACATTGTATCACTTTGTGCCTCATTATAAGAAGTGACACTTATCACTGAGTAATAATCCTCCCTCTCTGGACTGATTGTACACGTTGGTGAAGATCTTCACACCCAGACGACCTATAGTGCGTTCTATAGTGCGTTCTATAGTGCATCCTCGTTCTGGCCCGGCCTCCCGATAAAAGAATATTGCCCCGGTAGTTTGGGGGGACAGGTCTTCTCCGTGCACGGCTTTCCACTGGATGGCTTTCCATTAGATCTCTTCACCCGGACGTCCTACAAGGGAACAGAACAACGAAACACATGAGACACAGAACGCGTCCGCACAGTCCACCCGTCATCTAATCTGTACTACTCACTGTTTGCTCCTTAGTAATATCTACCTATTGTCATGGGTTGCCACAGCAGTAAGAAATTTAGGTAGCAGGATGGTAAAATGGGCTAAGGGCGTTCAGGGAGGCTAGTCTGACCCTTAGACTGGCTCACCCTGCCCCCAGAGATACCTCAGAAGGTGAGGGGGTCTGGGTCGCCTCCCTTGCCATACGCTCCTGATAAGCCCTTGGTTAAAAAGCCTCTACCTCCACCCAACGGAAACAGCAACTTCCTCAAGGAAGGTAAACTCCAGGCAGGATCAGTAAGAAGGCATCAGCACACACTGCCCTATGTCCTAACAGCACACACGGCCTAGGCAGAGTGAACTCTATCTGCGACACCTGGTGGAACTACTTAAATGCTAAGGGAGTGGAAAACAGATTGCTCTGACAGACCCCTTCACCTCTACCTCCAAATGCAGAGCCGCACAGCAATACAGCAGCATCTTCAGATTAACACTCAATGTGCCAAAGGAAATTAACTCAGATTTCAACCGCAGCAGCAACACACATGGACTGCAAAGCAATTAACATGTGACACCTATGTTTTCCTTCACTAGGTTGTTTCCAGAGTGTTCTGCTCTTTGCAAAGCTAATATCCTTTACTTAGTGGTTTATAGTACTTTAGCCCCCTCTAGTGGCTGAACTTTTTACCAGCATAAATTTTCAATTTTTTATGTCTCTGTTTGTCCTCCCCTTGGCAATGCATTATGGAGGTTCAGCCTCAATTTTCTCTCCATGCTTCACACAGGATGAGAGCCTCCTTTCATCCCTCTTGTGATCGCATTGCTGGTAAGAATTTATGGTAATTGCTCCAAATGATTCTCTAATCTAGTCTAGTTGCATCCTAGGTTAGTCCCAGGCTTATTTAGCTGTTTAATGAATATTGTATAGCTATGTGTGATATGAATTTCCTGCTGCATCATTCATGCACTGATTATATGTATCCCAATTGTCCCCAGTTTCACCAAATCATGCTACCAATAAAACACAGTCACTCAGTATACCGGTTTAGCTGCCTGTTTAGCTTCATATGCTCAGGGTCCGGATAGTGAGAACAGAACAATTAATCAGCCATGAAGGAGAAGTGCAGTAATAGTGTGTGAGCAACCAGATCCATCATCGTTACACCACAGTTGGACAGTATGGGTCTTCAGTACTTGAGGATGGACCCTGGAGATAATGAAGAAGAGCTAGGTCTGATTTCTCCGATACTCTAGAAATAAGAGTGTTATGTGCTGTAGGATTACTCAGGGATCTATTAGCAGATGGGAGGACAGACAGACTGAAACCAAATTTTAAGTTGAACAAGTCTATAGTTATCACACGTGGCCGATAAGGTAAGTGCGGCAAATGAGTAAGTTTATCAAACAGGTAACGACTGAAAGTCTTTTGAAATAGTTCTGTCATGATAACGTAAATAAGAAAGTCTCTAATAATAATTCTCACAGGATAAAAATGATGGAGAAAAACACAGTCCAAGAATAATAAACACCCAGAGAGCTGGGAATAGGAATCCACAGAAGAACAAGTCCAATATTAAGTAGTGCAGTGCAGCTTTTAAAAGAGTCCCGAATGTCCAGAGATCTGCATCTGCACAATAAACAATGGTTCAGTAAGTGCTGGCAGGGCACACGATGCTTACGTGACACTGGGCTTGGTGAAATAGAAGCTGAGTCAGGGAAGTTAACACAGGCAGCAAAAATCAGGAGAGCAGGTGAGTCCAATAGTAGTTGCTGGAGAAGCAGATCAGCAGGAGGTGGAGCAGACTGATAAAGCAAGGGAAGCAGGAATTTAAACTGAATACTAGAGCACAGGTGGTCTGTAGGCTGAGGTTTATAAAGGCACAGAGGAGGATCACATGATCAGAAGCAAAGCAGCAGGCACCATCTTGAAAAGGGGCAAGATGCACAGAATGCCAATAGTAGATCCAAAATCCTAAGAAAGAGTCACCTTACACCAAGTTGTCACTCATAAGTAGTAATGTCACATCTGAGAGCCCCGGTCAGACGCCTCTCATCCAGCCAAATCAGATCTCCCACTTTGCAGTGATGAGGAGCAAATACCCAAAATCCCATATCTGCATATGGAGTTTCTGGTCTGACTTTTGCTCGTAAATCACGTGGCTAAGCTCATTAAAGGGACTCTGTCAGGTCATTTTTCCGTATGATACTAACAGTACCCTTGAATAGGGCCTGGGTAGATCTTTCAGAGTATGTAAAATTCACTACTGTACCCTTTGTACTTCTCTTGCTATAAGCACCTTCACACCCAGCAAGTAGCTGGCTGCACCTGTCTGATTCATTAATTTCACTGCCGAATAGTCTGCAGTAAATAAATGTTCATTTATTATCCACTCCTTCCCAGACTGGCATTCCCTCACTCCCCCTGTGCTCTGTGCCTCACTGCTAGTTTCATTTTCCTGCACAGTACTTCTGATGAGGAGAGGGAGGGAGAGATGGCAGGCACATATCTGATATCTGATAGCTCAGCTAGGTAATCTCCTCCATCTGTTGCTCTAAGCACAAGTCTGTGCTGTCTGTGAGAGATTCTATGTGTTCATTTGAACATTTGTTTTGCTGCAGACAGGAGGATACAGACCCCCCACCCCCTTTTGAGGAGAGCAATAGGATCAAATACTTAATTAACCTTAAGACATAAGGAGTTAAGAGAAACGACCCATAGAGTGTATAATTTCACCTTACATAAGCTTGTTTAGACATATAGATGGCTGCCATTACCTGTTTCATCACACCATGACCTGCTCTGGGAGGAAGCTGAGTTTTATAGCAGGACAGACCAATCACAGAACGACATGTCGCCTGGAGATACTCAATCAAGACCACACTCCCTGATGACCTCATGGACCAACCCATCCTAATGACCTCATGGACCAACCCACCCTGATGACCTCATGGATCCACCCATGGACTAACCCATTACCAAATCCATTAACCAATAAATACATTCAATTATTTACATTCTCTGGCTAACTGAGCCCTTTACTGAGTTTATATAAGTCTGTGCCTGATCATATCAAGTTCACTTGGAGCTGTGCCATAGCCTGACAGAGGAGAGCTTACATCTGACTGTGTGTCCGGTGTTATTCTTTCGAGCATGCACTTGGTCCATATCTATTAGGCCAGGAGTAGGCAAGTAGTGTATATTTCACACTTTCTAACTTCTTTATATCAAATCAGTCTACTCTGGTTAGGTGTTTTTTATACATCTTTCACAGGGTAAGGTTTCTCCATGTGGAGAGTGACATGCTAGTATGAGGAGACTTAAATGCCACAATGCTCCTTTGGGGAAATAGATATGCAAATTACCTTTTCAGAGAGGAAAAGGAATTGAACCCTAGTGCTACCCATTGGAAGTAGCAATCCTAAAAGTCAAAATCGACCATTTAACAAACCTCATCACATGATTTAGGCTATATACCAAACTAGGATCTCAGCAGACATGGTGTTTTGGGGTATTGCTCTTCATTAGTGCAAAGTGTCAGATCTGATTTGGCTACATGAGAAGATAAGAGTGAGATCTAAGGGGTAAGGTTTCTCTTTGTGTAGAGTGACATGCCAGTATGAGGAGACTTAAACACCATAATGCTCCTCTGGGAGATTAAATATGCAAATTTTCTCTTCAGAAAGAAAGAGGACTTGAACTCTAGCGCCACCTATTGGAAGTAGCAATCCTAAATGTCAATATTAACCCTTTTACGTGCATCAAATACATAAGCTAAACCAGAATTTCAATTTGCAGATATGATGTTTCAGAGTGTTTGCTGGGTCAGTGCAAAGTATGAGATCTGATTTGGCTACTAAATGAACACAGAAGGCGAGGAGGTGACTGTGTATAGAGAAGAATGATGAGGGACGAGGGGAGAGCAACAGAAAAGGAGAGATGAAAGCAGATGATTCCTCCTCCCGCTGGTTACCTGTGTCTGACTTATACACTCTACGTCCTCATCACCCGGATCCAGAACACAAATCTTCACATCCTGCAGAAAAGATACAAGAAATGAATATTACCCAAGAAAAGGTCACAACTTAATGTTACTGTTAAGTCCTGAAAACAATATAAGGCGCCGTTCACATTGATTCTGAGCTCTGCATCAGAACTTCCAGCTAAAGCCCCAAAATCAGAATCCCGGATCCCCCAATGGACGTCCAGAAGGGCCACCCTGGGGATGATGTGTGGGGTGGGCCATAGTGGGTTTCTCTCCTTTATTAACCACAGATGGATGTCACATAGTGCTGTATATATATCTATATATTGGCCGCTAAATCAGGAGAGAAATAGCACAATAGGGCCTCAAAATGAACCTGGAGATATCGATTTGCTCATCTGGATTGAATACAACCACTAGAACAAGCCTTAGACACACAGCTGCTACAGCCCCAGGACTGGAGATACTGTAATATAGCAGATTGGAAGGGGTTCACAAGCTGCAGTGCTGTAAAATAAAGATGAACACTGGATCTTCAAACTTGATGTGTTTCGGATGATCCTGATGAAGGAATGTAACTCTGAAACATGTTGAATAAAGTCACAGATTGAAGATCCAGTATTCATCTTTATTTCACAGCACTGCGGCTTTTATACCCCTACCACTCTGCTATATTAATGTATACTGGGTGCGGTAAGTATAAGCTACAGGACTTTTGGCTTGGTACAATATTTTTCTTCAGCATGCATTGAGGGGGTGTCTTCCCCCTTGATATTTTCACACAATGCATTTTTATTCCATGATTTTTACAAACATTGTGTTTTTCAGAGTTTCTTTTTGTTCATAAAAAAATCCTGAAAAATTGCTTATAATAAAAAATAAACTATTAATAAACTCTTGGAAGATTTTCCCTGTTCATCTCTTTGGTAATATCGCTTCACTGTTTATACTGAACTAGATGGCGGCCCGATTTTAAAGAATCGGGTAGTCTAGAATCCATATATAGTTTATTTACTAATAGTTAGGGGAGTGCGGTGAAATGAATTGTATGTATACAGGTGGCTCAGTGGGTAGCAGAGTATATGGTGGCTCAGTAGTTAGCACTGTATATGGTGGCTCAGTGGTTAGCACTGTATATGGTGGCTCAGTGGTTAGCACTGTATATGGTGGCTCAGTGATTAGCACTGTATGGTGGCTCAGTGGTTAGCACTGTATACGGTGGCTCAGTGGGTAGCAGAGTATATGGTGGCTCAGTGGTTAGCACTGTATATGGTGGCTCAGTGGTTAGCACTGTATACGGTGTCTCAGTGGTTAGCACTGTATATGGTGGTCAGTGGTTAGCCCTGTATATGGTGGTTCAGTGGTTAGCACTGTATATGGAGGCTCAGTGGTTAGCACTGTGTATGGTGGCTCAGTGGTTAGCACTGTATATGGTGGATCAGTGGTTAGCACTGTATACGGTGGCTCAGTGGTTAGCACTGTATATGGTGGCTCAGTGGTTAGCACTGTATATGGTGGCTCAGTAGTTAGCACTATATGGTGGCTCAGTGGTTAGCACTGTATATGGTGGCTCAGTAGTTAGCACTGTATATGGTGGCTCAGTGGTTAGCACTGTATATGGTGGCTCAGTGGTTAGCACTGTATATGGTGGATCAGTGGTTAGCACTGTATACGGTGGCTCAGTGGTTAGCACTGTATATGGTGGCTCAGTGATTAGCACTGTATACGGTGGCTCAGTGGTTAGCACT
This sequence comes from Allobates femoralis, assembly GCA_033576535.1. Classification (NCBI taxonomy): domain Eukaryota; kingdom Metazoa; phylum Chordata; class Amphibia; order Anura; family Aromobatidae; genus Allobates; species Allobates femoralis. Next base: position 573,140,438 of record JARQOC010000005.1, read on the forward strand.
GTATATGGTGGCTCAGTGGTTAGCACTGTACATGATGGCTCAGTGGTTAGCACTGTATATGGTGGCTCAGTGGTTAGCACAGTATACGGTGGCTCAGTGGTTAGCACTGTATATGGTGGCTCAGTGGTTAGCACTGTATACGGTGGCTCAGTGGTTAGCACTGTATACGATGGCTCAGTGGTTAGCATTGTATATGGTGGCTCAGTGGTTAGCACTGTATATGGTGGCTCAGTGGTTAGCCCTGTACGGTGGCTCAGTGGGTAGCAGAGTATACGGTGGCTCAGTGGTTAGCACTGCGTGGTGGCTCAGTGCTTAGCACTGTATATGGTGGCTCAGTGGTTAGCACTGCGCGGTGGCTCAGTGGTTAGCACTGCGCTGTGGCTCAGTGGTTAGCACTGCGCGGTGGCTCAGTGGTTAGCACTGCGCGGTGGCTCAGTGGTTAGCACTGCACGGTGGCTCAGTGGTTAGCACTGCGCAGTGGCTCAGTGGTTAGCACTGCGCGGTGGCTCAGTGGTTAGCAGTGAGTGCGGTGGCTCAGTGGTTAGCAGTGAGTGCGGTGGCTCAGTGGTTGGCAGTGAGTGCGGTGGCTTAGTGGTTAGCAGTGAGTGCGGTGGCACAGTGGTTAGCAGTGAGTGCGGTGGCTCAGTGGTTAGTAGTGAGTGCGGTGGCTCAGTGGTTAGCAGTGAGTGCTGTGAGATTGGTCAGCGCAGCACCGTGGGCAGAGTGGTCAGCGCAGCGGCGTGGGCAGAGTGGTCAGCGCAGCGCCGTGGGCAGAGTGGTCAGCGCAGCACCGTGGGCAGAGTGGTTAGCACACACATACATACACACACACACACATACACACACTCCGCTATAGTTACCACCGACCCTGCGTCTTCCCCGCCGCCTGGATCCTGAGTCGATACGTCGCCGCCCCCGGACGACTGGATCCAATATGGCGTCAGGGAAGTTTGGCGAGACTTCTTGGACGCTATATTGGATCCAGTAGTTCAGGGGCGGCGACATGTCGAGTGAGGATCCAGGCGGCGGACGCAGGGCCGGTGGTAAGTATAGCGGAGTGTGTGTGTGTGTGTATGTGTGTGTACAAAGTGAGGGAAGTGCGGACAAAGTGAGGGAAGTGCGGACAAAGTGACGGAAGTGCGGACAAAGTGAAGGAAGTGACTACATACACACATATATACACATACTGTACATTGCATATAGAAGGGTGAGGGGAGCGGAGGCTGGAGGGGTGAGGAGGGGTGAGGAGAACGGGGGCTGGAGGGGTGAGGACGGGTGGGGGGAGCAGAGGCTGGAGGAATGAGGAGAGGGTAGGCTGGAAGGGTGAGGAGGGGTGAGGAGAGGGGAGGCTGGAGGGGTGAGGAGGGGTGAGGAGAGGGGAGGCTGGAGGGGTGAGTTAGGGGAGGCTGGAGGGCAGAGGACAGGGGAGGCTGGAGGGCAGAGGACAGGGGAGGCTGGAGGGCAGAGGACAGGAGAGGCTGGAGGGGAGAGGCTGGAGGGCAGAGGCTGGAGGGGAGAGGCTGGAGGGGAGAGGCTAGAGGGCAGAGGCTGGAGGGCAGAGGCTGGAGGGGAGAGGCTGGAGGGCTGAGGCTTGAGGGAGAGGCTGGAGGGCAGAGGCTGGAGGGCAGAGGCTGGAGGGCAGAGGCTGGAGGGGAGAGGCTGGAGGGGAGAGGCTGGAGGGCAGAGGCTGGAGGGGAGAGGCTTGAGGGCAGAGGCTGGAGGGCAGAGGCTGGAGGGATGAGGCTAGAGGGCAGAGGCTGGAGGGGAGAGGCTGGAGGTAAGAGGCTGGAGGGCAGAAGGGCAGAGGCTGGAGGGCAGAGGCTGGAGGGGTGAGGAGGGCTGGGGAGAGCGGAGGCTAGAGAGGCTGGGGAGAGGCTGGAGGGGAGAGACTGGAGGGAAAGGCTGGAGGGTAGAGGCTGGAGGGGCGAGGCTGGAGAGGAGAGGCTAGAGGGCAGAGGCTGGAGGGCAGAGGCTGGAGGGGAGAGGCTGGAGGGCAGAGGCTGGATGGGAGAGGCTAGAGGGGAGAGGCTGGAGGGCAGAGGCTGGAGGGGAGAGGCTGGAGGGCAGAGGCTGGAGGGGAGAGGCTGGAGGAGAGAGGCTGGAGGGCAGAGGCTGGGGGGGAGAGGCTGGAGGGGAGAGGCTGGAGGAGAGAGGCTGGAGGGAGAGGCTGGAGGGCAGAGGCTGGAGGCAGTGGCGTAGCTGGCCTGCTCCGGGCCTGGGGCAAGATCAGCACCCAGGCCCCCCATTTGAGGAATGAAGGGGTACCTGGCGGAGCGGGTGCATGGATCCGCGAGGCGACCGGTGGATCCACGCGCGGGCGGAGCGGCCGCGAGTTAGCCGGCAGCCGACCTCGGCTCCCGGCTACCTTGCGCTGGCGGAGCAAGCCGGGGATCTCCGTGCCGGGCATATCCGCGGCTCAGCTCCGGGGAGCCGCGAGTCAGACAGGATTTGCCCGATACCGCCGCCGCAATTCTGATTGGTCGCTCGCTTGCGAGCGACCAGATTCAAGCCGCGGCACGGCGCCATGTTTAAAAATCTATGAAGGTAAAAAAAAAAATTTTTAAAGATGGCGGCGTGTTTCGCGGCGCTCTTCTGAAGTCCTGCAAGCTTATACAGTAGATCTATGGGCAGCGCTGCCTATAGATCTTACTTTATAAGCCTTCAGGACCTTGGACAGCGCACATACTATACCTACAATATGTATAGTATGAGCGCTGCGCAGAGGAGCCGGCGGCTTCATTCATGAAAATGTACAGCAGCCGACAGGAGCCGGTTACTGTACATAAGATATTAAATCATTATATGCCCAGTGGGTGGTAGGTCTCTAGGGGGGGTGGGCACCCCCTAGAGACATTATAGCCACATGTATTAATAAAAGTACATCTTTTGAAACTATGATAAAACTTTGCTTACCCCGGCGGTAGCCGGGATAAGCAAAGTATATGCGGTAACATGTATTAATAAAATTGAACCTTTCAAAACAGAGATAACAGTTTGCTCATCCTTGCGGCAGCAAACTGTACGGTAACCGAATTGCGGTTCCCTCCACACATTTGATCTGGATGCGGTTAACGCAGTTCAGGTTGTAAGTGTGACCCTAGCCTTATTCATGATAAACAGCCACGTGAATGAGCCCCATGTGAATGACCCCCTATGTGTTCTGGTTACTCACTCCGTCCTTCTTGAAATCACATAGAGATAGGTCGGTATTGTCAGATTTGGGGCACTCCGTCTCCATAATGAGGAAGGCTTCTCTCTCCGGATGATCCTGTGAGAAGGAAAGTGATCAATGTAAATCTTTGTGTTTGATCCATTTCTTGTGTGGAGAGATCCCTGCAGATCTCCATGATCAGAGCTTTACCTGCGGTGGAGCAATGTGGATCTGCTCCAGGGGTTTATATAAGTATGTGACCCCTTCCTTCTGGTTGTAGCGGTCGGTGATGTCTCTTATAGATCTTCCATCTTTGGACTCTGCGGTGTCAGAGAGACAGCCGTGTAATGTGACAGCAGAGAGCAGCAGCAGAGACAGCAGAGACAGCCTCCAGCTCCTCATCTTCAGGGGTGGTCACAGGGATGGACGCTCTTCTTCTCTCTTTTATTCTTCTTCTAGTTCCTCATATTCCTGGATGATGACAAGAGTTGTCTATTCTGTAACTCAGAAATGAGAATTTTACTCAATTTCACCGCAGAGTTACGTTCCAGATCCAATACATGACAGTGAGAAACAACAATGTAGCAACACAATAGACAACGTCAGCGTCTTCTCCCTTTCGGGTCTTTTGCTCTTCCAAACTTGGTGCCTGGAGGTGCGGAGAGTCGTGGTGTGAGGGGATACGTACACTGAGCTATTTTGACGGTGGTCAAAAATGGAGAGTTTCTGTTAGGACTTTGGATTTTCTATTGGCATTCTGTGTCTTGCCCCTTTTCAAGATGGTGTCCGCTGCTTCAAGTGATCCTCCTCTCTGCCTTTATAAACCTAGGCCTACTGTCTAGCCATGCTCGAGTATTCAGTTGGATCCCTGCTTCCTGTGATCCTCCAGTGAACCTCCTTTGGCATGTCCTCTCCGGCTTTTTCTTTGTCTGCAATCCTTCTCCAGCTTCCACCACTGCTCAGTGCTTCTCCTGTAAACCTGCTTCTTTCTGTGTGTTTTAGACTCATCTTCACCCTTCCTGCCCTATGATCTGTAAGCCCTGTGTGCCTGTAAGCTTTGAAGCCTCCCTGTGTTAGTTCTGTGCAGTTGTAGTTTCTCTGGACTTTGCGGGACTTTTCTTAAACTGCACTGCACAGTTTGAAGTTCAGGACATGTTCTCGTGACGACCTTCCCAGGCCTTCCTAGGAGATAGCAAACTCATATACTGTTTCTGATGGGAATTGCTTCTAAAGGAACTTTCCTGTTTATCGCCTGTTTGATGAATTGGCTCACTTCTGCATCTCATGTTCCCCTGAGCTTGCAGCAGCCATGTTGCCAGAAGCACATGGTGGAGAATCCATGTGTGCAGAGCTTAGGATAGCTCTGGCAGTTCCTATGAAGACCAGGTCTCGCTCAGTGTTTGGAGCGTCCATTGACCTGGGATGGAATACTTAGAAGTGTCCGGTGTCCTGGAAGGCACGCGGTGAGGAGACCAGGGATATGTGGACAGCCTGGAGTATCTCTGGATTCAGGATTGGTGGACTGAGAGGTCAGTGAGTGGAGGTTGTGATGCTTTCACTGAGACACTGTAAAGGACTGTGTAAATACCACCAGGCGGGTAAGCGTGACCACCATTGGAACAGACTGTTCCATTGATGTTAATGGACTGTATCATGTATGAGGTTTATGATGTGTAATAAACCAAATGGACTTTATTGTATTGTAAAAGTGTTCCTGTTTACCTCAATCACCCTATGAGTGTCCCCCCAACACGCTCAGTGAGGGGCATACACAGACAGATGGGCACACACAAACACACACAATTTTATAACTCTCCCTGGTGATCCCACAGTGTGTGTTCCTGCAGGTATAGTACGTGCAGCACCTGGCAGCACATGACTCTCAGGCTGAGTCACATGTGCAGGTCCTGTCAGTCACGTATGTCCTGGCAGTGCATAGAATGAAGACATGGCTCCTTGCATGATCACCGTGGGATCGCGGGGAGGGGAAGTAATTGGAGCATTTTTGCTCTGGAAAGTAAAAAAGTATCACAAACAGACTGTGTGAATACCAATCTGTTCGTGATGCTTTATTTGAGGGGGAGGCAGGGCCGCCGTTACGGCCTTACTGGCCTTAATGATTAAGGGGCCCGCCGGGTTTTAGAGGGGGCGTGGCCATTTAAACAGGGGCAGGGGGGCGCTATCATGCTAGCAGGGGGCGTGGCTATTTGAAGCGGGCCCCGCCCCCTCGTTTTGTTGCACTGGTGGCGGACCCCCCCTCACCTGTGAGCAATCGTCGCTGCCGCCGCCGGGCCCCACCCCCTGACTTCTCTCCTCCGCACCTGGGCCAGGCCAATGCAGGGGGGTGTCGGAGCGGCAGCAGTGTCCCAGGATTTATTGAATACTGCTGGGACACTGCCGCTGCATTGACCCCCCTGCGTGCTGGCACTTCTGGATTCAGTGAGTGAGCTCAGCTTGGATATCAGAGCAGCTGAGCTCCTCCTGACCCGGAAGCACTGATGCTGCGGAGGTGCCGGCTGCGTGAGGATCGTCTGGGAGCAAGAGCAGGACAAGGTAAGCGCCAATGAGCCGAAGAGAGCTGGGGGGCAGAACAGGGGCCACCAGAGGAAGAAGCAGGGTGAGTGAGTGAAGGGGGCCACAAGAGGGGAGAAGAAGTGTGAATGGGGGGCCACAAGAGGGGAGAAGCAGGGTGAATGGGGGGCCACAAGAGGGGAGAAGCAGGGTGAATGGGGGGCCACAAGAGGGGAGAAGCAGGGTGAATGGGGGGGCCACAAGAGGGGAGAAGCAGGTGAAATGGGGGGGCACAAGTCTGAGTCCCTGCCTGTAAGTCCTCCATCCATATCTAGCCCATATGTGCCCGGCTGAGTGTGCATGGGTGTGCATGTGTGTGTGCCTGGCTGGGTGTGCATTTGTGTGTGCCTGGCTGGTTGTGCATGTGTTTTTGTGTGCCAGGCTGGGCGTGCATGTGTGTGTGTGCTTAGCTGGGTGTGCATGTGTGTGTGTGTACCTGGCTGGGTATGCATGTGACTCACCGTTGCCGGGTTCTCACATCTCAGGCGATGCAGCACTTGTCACGGTTCAGCGCCTGAGGCTGTGGGGCCCGGTGGTTAAATATAAAGGGGCTAAAGGATTGGGATAAATCTTGATTGTCGTGACGCCACCTGTGGTAGTCCGGTGATGGCACCGACGCTGCTTGGGCTTCCGGGGGATGTGCGGCAGCTGGATGGGATGCTCCCCACAGGATGAGCAGGAGTCCCCGGGGCCGGGAGCTGTACTGGATGGAATACGGCAGCTCGGTAGTTTGATGAGCAAAGTTAATAACAGTTCTGGAAGAAATGCACTAACACACTGCTCCTCTATAACGGGTCTTTTCTGTAGGTTTGGTGCAATACACAGAGTACAGTCTTTAGGTAGCGGACCGGGTAGCCCCAGCGATGAATGACCTCAGTCCAGAGCTCCACGGTGTTCCTCCTTTATCTAACTGTCCTATTCTGGTTGCCTTGCTGCCTTAGTGCACCAGGTCGGGGTACTGGGAGCACTTCAGCTTAGTCACATTAACCGAGAAGAGTCCTGGATCCCAATGGGGGGTACCTCGGCGGTAAGACTGTTGATTTGGGCTGTAGTGAGGCGCTCCTAAAATGCTTCTCCGTCACTCCGGTTTGCAGAACAGCAGTGAACGTCTGTTTGCCTCGGAACTGGTGTCCAGTGGGGTTGGACATGGGTGTCTTTTTACCCGTTGCTTATTTGCTTTTGTTGCCCGTATTCCGGTCTGGGTCACCGCTTGATGGTGCCCTGCCGGCTAGGTTACTGTTCCAGGGCTGCACGGCACTGTGCAGATCCCTGTTCCTTCTCTCCGACCTCCGTTCTCCAACTCGTTTCTCTCACTAACTTCCCACACACACTACTCCTTACACTCCTCCTGACTCACCGTTGCCGGGTTCTCAGGTCTCAGGCGTTGCTTCCCTCGTCACGGTTCCGCGCCTGAGGCTGTGGGGCCCGGTGGTCAGATGAAAAGGGGATAAAAGGATGAGGATGTTTCTTGATTGTCGTGACGCCACCTGTGGGAGTCCGGTGATGGCATCGGTGCTGCTTGGGCCTCCGGGGAATGTGCGGCAGCTAGATGGGATGCTCCCCACAGGATGAGCAGGAGTCCCCGGTGCCAGGAGCTACGCTGGATGGAATACGGCAGCTCAGTTGTTTTTATGAGTGCATGGAAAGTAACAGTTCTAAAAGAAATGCACTGACGCAATGCTCCTCTGTAACGGGTCTTTACTGTAACGATTGGTATGGTACATGGTATACAGTCTTTAGGTAACGGACCGGGTGGTCCCAGCGATGAATGACCTCAGTCCAGAGCTCCACGGTGTACCTCCTTTCCTGTCGGTCCTATTCTGGTTGCCTTGCTGCCTTAGTGCACCGGGTCAGGGTACTGGGAGGACTTCAGCTTAGTCACGTTAGCCGAGAAGAGTCCTGGATCCCAATGGGTGGTACCTCGCCGGTAAGACTGCTGATTTGGGCTGTAGTGAGGCGCTCCTAAAATGCTTCTCCGTCACTCCGGTTTGCAGAACAGCGGTAAACGTCTGTTTGCCTCGGAACCGGTGTCCGGTGGGGTTGGGCATGGGTGTCTTTTTACCCGTTGCTTATTTGCCTTTGTTGCCCGTATTCCAGTCTGGGTCACCGCTTGATGGTGCCCTGCCGGCTAGGTTACTGTTCCAGGGCTGCACGGCACTGTGCAGATCCCTGTTCCTTCTCTCCGACCTCCGTTCTCCAACTCCCTTCTCTCGCTAACTTCCCACACACACTACTCCTTACACTCCTCCCACCAGGACCTGATTGGCCCTCTACCTCTGAGTGGTTCATGTGGTGTATGGAGCTCTGGGTTTAACCATTTCATCACTGAGGCGTAAGATATTACATCTTCAGTCAGGTATGCAATACCTTCCTGTGACACACTTGTTGCGGGGCGCCACACATGTCTGTGTGTGCCTGGCTGGGTGCGCATGTGTGTGAGTGCCTGGCTGAGTATGCATGTGTGTGTGCCTGGCTGAGTGTGCATGTGTGTGTGCCTGGTTGAGTGTGCGTGTGTGTGTGTGGGTGTGCATGTGTGTGTGCCTGGCTGGGTGTGTGTGCCTGGCTGAGTGTGCATGTGTTCCTGGCTGAGTGTGCATGTGTGTGTGTGTGTGTACCTGGCTGACTGTGCATATTTGTGCCTGGCTGGGTGTGCATGTGTGTGTGCCTGGTTGAGTGTGCATATGTGTGTGTTCCTGGCTGAGTGTGCATGTGTGTGTGTGCCTGGCTGAGTGTGCATGTGTGTGTGTGTGCCTGGCTGGGTGTGCATGTGTGTGTGTGTGCCTGGCTGGGTGTGCATGTGTGTGTGCCTGGCTGGGTGTGCATGTGTGTGTATGCCTGGCTGGGTGTGCATGTGTGTGTGTGCCTGGCTGGGTGTGCATGTGTGTGTGCCTGGCTGGGTGTGCATGTGTGTGTGTGCCTGGCTGGGTGTGCATGTGTGTGTGCCTGGCTGGGTGTGCATGTGTGTGTGTGCCTGGCTGGGTGTGTGTGTGCATACCTGGCTGAGTGTGCATGTCTCTGCATGTACACACTTCCCAAACTCTGATCAGTGGGCTGGGCACAAATATCCATTTTAGGGTTGTGACTGACACTGCTTGAAGGGAGGGCTTAGTTGTAGTGAGGAGTAGGGAGGAGTGGCAACAGGAGTCACTTAGTTAGAGTCAGACGGTGAGAGAAAGTGAGTCTGCTGACAGCCTTCGGGCTGTGCACAGTCTCCAATGTGTATACATCCCGCTGCAGTCACTAATGTGTATACAACCTGCAACAGCATTTAATGTGCATACGTCTCCCAGCTGTCTCCATTGTGCATTTGTCCCGCAGCCGTCTCCATTGTGCATTTGTCCCGCAGCCATCTCCATTGTGTATACGGGCAGCAGCAGTCTCTATTGTGTATTCTCTATTGTGTGTATAGTCCACAGCCATCTCCATTGTCCATATGGCCAAAAGCCATCTCCATTGTCTATACGGCCCGCAGCCATATCTATTGTGTATACAGCTAGCAGCCGTCCCTATTGTGTATTCTCTATTGTGTACACAGCTATTGTATATTCAGCTCACAGGAGTCTCAAGTGTATATATATAATAGTGAGAGTGTGTTCAAAAAAAGGAAAGACAGCATAAAAATATAGAAGAAAAATGGACTTTATTGCCCAATGGCGAGGCCACACATTGGGCAATAAAGTCCACTTTTTTATATTTTTTTTGTGCTGTTTTTCCTTTTTTTACTCTATTGTAGGGAACCATCTGGATCGCTGGTTGGGAAAGCTTAGCACATAAATTGAGGTCATTTTTGGTGCGGTTCCAATTTTTCACTATAAATATAATGTATGTTTGGGAGGAGGGCGGAGCATGGGTGGAGGGTGGAGTCTCAGGGGGGCCCCAAAATTTTGGCAGTAAGGGGCCCCGAAATTCCTAGTGGCAGCCCTGGAGGGGGGGGTTATGGGGAGAGCGCAGCTCAAAACCAGACATGTTAATGGACAGGCTCATTTTTGAGCGCATCCGATTTCTGCAGCAAAAGCGCACATGCGGGGTCAGCAGTTTTAAATTCTCATTGACTTGAATGTAAATGCTGTGGGTGATCTGTTACAGCAGCAAAAATGGATCACCAAAAATGTAGCAGAAAGGTCCAGTGGGCACAGAGCCTTACACCTCTAAATCTCAAAACTCTTCAAAAATGTTATGTTTCCGCTCAGTGACTGATCTGCACTCATAACGTTGCCTTCCTTCAGGTGCTTCTCTTTTCTTCTATATCTTCAATTTTACAATACTAGATGTCGGCCCGATTCTAAAGAATCGGGTAGTCAAGAATCCATATATAGTTTGGGATTCAAATCCCCCGCCAAAGCCGAGCGGCACTGCTCATTGGCTGAGGTGCCGCCGGCTGAGCCAATGAGCGGGGCGTGATTCAAATCTAAAGCGCAAGTTTGGTGGAGGATTTGAATCCAGTGCCGCTCATTGGCTGAGCGCCAGGGTGACAGTGCAGAGCGGGGTGACAGTGCAGCGCAGAGCGGGGTGACATTGCAGCGCAGAGCGGGGTGACAGTGCAGCGCAGAGCGGGGTGACAGCGCAGCGCAGAACGGGGTGACAGTGCAGCGCAGAGTGGGGTGACAGAGCAGCGCAGAGCGGGGTGACAGAGCAGCGCAGAGCGGGGTGACAGCGCAGCACAGACCGGGGTGACAGTACAGCGCAGAGCGGGGTGACAGTGCAGCGCAGAGCGGGGTGACAATGCAGCGCAGAGCGGGGTGACAGTGCAGCGCAGAGCGGGGTGACAGAGCAGCGCAGAGCGGGGTGACAATGCAGCACAGACCGGGGTGACAGCACAGCGCAGAGCGGGGGTGACAGCGCAGTGCAGAGCGGGGTGACAGCGCAGAGCGGGGTGACAGAGCAGCGCAGAGCAGGGTGACAGCGCAGAGCGGGATGACAGCAAGAAGAACAGAAAGGGGGTGCGTGGGGCAGAGCAGGGGGACAGCTACAGTAGATCGGGGAGACAATTTAGCAGAGCGGTGGAGGGCGGAGCAGGGGTGAGCGGGTGGACAGCACAGCAGAGAGGGGCAGAGCAGGGGAGAGTGGAGCAGAGCAGGGGAGAGCAGAGCGGGGGACATCTGCAGTAGAGCGAGGGGACAATGGGGCAGAGCAAGGGAGAGCAGAGCAGAGGTGAGCGGGAAGGACAGCACAGCAGAGCGGGAGACAGAGGGGCAGAGCGTCGGAGAGAGGGGTGACTCACCATGGCCGGGACTCCGGGGGACAGGCGTTTTGTCTTCCTCCTTGTCACGGGGTGCCGCGCCTGCCGGTAGTGGGGCCCGGTGGTACAGATCAAAAGTTGAAGACGTCTTGGTAGAACAGATTAGGGGTTAATTTGTTTCGTGACGCCACCTATGAGTGTTCCGGTAACTTTACCGGCGCTGCGGGGCCTCCGGGGGATGGAATGCAGCAAGATGGAACGCTTCCCACCGGCTGAGCGGTGATCCCCGGAGCCAGGAGCTGCACGAGATGTTCTGAGGCAGCTGCGGTTACCTTAATGCACGGATAGACAGTTCATAAGAAGGCACGGACACTGTAAGTCTCTGTAACGGGTTCTTTACTGTAACCAGCAGGCAGTACATGGTATACAGTTAAGGGTAGTGGACCGGGTGGACTCAGCAATGACCAGTGTTTCTCAGAGATCCGCGGTGTTCCTCCATTCTAACTAAGTGGTGTTGCCGTTGTCGCCCAGGAATGCCAGATCGGGTACAAGGAGGCTGCTTGAATGCCCTACCCGGGGTATACGTTCCGGATGCTTTGGGGAGCCTTGGGTCCTTTGGTGGGTACTCCACTGGTTAGACGACTGTGTATGGCGGTGGTGGGGTGCTCCTGTAAAGCTGTCCTTCCACTCCTCTGGTTCGCATAGCTGAGCTGAACAACTACTAGCTTCGGTACCAGCAAACCGGCTGTAGATGGGCACGGGATGGTTTTGAGCCCGCATGTAGATGCCCGTAGATCGGTTGTTTAAGGCACCGGGAATAATGGCGCCCAACCGGGGTGATGGCAGGGAGACGGCCAGGGGGCCGCACGGAACTATGCAACCCCCCTCTCCTAGGTTGCAGAGCTGGGGATCTTGCTCCCTTCTCCTACGTTGCCAAGTCAGTTCTCCTTCTGCACACTACCTCTACACTCCCCGCACCAGGACCTTATTGGCCCTCTATGCTAAGTGATGCATGTAGGCTATGGATCTCTGAGTTAACTGTGTGATTGTTGAGTCAGAGAATATTGCTGCTGCTGCTGTCTTGGCTGCAATACCCTCCTGTGATGCACTCGTTGCGGGGCGCCACAGGTGCAGAGCAGCCAAGGGGCAGAGCGGGTGGACAGTGGAGTGGAGCAGAGCAGGAGTGAGTGAAGCAAGGGGGCAGTGGAGCAGACCGATGGAGAATGAGTAAGAGCAGGGGTAAGCGGGCAGAGGGGGGAGGAACAGTGGAGCAGAGTGGGGGGGCAGTGGAGCATGTGGGGGGCAGCAGAGCGGGGTGGAGAGAGGGGCAGAGTGGGGGTGAGGTGCAACAGAGTGGGGGACAGTGGAGTAGGAGAGTGGAGGAGAGCAGGGGTAAGCGGGGCAGAGGGGGAGGGACAGTGGAGCAGAGTGGAGGGGCAGTGGAGCAGGACAAGGGGGCAGTGGAGCATTGTGAGGGGTCAGCGCAGCAGTGCAGGGGGGCAGTGGAGCATTGTGGGGGGCAGTGCAGCAGGGAAGGGGGGCAATGGAGCATTATAGGGGGGCAGCGCAGCAGGCAGTGGGACAGTGGAGCGGCAGTGGAGCATTGTGGGGAGGGGGGCAGCGCAGCAGGCAGGGGGATAGTGGAGCAGCAATGGAGCATTGTGAGAGTGCACCGCAGCAGGGGGGGACAGTGGAGCGGCAGTGGAGCATTGTGGGAGGGCAGCGCAGCAGGGTGACAGTGGAGCATTGTGGGGGGGAAGTGGAGCATTGTGGGGGTCAGTGCAGCAGGGCAGGGGGACAGTGCAGCATTGTGGGGGCAGCGCAGCAGGGCAGGGGGGACAGTGGAGGGGCAAGCAGCAGGCAGGGGGACAGTGGAGGGGCAGTGGAGCATTGTGGGGGGCAGAGCAGCAGGCAGGGGGGGCAGTGCAGGGGCAGCGCAGCAGGCAGGGGGACAGTGGAGCGGCAGTGGAGCATTATGGTGGGTCAGTGCAGCAGGGCAGGGGGACAGTGCAGCATTGTGGGGGCAGTGCAGCAGGGCAGGGGGGGCAGTGGAGCAGCAATGGAGCATTGTGGGGAAGCCAGCAGCAGGGCAAGGGGGCAGTGGAGCATTGTGGGGGGTCAACGCAGCAGGGCAGGGGGACAGTGTGCAGCATTGTGAGGGCAGCGCAGCAGGGCAGGGGGGGCAGTGGAGCATTGTGAGGGGGCAGCGCAACAGGCAGGGGGACAGTGCAGCGGCAGCGGAGCATTGTGGGGGGGGGCAGCGCAGCAAGGCAGGGGGGCAGTGGAGCAGCAATGGGCATTTGGGGGGGCAGTGAGCAGGGCAAGGGGGCAGTGGAGCATTGTGGGGGGCAGTGCAGCAGGGCAGGGAAGCAGTGGAGCATTATGGGGGGCAGCGCAGCAGGGCAGGGGGGCAGTGGAGCATTGTGGGGGGGCAGCACAGCAGGGACAGTGGAGTGGCAGTGGAGCATTGTGAGGGTGCAGCACAGCAGTTGGGACAGTGCAGTGGCAGTGGAGCATTGTGGGGGGCAGCACAGCAGGGTGACAGTGGAGCATTGGGGGGGGGCAGCGCAGCAGGGCAGGGGGGCAGTAGAGCAGGGGGATGGGCAAAGCGGGGGGGTGAGCAGTGGATACTGGGAGAGCAGGGAGTGCTGCTGTCTGTACCTGTTCTCTGCTCTCCACTCCGTGTGTGCAGTGCTAAACAGTCTTTGGTGATGTCACAGTCATGTGATCTGTAACTCTGACCACAACTGTGACATCACCACAGGTCCACCGGCTTTTGCAATGGATTTGTGGGGGGTGCAGGGACCTGGCGGGGAGACGGGGGGTATCACCGGTGAGTGTTGGGGCGGTGGGTGTATGTGAGGGGGATGCGGGGACCTGGTGGGGATGATGGTGGGCGTGTGAGTGAGGGACACCGGTGGAGTGTGGGAGCGGGTGGCGGGTATGTGGAGGGGGGAGTGCGGGGACCTGGTGGGGATGATCGGGTGAAGTGTGAGTGGGGGAGTGTTAGCCTGCGCCATATAGCATACCTATCACTTGGGTGTGCTAATATGGCGCTGCTTCCGGGGCGGCGCAGTGGATTCTGGAATCTAATCTAATAATTGCCAGCCAGCTTCAGTCCGGTCCGGATGTGACGTCATTTCGAGCAGACACGGACGGAAGCTGGCTTAGCAATTATTATATTAGATTACGGGGGATAACCAAAGAGACCTAAGAGGAAGGTACAGGTATGTAGAAAACAGAGGATAGGTAACATAAATTCAAGTGTAATGTACCAACATATAGCGTCCAATCTAGTCAGAACATCATCAACAATGAGAACCCAAGATCAAGGTGACACGTGTCATTCCTCCAACTGCACCGCACCTGCCTAATGTCTCTGGTTAGCCCCCGTAATACTACATAAGCTGGTTCTACCTAAATTGTGGAATTGATTGCTTTATGACACCTCTCGTGCCGCTCCTGACTGTTAATATCTGATCCTGTATTCCACCTATTGCAGCTTATGTTACTCCAGAGATTCTGCTGTCTGTCATTCAGGTTTCAATCAGAGCAAGCTGATGTTTGTGGCCGCTCCAGCAGGTGGCGCCACATAACGGCCGACTTGTGGCCTGGATGCGGCATGCCCCATGCTTGCAGCGTTTTTTTTTTTTTCACGCTGCAAGTGCCCACCTGGCAGAACCGCAAACCCCATACACAATGCAAGGGGTTTGCCGCATATCCGGGCATTATCCAAGCTTATCCACTAGCTGGGGGAGAAGCTCGGCTGCATCAAGGAAGAGGGGCACTAGGGGGAGTCCTGGGGGAGAAGCTCGGCTGCATTAAGGAAAGAGGGGGCCCCTACGAGTCCTAGGGGCCCCCCTTCCTTGATGCAGCCGAGCTCCTCCAGGACCCCCTTCTGAAGGGGGGTGCCTGGTGCCCCAGAAAGCCCCTTCCTTGATGCATCCAAGCTTATCACCAAGCTTAGGGAGATCGGCTGCATCAAGGAAGGGGGGTCCTGGGGCCCCCATGACTTCCCCCTTTGGAAGGGGGGTCCAGAGGGAGAATCTCGGCTGCATCAAGTTAGGAGGGGGTCCTGGGGGAGAAAGCTCAGCTGCATTAAGGAAGAGGATGGTGCCCCTAGGAATTACTAGGGGCCCCCCTTCCTTGATACAGCTGAGTTTCCCTCCCAGTGCCCCCCTTCTGAAGGGGAGGTCCTTGGGGCCCCAGGAACCCCGCTTCCTTGAGACATCCAAGTCCTTGGGCCCCCAGGATCCCCTTTGGAAGGGAGGTCCTGTGGGAGAAGCTCAGCTGCATCAAGGAAGGGACCCCCCCATCCAAATCATGTTGGTCACTGACTGTTTAATTATTTATTCCCTTCCCACCAAAGCCCTTCTCTGGGGCTCTTACCTGGAGCAGGCCAGGCAGGGGGAGCATCAGAGTCGGATGATCCTCAGCTCAGGTAGGATCATCAGGATGTCACAGTCAGACGACAAAGGTATGAGCGCACGCCTCTCCTCCATCTTGCCGCAGGCCCGCAGCCTTAGCCGCCCTCAGCCACCCACCGGCCGCCAGCGCGTGCTCACTGTCACTTCCGGGTGAGGGAGAGCTTCTCCAGCCTCCACTGAAGAACCCGGAAGAGACACTGCAGCGCTGTCTGGTTGTCATGGATGTGACACAGACGCTGGCGAGGAGTGGGTCAGATGCTGCCTGCAGCGCTGCGCTGCGCAGCCAGCCACCGGCCACTGCACCCTTCTCCGGTCCGGAGCCTTGTCAGAAAAGAGACAGACCGGACCCGTGGCTGGAGCCTTGAGGGGCCCCCTAGCCAGTCGGAGCCCTGATGCAGCTGAACCAGCTGCACCACGGTAGGTCCGCCCCTGTATACAGTGGCTTTTTTCTTCCCCTTCTTGCTTCCACATTACCCTGTGGGTTGCTGCACTTTCTATACCTTTCATTATAGGCAGTTGCACCCCGCTCTTGTATATGAATCTCCTGTCTACCAAGTCCAGCGTGGTCTGACTACAAGGAAGGGGGATAGCTTGTCCCGGCCCCTTCATGTGCCTCTTCAATACCCTGGTCTCTCTCCCAGCGCTATGTCTTCACCTCTCCTGTCAGCACCTCCGCACGCAGTGCCCCATTCTAGCAACCACGGGTCCTGTCGGATGACTGGTACCTGTCTATTGACTCTAGTCCAGTTGCCTTTTCAGCGGATGCGTTGGGATACATCCACCACTGTGTGGCCTCCGGTTCAGTGGTTCGGCCATACAGCGTCTACGCAGCGTTCAGGGTCCGGCTCCCTGGGTCTTGACCAGCCCTTCTGGTCATTCCCGGATTCGGGCGCTCAGGTCATTTTCACTCCATCTGTCTCCATGTGTGCCCTTAGGGTCTTCCTCTGTCCTCTCTCCTTGCACACTTTCCACTTCCTCATGGACTAACTACTCACTAACTGATGCCACCCCCCACCTGTTCCTCCCCTTGTCCCCTTGACTGGGCCTCACCCTAGGTCCCGTGGTCCTCTGAGTCCTGAGTGTGTGGGTGTTTTTGTTGGGGGTCAGAGTTCACCATCCCGTTTCCTCTAGGACTGGGACACCACACCCGTTCATGAGTTTGGTACCCCCTTGTGACGACCACACCGGTGGGGCGCCACATACTGGCTTCACTTCTCAGCACTGCAGCAGACCCCAGAGACGTTATTGACCCACCCCAGGTCCTTGGGTACCCGGTTCCGGGTGTTGATTCAGTGGGGTTGTCACAGGTGGCTTGCCTGAGCCTGTGGCCCTTGTGGTCGCTGAAAAAGGGGTTAAAAAGAAAAATAATAAAAGTTTGTGATGCCACCTACGGTTCCTGGTAAAGATACCGGCGCTGCCTTCAGACCTCCAGGGATGGTGTTGCTGCAGCTAGATAACGCTCCCTGTAGGTGAAACGGGTCCCTGGGGCAGGGATGAATAGGGATTTTTACACAGGGAGGCAGCTCTCCACTCAGCCTTGTCTCTGGTGCTGCAGGAGAAGGCGGCTCATCAGGTGGAGATGCTGGCAGGCACTCTGTGTTGAGGGCAGGCTCAGGGGCTGCAATAGCAGACACACACACTGGAAGTTGTTTCCGTACCTCTTACTGATGGAACTGCAGGTAACGTCCAGGGTACAACTCCAGGTGGTCGGGAGGCACTTTAGGTTCTCCACACCCGGTGAGTTGTGAGGCCTCCTTGTCCTTGTGTGTGTTTTAATGTCCCATTATTGACCATAAGCCGTGGGTGGCGTCACGACAAACATTTAATCCCCTGTAAATATTCCCCTTTTACTTGCCAGGGCCCGAGACACGGTCCGGACCAGGACCTCCGTGACATCCCCAACAGCGACCCGGTCCGGTACCGAGTACCCCGTCCCAGTGGGCTCGACACTATGCTACAAGCGTCCCTAGAGACTTAAGTCTTCTGGTTGTCCGGTGTTTTCTCTGCTGGGCTAGTTTTCCCTCACCGACTCGGACTCTGGTGTCCAGGTGGTTTCCTGGGGTGAGCCGGTATGGCTCCTTTGGCCCCGCTCAGTCCTCGCCTTGCCTCCTACCTTCACACTTGGGTCCCTCACACTGGCTAGGCTTCCCCTCTGGCACGGGCTTAGCGCAGCACCGTTCACCAGGTCATCTTCCTCAGTACTGCTCCGCACTGAACTGCCTAAGGGCAGGGGACCTTGCTTGAAGGCAGCAAGTAGAGCTTCCCCTTCAGATCTGGGGGTGGAAGATGTTGCATGTGTAGGGTACCTGATGTGGAAATCCCTCTGTGCACTAGGTGTTTCTGTGACATTACCCGCAGGTGTGCCACATTATCACACTGGTGCAGCTGTGCAGGAAGGAAGCACAGACCAGAGCCTGAGGCAAGGACACAGAAGGACAGCATCTGCAGAGGAATATCATTCCCACGGGGAGTGGAGGGAAGGTAAGTATAATCCATGTGGGATTTTATATACCAAGATTAAGCCAGGATGGGGACATATATATCAGGAGCAGAGACACATATGACCTGCCCAGGGGTACCCAGTCCCGGGCGTTGATTCACGGGGGATGTCACTGGGGCCTGTGCCCAGTCCGTGGCCCTGGTGGTCGCTGAAAAGTCGGGAAAAATAGTAAAAATAAAAGTGATTCGTGACGCACCTACGGTTCCAGTATGGTGTGTACCGGTTGCTGCGGCCTCAGACCTCCGGGGTGATGGTAGGATAGCCAGATGGTTAGTTCCCGGGGCAGAAGATAGTACAGTCTTTTGGGTCGCTCCCTGACCTGGGTAGTCACAAGAGAACCAGGATGCTTAACTGAGGACCCTCGGTGGTGTGGCTGCCGTTCTTCTCCGGTCCCTCCTAGCGCTGTCTCTTCTCCCTCTACCTGCAGCGCCACCGCGCGCAGAGCCTCGAGGCGCCCCCCACAGATCTTTGTGGAGGACTCCCCTTCAGGTCCCCCTGACCCTAGTTTGGTTTGCCTTTTCGAGGTGTACGCAGGGTCTTTGGCCGTGACTTCACACAGAAGCTTGGGGTCTCCGGTTTGACGGCTGGGGGTTAGACTCCCGCACCGTGCTCAGAGCCGGTCCTCTTTCCCAGGACCAGATCCCTCCGGTCGGTAGTCGTACCGGGTCCGGATTCGAGTGCACTGCAATGCCTGGTGCCCCTAGGATCTCCTCCTGTCACAACGGCTTCTCCGCTGTCCTTCACTCCTCACTCTCCTACGGATCTCTCCGGACTGTTCTCCTGAGACTGACCTAACTGTCTACCCACCCACACAGCTTTCTACCCTATGACTCCTCCAACGGGACTGGGTCTTTCCTGCAGCGGGTTCACCCACTCTCCCCTACTCTAGGAGTGTGTTGAATGGGTGATGTGAGGGTCCCTTATGCACTATCCTAGTTCCCTAGTCGCAGGGATACCACACTTTCTTTTATGTGTGTTGTACCCCTCTGTGGCGTACCGACCAGTGGTGCGCCACACATATATCAGGAGAACCAACATATTATATATTATCTAGAGGCTGCTCCTGGGCTATAAGGAGGCTAATGCTGAGCTATGTGGAGGTGCTGCTGGACTATATGGAGGCTGTGCTGTATATGGAATATGGAGACTATGCTGTATATATAATATGGAGTCTGTACTGTATATATTAATTAGAGGCTTTGCTGGGCTTTATATATTATCTGGAGACTACAGCTGTGCCTGTGCTGTATATATTATTTAGAGGCTGTCCTGTAGATAGCATTTGGTGGTTGTGCTGTATATAGTATTTGGAGACTGCGCTGGGCTGTATATATTATTTGGAGGCTTCTGCTGGGCTGCCACAGCCTCCAAATAATATTTACAGCCCGGCACTGCCTCCAAATACTATATACAGCACAGCAGCAACCTCCAAATAATATACACAGCTCAGAGCCTCTTTATTATGCACATACAGCCCAACACAGCCTAAAAAATACATACATCCTGCAACCTCTATATTTTATAAACAGCCCAGCAGCAGCTTCCGTATTATATATATACAGCCCATCCTGAAGCCTCTATATTATATATATACAGCCCACCCTGAAGCCTCTATATTATATATACAGCCCACCCTGAAGCCTCTATCTAATATATAAAGCTGAATGTGTGTATGTGTGTGTGTGTGTATATCCGGGATTGGCATCTACACCGTCGCAGCTACAGCCGCAAAATTTTGCAGAGTCACACGTCTGGACCCCGGGAGCGTCATAGGCTATGGTGTGAGGCGAAATTTTAACCCTGTGCGTTCCAGTTCACCAAACAATTTTGCCCCTATCTACATAATGGGGGAAAAGGGGAAAGGAAACGTGTGGGAGGAAAATCGACACCTGTCAGCTATAGAGACAAAATGTTGCACAGTCACACGTCTGGACCCCAGGAGCGTCATAGGCTATGTTGTGAGGTGAAATTTTAACCCCGCGCATTCCAATTCACCAAACAATTTTGCCCCTATCTACATAATGGGGAAAAAGTGACAGTTACCAGTTGACAGTTGTGAATGAGAGGGGCTTAATGATAGCGCCAAAGACTAACAGCACATACCAGCATATGGTCACTAAGGAGGGGCTCCGACATGAGATATTCACCACACACAGGGACATGTATACACACCACACGCACACAAAGAGTAACAGCAAGTGTATAGTCACTAAGGTGCAGCCCCAACATTGGATACTCACCACGCACCCGAACACACACACACCACAAAGACACACACACAACACAGAGACACACACCTCCCCCAAGGAGACACGCACACACTCTATAGCGACACATGCACTCACCACACAGGGACACACACACACCACAAAGAGACACACACACACCACACAGACCCCCTCACAGGGACACACACACATACACACCCTATAGGGACACATGCACTCACCCCTCAGGGACAAACACACACCCCAAAGGGACACACACAACACAGAGACACACACAAACCCCACACAGACACCCCCCCACAGGGACACACACACACATACACACCCTGTAGGGACACATGCACTCACCCCACAGGGACACACACACATATCACAAAGAGACACACACAACACAGATACACACACACACACCGCAGACCCCCACACAGGGGCACACACACATACACACCCTATAGGGGCACATACACTTACCCCACAGGGACACACACACCACAAAGAGACACACACACACACCACACAGACCCCCCCACAGGGACACACACACATACACACCCTATAGGGACACATGCACTCACCCCACAGGGACACACACACCACAAAGAGACACACACACTACACAGACCACCCCACAGGGACACACACACATACACTCCCTATAGGGACACATGCACTCACCCCACAGGGACACACACACACACACACACCACAAAGAGACCCACACAACACAGATACACACACACACACACCACAGACCCCCCCACACAGGGGCACACACACATACACACCCTATAGGGGCACATGCACTTACCCCACAGGGACACACACACCACAAAGAGACACACACCACACAGACCCCATCCCACAAGGACACACACATACACACCCCAGGGACACACACACCACACAGACAGACACAGATGTGCACAAATCACCTCACACAACTCGCCTCATACGTGTGCTATCTTTAATTTCCAAACATAAACATCTGATTAAAAACAGCCAATGTGCAACACATGTGCCATATAGGGAATTAAGGCAGATGTCAGTCACATGAGCTGTCTATTATGTGTATGTGTGAGGTAACATATACTGCCCGGCCAGGGGGAGGGATTACTGTTGGCTGGAGATTTATCAGGCTGCCTATAGCAACCAATCACAGCTCAGCTTCTATTTTCCTACAGGTCATTAATATGACATATTCACATTCTATTTTGTTATAGCTAACAGCAGTTATTTATTATCCCGGGCGTAGCCGGGTACTACAGCTAGTTATATATATACAGCCGACCCTGAAGCCTCTATATTATATATACAGCCCACCCTGAAGCCTCTATATTATATATACACAGTCCGCAGCTTTCTATATTATATTCATAAATTATGGTATGTGTTAAATGGGCCCAATCAGACTGTTTCACCCGGGGCCCACAAAAACCTGGAGCCGGCCCTGCCACTGAACCACCATATAGTGCTAACCATTGAGCCACCATGCATAACTACAAAGTCTGAGTTATTTAAAGGGACACTGTCACTAGGTTTTTGCCTTCCCATCTGAGAGCAGCATAATGTAGAGACAGAGACCCTGATTCCAGCGATGTGTCACTTACTGAGCTCCTTACTGTCATTTTGATAAAATTACAGTTTTCTTTGCTACAGATTTGGCAGCTCCTACATATGGCTGGACTACTTGAGTAGTCCTCTAATGATAAAATCACTGTTAAATCAGCTGGAGATTATCAAAACTCCACTGAGCAGCCCAGTAAGTGATACATCGTTGGAATCAGGATCTCTGTCTCTACATTATGCTGCTCTCAGATGACATGGCAAAAACCTGGTGACAGAGTCCCTTTAATTGGGTCTGGGGTCTCAATTCATTTTAGGATCTGATGTGAAATCTCAATTAATTTATTAATTTTTGGCGTCAGGTCTTATGTTTATTTCTTCCTATTCCGAATCCTTCAGTGCTGTTTTGCTTCTGTTGTGTTTTTTAATTCCTCTACTCAAATTGTTATTCCCACATCGGCCACTAGGGGCAGCACGGAGAAGAGTGTGTTAGATATGTGGCTGTTGGGAGTCCTGGGGGGGCGACAATCTGCACAGGGACCCCCTCCTGTTTATTATATTGCTGTATATAGCACAAGCGATCAGATGATTGCATGTTATAGCCTCTTAAAAGACCTAAAAATACACTGAAAAGTCAAAAGAAAAGTTTTAAAAAATATAAAAAAAAGTTCAAATCACCCCCTTTTCCCCCATTAAAAATAATGATAATAAAATACATATGTTTAAAATATGTAAAAAAAAAATAAAGTATAAATAAATTAAATATAAAAATAAAAAATCTGATAGGTTAAACACCATAAATGGAAAAAAATGCAAAAAAATAGTTTTTTTTGCTGAAATATCACAAAAATTGCTGTAACAAGTGATCAAAACATCAAATCTATCCCAAAATTGTATCAATGAAAATGTTGTCATGCCCCGCAAAAAAAAGTCATCACACGGCTCCATCGGCTAAGAATTAAAATATTACAGTTTTTGGGAAAATGGCGACACGACCCCAAAAAAAACTTTTTTTTTTCAAATCTTTATTATTTTTTTTACCACTCGTGTTTGGTATCGCCGTAATCGTACTGATGAGTAGACTCATACTGCAAGGTCATTTTTACTATATAATGTATGATATAAAAAACAATTATCAAACACAGTTTTTCCAGTATATTGTGCGGCAAAATCAACGCCGTCCCATAAAAAACAAGCGCTGTCCCTTTAAATCTGAGTTGTTTACTTGAACATTATTTCTGTGTTGTAACAAATACGGGAAGAAACACCTTCACGTTCACCGCAGCCTCATGTAACTTCCAGGATCCGGGCCCCGGAGGATTTCATGTCATTTCCCCATCACTTCCTGAGCTCTCCACATCCACAGTCTGCACGAAACTCTGCAACATCGAAAATAACGACCGTAAATATCGAGATCAACTTTATATCTGCGGAGACGACGAGGACTTGGAAGGAGAAGCAGAGACTTAATTGTAATAAGTATTAGAAATATTAGTATAAGTCAAATAATAGCACAAAGTCATGGAAGTGTCAGTTCATTCTACCCCAGACACCGATAATATGAATAATCTGAATTTCATGCCTTTATTAAACATAATTGCTTATGTTGTATGCTCTCATCATCACCAATCGTTTGCTCTTATCATCACCAATCGTTTGCTCTCATCATCACCAATCGTTTGCTCTCATCATCACCAGTCGTTTGCTCTCATCATCACCAATCGTTTGCTCTCATCATCACCAGTCGTTTGCTCTCATCATCACCAATCGTTTGCTCTCATCATCACCAATCGTTTGCTCTCATCATCACCAATCGTTTGCTCTCATCATCACCAATCGTTTGCTCTCATCATCACTAATCGTTTGCTCTCATCATCACCAATCGTTTACTCTCATCATCACCAATCGTTTGCTCTCATCATCACCAATCGTTTGCTCTCATCATCACTAATCGTTTGCTCTCATCATCACCAATTGTTTGCTCTCATCATCACCCATCGTTTACTCTCATCATCACCAGTCGTTTGCTCTCATCATCACCAATCATTTGCTCTCATCATCACCCATCGTTTGTTCTCATCATCACCAATTGTTTGCTCTCATCATCACCCATCGTTTACTCTCATCATCACCAGTCGTTTGCTCTCATCATCACCAATCATTTGCTCTCATCATCACCATCGTTTGCTCTCATCATCACCAATTGTTTGCTCTCACCATCACCAGTCGTTTGCTCTCATCATCACCCATCGTTTGCTCTCATCATCACCAGTCGTTTGCTCTCATCATCACCAATCATTTGCTCTCATCATCACCCATCGTTTGTTCTCATCATCACCAATTGTTTGTTCTTATCATCACCAATCGTTTGCTCTCATCATCACCAGTCGTTTGCTCTCATCATCACTAATCGTTTGCTCTCATCATCACCAATTGTTTGCTCTCATCATCACCAATTGTTTGCTCTCATCATCACCAATCATTTGCTCTCATCATCACCAGTCGTTTGCTCTCATCATCATCAATCGTTTGCTCTCATCATCACCAATCATTTGCTCTCATCATCACCCATCGTTTGTTCTCATCATCACCAATCGTTTGCTCTCATCATCACCCATCGTTTGCTCTCATCATCACCAATCGTTTGCTCTCATCATCACCCATCGTTTGCTCTCATCATCACCAATCATTTGCTCTCATCATCATCAATCGTTTGCTCTTATCATCATCGCATTGTTTTTAGTCCTCACTAACACTTTTATCTATTGTAAAATATTCCTTCATATTCAGATATCATTCAAATTACAGTGTTGGCCAAAAGTATTGACACCCCTGCAATTATGTCAGATAATCCTCAGTTTCTTCCTGAAAATGATTGCAATCACAAATTCTTTGGTATTATTATCTTCATTTAATTTGTCTTCAATGAAAAAAAATTGTCCTAAAGCCAAATTGGATCTAATTCCACCAAACATAGAAAAGTATTGTCACTGTTAGAAAAATCATGTGATGCTTCTCTAATTAGTGTAATTAACAGCACCTGTAACTTACCTGTGGCACCTAACAGGTGTTGGCAATAACTAAATCACACTTGCAGCCAGTTGACATGGATTAAAGTTGACTCAACCTCTGTCCTGTGTCCTTGTGTGTACCACATTGAGCATGGAGAAAAGAAAGAAGACCAAAGAACTGTCTGAGGACTTGAGAAACCAAATTGTGAGGAAGCATGAGCAATCTCAAGGCTACAAGTCCATCTCCAAAGACCTGAATGTTCCTGTGTCATCAAGAAGTGTAAAGCCCATGGCACTGTGGCTAACCTCCCTAGATGTGGACGGAAAGAAAAATTGACAAGAGATTTCAACGCAAGATTGTGCGGATGGTGGATAAAGAACCTCGACTAACATCCAAACAAGTTCAAGCTGCCCTGCAGTCCGAGGGTACACCAGTGTCACCCCGTACTATCCGTCAGCGTCTGAATGAAAAGGGACTGTATGGTAGGAGACCCAGGAAGACCCCACTCCTTACCCCGAGACATAAAAAAGCCAGGCTGGAGATTGCCAAAACTTACCTGAGAAAGCCTACAACGTTTTGGAAGAATGTTCTCTGGTCAGATGAGACAAAAGTAGAGCTTTATGGGCAAAGGCATCACCATAGAGTTTACAGGAGAAAAGAAGAGGCATTCAAAGAAAAGAACACGCTCCCTACAGTCAGACATGGCGGAGGCTCCCTGATGTTTTGGGGTTGCTTTGCTGCCTCTGGCACTGGACTGCTTGACCGTGTGCATGGCATTATGAAGTCTGAAGACTACCAACACATTGTGCAGCATAATGTAGGGCCCAGTGTGAGAAAGCTGGGTCTCCCTCAGAGGTCATGGGTCTTCCAGCAGGACAATGACCCAGAACACACTTCAAAAAGCCCTAGAAAATGGTGTGAGAGAAAGCACTGGAGACTTCTAAGGTGGCAGCAATGAGTCCAGACCTGAATCCCATAGATCACCTGTGGAGAGATCTAACAATGGCAGTTTGGAGAAGGCGCCCTTTTTTTTCAGGAAGAAACTGAGTATTATCTGACAGAATTGCAGGGGTGTCAATACTTTTGGTCAACACTGTATTTTATTAATTGTTACTATTATTATTATTATATATATTAGATGGGAGCCTGATGCATCGGGTGGGCGGTGACATCACAATGGGAGCGCGTCTTGTGGTGCTGGAAGTGGCATCTGTCTCTTCCCTCTCCACATTTTTTTTCTCGCTCTCTGACTCCCCACTCCCCTATGGTTGCTGAGTGCTGGTTGTTTGGGGGCCAAGGAGAGAGCGCACAGGGGGACACAGAGAGAGCACACAGGGGGACCATGGAGAGAGCGTACAGGGGGACACAGAGAGAGCACACAGGGGGACCATAGAGAGAGCGCACAGGGGGACAACAGAGAGAGATCACAGGGGGACCATGGAGAGAGCGCACAGGGGGACACAGAGAGAGCACACAGGGGGACCATGGAGAGAGCACACAGGGGGACACAGAGAGAGCACACAGGGGGACCATGGAGAGAGCGTACAGGGGGACACAGAGAGAGCACACAGGGGGACCATAGAGAGAGCGCACAGGGGGACAACAGAGAGAGATCACAGGGGGACCATGGAGAGAGCGCACAGGGGACACAGAGAGAGCACACAGGGGACCATGGAGAGAGCACACAGGGACACAGAGAGAGCACACAGGGGACCATGGAGAGAGCGTACAGGGGGACACAGAGAGAGCACACAGGGGGACCATGGAGAGAGCATACAGGGGACACAGAGATAGCACACAGGGGGACCATGGAGAGAGCGCACAGGGGACACAGAGAGAGCACACATGGGGCCAACAGAGAGAGCACACAGTGGGCCACAGAGAGAGCTCACATTGGGGCCACAGAGACCACACAGAGGGCCACAGAGAGCGCACATGGGGGGCCACAGAGAATGCACAAGGAGGTCACAGGGAGAACAAAGAGGGACACAGAAAATGCACAGGGGGCCACAGACAGTGCACAGAGGGGCTACAGAGAGAGATCACACAGACTGCACAGTGGGGTCACAGATACTGCACAGAGGGGCCACAGAGACTGTACAGGGGGCCACAGAGACTGCATAGGGGGCCACAGATACCGCACAAGGGTGCCACAGAGAGCATGTCGAGCCCACTGGGACGGGGTACTCGGTACCGGACCGGGTTTGCTGCTGGGGATGTCACGGGTGGTTCTGGTCCAGACCGTGTCACGGGCCTGGCAACAATAAGGGGAATATTTACAGGGGATAATGTCAGTCATGACGCCACCCACGACTTGTGGTCAATGACGGGGACCACCGCTGTTGCAGAACCTCCGGTGAAGATGTTATAGCAGCTTGGGATGGAATAGTTCTCCGCGGGTAGAACTTGGTTCCCCGGGGCAGTGATGATAGAGTCTATGGTGTAGTGTGTAGTGCAGGCTTGTGCTGGGTGCAGAGCACTTACTGTCCTGATGCTGCAGAAATTCTCCTTCAGCGTTCAGAGCTGACAGGCCGCGGCTCTCCAGGTTGTGATCCTCTGCAGACCTGTTGGAGGGAATCATGTGCAGGCAGAATCATACAAGGGAGTCAGATGCTGGGTTCACCGTGTTTACTTCTCTGCTTTCTCAGTTAAAGTTCAGTCACAGTTCACAAGTCTTACACGGGCATCACTCTCCCCTCCAGGTTCCTTTACTCCCTGCAGCCAGGTTGTTCCTTCTATGACCCCTCACTCGTTCTCTGACCATTCCAGGCTTTTTGCTCTCTGCTACTTGGTGTGTGTGTCTCCGGACGGTATGGCGGTGGCTCGGATCTTTGTGGGCCCTCCAGGTTGCCACTGAGCTACCTGTCCTTTGTGGTGGGAACCTAACTTGTAGCTAGAGTCCCCGTCGGTTAATCTGGGGATACCGGGTGAATCAACGGTCCCTTTCAGAGCCGACACTCTACTCTAGCCTAGCCTTCAATAGTCCTCCTGGGTGAACCTCTACAGGCTCTCTCTAACCGTGTCTTCGGGTTCAATAGGAGGCTACTCCGCCTGCAGTCTGCCGTCTCAGCCGTGTTTCAGGACCCAGTCACTGGCCTCGTCCCTCAACTCTGGTGCTGGCTCCGGATGGGCTTTCTCTCTGTGGCTCGCACTGGCTCTCCAGATTCTGCGCTCCTTCCACCCCATTCTTCCAGGACGTGTGTTTCCTGTCTTTGCTGCTCAGCCTACACCGGCCTACTGACTCCTTTCTCCTGCCCCTGCTCTATATCTACCCTCTGTCACCTGACCTGCTTGCCGGCCCACCACTGTCTCTAAACCCACCACCCTTTGCCTGCCTAGAGTTCCCAGGGCTCTGGGTTGGGTGCTGCCCTTTACTGGTATGTAGGTTATGTGGGCTATCTGTGAGGGTGTTGGGGTGCAACTGCGTTCCTACCTTCCTGGCTGCAGTTACCTTTGTGGCCTCCTGGTCGCAGGGGCGCCACAAGCACACAGAGGGGCTACAGAAAGCGCACTGGGGGGCCCCTCAGAGCACACAGGGTAACACAGAGGGGCACAGAAAGCACACAGAGGGGCCACAGGACTAACAGAGAGAGCACACAGGGGGACCAAAGAGAAGGCCCTGCGGGGGCCACAGAAAGCACGCAGGGGGCCACAGAGACCACAAAGAGAGAGCACACAGGGGGATCACAGAGAAGGCCCAGAGGGGCCACAGAAGACAGGGCACAGGATCGGGGTAGCACAGAGAGCACCAGAGACATGAGATACAGGGGCACTGAAGCCACAGAGGGCCATGAGAGCGCACAGGGGGACCACTGAGAGGGCACAGGGGAGACCGCTGAGAGTGCACAGGGACGTGAGAGTGCACGGGGCACTGAGAGCACACAGGGGGTCCACTGAGAGCGCATGGGGGACCACTGAGAGTGCACAGGGGGACCACTGAGAGTGCACAGGGGGTCCACTGAGAGCACACAGGGGGTCCACTGAGAGCACACAGGGGGTCCACTGAGAGCGCATAGGGGGACCACTGAGAGTGCACAGGGGGTCCACTGAGAATGCACAGGGGGTCCACTGAGAGTGCACAGGGGGTCCACTAGAGCGCACAGGGGACACAGAGCACCAGAGAGCACAGATAGCAGACAGGGATGCCACAGAGAGCACACCGGGGGGCTACAGAGAGGTCACTGGGGGCCCACTGAGAACGCATAGAGGGGCACAAAAAGCGCACAGAGGGGCCACAGAGACACACGGAGAGAGCACACAGGGGGGCCACAGAGAGGGCCCAAGGGGGCCACAGAAAGCACACAGGGGCCCACAGAGAGTGCACTGAGGCAAGAGAGCGCACGGGGGGACACAGAGCACACAAGGGAGAAACAGAGAAACACACAGGGGGGCAATAGAGAGCACACATGGGGACCACTGAGAGCACACAAGGGGCCATGGAGAGCTCACAGGGGGAAGTGTGGCGCCCCGCAACGAGTGCGTCACAGGAGGGTATTGCATCCCTGACTGCAGATGCAATATTCTCTGACTAAGTAATGACATGGTTAAAACTCAGAGCTCCATACCCTACATGCACATCAGCATAGAGGGACAATAAGGTCCTGGTGGGTGGAGTGTAGGAGTAGTGTGTGAGAGGAGAATGTAGGAGAAGGAGGAAGGAGAAGGAGAGGGGGCTCTGCACAGTTCCGTGCAGCCCTGCAGACCACCTACCGGTTGGCGCCATTGCCCGGTGCCTAACAACCGAAACTTGGGCGAACAACTTACGGGTCAAACCATGCCCGCGCCCATCCATACCCGGGTCACTGGTTCTGAAGCTAGCAAGTTGTTTACCACTGCTAGTATAGTAGAAAGGCGTGCACACTGAGACTTATTTCAATAGTGAGAGGTGCCAACTGGGGGGTCTGGTAAACCCACAGTAGAATATAGAAAGTGACAGTTGCACACTCTGTTTCTTTTTTTGCAAAAAACTTGTTTATTTTATAGCAACAGGGAACCAACATTTCGGTCTATATTTCGTATATATTACCAGTATATTTAATTTTCTCATTCTGTTGATTAATGTATAGTAGAGGGATTGGGGTTTAGGATGGAAACAGAGGAGTCGCTCCACAATTGTAAGATTTAGAGCAGAGTTTGCATAGATCATGTTATCTGTACATATCTGGATTTGGAAATAAGGGCATCATATATGAAGAAGGCATCTAGAAAAGAGATATATTTCTATGAAAGAAGGGGTGGTGGGTGTTTAATTACTGTTGCTTTGCTTATGCTGTAACTATGATTCGTTATTTACCCTAAATAAATTGAGATGTCACGCTTTCTTCGCCATCAGACCGGCCAACACCGGAATTGGTGCACCTGCAACAGAAAGAAAAGCGGCCACCATATTGGCACACCGTAGAGAGGTGACGGTATGCGGCCACATACAGATACTCACCCCCGGGTCCGGGTTCCTCTATGCTGTCACCCCCCACTTCAGTGCTCTCTACATCCGCCCGCCGCTGTGTGTGGGGAGCCGCAGCCTCCGACTCACCCCTCTGCCAGTCATTACCTACAGGTCCTATGGTGATGTCAGTCATGTGACTGATCACGATTGTGACATCACTAGAGATCCTGCAGTATGAGGTAAAGACAGGATCAGGGAGGCGAGGGGGCCAGACACAGGGAGACCGGGGGTGATTTGGGGAGACAAAGAGAGACACAGGAGACTGGGAAGCATGGGGAAGACAAGGGAGAACAGAGGAGGGAGAGCTTCCTGTTCCCAGCTGCCCTGTCTCCCCCTGCTGCTTCCTCCTCCTGCCTCTGCTCTCCCCTGTTCTGCTCTGCTCTCCCCTGTTCTGCTTGCTTCCCCGCTGCTCTGCTGCTCTCCCCTGTTTGCCTCTGCTCCCCTCGCTCTCTCTCCCCCTGTTCTGCTCTGCTCTCCCCCTGCTCTGCTCTCTCTCCCTGTCTGCTCTGCTCTCCCCCTGCTCTGCTCTCCCCCTGCTCTGCTCTCCCCCTGCTTCTGCTCTCCCCTGTCTGCTCTGCTCTCCCCCTGCTCTCTGCTCTCCCCTGCTCTGCTCTCCCCCTGCTCTGCTCTCCCCCTGTCTGCTCTGCTCTCCCCTGTCTGCTCTGCTCCCCCTGCTCTGCCTCCCCTCTCCTGCTCTCCTCTGCTCTGCTCTCCCCTGTTCTGCTCTCCCCTTGTTCTGCTCTGCTCTCCCCTCCCTCTGCTCTACCACTGCTTTGCTCTTCCCCTGCTCTGCTCCCTGCTCTCACCCAATCTGCTGCACTTTCCTCCACTCTGCTCCCTGTTCTGCTCCACTCTGACTTCACGCTCCCCCTGCTCTGCTCCCTGCTCTACTCTGCCTCAAGGCTCTCTCCTGGCTCTCCTCCTATCTCTCTGACCGCTCTTTCAGTGTATCATTCTCTGGCTTCACTTCCTCCCCTCTTCCTCTCACTATTGGGGTCCCTCAGGGGTCAGTCCTTGGGCCTCTTCTCTTCTCTCTCTACACAGCCCCGATTGGACAGACCATCAGCAGATTTGGCTTTCAGTACCATCTCTATGCTGATGACACATAATTATACATTTCATCCCTGACCTTACAACGCTGTATTACACAACACCAATGACTGTCTAGCTGCAGTTTCCACTATCATGTCCACTCTCTACCCAAAACTAAACCTTTCCAAAACTGAACTTCTTCTGCTCCCGCCCTCCACTAACCTCCCTAAATCTGACATCTCTCTCGGTGTGCGGCACCATGATAACGCCTAGTCAGCAGGTTCGCTGTCTGGGTGTTATGTGACTCTGATCTCTCCTTCACCCCATATATACAATCTCTCGCTTGCTCTTGCCACTTGCACCTGAAGAACATCTCTAGAATTTGCCCCTTTCTCACCATAGAAACTAAATCCCTCACTGTGGCCTTGATCCATTCCCACCTTGATTATTGTAATTCTTTAGTAATTAGTCTGCCCCTCACTAGACTCTCCCCTCTCCAGTCCAACCTTAATGCAGCAACCAGGATCACCTATCTGGTTAACGTTACTCGGATGTTTCCACTCTGTGCCAGTCATTACACTGGCTGCCTATATACTATAGGATCCGCTCTATGCCAGTCATTGCACTGGCTGCCCATACACTATAGGATCCGCTCTGTGTCAGTCATTGCACTGGCTGCCCATACACTATAGGATCTGCTCTGTGCCAGTCATTGCACTGGCTGCCCATATACTATAGGATCTGCTCTGTGCCAGTCATTGCACTGGCTGCCCGTACACTATAGGATCCGCTCTGTGCCAGGCATTACACTGGCTGCCCATACACTATAGGATCCGCTCTATGCCAGTCATTGCACTGGCTGCCCATACACTATAGGATCCGCTCTGTGCCAGGCATTACACTGGCTGCCCATACACTATAGGATCCGCTCTATGCCAGTCATTGCACTGGCTGCCCATACACTATAGGATCCGCTCTGTGCCAGTCACTGCACTGGCTGCCCATACACTATAGGATCCGCTCTGTGCCAGTCATTGCACTGGCTGCCTGTACACTATAGGATCCGCTCTATGCCAGTCATTGCACTGGCTGCCCATACACTATAGGATCCGCTCTGTGCCAGTCATTGCACTGGCTGCCTGTACACTATAGGATCCGCTCTATGCCAGTCATTGCACTGGCTGCCCATACAGTATAGGATCCGCTCTGTGCCAGTCATTGCACTGGCTGCCCATACACTATAGGATCCGCTCTGTGCCAGTCATTGCACTGGCTGCCTGTACACTATAGGATCCGCTCTATGCCAGTCATTGCACTGGCTGCCCATACACTATAGGATCCGCTCTGTGCCAGTCATTGCACTGGCTGCCCATACACTATAGGATCCGCTCTGTGTCAGTCATTGCACTGGCTGCCCATACACTATAGGATCCGCTCTGTGCCAGTCATTGCACTGGCTGCCCATACACTATAGGATCCGCTCTGTGTCAGTCATTGCACTGGCTGCCTGTACACTATAGGATCCACTCTATGCCAGTCATTGCACTGGCTGCCTATACACTATAGGATCCGCTCTGTGTCAGTCATTACACTGGCTGCCTGTACACTATAGGATCCGCTCTGTGCCAGTCATTACACTGGCTGCCCATACACTATAGGATCCACCCTGTGCCAGTCATTGCACTGGTTGCCTTTACACTATAGGATCTGCTCTGTGCCAGTCATTACACTGGCTGCCTATACACTATAGGATCCGCTCTGTGCCAGTCATTGCACTGGCTGCCCATACACTATAGGATCCACCCTGTGCCAGTCATTGCACTGGCTGCCTATTACACTATAGGATCCGCTCTGTGCCAGTCATTGCCCTGGATGCCTATACACTATAGGATCCATTCTGTGCCAGTCATTGCACTGGCTGCCCATACACTATAGGATCCGCTCTATGCCAGTCATTGCACTGGCTGCCCATACACTATAGGATCCACTCTGTGCCAGTCATTGCACTGGCTGCCCATACACTATAGGATCCGCTCTATGCCAGTCATTGCACTGGCTGCCCATACACTATAGGATCCGCTCTATGCCAGTCATTGCACTGGCTGCCCATACACTATAGGATCCACTCTGTGCCAGTCATTGCACTGGCTGCCCATACACTATAGGATCCGCTCTATGCCAGTCATTGCACTGGCTGCCCATACACTATAGGATCCGCTCTGTGCCAGTCATTGCACTGGCTGCCCATACACTATAGGATCCGCTCTGTGTCAGTCATTGCACTGGCTGCCCATACACTATAGGATCCGCTCTGTGCCAGTCATTGCACTGGCTGCCCATACACTATAGGATCCGCTCTGTGTCAGTCATTGCACTGGCTGCCTGTACACTATAGGATCCACTCTATGCCAGTCATTGCACTGGCTGCCTATACACTATAGGATCCGCTCTGTGTCAGTCATTACACTGGCTGCCTATTACACTATAGGATCCGCTCTGTGCCAGTCATTGCCCTGGATGCCTATACACTATAGGATCCATTCTGTGCCAGTCATTGCACTGGCTGCCCATACACTATAGGATCCGCTCTATGCCAGTCATTGCACTGGCTGCCCATACACTATAGGATCCACTCTGTGCCAGTCATTGCACTGGCTGCCCATACACTATAGGATCCGCTCTATGCCAGTCATTGCACTGGCTGCCCATACACTATAGGATCCGCTCTATGCCAGTCATTGCACTGGCTGCCCATACACTATAGGATCCACTCTGTGCCAGTCATTGCACTGGCTGCCCATACACTATAGGATCCGCTCTATGCCAGTCATTGCACTGGCTGCCCATACACTATAGGATCCGCTCTGTGCCAGTCATTGCACTGGCTGCCCATACACTATAGGATCCGCTCTGTGTCAGTCATTGCACTGGCTGCCCATACACTATAGGATCCGCTCTGTGCCAGTCATTGCACTGGCTGCCCATACACTATAGGATCCGCTCTGTGTCAGTCATTGCACTGGCTGCCTGTACACTATAGGATCCACTCTATGCCAGTCATTGCACTGGCTGCCTATACACTATAGGATCCGCTCTGTGTCAGTCATTACACTGGCTGCCTGTACACTATAGGATCCGCTCTGTGCCAGTCATTACACTGGCTGCCCATACACTATAGGATCCACCCTGTGCCAGTCATTGCACTGGTTGCCTTTACACTATAGGATCTGCTCTGTGCCAGTCATTACACTGGCTGCCTATACACTATAGGATCCGCTCTGTGCCAGTCATTGCACTGGCTGCCCATACACTATAGGATCCACCTGTGCCAGTCATTGCACTGGCTGCCTATTACACTATAGGATCCGCTCTGTGCCAGTCATTGCCTGGATGCCTATACACTATAGGATCCATTCTGTGCCAGTCATTGCACTGGCTGCCCATACACTATAGGATCCGCTCTATGCCAGTCATTGCACTGGCTGCCCATACACTATAGGATCCACTCTGTGCCAGTCATTGCACTGGCTGCCCATACACTATAGGATCCGCTCTATGCCAGTCATTGCACTGGCTGCCCATACACTATAGGATCCGCTCTATGCCAGTCATTGCACTGGCTGCCCATACACTATAGGATCCGCTCTGTGCCAGTCATTGCACTGGCTGCCTATACACTATAGGATCTGCTCTGTGCCAGTCATTGCACTGGCTGCCCATACATTATAGGATCTAATTCTAATTGCTTGTTCTCACCCACAAATCTC
Organism: Allobates femoralis; assembly: GCA_033576535.1. Lineage (NCBI taxonomy): Eukaryota > Metazoa > Chordata > Amphibia > Anura > Aromobatidae > Allobates > Allobates femoralis. The sequence goes on from JARQOC010000005.1 coordinate 573,175,314, forward strand.
TTCACGATGCATCACCCCCCTACATCTCCTCCCTCATATCTGCCTATCACCCCACCCATCCTTTTCACTCTGGAAGTGATTTTAACTAATGTGTATTAATCTGAACCTCCCATTCTCAACACTTCTCCCAAGCTGTACCAATATTTTGGAATGCTCTACCCCAAGAGATTGGGATTCTCCACAACTTACACATATTAAGGTGATCCCTGAAAACACATCTTTTTAGGGCGGCCTATCATGATCCCTAATCGTAGTCACTTAGACATAGGGTGGTCACCATTACTCTGAACATAACTCTTTGTCAAACTCTACCAGACACAAGGGCTCTACACAGATCGGCTGGTGATGACTCATGCAGCTCTTAACTACTCCCCATCCCCTCACATTAGCTGGTGATGACTCATGCAGCTCTTAACTACTCCCCATCCCCTCACATTGGCTGGTGATGACTCATGCAGCTCTTAATTACTCCGCATCCCCTCATATTGACTGGACCATGATTGTAAATACGCCCCTGTACTTTGTGTCACACCCACCTCAATGTAGAGTGTAAGCTCTTGCGAGCAGGGCTGTCATTATTTTTTGCTTTAATAATTGTATTTTTTATAATCGTTTCTTATGACCGTGTGTATATGAACCTGTGAATTGTATATGTTGGTGCTATATAAATAATGATTATTATTATCATTTTATGTATGGACACTCCCATGTGTATCATCATTCTCGTCATTGGTATCATTCATTCTCCCGTCTCATCATCCTCCTCCATGCTCTTCACCATCATCATCATCACTCTTCATAAAGAACACAAGGAATATTCTAAGTTGCTGAGTTTATTTGTATCATTGCATCTCTTGACTCTGGATCGTTCAGTGTTTACATTGTGTCACCTCACGTCTCCTAAATAAGCAAAGTCCAGCGAGTGAAAGCCGCCATCTCAGATCTACAGGAGCCTGGAGATCCTCAAACTCACTTGACTCCGAGCGAAGTATTACTTCCGGGCAGCCGGCAGGGCCTTCTCGGGCATCGTCTACTACCGGACCTGTTCACAGGGACATTCTAAAACCAAACAGAATAAGCATGAATAGACAGGTGTAACACTCTGGGTTCACCTAGGACTGAATCCAACCCCTATCAAGCACTTCAACACAAACACAACCTTACAAATCTACTTCTAGAATTGCCTTGGGACCAAAATTCAAGATGTCTCCTTTTCTTCGCCATCTGATTTGTCCATGTGACCTGCGCTGGATTGGTCCACCTGCAACAGAAAAAAAAGACGGCCGCCATATTGGCACACCCGAGTGATGTGTCAATCAATATGTCGGCCGCATACAGATGTTCACCCCCTGTCCGGGTCCTCCGTCGCCCCCACTGTGGTGCCACTTCAGTGCCCGCCGCTGTGTATGTGGAGAGTCGCAGCATCATGTGAGCGGCAGGTCACATTAATTCTTGCGCTGACATGACCTGTGTGACGCGGTGGCTCACGTGATGCTGCGAAATGCCCCCGCCACACCTCCAACTCACCTCTCTGCCTCTCATTTCCTACAGGACCTTTAGTGATGTCACAGATGTCACAGACTGATCACCTGACTGTGACATCACTACAGATCCTGCAGTATGAGGTAAAGACAGGATCAGGAGGCAAGGGGCCACACACAGGGAGATGGAGGGGGCCACTCACAGGGAGATGGAGGGGGCCACACACAGGGAGATGGAGGGGGCCACACACAGGGAGATGGAGGGGGCCACACACAGGGAGATGGAGGGGGCCACACACAGGGAGAGGGAGGGGGCCACGCACAGGAGATGGAGGGGCACACACAGGAAGCGGGAGTGGGAGACACAAGTAGGGGACCAGACATATGGAAGCGGAAGGGGCCACACAGAGAGAGACACAGGGGAAGAGACACAGGAACTCATCCCCTGCTCTGTTCTTGCTCTGCTCTTCCCGCTCTGCTCCACTCTCCCCTGCTACGATCTTCCACACTCTGCTCTCCCCCGCTCTGTTCCCTGTTCTTACCTGCTCTGCTCCACTTTCCTCTGCTCCGCCCTCCCTCATTTTTCTCACCCCCTGCTCTGCTCCTTGTTCTCCCCCACTCTGCTTCACTCTCCCCTGAACTGCTCCCTGCTTTCTCCTGCTCTACTCTGCTCTCCCCACTCTTCTTTCTGCTCTCCCCCACTCTTCTCCCTGCTCTCCCCGCTCTGCTCCCTACTATCCCCCTGCTCTGCTTCCTGCTCTACCACTGCTCTCCTCGCTCTGCACCAGCTCTCCCCCTGCTCAGCTCCTCTCCCCTGCTTTGCACCTGCTGTCCCCCGCTCTGCTCCCTGATCTCCTCCACTCTACCACTGCTCACCCTGCCCTCCCCCATTCTGCTCCACTCTACCCCTGCTCACCCTCTCCCCCCGCTCTGCCCCCTGCTCTCCCCTGCTCTGCCCCTGCTCTCCCCTGCTCTCTCCTGCTCTGCCCCTGCTCTCTCCCTGCTCAGCTCTACTCTCCCTGCTCTGCTCAAACCCCCGCTCAGCTACTCTCTCCTTTGCTCTCCCCCTGCTCAGCTACACTCTCCCCCTGCTCTGCTCTCCCCTGCTCTGCTCTTCCCTCTCTTACTACTGCTCTACCCCGCTCTCCTCTGCCCTGCTCTCCCCTTGCTCTGCTCCGCTCTCCCCTGCTCTCCCTGCGATCTCCTCCCGCTCTGCTACCTGCTCTCCCCTGCTCTGCTATCTTCTATCCCCACTCTCCCCCTTCTCTCCCCTGCTTATCTGCCCCTGCTCTCTTAATTGCTCAGCTCCGCTCTCTTCTGCTCAGCTCCTCTCTTCCCCACTCTGCTCTCCCCCTGCTCATCTCTGCTCTCCCCCTGCTCTGCTCCACCCCACTCTGCTCCCTGCTCTTCCCTGCTCTGCTGCCCTTGCTCTACCCCTGCTCAGCTCTGCTCTCCCCATTCTTGGTTCCCTTCTCCCCCACTCTGCTCTGCTGTCCCCTGCTCTGCTCTGTTCCTCCCCGCTCTGCTTCTCTCTGCCATCCCCGTAGCATGGGTGTGAGCACAGGGGGGAGGGCATAAAGCGACCACTGCTTGGGGGCTGATCCACAACAGGGGGGGGCAGAGCGACCTCAGGAAGAGGACGGAAAGGTAACACAGCGGGGGCCAGAGAGACAGCACAGGTGGGGGCAGAGAGCGACAACACTGGGGGCAGAGAGACAGCACAGGTGGAGGGCCATAAAGCTCATACAAGGGAGTGGCAGAGAGCATGTACAGGGCTGTGCCCAGGGGGACATGGGGGCGCATAGCACACAGGGCGGTGCCACAGAGCAAGCATGGGGAGGCACAAAGCACACACAGGGTGCTAGAGAGTGGCCACAGAGGGTGCAGAGCACATGCATGAAGATGACAGAGAGAGCACATGGGAGAAAGCACATAGGAGGGGCAGACAGTGCACACAGGGGAGCCAGCCACTTCCCCAGCGCCAAAGAGCCCGCCCCCATCATCATGTCACCACCCACCCAATGCGATAGCATCAGGCCTCCGTCTAGTGTGAAATATCAGTGATTTCATTATAAGAATGGATGGTAACTGATGGAACTAACAGCCAATCTATTAACACATTGCACTTACATGATTTTCAGGTTTCTAAAGTCAAAAAAGGTCCAAAAATTATCCCTATATTTTATTTCTGATTGGCAGACGGTTTTGTATAATACACTGACTCACACTGCTGGTGTCGCTATCAGAGGTAACATCTTCTTTCTGTGACTTAGACATGCGATGTGCCATATATTCCATAATGTTTTCTACCTCCGCCCCTCTAATATACTTGTCAGAGGCAAATGAAGCCAATGGTGACCTGTGATAGGGAGAACTATTGTGCCAGGGGTGGTGATGCTGGCGGCTCCCATATTCTTGGTATATTTTTGAAGTACACGAAGAATGAAGAAAGAAATGAATGGGAAAAAAGTGCAAATGTGTTTGGCCAAGTTTTCAACACTTAGGTTCAGATATGACTTTAAAGAAGGCAATTAAGCAATTTTATTATTTATTGTGTAGACGTTTTAATATTCAACATAAACAGTTTAAGTACTTACATGACATCACCAAGGAATTTTGAACATCATCTGTCTGGTTCATCAGTCGGAGAAGCACGACAAAGACAGAGAGCTCCTGGAAAAGTCCCAACACTGAACCGGGCGTCCCATCAGTTCAGGTCCACAAACTGATTCTGCCATTGTCATGTTTCTCTGAGTTTATATAGTGATTTACACAATATTGCACAAGTCAAGTTAATGTCAAGGTAAAATCTTGTTCACCTTTACCCTCCTGTGGCTAGCTTTTAGGTGTCACGGGGTGGAGTAGCAGATAGGGAATCTGGAAGCAGGTTGGTAAGAAGGGCTAAGGGCGTTAAGGGGAGGTAGCCTGACCCTTAGTCCTGCTTAGACCTCATCCTGCTCCCAGAGGTACCTCAGATGGCGAGGAGGTCTGGGTCACCAACCTAGTTCTATGCTCCTGATAAGATCCAGGCTAAGAACCCCTACCACCCATGGACCAGGAAAACACAGTAACTCCTAAGGAAGGGAATAGAAGCAGCACAGTATGTACGTCTTCACTGCATGGGGTCCTACTAGAGACTGAACTCTATTTGCGACACCCAATGGAGGGAAGTTGAACTACTTAAAGACTGAGGGAGTGGAGATCTGAATGCACTGACACAAAGCACTACCTCTACCTGCAGAGCTGCACACTACAGCAGCTTTCTGAGATTAACACTCAATGTTGCTAAGGAAATTAACTCAGATTTAAGTCACAGCAGCAACACACATGGACTGCAAGGCAGTCGTAACGTGACATTAGGATTAGAAGACTTAGTGTTACAAGACAAACACGTTAGACAATAGACAGAAAAAACATGTTGAAAAATCCCCAGGAGTGGGCACTATTTAAATCTCTGGTTATTTACATGGGGATGTACTTCATACCACAGGAATATACAAATGCTGGACCCCAGACAGAACCCAATGATTACCTATTTGCACTCAAAATATCCATTTTTATGAATCCCCAATAATTGGAATCCCCTCCTTCTCATTTATTGAATCTCATTGTCTTCACTGTCTGCAGTATTTGTATGTTTTGTATTGCATTGTGAAACTGTGAAAAAAGGAAGTGCTGCTGAGGACATTGCCAGCGGAATGTATCAAGCACAAGTGAGGTGTCACCGCTTGTTTTGTTTACCCTTGTTTGGGACAGATAACCTCTTATGAGATTCTAGAAACATAAAAAAGATTCTGTCTCCTTGAAGCTCATTGTCTTATTACGAGTAAATCCCAGAAGGAACATCTTGGAAAACCCCAGAAGTACAAACTTTTTACATCTCTGGTTATTTACCTGAGTATGTACTTTACACTACTGGAACATGAAAATAACAGACATGCTGGACGACAGTGCTCCCAGACAGACCCCACTGATTAGCTATTTGCATATACAGCTCCAAGATATTTTATCCTGTATTTTTGGTTCAAGCTGCGTCAGAATAAGATATCAACAACCACAGGACAAGAATCCTCTGTCTCTCCAGGTTTCCTACCTTGGTCAGACTAGAGCAGATTATATCCACAGGGTCATCACCAAGATCCAGAGCACAAATCCTTACATCCTGCAAAACATAGAAGATACAGAGGAAGAAACCGGAAATATATCAGTAACAAAACAAATATAAATAATACAATTCATAAATAAGACACATCACTAAAGCCAAAACCACAATAATTATTTTTCCCTATGATATCTTCGTAATAGTAGTCATATTCTTGTATATAGGGGCAGTATTATAGTAGTTATATTCTTATACATAGGAGCAGTATTATATTAGTTATATTCTTGTATATAGGAGCAGTATTATAGTAGTTATATTCTTGTATACAGGGAAAGTATTATAGTAGTTATATTCTTGTATATAGGGGCAGTATTATAGTAGTTATATTCTTATACATAGGGGCAGTATTATAGTAGTTATATTCTTGTATATAGGGGCAGTATTATAGTAGTTATATTCTTATACATAGGGGCAGTATTATAGTAGTTATATTCTTATACATAGGGGCAGTATTATAGTAGTTATATTCTTGTATATATAGGGGCAGTATTATAGTAGTTATATTCTTGTATATAGGGCAGTATTATAGTAGTTATATTCTTGTATATAGGGCAGTATTATAGTAGTTATATTCTGTATACATAGGGCAGTATTATAGTAGTATATTATTTGTATATAGGGGCAGTATTATAGTAGTTATATTCTTATACATAGGGGCAGTATTATAGTAGTTATATTCTTATACATAGGGCAGTATTATAGTAGTTATATTCTTGTATATAGGAGCAGTATTATAGTAGTTATATTCTTGTATATAGGAGCAGTATTATAGTAGTTATATTCTTGTATATAGGGGCAGTATTATAGTAGTTATATTCTTATACATAGGGGCAGTATTATAGTAGTTATATTCTTATACATAGGGGCAGTATTATAGTAGTTATATTCTTTACATAGGGGCAGTATTATAGTAGTTATATTCTTGTATATAGGGGCAGTATTATAGTAGTTATATTCTTATACATAGGGGCAGTATTATAGTAGTTATATTCTTATACTATAGGGGCAGTATTATAGTAGTTATATTCTTGTATATAGGGGCAGTATTATAGTAGTTATATTCTTGTATATAGGGGCAGTATTATAGTAGTTATATTCTTGTATATAGGGCAGTATTATAGTAGTTATATTCTTATATCATAGGGGCAGTATTATAGTAGTTATATTCTTGTACTATAGGGGCAGTATTATAGTAGTTATATTCTTGTATATAGGAGGCAGTATTATAGTAGTTATATTCTTGTATATAGGAGCAGTATTATAGTAGTTATATTCTTGTATATAGGAGCAGTATTATAGTAGTTATATTCTTTATACATAGGGCAGTATTATAGTAGTTATATTCTTATACATAGGGGCAGTATTATAGTAGTTATATTCTTATACATAGGGGCAGTATTATAGTAGTTATATTCTTGTATATAGGGGCAGTATTATAGTAGTTATATTCTGTATAATAGGGGCAGTATTATAGTAGTTATATTCTTATACATAGGGGCAGTATTATAGTAGTTATATTCTTGTATATAGGAGCAGTATTATAGTAGTTATATTCTTGTATATAGGAGCAGTATTATAGTAGTTATATTCTTGTATATAGGGGCAGTATTATAGTAGTTATATTCTTATCATAGGGGCAGTATTATAGTAGTTATATTCTTATACATAGGGGCAGTATTATAGTAGTTATATTCTTGTATATAGGGGCAGTATTATAGTAGTTATATTCTTGTATATAGGGCAGTATTATAGTAGTTTATATTCTTGTATATAGGGGCAGTATTATAGTAGTTATATTCTTATACATAGGGCAGTATTATAGTAGTTATATTCTTATACATAGGGGCAGTATTATAGTAGTTATATTCTTGTATATAGGGCAGTATTATAGTAGTTATATTCTTGTATATAGGGGCAGTATTATAGTAGTTATATTCTTGTAATAGGAGCAGTATTATAGTAGTTATATTCTTGTATACATAGGAGCAGTATTATAGTAGTTATATTCTTGTATATAGGAGCAGTATTATAGTAGTTATATTCTTGTATATAGAGCAGTATTATAGTAGTTATATTCTTGTAATAAGGAGCAGTATTATAGTAGTTATATTCTTGTATATAGGAGGAGTATTATAGTAGTTATATTCGTGTACATAGGGGCAGTATTATAGTAGTTATATTCTGTATATAGGGGCAGTATTATAGTAGTTATATTCTTGTATATAGGGCAGTATTATAGTAGTTATATTCTTGTATATAGGTGCAGTATTATAGTAGTTATATTCTTGTATATAGGGGCAGTATTATAGTAGTTATATTCTTATACAAGGGGCAGTATTATAGTAGTTATATTCTTGTACATAGGGCAGTATTATAGTAGTTATATTCTTGTATATAGGAGCAGTATTATAGTAGTTATATTCTTGTATATAGGGCAGTATTATTAGTAGTGGGGCAGTATTATAGTAGTTATATTCTTGTATATAGGGGCAGTATTATAGTAGTTATATTCTTGTATATAGGGGCAGTATTATAGTAGTTATATTCTTGTACATAGGGGCAGTATTATAGTAGTTATATTCTTGTATATAGGAGCAGTATTATAGTAGTTATATTCTTGTATATAGGGGCAGTATTATAGTAGTTATATTCTTGTATATAGGGCAGTATTATAGTAGTTATATTCTTGTAATAGGAGCAGTATTATAGTAGTTATATTCTTGTAATAGGAGCAGTATTATAGTAGTTATATTCTTGTAATAGGAGCAGTATTATAGTAGTTGTATTCTTGTATATAGGGCAGTATTATAGTAGTTATATTCTTGTATATAGGAGCAGTATTATAGTAGTTATATTCTTGTATATAGGAGCAGTATTATAGTAGTTATATTCTTGTATATAGGAGCAGTATTATAGTAGTTATATTCTTGTATATAGGAGCAGTATTATAGTAGTTATATTCTTGTACATAGGAGCAGTATTATAGTAGTTATATTCTTGTAATTAGGAGCAGTATTATAGTAGTTATATTCTTGTATATAGGAGCAGTATTATAGTAGTTATATTCTTGTATATAGGAGCAGTATTATAGTAGTTATATTCTTGTACATAGGGCAGTATTATAGTAGTTATATTCTTGTATCATAGGGCAGTATTATAGTAGTTATATTCTTGTAATAGGAGCAGTATTATAGTAGTTATATTCTTGTATATAGGGGCAGTATTATAGTAGTTATATTCTTGTATATAGGAGCATGTATTATAGTAGTTATATTCTTGTACATAGGAGCAGTATTATAGTAGTTATATTCTTGTACATAGGAGCAGTATTATAGTAGTTATATTCTTGTATATAGGGGCAGTATTATAGTAGTTATATTCTTGTATATAGGGGCAGTATTATAGTAGTTATATTCTTGTATATAGGAGCAGTATTATAGTAGTTATATTCTTGTATATAGGGCAGTATTATAGTAGTTATATTCTTGTACATAGGAGCAGTATTATAGTAGTTATATTCTTGTATATAGGGGCAGTATTATAGTAGTTATATTCTTGTATATAGGAGCAGTATTATAGTAGTTATATTCTTGTATATAGGAGCAGTATTATAGTAGTTATATTCTTGTACATAGGGGCAGTATTATAGTAGTTATATTCTTGTACATAGGAGCAGTATTATAGTAGTTATATTCTTGTATATAGGGGCAGTATTATAGTAGTTATATTCTTGTATATAGGGGCAGTATTATAGTAGTTATATTCTTGTATATAGGAGCAGTATTATAGTAGTTATATTCTTGTACATACGGGGCAGTATTATAGTAGTTATATTCTTGTATATAGGGGCAGTATTATAGTAGTTATATTCTTGTACATAGGGGCAGTATTATAGTAGTTATATTCTTGTATATAGGAGCAGTATTATAGTAGTTATATTCTTGTATATAGGGCAGTATTATAGTAGTTATATTCTTGTACATAGGAGCAGTATTATAGTAGTTATATTCTTGTAATAGGGGCAGTATTATAGTAGTTATATTCTTGTACATAGGAGCAGTATTATAGTAGTTGTATTCTTGTACATAGGGTCAGTATTATAGTAGTTGTATTCTTGTATATAGGAGCAGTATTATAGTAGTTATATTCTTGTATATAGGGGCGGTATTATAGTAGTTATATTCTTGTATATAGGGGCGTATTATAGTAGTTATATTCTTGTATATAGGAGCAGTATTATAGTAGTTATATTCTTGTATATAGGAGCAGTATTATAGTAGTTATATTTTTGTACATAAGAGCAGTATTATAGTAAAAATAAGCAAACAGAGCCAGCACCACCAGGAAAAAGCTTGCAATAAAAAATTGTGCAATGCATATATTCCCTCTAAGCTGTATAATGTAAATATTTGAGATTTTGGCAAAAAAAATTGATCAATTCTTTTGAGCCACTCTGCCACGTCAAGGCATCTCAAGTAGATCAGTCCTACACTATACCTTTTCATTTTAGTTGTGCATTGCTGCCTCAAACATAAAAATATAGTAGAATATCCATAGCTACATTTACCTGGTGCATATCCAGGAGGTTTTGGGAAGATCGAAGATTACGAGTTGGATGATATTGGGAGATTAGTTCAGAGATATTGGGGGGGACAGATTGTGGACGGCTTTCTAAGTCAATTATAGTTGATTTGGATACGCTGGGGAATTCTGAGCCAGTGGAGGGAATTGCAGAGGGGAAAGTGAGGAGCAGCGAGGAGAGAGGTGGATTAGTCATGCAGCAGAGTTAAGAACTGATTGGAGAGAAGCAAGAGTGTTATCTGATGATATCTCGGTGTTCGGTTACTTACTCCGTCCTTCTTGAAATCACATAGAGATAGGTCGGTATTGTCAGATTTGGGGCACTCCGTCTCCATAATGAGGAAGGCTTCTCTCTCCGAATCGTCCTAGTGAGAAGGAAAGTGATCAATGTAAATCTTTGTGTTTGATCCATTTCTTGTGTGTAGAGATCCTGCAGATCTCCATGATCAGAGCTTTACCTGCGGTGGAGCAATGTGGATCTGCTCCAGGGGTTTATATAAGTATGTGACCCCTTCCTTCTGGTTGTAGCGGTCGGTGATGTCTCTTATAGATCTTCCATCTTTGGACTCTGCGGTGTCAGAGAGACAGCCGTGTAACGTGACAGCAGAGAGCAGCAGCAGAACAGCAGAGACAGCCTCCAGCTCCTCATCTTCAGGGGTGGTCACAGGGATGGAGGCTCGACGCTCGGCTCCTCTCATTTATTGTGTTTATTTCCCCATATTCCTGATGGTGAAATCCTTCTTGTCACCGGTCTGCAGACAAGACCTATAGTCAACATCTGAGCTCCTAAAAGAGACAAGTTGTGAAGCAGAACTCATTTATTTAAGGGGTGAAGGTGGTTGCTCTATTTCACCTCTTTTCAGTTCTTTTCACGGGGATAGTCGGGGGCCGAGACCCGTTCCCATGACCCTGGCGGTGTCATTTTAATAAACGGGGTATGATAACAGGAAAGTCTGAGGTGATAAAGGGGGTATTCGTGACGCCACCTGCGGTATGCAGCCAGGACGGCCGCCACTGCTTCAGAACCTCTGGGGGCGGCGACCGGCAGCTTGGATGGTTTCGCTCCCCACAGGTGGAGCTTGGTCCCCAGGGCAGTGGAGTGGTTTACCCGGCTTGTACCTTGGCAGATGCTCGCTTGGTCAGTAGTACCCTCAGTGTTTCAGGCAGCCTATGATCACTGCTAACAAAAGTCTCACACACCACAGCTGCGGTTTCATTACTTTTACTCAGGTGTTAAATGTGGCGCCCCTCCGGGTAATCCACCACCAGAGGTACTGCACTTCTTTGGTTAGGAAATGTAGTGCCCCTTTTCTTCAGGTGTCGGGATGGTATGGTTGAGCCACAACACAACACACACACATAGTGACAGGCCCCTGGGACAATGGGTGGACCCTAAGGGAGCACCCAGGCCATAAAAGGGGGAAGGGGCAGTGTTAGTTAGACGTTAGTTCAGTAGTAGGAGACAGGAGTAATATCAACTGACGGAGGAGTGGTAGTCGGAGAGAGCAGAGGCGATGTGGTGCTGACTCTCGTGGGTTGGAGCAATGCCACCCCCCTCACCCAAGGGTACGAATGAGGCATCGACCCCTGTAAGCCTGGAGGCCTCAGACTTCTAACGGGAGCTGTGGCTGAACACCGGACACATCTTGAGGAAGGTAGCCGAACTAGGGAGCAGTGCCCGGGAGGGATCCTAATGGTGTCCAGGACACACAAGCAACAGTGGCTACCGGTACCTGAGCTCTGTGTAGCGAAGGGCGTTAAGAGCCTGGGGGGCAGAGCGACGACCCGCTCGCCTCAGATGAAAGTTACCCCTTATAACACCGAGAGAAGAGACTGTGGCGCCCCTGCGTCCAGAAGGCCACAAAGGGAACTGCAGCCAGGCAGGTAGGACATAGTTGCACAACAACACCCTCACAGCCCACACAACCCACGTGTCAGAGAAGGTTACATCCAGCCCTGAGATTAGAACTATATGAGATCGGAGGGGTGGTGGATTCAGAGGAGTGGGTTGGGCACACCAGAGGTCAGGTGACTGACAGTATATAGTGAGGGGGAGGAGTGAAGGAAGGCAGTAGGCCATGGTGCTGAGAAGCAAAGAGGAGAAGCTGAGACAGAAAGACAATCACACTTCTGTGAGTGCAAGGCTAGGAGCGCAGAATCCGTACTGAGCCAGTGCGATCCAGAGGGGAGAGAAAGCCCGTCCGATGCTGATGCCACCAGGAGTGTGACAGAACAAAGAGGGATGGTGGAACCCGTGCCCTAGACAGCGGCTGAAGCCACTGACTGCAGGTGGAGAAGCCCTCCTATGATACTAGAAGGAACAGAGAGAAGGAGCCTGGTAGAGCCTCGTGCTGAGGACTACTGGAGGCTGGGCTAAGTAGAGTATCGGCTCTAGAGGGGACCGTAGTTCACCCGGCATCCCCAGACAATACGAAGAGGGGTCTGAGTTCCAGATTGAGATCCCTAACCCTAAAGGACAGGCAGCTCAGTGACGTACTAGGACTCACAGAAGCCCGAGTCACCGCCATACTGTCCAGTGTCGCACAACACAGAGAAAGAGAATGCAATAGCCCGGAAAGGGACACTACAGACTGTGTGAGGGGTCACAGGGAGAGAGAGGCCTGGCTGCAGGAAGCAAAGGGAACCCGGAGAGGGAGAAAGTACCCGAGTGTTGAGAACTGTAACTGTGCTGTAAGAACTGAAAATGACTTGTAACCTGCTAAGAGAGAACAACTAAGAGTAAAGCTTTGGAAAACCCTGAATTGCCTCTCTTGTCTGCCTCCATCTGCACACCATTCTCCCTCATACAGATCCAGCCTGTCAGCACCAGCCAGGAGGAGAGATGCCTGCAGCCTGCAAAGTAAGTGTGCTACAACTACACACAATAGACTTAACCATTACTGCCCCGGGGGATACAGTTCTCCCCACTAGAACTATACCATCTCCGCTGCCATTCCATCACCCCCGGAGGTTCTGCAGCAGCGGCGGCCCCATCACTGGCCGCACCAAGTGGGTGGCGTCACCCGTGACAAATCCCCTTGTAAATATTCCCCATCTTTAATTGTGAGGGCCCAGGGACACGGTCCTGACCAAGCCACCCGTGACTTCCCCGGCACCGACCGGTCCGGTACCGAGTACCCCCGTCCCGTGGGGGCTCCACAACCTGGCGTCACGAACAGGATCTCCCCGGTCCAAAAGAATTGGATCTCGTGCGCCCAGAAAACGTGTTTAGAACTTTTCCCGCCAAATCTGACCTTAATGGCGGCCATAAGGGACTAGCGCCATGTGCAGAGGAGGCGTTCCTAAGACTCCCATCGTGGGCCGGTCCGGTCCAAGGCGCGAAAAGAAGGTCCTGCCCTGGCTCTCCTTAACTCCGGAAGAGCCAGCTGTCACTCTCAAAGAAGAGCCGCCGCCCCTAGACCCTCCTACCAAGGAGTTGGCGCGAACCGAGAAGAAGGAAATCGTCATCAGGAGGGGGCGGAGCAAGCAACCGGAAGAGAAGCGGTCGCCATTCAGAGACACGAGGACGGAAGCGGAGGACGCCCAGAAGAGCGCTGTGTATGAGAGACCACGTGTGATCCCGGAGGGCCCACAAGACGAACCAGTGGAGGAACCCGGCCAGGGAAAGAGCATTTGTGATCGTGCAGAGATGGCTGAAGGCGGCGAGGAGCGTCCCTACGTCCTAGACACCCGGAGGGGTGTATTGCGGCTGCTGCCCCAATGGATGACACGGGCCCAGGAAGAGAACCGGACCCGGATTCAAATAGACATTGACACCACCAGGGCTATGAAGCCCAGTCTAAGCGACCCGGCTGGGTCAGAGAGCCGCGCGAGCATGCGGACAGCGAGGCTGAGGGCCATACCGCGATCCTGGTAGATGTAACCACCCCACAAGTCGCACCAAGTAAGGCATGGAAAGAAGCCGATCCGCTCGGAGCTTTGCCGGAGGGATTCCTGAAGTTGCCGCAGACGCTGCCTTGGAAACAAGTAAAGAAGGTGTAGAACACGGGTCCCGCAACAGATGAAGATACTGTAAGTGTGAATGTACATTTTTCCTTATTGATCCCCTACCTTACCTGAGTGAATGCTAGCATTCCCCTGTTTGTCTCATATATGTTGAAATGAACATTTAATATCATGGACGATGATGTGATAAGAACTTTCTCTGTATATAGTTGAGCACCTTTGTGTGCTCCCCTTTGGTTTTAAGACCAGTTGCACATGAGAGTTAATGCATGAGACTTTGCATTTTTGAATCCAGAACTTTGACTGTTTTGAAGCTGCTTTTTGAAACTTTTTGCACTTTTGAAAGAAGAACTTTTATACTTTTTATACAAAGTAATGCTTTTATAATGTGTATTTTACAGAAAAGGGTAATGACGAGTATATACCCATGCACTTGTTTTATAGTTAACGCAACGTTATAAGAATCGTGCCTCCCGGAAGGGAAGAAACTAAGAATACTTAATGTTTACTGTTATGAAAATAAAAATGTTTTCAGGGTAACCCAAGACGGGCAGCGCGAGGACGCGCTATTTAACTCTGGGAGAATGTGGCGCCCCTGCGTCCATGAGGCCACAAAGGGAACTGCAGCCAGGCAGGTAGGACATAGTTGCACAACAACACCCTCACAGCCCACACAACCCACGTGTCAGAGAAGGTTACATCCAGCCCTGAGATTAGAACTATATGAGATCGGAGGGGTGGTGGATTCAGAGGAGTGGGTTGGGCACACCAGAGGTCAGGTGACTGACAGTATATAGTGAGGGGGAGGAGTGAAGGAAGGCAGTAGGCCATGGTGCTGAGAAGCAAAGAGGAGAAGCTGAGACAGAAAGACAATCACACTTCTGTGAGTGCAAGGCTAGGAGTGCAGAATCCGTACTGAGCCAGTGCGAGCCAGAGGGGAGAGAAAGCCCGTCCGATGCTGATGCCACCAGGAGTGTGACAGAACAAAGAGGGACGGTGGAACCCGTGCCCTAGACAGCAGCTGAAGCCACTGACTGCAGGTGGAGAAGCCCTCCTATGATACTAGAAGGAACAGAGAGAAGGAGCCTGGTAGAGCCTCGTGCTGAGGACTACTGGAGGCTGGGCTAAGTAGAGTATCGGCTCTAGAGGGGACCGTAGTTCACCCGGCATCCCCAGACAATACGAAGAGGGGTCTGAGTTCCAGATTGAGATCCCTAACCCTTAGGGTACCTTTACACACGGCTACATTTGTAGCTTGTCACCAGGAAACTTACTGGTTGCAGTGAAATCATGGATACATGATTCCATTTGTACACAGCAACAAGATAGAACCATGTATCCATGATTTCACTGCAACCAGTAAGTTACCTGGTGACAAGCTACAAATGTAGCCGTGTGTAAAGGTACCCTAAAGGACAGGCAGCTCAGTGACGTATTAGGACTCACAGAAGCCCGAGTCACCGCCATACTGTCCAGTGTCGCACAACACAGAGTAAAGAGAACGCAATAGCCCGGAAAGGGACACTAAAGACTGTGTGAGGGGTCACAGGGAGAGAGAGGCCTGACTGCAGAAGAGAAGGGAACCCAGAAAGGGAGAAAGCACCCGTGTGTTGAGAACTGTAACTGTGCTGTAAGAACTGCAAATGACTTGTAACCTGCTAAGAGAGAACAACTAAGAGTAAAGCTTTGGAATACCCTGAATCGCCTCTCTTGTCTGCCTCCATCTGCACACCATTATCCCTCATACAGATCCAGCCTGTCAGCACCAGCCAGGAGGAGAGATCCCTGCAGCCTGCAAAGTAAGTGTGCTACAACTACACACAATAGACTTAACCCTTACTGCCCGGGGGATACAGTTCTCCCCACTAGAGAACCGTGGCTTAACTGTACTGACCCGGCTCTGGAGAAAGAGTAAAGTACCGGAGACTAGCAGAGAGCGTACCCGGCGGCCATGTTTAACACCTGAGTAAAAGTAACGGAACTGCAGCTGTGGTGTGTGAGACTTTTATTCGTGGTGACCATCGGCCGCAGAAGCCACCTACGACACCAGAGGTGAGGGCTGACCGAGTGACCAACTGCCGAGGTACGAGCCAGGGGGAAACCACTCCACTACCCCGGGGAATGCGCTCTGCCTGCGGGGAGCAGGACTGTCTAAGCTGCCGGTCATCATGCCCACGGGTCCCGCAGCAGAGGCGGCCGCCCAGGCCAAACACCGCAGGTGGCATCATGAATACCCCTTATCCCCTCAGACTTTTGCTAACATCATCTCCTTTATTAAAATAACACCGCCAGGGTCACGGGACCGTGTCTCGGCCCCCAACTGTCCCCGTGAAAAGAACTGAGAAGTTAAGACATGAGAACAACTAGTAACTGCAAGGTACTGACTCTTCTCCGGCCATGGAGTGGGAGTGTCACATTAAACATGGCCGCTAGGTACGCTCCCTGCCAGTCTCCGGTTTGCTCTTTCTCCAGAGTCGGGTTAGAGCAGTTAAGCCACGGTTGGTGCCCTATCTGTCCGCTCTAGGTGTCTCAGTCTCTGGTGGTTTTCCTCTCTCTCAGCGCTATAAGGAGTCGTTCTCTTCTCATACGAGCGGGTTGTCACTCTGCTCCCCAGGCTCTCAACATTCTCCGCAGCATAGATCTCAAGTACTGGTGGCTACGGGTGCTTATTTGTGTCCCGGTCGCCATTAGATTCCTCTCCCGGGCACTGCTCCCTAGTTTGGCCACCTTCCCCAAGATGTGTCGGGTGTTCTGCCACAGCTCTCTTTAGAAGTCTGGGGCCTCCGGGTTTACGGCTCGGGCATAAAGTATCCGCACCGTGTTCAGGGCCAGGTCCCTGTATTGTCCACCAACCCCTCTGTCTTGTCAGCTTCGGGTAAGTCTGAGGGGATAAACGGGGTATTCGTGACGCCACCTGCGATATGCGGCCTGGGCGGCCGCTGCTGCTTCGGAACCTCTGGGGACGATCACCGGCAGCTTTGATGGATCTGCTCCCCGCAGGTGAAGCACAGTCCCCAGGGCAGTGAAGTGGTTTACCCGTCTCATGCCTTTGCAGATGTTCACTCGGTCAGTAGTACCCTCAGTGTTTCAGGCGGCCGATGGTCACAGCTAATAAAAGTCTCACACACCACAGCTGCATCTTGGTTACTTTTACTCAGATGTTAAACATGGCCACTGGGTACGCTCCCTGCCAGTCTCCGGTACAGCTCTTTCTCCAGAGCTGGGTTAGTGCAGTCAAGCCACGGTTGTTGCCATTTCTGTCTGCTCTAGGTGTCTCAGTCTCTGGTGGTTTTCCTCTCTTGACGCTGTAAGGAGTAGTCCTCTTCTGATGTGAGCGGGTCGTCGCTCTGCTCCCCAGGCTCTCAATGCTCTCCTCAGCACAGAGCTCAAGCATCGGTGGCCACAGGTGCTTATTTGTGTCCCGGTCGCTATTAGGTTCCTCTCCCGGGCACTGCTCCCTAGTTTGGCTACCTTCCTGTTACGTATTGACTGCCTTGCTGTATGGAAGTGCTGCTGCTGTGGTTTAAAGGAAGCTTTTTTTTTCCCCTACTCTTAGTGAGGAGAGAAGAACCGAATGAGCGGGAGCTGAGAGTGCAGGTATGTGTGATGAATATGATTCATGCTTAGGTGAGCTGAGGGGCGTGCCTGGGCTGGTTGCTCCCCACCCCTCGGCCATAAATGGGTCAGCTCACATCTACCTGATGTCACTGATTTAGTTCACTTCTGGACTGTGACCTGTTGTGAGTGGAGGCTGATCCAGAGCTGCTGCTTTGCTCTCCATTGGACATTGTTGGGTTCCGTGGTCTGTGGGTGGAGGTAGGGGCTTATGCCTAGGGCTTCTCAGGAGTTAGGGACTTAGGCTGGTGGCTCGGACCTCCTCACCTTTAGAGGTACCTCCGAGATCAGGGCGAGTCACGGACCATAGTATCAGGGCCATAGCAGGCTCCCCTAACTCCCTACACCCAGCTCCCTCCTACTTCAGGGCACCCCGGACCCCCCCTGCATAACACTTCCCCAAGATGTGTCGGGTGTTCGGCCACAGCTCCCGTTAGAAGTCTGGGGCCTCTGAGTTTACGGCTCGGTCATAAAGTATTCGCACCGTGTTCAGGGCTGGGTCCCTGTGTAATCCACCAACCCCTCTGTCTCGTCAGATTCGGGCGTACGGGGGATTGCTGTCTCTTACGCACCCCAAGGGCTCTTCTCTTTCTCTGCCGGTCAGTCTCTTCCTCCTGTGGGCGAGTGGGGTCGTGAGGCTCCAGTCCACAGAAGTCGGCACCACACCACCTCTACACTCCCGACTACCACTCCTCGTCAGCTGGTGTTACTCCTCTGGTCTCCTTCTACTGACTCTCCTCTACTCTGACACTTCCCTGTCCCCCTATATGAGCCTGGGTCCTCCCTTAGGGTCCACCCACCATCCCTGGACCTGTGTGTGTGCTTTTTGGGCTCAACAGCACCATCACAGCTTACCCGGTGGAGCACCACAGTGGCAGACACCCTTAAGGAGTGATTCCTTCTGTATGTGAAGCTGGGATAATCACTTCTTGGGTTCACCTCCACCCTCGGGGTTTAACATCTGGTGACGAGGGTCTGGATTCTGCTTGGACTCCACCTTTCCGTCCTCGGATCCAACTCCAAAAGATTTTGTGATTCTGTCCGTATGTGGAGTGGAATGGTCCCTTCATGGGTCTTGATACTTATATGACGGTCACTTCATGGGTCTTGATACTTATATGACGGTCACTTCATGGGTCTTGATACTTGTGGGACGGTCACTTCATGGGTCTTGATACTTGTGGGGTGGTGACTTCATGGATCTTGATACTTGTGGATCGGTCACTTCATGGGTCTAATGCATGTTGGATGGTCACTTCACTTCATGGGTCTTGATACTTGTGGGACGATCACTTAATGGATCTTCATACTTGTGGATCGGTCACTTCATGGGTCTGATAATTCTTGATTGGTCACTTCACTTCAAGGGTCTTGATACTTGTAAGATGGTCACTTCATGGGTCTAGATACTTGTGGGATGATCACTTCATGGATCTCGATACTTGAGGGACGGTCACATCATGGTCTCGATACTTGTAGGACAGTCACTTCTTGGGTCTCTATACCTGTTGGATGGTCACTTCATGGGTCTGACACTTGTGGGTTGATCACTTCATGGGTCTCGATACTTGTGGGACGGTCAGTTCATGGGTCTCGATACTTGTGGGACGGTCACTCCATGGGTCTTGATACTTGTGGGACGGTCACTTCATGGGGTTGATACTTGTGGGACGGTCACTTCATGGGTCTCGATACTTGTGGGATGGTCACTTCATGGGGTTAATATTTGTGGGATGGTCATTTCATGGGGTTGATATTTGTAGGACGGTCACTTCATGGGTCTTGATACTTGTGGGACGGTCACTTCATAGTCTTGATACTTGTGGGACACTCTTACAATTATGTAACAACTGTGGCATAGTGTCCGTTGTCATCTGTTTTGGGGTTCCTGATGCGTTTTAGATGGCAGGACATAAACCCCAGTATAGGTTCATGTTCATTTATCGCAAGTTTGTTGCAAAATTTCTGCTGATCGCGTGTTCGCTCATTGAAGGTCATGTGACCTGACACGTCAATCATCAGAATCTGATGGAAAACATAGTATAAGACCCTGCGGTCATTTCCTATGTGCGCTATTTTTAATGCATGTGTTGGGTGACATTGCGCCCCTCACTGGACATGTTTGGAGCAGGTCTGTACAAAGGACAGGAGAGAATCGACTCTGATCTGCTAATAACATTGTATCAGTCTATGACCTGCATTTAACAGCTCATATGTGGCTGCATATTAATACCGCCAGACAGTGCACAAGTAATAGTCCCATACTGAGTCCAAATAAATAATGCAAGAATCCTCATAAAAAGAAGCTAAAGAATATTCCTCAAATAGCAGAGATAATAAAACCATGAAAAGATTAAATAAAGCTACCGTAGACCAAATACTGTCATGATATTCTCCCTGCAGGCACCTCCATACAGTACACCCTATGTACGCACACACGTGCACACTCTCTGCTGCACATACATGTGCATGATCACTTTTTAGACACAGATATGTAAATATTTGGAATACGATTATTTCAGCAATGCAGTAGTTCTCATTAGACTTATCACTGGTGCGTGATATATGTGAATGTGAAATCTTCATATTTGGGAAGTGAAGTCCTGTACCCTCCCTATGTTCCCACCAGGGGGCAATAGAGCTCTATACATAATATTTATTTATTTATTTATAATAAATAATTTTAAAATAACATGAGGTGACCTCTGTTTTGAATTACTACCTAAGGGAAAGTTGACAGCTGAGGGCTGCAGGATTCAGCTGGCTGCTTTACCTTAGCTGGATATCAAAAACAGGGGGACCCACGTCGTTTTTTAAAATTAATTTATCTTTTAGGTGAAAACAAGGCTACACACCCTTTAGTGCCACATGAAAGCACTAAAGGGTGCATATGTATAATATGTAGGGGTGCTCGAACATTATCCAGGTGCACAATATCTATCTATGTTGCATATATATATATTATATGAATGCGTTCTTATTGTAGAAGAAAAACCTATTGTACATATGTGGCGCCCCACTGGTCGGAGCGCCACTAAGGGGTACTGCACCCAGACCAGCGTGTGTGGTATCCCTGTGGTCAGTGAATGGGGAGGTTAATATGTGGCTTAATCCTCGCATCCTCACACATACCCTTAGCTCAGGGGACGACAGAGTTAACTCCTCTGCTGGGAGACCCAGCCCCGGTGGAAGGAGTTCAGGGCAAGCAGTGTGAGGGTGGAAGGAAGTTAGAGGCAGAGAACGTCTGAGGGAGAGACAGAGAGGAGGAGAAGAAGGTTCATCCCAAACAGTGCACCGGACACCGGAGTCCGCACCTGCTGGAGAGCTCCAGGCCCAGCAGAGAATCCGGATCACCGTAGAGACTACAGGATATCAGGCATATGTCAAGGGAGCCAGGCACCGCATGAAGAGAGATAGCGGCAGGCCATCGAGGGTTATCCCGCAGACAGCAAAGGTGAGAGAGCACGGAAGGCCAGCCAGGCTTCACACCAACCTGGAAGAGTAATGAAGGAGGCACATCTAACAAAGCCACGTAGAGACACCCCATTCATTTGCCACTACCTAGGCCAGTTGCCTATGCTTACAGACTGTGTTGTACTGTGAACTGTGCTTTTTACCTGAACTGCTCCAGTAAAAGTACCCGAACGAGTAATGGAGCATCAGTGTGCCTCTTTCCTGCCGCTGCATTGCACTTCTTCTTTCCACAGCCTGTGCCAGATCAACAGAACATCGCTGCCCCGGGGGCCAGCTTCATCTGTAGGAAGCTATACCTCCCTTGCCGCAATTCCAACGCCCTCCGGAGGACCGTGGCGGCGCTGGTGATCCCTCACCAGGTACTACAGGTGACGTCATGAACTAGTCTATATTGTTGTTTTGTTTTTGACTCCCAGAGCCACGGTCTCGGGTAAAGCCACCCGTGATAGCGTCCCCCTGACACCGTGCCCGAGCTCTGAGTCCCCTGGACTGGGCGGGTCATACACATAGAGTATTGTCAAATGCAAGAGAAGATGTTTAAAATGAATGGCACACTGATGACTCACAGATGGAACAAGGGTGGCACGCCAATAGCATACAGATAGCACACAGACGACACAAGGATGGCATACAGACAACGCAAGGGTAGCACACAGATGACAAGGATGGCACACAACACACGGATGGCACACAGACGGCACAATGATAGCACACAGACGGCACATGGATGGCACACAGAGGACACATGGATAGCACGAAGACAACACAAGGAAAGCACATAGACGAAACAAGGATGGCACACAGACAGCACATCGATGGCACACAGACAGCACATGGATGGCACACAGACGGGACAAGGATGGCACACAGAGGACACAAGGATAGCACACAGAAGACACAAGGATGGCACACAGAAGACACAAGAATGGCACACAGACGGCACACGCATGGCACAAAGACGGCACACGGATGGCACACAGACGGCACATGGATGGCACACAGAGATGACACAAGGATGGCACACAGATGACACAAGGATGGCACACAGAGATGACACAAGGATGGCACACAGAGATGACACAAGGATGGCACACAGAGATGACACAAGGATGGCACACGGATGGCACACAGACAACACATGGATGGCACACAGACGAAACAAGGATGGCACAAAGACGACACATGGATGGAAAACAGATGGCACAAGGATGGCACACAGACAGCGCATGGATGGCACACACGGCACATGGATGGTACACAGACAACACATGGATGACACACAGAGATGACACAAGGATGGCACACAGACAACACATGGATGGCACACAGACAGCACACGGATGGCACACAGACGACACACGGATGGCACACAGACAACACAAGAATGGCACTCACATGGCGCACAGGTAGCACACTGAGGCTTGGTGTGGCAAAAATCTTATGTACATGGCACTCTCACGATTTGTGGAATGACACTCGTATCTCACTTGAAGACGTTTTTAGGAGCAACAACAGAGAGAAATTTCACTCACAAATGTGGGTGTTCCCTAAGTCAAATAATGGCACAAAGACGAGGAGGATTTGAGTAGTAGTAGAGGGGCCACAGTACAGGTACAAGTCATGGAATAGTATAATAGTAATGGGGAAATTGTCAGCACATTCTAACGCCAGACACAAATTTCCTTGCCTAATTTATACATAATTGTTTATGTTGTTTGCTCTCATCATCACCAATCGTTTGCTCTCATCATCATCTTCCTGCTCATCCTTTGTTCTTCTCTTAGTCACCACTAACACCATCATCCATTGTAAAATAATACTTAATATCATCATTCCCTGTACAAGGATCCTCCTTAAAATCACAATTCTTCTGATTACCATCCCCTTCCTCATCATCATGACTCCTCCTAATGGTTGTCATCATTCTTCCTTCTTTCCTTATCGTCTATTACACTTGACATCTTCATTCTTATTTCTCATCACCTCCATCATTTATGTATGGATACTCCCATGTTTATCATTATCATTCTGATCATTGGTATTGAGGTGCCCCCAGGCCGTGGTGTACTTGGGGCCGGGCCAGTGCTCTCTCTCTGGGATATCACAGTAGTCGTGACCCGGTGCCGTGGCCTGGGCTCAGTAAAAAAGGAAGGGATTATTTACAGGGGATTTTGTTGTGACACCACCCAGGGTATGTGGCCAGTGGGGACCACCGCTGCCATAATCCTGCTGGGGACGGTGACTTGGGGCAGCGTGGATGGTAATCCCTCCTTGGGTAGGGCTGGGTGTCCCCAGGGCAGGTGTAGTGGTGGTGGAGGGGCCTGGTGAGGGTTTATGCTTTGTACCAGTCACTTATTTTGCTGCTGCAGCTCCTCCAGCCAGTCTGCAGGGATGACAGTCTGTGGCTCCTCAGGTGGGACTCTGCTGCGACGCAGGAAGGAAACAGTCTCAGGCAATGGTGAGCTTACCGGGTACTTTACTGAAGTTCTTTTAGCAGCAGTTACAAGTCACAGTTTCACAGTCACAGTTCATTCAAGTTACAGTTCTCACACCTTAGCTCTGCTCCAGGTAACTCGGTTTATGCAGCACAGGCAGCTCCTCTGTGTTGCTTCCCGCAAGTCCTTTCAGGCCCTTTCCTCTCTCTGTCTCCTCACTCACGGGTTTGGTCTGGCTGTTGCGGGCTTTTGTGTGATTGGTCCCTCTCTCTCAGGGTCACAAGCCCTAGTCTGATGGCTGTGTTCCTAGACCGTGGCGGTAGGTAGGCTGCAGGTCATAGAGTACCTGCCCCACGCCGGTGTGTCTCGTGATTAGAGTTTTTGAGTATCCCCAGTCACTTCTACATAGCCGGCTCTCTGACTGTAGCGGCCTAGCCCTCCAGTGTCCCAGGTATGGCTGTGGTATCACCAGGCTCCCTCTTTCTCACTGTCGGGTGTCTCTGTTTCTGGCTTCTTTCCCTCGCCTCCGGCTATAGAGCGAGCTTTCTCTTGGGTATTCTGCCTTCAAGATTCTGCGTCCTCCAGGGAACCTCTCCTCCTGGGAAAAAACGGATCTACAACTAGGTGTTCCCGTTTTTTCTTATTGGTTTCTCCACCCACTTGTTCAGTGCTGCTCTACGCTCCACCCACACTACTCTTAACCCCTGCTGCCCCTTGCCTATCCTAGGCGTAGGGTCGGTGTGTGTACCTGTGGGGATGTGTTTTCGTCAACCGTCTCTAACTTACCTGGCTGCAGTTCACCCTGTGGCCACCCTGGTCGCAGGGGCGCCACAGTATCATTCATTCTCCCGTCTCATCATCATCCTCCATGCTCTTCACCATCATCATCATTTTTCATAAAGAACACAAGGAATATAAAAGTTGCTGAGTTTATTTGTATCATTGCATCTCTTGACTCTGGAACGTTCAGTGTTACATTGTGTCACCTCACGTCTCCTAAATAAGCAAAGACAAAGTCCAGCGAATGAAAGCCGCCATCTCAGATCTACAGGAGCCTGCAGATCCTCAAACTCAGATGAATCTGATAGTTGTTACCTCCTCCTGGCAACCGGCGCGGCCCTTCGCTTTTTACCAATCCTCATGTTATTGAGGATCTAAAACAGAACAGAATAAGTATGAATAAATGAGTGTAACACTCTAAGGTCTCCTAGGGCTGCACCCAACCCCTTTCAAGCAATTTAAAGGGAACCTGTCACTAGTTTTCCACTAGTCTCAAACTCTGCCCATCACCTTTAAGATGATGTGAATGTGGTTCCTGTAATACTTTATATCCCCAGATGTCCCCTGCACCTCAGAAAAGGGATTTGTTCTTGTCTCGTGGTGTATGCTAATTGTGTGGTCCTGTCTAATGGGTGTCTCCAGATTGTGATCCGCTCCTTGCAAACGCCGCCTCCTCTGATTGCATGCAAGTGGATGACGTCGCTATGCCTTTCACACAATTCCCAAGTCTTGCACCTGCGCAGTAGAGCTGGAGACTTGGGCGGGCGCATCTCACTGTCGTCACGGGGTGGTATAGCGGATAGGGAATCAGAAGGCAAGATGGTAAGATGGGCAAGGGCATTCTGGGGAACTAGTCTGGCCCTGGACTTGGAGTCACTGACTAGCCCTGTTCCCAAAGGTACCTCTGAAGGTGAGGAGGGAGGGTTGCCACTCTATGCCCTTCGCTCCTGATCAGCCCCAGGCTAAGAGCCCCTATATCTCCATCGACAGACCGGGAAAACCCAGCAGCTTCAATGGAAGTCAATGGCAGCAATAACAAAGCTCAGGACAGCATGACTTCACAGCACTGGGTCCAAGCAGAAATGAGCTCTATCTGCGACACCTAGTGGAGGGAAGTGGAGCTATTTCAAGACTTGGGGAGTGGAAACCTGAATACTAAGACACACCCCTCCACCTCCACCAAATGCTATGACTCACCCCTCCACCTGCAAAGCTGGAACACACAGCATCAACTATGAAACAAAACCTCATATTTAATCACAGCAGCAGCACTAAAGGACTGCAAAGGAGTCAACAGGTGACCACTGTTCCCTATTGAACGCTTGTGATTACCCTGTGCAGGAGCAAGACTTTGGTGTCTACATCAGCATTATGTAGTGTTGTAGTGCAGATGACGATAGATCCAGAAGCACACACAGATATGCTGAACTGCTCAGTCGAGCGGCCATACTTTAATGAATCTCTTCCCTTTCTCAGCTCCCCCTTCTCCTGCCACAGCTCCTCCTCTATCTTACATCACTGTTACTAGGCAGAAAACAAACAGGGGAGACACAAGCAAACTACAGAAGATATAACAACATTACATCTCTTATCATCTTACAAAAAAAACAAAGTAAATAGTTAACCGTTCAAAAGTTCGCGTTGTAGAAAAGTTTTTTTTTTCTCTACTGCAGAATATAGTCCGCAAGGTGGACTGGTGGCCTCGATTTGTTCTCCCAGGATACTGTCGAGACATCTCATTTCCAGATAAACTCGGGGGGTCTTCTGAGGTATCTCCTATGGGAGCAGCTGAGGTCATTGTCTCTGGCAGTAGGTCGTCGCTATCCACTTCCTCTGCTGCGTCGTCTCTGGGACGTAGCCACGAAGTTTTTTAAAATGGGACACATTTCTAGTGACCTGATGATTTTGGTTTTTAGCAGTAATCATGGTGCCTCTGATTTGTGTGGCCTGAAAGGGCTCGGGATAGTATGGCGATGCAAACTTGTCGCTAGGTCTCAGTCTCTTTACCAGAACCCAATCACCCACCTTTATTTCTGGATGCTTGTAACGGCGGCTACTTTTTTCCGCATACTGCTTCATTTTACTCTTAGAGACGGAATCATTAATAGCAATTGGGGTTTGGACAGGAACTGACGGAATGCATGGGATTTTGACGCGCAAGGGCCTGCTGAACAATGCCGTTGCTGGTGGTATCCCAGTAGTGGAGTGTGGTGTGGCTCTGTACTGTCTTAGGAATCTATGTAATTCTTGTTGCGAGTCCTTGTGCTCCATGGTAGCAATCCTCAGGGTCTTGTTGATTGATTGCATGAATCGTTCCACTTCTCCATTGGCTTGAGGCCAGTACGGAGTTACTTTCCTGTGGGAGAAGCAAAGATAAGTTGCCAATGACTGAAAGTCTGTGCTATTGAATGGAGGTCCATTGTCCGTCTTCACTGTCTCGGGTATGCCATAAGCCGAGAAAATCTTGTCTAATTTTGGTATAAACCGCCCTGGCCGATGTTGTCGAAACATGTTCAATGACTGGAAACCGAGAATAGTCATCCATGACCACCAACAGGTAGGTGCGGTCCGGTAAAACACAAAAATCAACACTGACAGCAGTCCATGGGCTTTTTGGCAGGGGTGTCATTTGTAGAGGTGCACGCCTATGGTCAACTATAGTTGCTTGACAAGGAATGCATGTTTGGATCAATGCCTCTACTCTTTTGTCCAGTCCTGGAAACCATACTTTTTCTCGAAGTAGTTGCTTTGTTTTTACCACCCCTTGATGAGCCTCGTGGGCCAGATCAAGTACACGGTCCTCCAGTTTCTGAGGTATCACCAGGCGACTGTCACGCAACAGCAGATTTGAGTCCGACACTGAGAGTGAATGTCGTGCATTAAAGAAAGCCTCCAAGTAACCTACTCGATCTGGTGGTTGAAGGCGAGCCTCAGCAAGAAAACAGCTCCATTTCTTAGACCGAACAGAGTCTATAACCAACTGAAGTTGGGGATCAGAGTCCACCGCTGTTGTATTTCCTCCATGGTCATAGCTCTTGGCACTGAATGTGCAGCAACGAAATTTACATGTTCCTCCGCTAGAAAGTTGCTGGAATGTTGTCCTTAGTAGGTTGTGGTATTGGGTGTCTTGAGAAATAGTCCGCCGGGTTTCCAGCTCCTGCCTCATATCTCAGTTGAAGATGGTAGTTCTGTAAGCGTTCAATTCGTGGAGGGGGTTTGGAAGAGTGTTTGTTGAAAATGGGAACAAGCGGTTTGTGGTCACTTATGACTGTGAACTTGTGTCCGTAAGAGGTACAGATGAAAGTGGAGGCATCCCCACACATACGCAAGAGCTTCCCTTTCAGTTTGTGAGTAGCGCTGTTCTGTATCTGTTAATTTCTTGCTTGCGTAGGAAATTGTAGAAATGTTGCCATTGTTGGACACTTGTGTGAGAATTGCACCCAGGCCTACCGGGCTAGCGTCTACAATCAGTTCTGTGGACTTTAATGGGTCAAAGTAAGCCATGACAGTGTCACCAGTTAGGCTGGACTTCAACGCGTCAAACGATGCTTGATGCTCAGTACCCCATGACCAAGGAATATCTTTCTTTGTGAGTTGTCTCAGGGGTTCAGAAATAGTGGCTAGGTCGGGTATGAATCGTCCACAGTATGTGACCAGTCCTAGAAAACTGCGAACCTCTGAGGCATTTTGAGGTTGACCAGCAGATTTGATGGCAGTGACTTTCTGTGGATCTGCTGACGCACCTTGTCCTGAAAAGATGTATCCAAAAAATGTTAATGACGTTTGATTGAACTCACATTTAGATGGATTGATACTTAGATTGCAGGCTTGCAGTCTCTGAAACACTTGCTCAAGGTGACTGTCATGTTCTTCTTGGGTTGTCCCGTATATGAGAATGTCATCACTGACGTTGAGGACTCCCGCTATTCCAGACAGAACCTGACTGATAACATTTTGAAAAATTTCTGCGGCTGATGAGATACCAAAGTTCAACCTCTTGAACCTACGCAGGCCCATATGAGGACTAAAAGTTGTGATGTACCTGGAGTCTGGATGCAACTCAAGTTGATGATAGCCGGATTTTAGATCAATTTTTGAAAACACCTTTGCACCGTTCAGATCTGTGAGAATGTCATCAATAGTAGGCGTGATGTGCCTTTCTCTTTGAATAGCTAGATTGGCATGCCGCATATCCACACAAAGCCGTATTTTACCAGGCTGTTTTGGTTTAGGCGCAACAACGATTGGTGAGACCCAGGGAGTTGGGCCTTCAACCCGTTCAATAACATCAGATGCCTCCAGGTCTTGCAATTCTCGCTCCACAAGTTTGCGGACATGAAAGGGAATGCGCCTGTGAGGTTGGATGGAGGGCTGTATCGACTGATCAATATGTAACTTTATCTGAACGTCTTTTAGCTTACCAAGGCCTTTAAAGAGACTGGGGTACCTCTGATTAATATGTGGGACTGAAGAACCTGTAATGCTGTTGACCAGGTTCACCAGGCCTTAGAGACACTGCGCTGCTGCAGCTGAGAAGCGTACCTGCAGAGCACTCCACTACGTAAAAAGTGTCCGTGATGGATTTCCCCTCAGCTGTGAGTTCTGACTGAAATTTGCCACACAGGGGCAACGCAGCTGTGGAACCATAAGGGAAAATCTGTAGGCTGGTATTTTGTAGAGCAGGTCTATTCAGGAGTTGATTATAGATTGTATGACTGATGACATTGACTGACGCCCCTGTGTCCACCAGGGCTTCCACTGGATTGCCATTTATGAGGATGACTCGTTTTGGATTGTTGATCATGTGCACAGCCCGAGATCCTTCCTCAGTCACTGAGAATAAGTAAGTGCTTTGAGCCTCATCATTAAGCTGCAGTGCTTGGACCTTCTGTGACCTGGGCTGTACTGTGGGACGAGCAGATTGCTGCTGTGTAGATCTGCACACTTTTGCAAAATGGTTTTGTTTTCCACAATTATGGCAGGTTGTGCCCTTTGCTGGACAAACATTCTGGTGAGGGTACGACCCACCGCAGTTGTAACAAGTGGCCGCCTGTACTTGTGGTTTCTGTGTGAGCTTTGCTATAGAAGATGGTGCTTCTGGCTCACTGCTCTCTAGGGCCCCTTTCACATCTCTGCGTTTGCTGCGTGTTGCTGCGTTTTGTTTCATTTGCGTTTTTTCCGCGTTTTTTACCGCAAAAAACGCATGAAAACGCATGCAAAAACGCATGTCAAAACGCATGTGCGTTTGGGAAAACGCAAAACGCATGCGTTTTTGCAAACGCAGCCCAAAACGTTGTTTGCCACGTTTTGAGCTGCGTTCGCAAAAACGCATGCGTTTTGCGTTTTCCCAAACGCACATGCGTTTTGACATGCGTTTTTGCATGCGTTTTTCATGCGTTCCCATTAAAATCAATGGGGACAAAAACGCATGCGTTTTCATGCGTTTTTTGCGGTAAAAACGCGGAAAAAACGCGAATGAAGCAAAACGCAGCAAAACGCAGGAAACGCAGAGATGTGAAAGGGGCCTATGAGTTTTGCCTGTGTCTCTGCAGTATCATTTATACGTGCTGTGTCTAATAGTTTTGCAAGGGTCATAGTAGGGTCTCTGAGTGCTTGTCTTCTTAACTTTGAAGAAACACATCCTTGTAATATCTGCATTTGGATTTCTTTGTCTACGCCTGTAAACTCACAGTAAGCTGCAAGGTGCCGTAGCCGGACATGATATTCATCAATGCTTTCTGTGGCTGATTGCTTTGATTGTCTAAACTTGAAGATTTCAAATGCTGCATTTCTGTGTGGGGAGAAGTGTTTGCACAATGCTGCTTTGGTGAGCTCATAGTCCTTGTCCTCCCCTGTGTTAGGCAGAGTAGTGAAGATATTGTAGCGACCGGTGGTAAGGCCACGGGTGTGTGTGTATGATCTTTCTCAACAGAATCCCCATACTCAGGTTTAACCGGTAGTAACGTTTCTTTACTGGCAAACATGTTTATATCACAGTCAACCGAACTATATGCACACTTGTATATATTAGAGTCTCTGAATCTTCACTTCTTCCGGGTACGCAGCAAGAAAAGAAAACACAACAATGAAGGTATCTTTCCCTAACTTTCCCTAAAATCACGTACCAGTCTATCACAGAAGAAGATGTCGCTCCCACGTAGCAGGCCTGGGGATCTCCTCACTCTTCTTCTTTGGTCTCCTTCTGCAGGTAACAGTCTGTCTCTCCCAGTCTCCGGGCACACAGAACAGCAGAAGGGAGATCACAGCAGCACAAATGGCTCCCTTATGTCGGTCACGGCCCCTGCAC
This sequence comes from Allobates femoralis, assembly GCA_033576535.1. Classification (NCBI taxonomy): domain Eukaryota; kingdom Metazoa; phylum Chordata; class Amphibia; order Anura; family Aromobatidae; genus Allobates; species Allobates femoralis. The sequence goes on from JARQOC010000005.1 coordinate 573,206,115, forward strand.
AAGCACTCTGGGTGCTCGGCGGGCAAGGTTTTGCAGAGCGGCCAGAGTCACAGCACCAAAGTCCAGTGGCCCAGGATCAGTCACAGGGGCTTCTGCAGGGTGATTTTTTCCGGCAAGGTGTAGCAAAGTAGTCCACTTTAAACAGACATCCGCAGGTAGATCTTCTCAGCTCTGGATTTATACTGCTCTGATTCTCTGCTTTCACTTCCTGGTTAAACAACAGAGATGGCTGGGAGTTTCCCAGCTCTGTGATTGTACAGTCCACTGATGCCCCCTGGTGGACAAGTGCGGACTGTGCACAGTTCCTTTCAGTTTCAACTTCAATAATACAATCTGAATTGTACACCTCATTACAATATCATAGACTTGCTCCCCTGCATAGTGTAATAACATGGCTTTCCTTCTTGTATCATCAGTTATGTTCATGGCTTGCAGAAATATCTCAAAGCGCTTCAGCCATTTATCCCAACATGCTGCTAGGTTTGCTTGGGAGTGATGCACACAGAGGCGTAGCTAGGGGTTCAACACAAGGGGGGCGAAACATCATGAGTGGGCCCCCAGCCCCGGTGACCAGCAATAATCACACGTACAACCTAAAGCATGAACATTTCTTTTAGTCAAATAATAATAATATTATATATATTAATGATAATAATTATGGCCATTGCCCAGTAGTATGTCCTGCCAGCCTCAGCTAAGGGTCCCAGACAGATACCTCCTCATCCATCCTGCTGCTGGCTGGGAGTCCTGTACAGTGCAGCATGTAGTGTGAATGCCACACTATGGAGATGCTGCTTCTACTACTGCCACCACGTGGAGGCGAGGGCCACATAGAAATTACAGGGGCCACATAAGGAGCGGATATGGGTCCCTATCAGGGGCGTGCATAACGATCATGGGGCCGAATCATAGGCGTACATAGATAACATGGGGCACAGTCAGGGGCGTGTATGAAAATCATGGGGCCCACTCAGGGATCGTACATAGAGATCATGAGGCCCAGTCAGCGGCGTACATAGAGGTCATGAGGCCCCATCAGAGGCGTACATAGAGATGATGGGGCCCACTCAGGGGCGTGCATACATTTCATCATGGGGCCCACTCAGAGGCATGCATAGAGATCATCATGTGGCCCACTCAGAGGCGTACATACAGATTACGGGGCCCACTCAGGGGCGTGCATAGAGATCATCATGGGGCCCACTCAGAGGCGTACATACAGATTACGGGGCCCACTCAGGGGCGTGCATAGAGATCATCATGGGGCCCACTCAGAGGCGTACATACAGATTACGGGGCCCACTCAGAGGCATGCATAGCGATCATCATGTGGCCCACTCAGAGGCGTACATACAGATTACGGGGCCCACTCAGAGGCATGCATAGCGATCATCATGTGGCCCACTCAGAGGCGTACATACAGATTACGGGGCCCACTCAGGGGCGTGCATAGAGATCATCATGGGGCCCACTCAGAGGAGTACACAGAGATTACAGGGCCCACTCAGAGGCGCACATACAGATCATGGGGCCCACTCAGATGCATACATAGAGATCATGGGGCCCCGTGAGGTTAGACTCTCACTGCACCCCAGTATGGTGCCCTCAGGGAGCTCCCACAGTGTTTGCTTCATGCTGAGGCCTGTGATGCCCTGTGGGACCTCCCTGAGGGCACCATACTGGGGGCAGTAGTAGAAGCAGCATCTACAGTGTGACATTCACCTCACACTACATGCTGCACTATAGGACCCCCAGCCAGCAGGAGAGAGTGGATAGTGGAGGCTGGAGCACGGTCTGGGTCCACTGATGGCTGAGGAGCCCATCTCTAATGGCAGAATGGGCTCCTCAGTCACTCACCAGCACATCTCCTGCCATCCCCCTTAGTCCCCAGGTCACCCACGCTCACCCTCACCTTTCATATTTCTTAACTTTGAGAGAGCTGCTGCAGGGCTGCTGGGGTGACGGCGGGTCCCTCCTCCTCCGCGCGACTCTGCCGACACCTACACAGCCTGGATGGAGGCAGACAGCCATCGCAGGCTGAGCCTGAGGCTGTCTCCATCTGCGCACGCGCCGGCGGTGTCGCGCTGCGCAGAGAAGGCTGAGCCGCACCGCTACAGCAGGCAAGGCACGGAGATCTCTCTCCATGCTTTGCTACTGCAAGAGCAAGAACAGCGGCCCAGGTGACCTCTCTGCCCCAATGGGCCCCTCATGCCGGGGGGCCCGGGGCGCTCGCCCCCCCTGCCCCCCCGCCAGCTACGCTACTGGATGCACATCAAAAGCTGGGAATGCAGGTAGACAGGCCATGGTGAGCACTGATGGTCTTGTGGCACTGAAATACCTTTAGCTGATGAATGATCGCTTCCTCGTCGCCAATTGTAGTGTTGTAGTGCAGATGACGATAGATCCAGAAGCACACACAGATACGCTGAACTGCTCAGTCGAGCGGCCATACTTTAATGACTCTCTTCCCTTTCCCAGCTCCCCCTTCTCCTGACAGATCCTCCTCTATCGTACATCACTGTTACTAGGCAGAAAACAAACAGGGGAGACACAAGCAAACTACAGAAGATATAACAACATTACAAAGTGTCACACAGGACACGGAATCAGACGCAGCCACCACTCCCCGTGACACAGGAGCATTAACCCCTTGGAGCCTGATACCCGAGTATCCGAAAGCCTGGGGCTCGACACTAAAACACTGGATCCACTTCTAGTCACCAGGGAGCCAATACCAGGAATCAGAAGTCAGGTGACATCATTGCTTCCGGTACTGGATTCAGTACCTGGAGTGTCCGGTACTGAATCCTCTGGAGTGACAGCAGCATATATTCTGCATTTTATTATAACACCTCTTTCCAGAGCACCTGAATCTCTACTTCTGCTCCGGATTTCAGCATGAAAGTGTGGGGCCCCTGCGACCAGGTGGCCACAAAAGGGAAGTGCAGTCAGCTAAGCAAAGTGGTTGAAAACACATCCACACCGCACAAACACCGACCCTACGCCTAAGATTCTCGGTTGGGTAAGGGGTAGTGGGTGTAGCACAGTGGGTGGAATGTAGGAGGACACTGACAAAGTGGGTGGAGAGACCAACACAATAAAAACCCAGGACCACACAGGGGTAGTTGGATGGAGTTAGAGTGGAGAAGAAGAACAACAGAACAGAGAGAGACTTCCCTGGAGATGCAGAATCCTGAGAGGCACAGACCCCTGGAGAGAAAGCCCACTTCACAGCCTGGAAGCGACGGGAAGGGGAAAGACTGAAAGAGACCCCACAGCTAAGGAAGGTGGGAGGACAAGGGCCCGGCAGCCTGATAAACCCGTGCTGTGTGGAGGAACCCTTAGCACAGTGACTGAAAGAAGGAGCCTGATGTGCCCAAAAACATCGACCTGGGACACTGGTGGGCTAGGCCGACACCAGAGAACCAGCTTTGAAGAGGTGACCAGGGATTCCAGACCCTAATCATGAGACACACCGGTGTGGGGCAGGTGCTTTAAGACCTGCAACCTAACTTACCTTCCACCATGGTCTAAGAACACAGCCGTCTTACTAGGACTGGTGACCCTGACTGCAAGGGAAATATATTCACCTGTGAGTCCTCGACGACCAGACCGAAGCCATGGGTGAGGTTCTACGTTAACACTGAGAGAGGGGCATGAAAGGACTTTGAGGGAGCAACTCAGAAAAGCTACCTGAGCTGCACAGTTGAGTTGCCGGAGCAGTGTAAAAGGTTGTAAACTGTACTGAAGGAACTGTAACTGTTGTGTACTGCTGCCAAAGACTGAGTAAAGTACCTTGCGAGCTCATCTGTGTGTGGAAATTCGGTTATTTTCATCCCTGCTTGAGACTGCTTTCTTTCCAGCACCACGTCCTGCACTAGGACAACCAGCAATGTGGAGAGCTGCAGCAGCAAATTTTGCAATTGAATCCCACCTGAGGAGCCACAGACTGTCGTCCCTGCAGCTTGGAAGTCAGTGACTTGTACCCAGCATAAACCCTCACTACATCCATCCAATACTACTTCTCCTGCCCCGGGAACCCTCAGCCCTACCCGAGCAGGGCTTACCATCCACGCTGCCCCAAGTCACCGTCCCCAGCAGAAATATAGCAGCGGTGGTTCTATTAACCACATACCCCGGGTGTCGTCACGAAAAATCATCCCTTGTAAATATCTCCTTTTTGGACTGATCTCAAGCCACAGGATCGGGTCACGACTACCGTGATACTCCAGAGAGACAGCAGTGGCCTGGCTCCCGAGTACCCCATATAATGCTTAGGGAAAAAAGGTGTGCTGTAGTCCGCGCTGCCAGGATCACTCACTCCAATAAATACGAGTAGAAAATCTTCATCAAAGCCTCCTTTATTCTCCTACGCGTTTCAGTGCCCTCCAGGCACCTTCATCAGGGATAACTCTTATCCCTTATCCCTGATGAGGGTGCCAGGAGGGCACTGAAACGCGTAGGAGAATAAAGGAGGCTTTGATGAAGATTTTCTACTCGTATTTATTGGAGTGAGTGATCCTGGCAGCGCGGACTACAGCACACCTTTTTTCCCTAAGCATTGTTACAACCTACACGTGAGTGTGGCCGGTGGGAGTCCAGCAGCAGCCATCAGGACATTACCAATAAGCCTTCAAACCAGTTGTGGGTCTCACAACTGGACCAGGTGAGCAGATTTAATTACTCACCATTACACCCATCAGTGTCTAGTGATAAGGGCACTATTGCGCCTCTTGTCCCCCCCCTCTTTTTTCTTGTCTTATTGGAGTACCCCATATGTCATCCTCATCTGAAAACCTTCCTGGAACGTCTCAGATTCCTGGACATCGGAATGACCAACAATATTATAGTGGAGCAAAGAGCCGTCATAATCAACAACAACCGCCATCATCATTCATGTCATCATCATCAGCACCAAGAACCACCACCACCATCATCCATATCATTATTGTGGAGACACGGGGTCAGTGGGTGCTCTCCTTTGTGGAGACAAGGGGGTCAGTGGGTGCTCTCCTCTGTGGAGACACGGGGGTCAGTGGGTGCTCTCCTCTGTGGAGACACGGGGGTCAGTGGGTGCTCTCCTCTGTGGAGACACGGGGTCAGTGGGTGCTCTCCTCTGTGGAGACACGGGGTCAGTGGGTGCTCTCTCTGTGGACACGGGGTCAGTGGGCTCTCCTCTGTGGAGACACGGGGGTCAGTGGGTCCTCTCCTCTGTGGAGACACGGGTCATGTGGGGCTCTCTGTGCAGACACAGGGGTCAGTGGGTGCTCTCCTCTGTGGAGACACGGGGGTCAGTGGGTGCTCTCCTCTGTGGAGACACGGGGGTCAGTGGGTGCTCTCCTCTGTGGAGACACGGGGGTCAGTGGGGGCTCTCCTCTGTGGAGACACGGGGGTCAGCGGGTGCTCTCCTCTGTGGAGACACGGGGTCAGTGGGTGCTCTCCTCTGTGGAGACACGGGTCAGTGGTGCTCTCCTCTGTGGAGACACGGGGGTCAGTGGGTGCTCTCCTCTGTGGAGACACGGGGGTCAGTGGGTGCTCTCCTCTGTGGAGACACGGGGTCAGTGGGTGCTCTCATCTGTGGAGATACAGGGGTCAGTGGGTGCTCTCCTCTGTGGAGACATGGGGGTCAGTGGGTGCTCCCCTCTGTGGAGACACAGGGGTCAGTGGGTGCTCTCCTCTGTGGAGACACGGGGTCAGTGGCGCTCTCCTCTGTGGAGACACGGAGTCAGTGGTGCTCTCCTCTGTGGAGACACGGGGGTCAGTGGGTGCTCTCCTCTGTGAGTACAGGGTCATGGTGCTCTCCTCTGTGAGATACAGGTCAGGGTGCTCTCCTCTGTGGTGACACGGGGTCAGTGGTGCTCTCTGTGGAGACACGGGGGTCAGTGGGTGCTCTCCTCTGTGGTGACACGGGGGTTAGTGGGTGCTCTCCTCTGTGGAGACACGGGGGTCAGTGGGTGCTCTCCTCTGTGGAGACACGGGGGATCAGTGGGTGCTCTCCTCTGTGGAGACACGGGGGTCAGTGGGTGCTCTCCTCTGTGGAGACACGGGGGTCAGTGGGTGCTCTCCTCTGTGGAGACACGGGGGTCAGTGGGTGCTCTCCTCTGTAGAGACACGGGGGTCAGTAGGTGCTCTCCTCTGTGGAGACACGGGGGTCAGTGGGTGCTCTCCTCTGTGGAGACACGGGGGTCAGTGGGTGCTCTCCTCTGTAGAGACACGGGGGTCAGTAGGTGCTCTCCTCTGTGGAGACACGGAGTCAGTGGGTCTCTCCTCTGTGGGGACACGGAGGTCAGTGGGTGCTCTCCTCTGTGGAGACACGGGGGTCAGTGGTGCTCTCCTCTGTGGAGACACGGGGGTCAGTGGGTGCTCTCCTCTGTGGAGACACGGGGTCAGTGGGTGCTCTCCTCTGTAGAGACACGGGGTCAGTAGGTGCTCTCCTCTGTAGAGACACGGGGTCAGTAGTGCACTCCTCTGTGGAGACACGGGAGTCAGTGGGTGCTCCCCTCTGTGGAGACACGGGGCTCAGTGGGTGCTCTCCTCTGTGAGACATGGGTCAGTGGTGTCCCTCTGTGGAGACACGGGAGTCAGTGGGTGCTCTCTGGAGACATGGGGTGCTCTCTGTGGAGACATGGGAGTCAGTGGGTGCTCTCTGGAGACATCAGAGTCAGTGGGTGCACTCTGTGGAAACACGAGGGTCAATGGGTGATCTCTGTGGAGACACGGGGGTCAGTGGGTGCTCTCCTCTGTAGAGACACGGGGGTCAGTAGGTGCTCTCCTCTGTGGAGACACGGGAGTCAGTGGGTGCTCTCCTCTGTGAGACACGGGGTCAGTGGGTGCTCCCCTCTGTGGAGACACGGGAGTCAGTGGGTGCTCTCTGTGAGACACGGGGGTCAGTGGGTGATCTCCTCTGTGGAGACACGGGAGTCAGTGGGTGCTCTCTGTGGAGACACGGGGTCAGTGGGTGCTCTCTGGAGACATCAGAGTCAGTGGGTGCACTCTGTGGAAACACGAGGGTCAATGGTGACCCTCTGTGGAGACACGGGGGTCAGTGGGTGCTCTCCTCTGTGGAGACACGGGGGTCAGTGGGTGCTCCTCTGTGGAGACACGGGGGTCAGTGAGTGCTCTCCTCTGTGGAGACACAGGGGTCAGTGAGTGCTCTCCTCTGTGGAGACACGGGGGTCAGTGGGTGCTCTCCTCTGTGGAGACACGGGGGTCAGTGGGTGCTCTCCTCTGTGGAGACACGGGGGTCAGTGGGTGCTCTCCTCTGTGGAGACACGGGGGTCAGTGGGTGCTCTCCTCTGTGGAGACACGGGGGTCAGTGGGGGCTCTCCTCTGTGGAGACACGGGGGTCAGTGGATGCTCTCTGTGGAGACACAGGGGTCAGTGAGTGCTTTCGTCCGCTGGCCTGGCCGCCTTTACAAAGACCACATAGACCAGGGCTCATCCTAACTGAACACCTGAACTCTTTACCCATGAGCAGAACACTACTCAGATAACACAGGGTTAGAGATCCACACAATGCTTTCAATAAAGAGGAGACGGCACTCACCCATAACGAATAATCGGTCCTTTATTCAGGAGCTTTAGACATATGGTTGCAGGAGGGGAGGAGGGGCCGAGATGACGACGGCACCGTTTCGCGCTCAGTGCGCTTCCACGGGTCACACTGTGACCCGTGGAAGCGCACTGAGCGCGAAACGGTGCCGTCGTCATCTCGGCCCCCTCCTCCCCTCCCTGCAACCGTATGTCTAAAGCTCCCTGAATAAAGGACCGATTATCGTATGGGTGAGTGCCGTCTCCTCTTTATTGAAAGACTTGTTGCTGTCTGGTTGCTTTGTGACTGGCACCCCCTACGAACCGCTGATCGCTCCACAGATCATCCGCCCAGAAAGCGGCTTGCAGTGGTGCCCTGATGTTCCTGCTGTTTGTTTGAGATCCACACAATGGTAAGACTTTATTGGATCCCCAACAGTCAAAGGCATATAACACATTACCAAGCAAAACACACAATGTAACAGGCAACAGAGTCTCACCCTTCTGCTGGCTCACCAGGGATTAAATATTTGTGCCTCTGGGCTTCCAGGGCCACTTACTCCAATCCAGCAGCACTACACTATCGCAGGGCACCCACCGAGAGAGGGATAGCGACAAGTGTAGGAAGCTGACCGAGCACAGCAAAGCCTGTAGCCTGGTCATCAAATTGTCCAAACCTGGGGATCTTCCAGCCGAATCCTAGATTCCTAGACTGAGTCCATGCAGAGTATGAAGACGCAATGTGATTCTGGCAGCCGGAACCGAAATTCCGAGGCTGAAGATATGAAGACACGATCCACTAGTCGGGGCCGAAGTCCCTATATTCAATCTGATGAATCTGGCACATTTACTGTCCTCATCCCAAGGCTGAGCTAGTGGGGTTGGACAAGGCGGCGTCCGGAACTCATATGCCTCATGTATGGCCTGCTGGGTATGTCTATATATCTCCCTGGTTGTTGAGCCCTTGGACGGTGTCTACGGACACCAGTCCCCTGCAGCTCCCCTGGATGAACCAGGCTGAGTAGTATCCCACTGCTTAATTCTACTCTGAGTGATGTAGACAGAGGGGGTGAGGTAATATACATTCAATTAGGAATCCACAAACTGAGACAATCCAGGCTCCAAGCAGTCTAATAAGAAACAATAACCCCATTCCCATAAGTCAACAAACTAAAGAACCATGTATCTGGCCACATTAAAAACATTAACCCACGACAGGCATTAAAAAAGGCTGTGTCGTCCCTATCATCATCACAAACAACCTCCACCATCATTATCAATTTCATCACCAACAACTACCACGATCATCAATATCATTCATCAGCATTCCCCTCATCACTCTCATCATTACCATTCTCCTTGTCATAACGATTATATCATCATCGTCGTTTCTACCTTCATTCTCCAAATCAATATTCTTCTAATCGTCCTCCTCCTCACCATCATCATCCTCCTGATCATCACCCTCAATATTTGTCACAATAAATGCTGCTGATACTAATATTTATTCACATAACATCAACATATTCTGTAGCCAAGAACAATTCAGAAAAGACAAGTACAAAGTTATCAGACATTACATGAAAACAAAGCAATCATCGGTTCAGGAACTAGAAGTGAGAGTCCTGATCACAGGAGCTTACAATCTATGAGGTAGGAGTGAGGGTACTGATCATAGGAGCTTACAATCTATGGAATAGGAGTGAGGGTCCTTATCACAGAAGCTTACACTCTTTGGGATAGGAGTGAGAGTCCTGATTACATGAGTTTACAATCTATGGGACAGGAGTGAGAGTCCTAATGTCAGGAGCTTACAGTCTATGAGATAGAAGTGAGGGCTCTGATCACAGGAGCTTACAATCTATGGGACAGGAGGGAGGGTCCTGATCACAGGAGCTTACAATCTATGAGATAGAAGTGAGGGCTCTGATCACAGGAGCTTACAATCTATGAGATAGGAGCGAGGGTCCTAATCACAGGAGCTTTCTGTATATGGGATAAGATTAACCTATAATGTGGCCACTCATTTATGAGGCTTAACTCAATGTTTAAAAAAAAACCTATATATCAAATGAGTTGTTGCGCCAAAATTTGAGGTACAAAATGTCACTTTATTGAAATACATACATAATACATTAACAATTATTTTTACATAAGATGAAAATACTCATCATATGGGATAAGAGGGTCCTGATCACAGGAGCTTACACACTTTGGGATTGGAGTGAGGGTCTTGATTACATGGGTTGACAATTTATGGGATAGTAGTGAGGGTCCTGATCACAGGAGCTTACAATCTATGGGATAGGAGTGAGGGTCCTGATCACAGGAGCTTACAATCTATGGGATAGGAGTGAGGGTCCTGATCACAGGAGCTTACAATCTATGACATAGTAGTAAGGGTCCTGATCACAGGAGTTTACATTCTATGTGATAAACGGGAGGGTCCTGATCACAGGAGCTTACAATCTATAGGAAAGGAGTAATAGTCCTTATCACAGGAGTTTACAATCTATGGGATATGAGTTTGAGTCCTGATCACAGGCGACTACAATCTATGAGATGTGAGTGAGAGTCCTGAACACAGGGGTTTACAATCTATGCGATAGGAGTGGGGTTCTTGATCACAGGAGCTTACAATATATGGGATAGAAGTGAGGATCCTGATCACAGAAGCTTACAATCCATGGACTGAGGTTCCTTATCAAAGGAGCTTACAATCTATGGGATAGGAGTGAGGTTCCTGATCAAAGGAGTTTACAAAACATGGGATAGGAGTGAGGTTCCTGATTAGAGGAGTTTACAATCTATGAGATAGGAGTGAATGTTCTGATAACAGGAGCTTACAGTCTATGAGATAGGAGTGAGGGTCCTGGTCACAAGAGTTTACAATCTATGAGATAGGAGTGAGGGTCCTGGTCACAAGAGCTTACACTCTATGAGATAGGAGTGAGGGTCCTGGTCACAAGAGTTTACAATCTATGAGATAGGAGTGAGGGTCCTGGTCACAAGAGCTTACACTCTATGAGGTATAAGTGATATACAAGGTACAAGTTTTTAATTGTACAACAGTCCATCCATAGTTTTCGTATGAACGACCTCTTGAGCTTTTCAAACAATTCCCTTTGCTACATTGTGTCATCTGGTGTCTGATACATAATAAAGTGTCGCCATATTGTGTTATTCCGCAGTCTCAGGACTTGTTCTTCCGGTGATCTTCACATCTGAGATCCCTGGGACGTCCAATCTGACAGAACTATATTTCCCTGGGATATTGGGAAGCTGGAACTCACAAGATTTGCCATTGCAGGGATTAATGTTGCATGGCTTCTTCTTACACTTACTGACAGATCTCCTCATACGATGATTCTGAAAAGGAACAGAAAGATCATGAATATTTACTCTGAAAGGGACCTGACAGGTCTATGCTGCCCATTCGGGGCTCATCGGGGTGATGGGTGCGCTGTCTGTGTGTATGAGGGTTTATAGTGCTATCACCCTGCCCAGGAGGGTACATTGTCTTCATGTCCGTCCATGCCTAATGGTACCTTTACACGCCGCGACGGCAGGCTGGATACATCCCGCTACAGGCTACAAATGTAGCTTGTAGCGCCAATATCGCCCGTCGTAGCGGCGTCTGAAGACGTGACGCTGCAGCCGGCAACAGATACATCTGTTTCCTAGGTCTGCTCGAAAACCGATGGCTACATCGCCGATGGTAGCGAGCTGTATCGGCGTGTAAAGAGGCAACGGAAGGGAACTCTGGACACCCGGGGCTGTAGCTGCAATGTAGCTAAGGCGTGTCCCAGGCTCCAGGATACCGCGCCCCATCACCGATCATTGGAGGAAGCTCCTGCATGACGATTGGTAGTCGCTGCCTAGGGCGGCATATTTAAGGAGCTGACCAGTCACAACACACAATCGCTCGAGCGTGCTGGATGTCTCAGCCTCCTGCGATGCCTGGCCAATCAGGATGATATTGCTTTGTCCTATCATCGTACGGACGGCTCGTAATCCAAGATTGTGGCACGCCTATGTGCTGTCCCTGCTGCACCGGGTCCGCCCATAGTAGCTTATTGTAGCGCTGTGTAAACGTGGTACGCTAAGCTACAGCTGGCTACTTGACACACCCGGCGATGTAGCTAGCTGCAGATGTAGTGTGGCGTAGCGCACCTTATGGCGGCGTGTAAAGAGTTGACCGTTTGTAGCCGTTTGAGCGTGCTCGTGCACGTGAAGTAGCGGGATGTATCCAGCCTGCCGTCGCGGCGTGTAAAGGTACCATAAGAGCTGTGTGCTTAATTATGGAGATGTAGCGCCCCTAGTGGATAAAGGAAAAGACTGCTCCCCAATCCACTCCAGTTATGTAAGGTTATTAATTATTGATGCTCCTCAGGGGCGGGGCTGCAAAAATGGCTTACAATGAAGAATTAGCTGGGGAGTCCCCTGCAGAGGAGAAAAACAAGGAACCACTCGAAGAGCATGCCCATTTTATTGGATACTACAACACTGTTTGGGTAGGGCCGCCTCCAGGATTTGTGTGTCCTGGGTGATGCCCCCCATGTCATTCCCCCCCCCCCACACACACACACAGATATCTGCTGCACATCTGCACCTTACACTGTATCCTAGGTTTAGACAGCAGAGAATAGAAAAAAGTACTGTTAATTAAAACTTCCCCGACGCTGTAAGAGGAAGGGGCCACTACACTAATTTTAATGTACTTGGATAGAATAGGGAGGTAATACATGTACTGTTAGTGTCTTTCTGCAGAAACATGCAAACTACATGCACATTCTGCTCTGCTACATGCAAACTACATGCACATGCTGCTCTGCTACATGCAAACTACATGCACATGCTGCTCTGCTACATGCAAACTACATGCACATGCTGCTCTGCTACATGCAAACTACATGCACATGCTGCTCTGCTACATGCAAACTACATGCACATGCTGCTCTGCTACATGCAAACTACATGCATGTGTGGTGCCCCGGGGTCCGGTTGCCACAATATAAGTTTGGAAGCAAGGCAAGGCATCCACCAGGTAACACACACGTACACACAAACACCTTCCTGACTCCAGGCCAGAAGGGGGAGCTCTAAAGCTCGGGTACAGGGCAGGTCCCCTATAAATTCTGGTCTGGGGAGGGGTCAGGCAGTTCAGTTCCCGGGAGGACTGTAGAAGACGCCCTACGGACGGAGCCACGCCAGGCTTGTTCCAGGAGACTGACCAAACCATGTGTGAGACCCGTGGGGTGGGTCTGGAGAAGTGGAGGACTAGGTCTGGGGAGTGGAGCCAGTGCCGGTTCGCCCCAGTACCTAGTGCAGTACAATCACCGGAGACCGAGGTCACCAGGGATTCTACATCCAGCAACCAATCCCGGAGGGTGGGTGATTTCATGTTGCCTGCCCAACCCAAGGCTAGGAGACGCAGCCGCATAATAGAGCTCAGGAGACCCAGCTAAGACGGGGAACCATCAGAGATCTCGCGCCGCCTATCACACAGCCAGAGCAGACTAAAGGAGGCCTCAGCACCGCTACATGCAGCCAGGGCCCATAGACACTGAAGCAGTAGGTAGACCTCAGAACTTGTCTAGGGTGGGTCGCCCCAACTTGCTTCCAAGCCTGGATCCCCGATAACAGCTTTGGACAGTACCCGGACAACTTTACTACTAAGTAAAAGGTAAAAGAGAACTGTTCCCTCTGTGTCTGTTTATTCTTCACATGCTGAACACTGCACCCCCAACGTTCCCCATTCCCATAGACTGCACCCCTATACTACTCTGGGGAACACTAAGCTCTACCATCTACCAATCGGCAGGAGGGCGATTTAAGCCGCTCTGCTGATGCTGTCATGTGACACATCAGCTGATCAGGTTGCCGCCCCGCCCGGTCAGCTGATTCAGGTCCTGCAGCATCGCGGGACACTCGGCGGAGGGGTGAGCATTTTTTTCTATTTTTAACACATTGCTTTCTTTCGCTTTCGCAATGTATGTAGATACATTGCAAAAGTGAAAGTACAGCCCCGCTTGCCTGTGCGTTGCAGGCTCGGCTCTCCCCCAGCTCTATCTGTCAGTTCGGATCCCTTCAAATCCCGGATCCCTTACACTTCCGGACCTTTTCTTGTGCCGGGGTTAGATTTTGTCTTCACCATGATGAATGTAACCGATATTCCCCTTCAAGATTAGGGGAAAAAAGTTACAAATCTACTCGGCCTTCACTCTGAAGCTGTGAGGGCATCGAAAACCCAACATCAAACATGGACAATATCAGAGGGGGGAAACCTTATATACACAGAGGACATGATTGTATCTTTATGGTTGTGTTACCTTGCCCTGTTTAATGCAGATTGTATCCACACCCTCCTCATCACCAGCATAGAAAGTACAAATCTTCACATCCTGTAAAAGAAAGAACAAGAAATATCATCTACAGCAACAAGAAATGAATCATGGAATAATATCAGAAATATTAATAATAAAGATCAGTCGCAGGATGAAAAATACAACATGATATACAACTGTTCAATATGGTCATTACAAATAACCAAGTTATAACCTAGTCCTTAAAGCCCCAGTCCAGCAGGGGGCGCTCTTCAGTGCTGGAGTGGCACTTTAAATATAAGCCCCGTGTCATATACTGACATTCCTGTGGCTATACCTCTTACCGACACCACTCCAGTCCCATGGCACCATCTTGGGACTATAACTTCTGACTGGCCGGAAGTCAGAAGTTACATCATAAAAGCTCAATGTATCTGTATGAGAGTCAGAGAGAGCAGAATGATGCCAGAACAGGACAAATAATGAGACCAGAACGAAGCCAGAAGTGAGACAGAGCGAGACCAGAATGAGACCAAAATGAGGCCAGAATGAGAGCAGAGTGAAACCAGAATAAAGCCAAAGCGAGGCCAGAATGAGACCAGAATGAGAGCAGAGTAAACCAGAATGAAGCCAGAATGAAGCCAGAATGAGACCAGAATGAGGCCAGAGTAAGGCCAGAATGAGAGCAGAGTGAAACCAGAATGAAGCCAGAGTGAGGCCAGAATGAGAGCAGAGTAAACCAGAATGAAGCCAGAGCGAGGCCAGAATGAGACCAGAATGAGGCCAGAGTAAGGCCAGAATGAGAGCAGAGTGAAACCAGAATGAAGCCAGAGTGAGGCCAGAATGAGAGCAGAGTAAACCAGAATGAAGCCAGAGCGAGGCCAGAATGAGACCATAATGAGGCCAGAGTAAGGCCAGAATGAGACCAGAATGAGACCAGAGTAAGGCCAGAATGAGAGCAGAGTGAAACCAGAATGAAGCCAGAATAAGAACAAAATGAGACCAGAAAGACACCAGAATGAAAACAGAACAAGGACAGAAGGAAGCCAGATCAAGGCCAGAACAAGGCCACAACTAGACCAGAAGAGACCATAACAATGGCAGAATAACAGCAAAATAAGGCCAGAACAAAAGCAAAATGAGGCCAGAATGAGACCAGAACGATTCCAGAATGAGACCAAAACAAGACCAGAAGAAGAGGAGAATGAGACCAGGATGAGACCAGAATGAGACCAGAACAAGGGCAGAACTAGAGCAAAATGAGGCCAGAATCAGACCAGAACGATTCCAGGATGAGATCAGAACAAGACCAGAAAAAGACCAGAAGAAGAGGATAATGAGACCAGGATGAGACCAGAACGAGACCAGAACAAGACCAGAAGAAGAGGGGAATGAGACCAGAACAAGACCAGAACAAGATCAGAAGAAGAGGGGAATGAGACCAGAACGAGACCAGAACAAGACCAGAAGAAGAGGGGAATGAGACCAGAACAAGACCAGAACAAGATCAGAAGAAGAGGGGAATGAGACCAGAACGAGACCAGAACAAGACCAGAAGAAGAGGGGAATGAGACCAGAACGAGACCAGAACAAGACCAGAAGAAGAGGGGAATGAGACCAGAACAAGACCAGAACAAGATCAGAAGAAGAGGGGAATGAGACCAGAACGAGACCAGAATAAGATCAGAAGAAGAGGGGAATGAGACCAGAACGAGACCAGAACAAGACCAGAAGAAGAGGGGAATGAGACCAGAACGAGACCAGAACAAGACCAGAAGAAGAGGGGAATGAGACCAGAACGAGACCAGAACAAGACCAGAAGAAGAGGGGAATGAGACCAGAACAAGACCAGAACAAGATCAGAAGAAGAGGGGAATGAGACCAGAACGAGACCAGAATAAGATCAGAAGAAGAGGGGAATGAGACCAGAACGAGACCAGAACAAGACCAGAAGAAGAGGGGAATGAGACCAGAACAAGACCAGAATAAGATCAGAAGAAGAGGGGAATGAGACCAGAACGAGACCAGAACAAGACCAGAAGAAGAGGGGAATGAGACCAGAACGAGACCAGAACAAGACCAGAAGAAGAGGGGAATGAGACCAGAACAAGACCAGAATAAGATCAGAAGAAGAGGGGAATGAGACCAGAACGAGACCAGAACAAGACCAGAAGAAGAGGGAATGAGACCAGAACAAGACCAGAAGAAGAGGGGAATGAGACCAGAACGAGACCAGAACAAGACCAGAAGAAGGGGAATGAGACCAGAACAAGACCAGAACAAGATCAGAAGAAGAGGGGAATGAGACCAGAACGAGACCAGAATAAGATCAGAAGAAGAGGGGAATGAGACCAGAACGAGACCAGAACAAGACCAGAAGAAGAGGGGAATGAGACCAGAACAAGACCAGAATAAGATCAGAAGAAGAGGGAATGAGACCAGAACGAGACCAGAACAAGACCAGAAGAAGAGGGGAATGAGACCAGAACGAGACCAGAACAAGACCAGAAGAAGAGGGGAATGAGACCAGAACAAGACCAGAATAAGATCAGAAGAAGAGGGGAATGAGACCAGAACGAGACCAGAACAAGACCAGAAGAAGAGGGGAATGAGACCAGAACAAGACCAGAAGAAGAGGGGAATGAGACCAGAACGAGACCAGAACAAGACCAGAAGAAGAGGGGAATGAGACCAGAACGAGACCAGAATAAGATCAGAAGAAGAGGGGAATGAGACCAGAACAAGACCAGAATAAGATCAGAAGAAGAGGGGAATGAGACCAGAACGAGACCAGAACAAGACCAGAAGAAGAGGGGAATGAGACCAGAACAAGACCAGAAGAAGAGGGGAATGAGACCAGAACGAGACCAGAACAAGACCAGAAGAAGAGGAGAATGAGACCAGGATGAGACCAGAACGAGACCAGAAGAAGAGGGGAATGAGACCAGAAAGAGACCAGAACAAGACCAGAAGAAGAGGGGAATGAGACCAGAACGAGACCAGAACAAGACCAGAAGAAGAGGGGAATGAGACCAGAACAAGACCAGAACAAGACTAGAAGAAGAGGGGAATGAGACCAGAATGAGACCAGAATAAGACCAGAAGAAGAGGGGAATGAGACCAGAACGAGACCAGAACAAGACTAGAAGAAGAGGGGAACGAGACCAGAACAAGACCAGAAGAAGAGGGGAATGAGACCAGAACAAGACCAGAAAAGACTAGAAGAAGAGGGAATGAGACCAGAACGAGACCAGAATAAGACCAGAAGAAGAGGGGAATGAGACCAGAACAAGACCAGAACAAGACTAGAAGAAGAGGGGAATGAGACCAGAACGAGACCAGAATAAGACCAGAAGAAGAGGGGAATGAGACCAGAACGAGACCCGAATAAAACCAGAAGAAGAGGGGAATGAGACCAGAACGAGACCAGAATAAGACCAGAATGAGAACAGAACAAGACCAGAACAAGACCAGAACTACTAGTACATTCCATAAAATTCCATAAAAACTTGACATATATTGAAACATCCAGAAATTAGGGATGGGCAAATCTACTCGGGCGAGTCCCGAATAGTAGCGGGCTCGGGGGACTCGCTACTCGCCGAGTTTCCTTAGGAATTACTCGGGAGTAGCGAGTCCCTGTACTTTTGCAGTGTTTCTATACAGATACACTGTAAAAGTACCCTAAAAGTTAATCTAAGGGGTTAAAAACAATAAACATTCATACTCATCTTCTGTGGGGCCTGTACCTTATTTCCCGGGATCGGTACCAAAGACCTCCGGACGTCACAAGACCTCAGTTCACCGGGAGAAGATGGGCTGAAGGACCTGTGAGATTTCAGCCAATCAGCAGGCGGCTAGCGGTCACATGGGTTTGTCACGTGGCCGCACTGCCAGTCAATGAGCGATCTGGCCAATCTGATTGGCAGGCAGTGCGGCCATGTGACAAACCCATGTGACCGCTAGCCGCCTGCTGATTGGCTGAAATCTCACAGGTCCTTCAGCCCATCTTCTCCCGGTGATCTGAGGTCTTGTGACGTCTGGAGGTCTTCGGTACCGATCCCGGGAAATAAGGTACAGGCCCCACAAAAGATGAGTATGAATGTTTATTGTTTTTAACCCCTTAGATTAACTTTTAGAGTATTTTTGTAGTGTATCTGTATAGATACACTGTATAGATACACTGCAAAAGAACAGGTTACTATTCGGACTCGCAACGAGTACCGAGTCTCGGACCCGGACTCGTTAGAGTCCAGCGATTCCGAGTGTTTCAGGATTCGCCCATCCCTACCAGAAATCCATAAAAACCTTAGAAGGTAATAATGAACTTCAAATGCGTTTCAGACATTGTCCTTAAAGGTCACCTGTAACCAGTTTTGGGGGTTCTATACCCTGACCACCACCTTTACCATGATGTAATTGAGGTTCCTGTAACCTCTTTATATCCTCAGACATACCCCTGCAACTCAAAAACAAAGTTTTATTCTGTCCGTATGCGTCATATGCTAATTTTGTAGTTTGGTCAGACAGGTGTCTCCAGATCGTGGTCAGCGCTGTCCCGCTCCATGCAAATGCTGCCCCTCCTGAGTGTGTGTAAGTGGATGACACAGCAACATCATCCATACAATTCCCAAATCTCGCGCCTGTGCAGTAGCACCACACTGTGCCCTATTGAAGAGCCAGTGATTCCACTGGGCAGGCACGAGACTTTGGGCACTGTGCGGTTGAAGAGAGACCAAAGTCTCACACTTGCGCTGTGGAAGCACTGGCTCTTCAATAGGGCACAGTGAGGCACCACTGCGCAGGCGTGAGACTTTGGGCACTGTGTGGCTGATGCAAGGGCCTCAATGTGCCCTATTGAAGAGCCAGTGATTCCACTGCGCAGATCTGAGACTTTGGGCGCTATGTGGCTGATGAGAGAATTAGGTCTCGCGCCTGCGCAGTGGAATCACTGGCTCTTCAATAGGGCACAGGGAGGCCCTTGCATCAGCCACACAATTCCCAAGTCTCACGCCTGTGTAGTAGTGCCACACTGTGCCCTATTGAAGAGCCAGTGATTCCCCTGGGCAGGTGCGAGACTTTGGGCACTGTGTGGCTGATGAGAGACCATAGTCTCACACCTGCGCAGTGGAATCACTGGCTCTTCAATAGGGCACAGTGTGGCACCACTGCGCAGGCGCGAGACATGGAAATTGTGTGGATGGCATAGTGATATCATCCACTTGCACACAGTCAGGGGGGTGGGTATTGGCGTGGAGTGGGACGGCGCGGACCGCATTCTGCCAACCCCCATATGACCCCCCAAAATTTACAATATGGCACGAGACAGAGGTGCAGGGGGACGTCTGGGGGTATAAAGGGGTTACAGGAAACCCAATTACATCATGTTACAGTAGGTGGTGGTCAGCGTATAGAATCCCAAAAACTGGTGACAGGCGACCTTTAATAATTGCTAACTTCTACAGAAAGATATTATATATCATATACACTTTACATGACTTTACATGATTCATAAATCCATTGAACATACAGTATGTGAACCATTAGTCACTAGAATTAATCCTTCACAGACATTTAATTGTTAGTGTGAAAACCTGAAGAGAATAACATAAGATGACACATAACAGATGCGTGCTGTCACGTGTTTGTCAATCATATATCCACCGTGGTTCCTTATTGACTATATACCCCTCCGCTATCATCACCCCCTCGTAAAGGCGTGTATACTTTCTGAATTCCAGTAATTTAAAAAATTCCGTATTACGTATATGAAAATCTATAAATGGTTTTAAAGCTTCCAAGCTGCCGACCTTTCAGCTGGTGATCTATTATCCGCTTGTGAAATATGTCGCCCAACACGTATTTATTTACTAGCTATAATGGGAAGAGAAACAGGTGAGCTCCCAATACGTGCTGGGCGACATATTTCAGAAGCTAATAACAAATGACCTGTTAAAAGCTCGGCACTGGGAGTCAGAAAGTGTTTAACCCCTCCCCGACCAAGGACGTCCTCGATGACGTCCTCGTCCTAATGAGACCTCGAAACAATCAACTTATTACAAGAAAATGGAATAACAAAGCGACCAATGACCAGAACGGCCGAGACCCCACAATGACTCACAGAAATGGGAAAGACCACATCCTCCAGAACCGAACACCGAGGGGAAAAGAGGGCCGAAAATATCACCGAAACCAAGAAAGTGTCCATAAAGGAGAAACAGTCTGCAGTATATTATTACACACTGAGAGCAGTATTATCTTATCTTATATATAACTAGATGGCGGCCCGATTCGGGTATTCTAGCCTATGGTTATTAGGGTATACGGGGGCTCAGTGGTCAGGGGCAGAGTGCAGTGGATGGGCCAGAGTGCAGTGGTCAGGGGCCCGATGCAATTGCATCGGGAGCGCGGTGAAATGAATTGTGTGTATAGAGGCGGGTCAGTGGGTAGCAGAGTCTACAGGGGGCTCTGAGGGTAGCAGATTATACAGGCAGCTCAGTGGGTAGCAGAGTATACAGGCGGCTCTGTGGATAGAGTATGATGTGGCGGGAGGCTGGAGCGGTGAGGAGAGGTGGCGCTGGAGGGGTGAGGAGAGATGCGGCTGGAGGAGAGAGGAGGCTGGAGCGGCGACATGAGAATTAGGAACACCTCTGCTCCTCCAGGCTGCACACATCACGGGGGTCGTCTCCCGCCCGTGATGTGTGTTTTAGGGAGTGTAGGGGCGGCGGTAAGCGTGGCGGGGCTGCCTGAGTCCCGCTGCACTTAGGGCCGGCATGTTGGTCCACTCTGGACGGGTGTAGCGCTGTGGTGACGTGACTTTGGCGATGACAAAGTGACGGAAGTGCTGGATAAAATTACGGAAGTGAGCCTTTGGGTTTTATATATTAGATATAGCAGCACTATGGTATCTGGCGGTACAGTATAGCACATGTATAGCAGCACTATAGTATATGGCAATATATTACAGTATATGTACAGGTGCACTATAGTATATGGGGGTATTTTATAGCACATGTATAGCAGCGCTATGGTATATGGTGGTACATTACAGTACATGTATAGCAGCGCTATGGTATAAGGTGGTACATTACATTACATGTATAGCAGCGCTATGGTATATGGCGGTACATTACAGAACATGTATAGCAGCACTATAGTATATGACAGTATATAACAGTATTTGTAGAGTTTGACTATAGTATATGGTGGAATTTTATAGTACATGTATAGCAGCACTATAGTATATGGCGATACATTAAGTACATGTATAGCAGCACTATAGTATATGGCGATACATTAGAGTACATGTATAGCAGCACTATGGTATATGGGCATACTCTGCTCCCCCCCGCTCCTCCCTTCAAAAAATATAAAAAAATCGTCAGTGAGGATACTCACCTGTCCGCCAGCTCGCTCCACCTTCGTCTTCTAGGTCCCACAGGGGTTTAGGACCCGTTGGAGCCGGCGGGGGGGGGGGGGGCAGTGTGGAGGGGGCGGGGGGGGCAGGAGGGTGCTGGCGGGAGGGCAGGATGGAGGCGGTGGGGGGGGCAGGATGAAGCTGGTGTGTGTGGAGGGGCAGGATGGAGCTGGTGGGGGGGGCAGGATGCAGCTGAGGGGGGAAGGATGCAGCGGAGGGGGGGGGCAGGATGGAGGCGGGGGGGCAGGATGGAGCTGGTGTGTGGGGGGGGCAGGAAGGAGGTGGCGTGGGAGGGACAGGATGGAGCCGGTGGGTGGGCAGGATGGAGCTGGTGCGGGGGGGCAGGATGGAGCCGGGGGGGGGGGGGGTGATGGATGGAGCGGGTGGGGGGGCAGGATGGAGCTGGTGTGGGGGGGGCAGGATGGAGCAGGCGGAGGGGGGAAGGATGGTGAAGGGGGGTGGAGTGGTGGCAGCATGGAGCGAGCGGCGCAGGATGGTAGAGGACGTAGATGGAGCGCTCCGGGTGAGTATCCTCTATGAGTTTTTTTTTTTTTTATTAGAAGCAAGCAGGGGGGGGCCGCGGCGGGGGGGCAGGACGACCCGCGGGGGGGGCCGCAGGAGCCGCGGGAGGGCAGGAGCAGCGGCGGGGGACCCGCAGGAGTGCAGGAGCAGCCGCAGGGGGTGGGGGGCCGCAGGAACGGGCGGAAGAGAGAGAGAGAGAGAAAGATCTATCTATCTCCCGGACATTGCAAGTGAAGCTGTGACTGACAGTGGAGCGTATTCAGTGAACACTCGCAAAGCCATTGCGAGAGAGGCTTTGCAAGTCACTGAAGCCTATTCTGCAAGAACTCGCAAAGCCATTGCGAGTGCCATTGCAAGTGAGGCTTTGCGAGTTAGGCTTTGGGAGGCAGCCACGGACACGGCGACGGAAGTAGCGCCAAATATGACGGAAGTGGCCTTAGGGTAATTATATATTAGATCTTATATATAATCTTATATATAAATCTTATATATAATCTTATATATAAAACTTATATATTCTTATATATAAAACCCGAAGGCCACTTCCGAAAAGGCGAAGGCCACTTCCGTGATGGTGTTCGCCCAGGGCTGGTGACGTCATCCAGTGCACTGTAGCCGCGCGCAGCCCGGCTACAGGCACCGGCACAGGAAGTTCCGATCTCGGAAGTTCCGTGTGCCCTCCAGCCACTCCCCTCCACCCTCTGCCCTCCAGACACTAGCGCACATACCGGGGGGGCAGGGGGGCCCATTGCCCGCCACCTCGGGGGGCCACACACACCCTGGGGGTACCCGTGCTCCCCGCCGCGCGCCTGGAGAGGAGGGAGGGCGGGACTTCCCCTCCTGCACCCCTGCCCGCCCCTCCTCTCCTCCTACACCCGACGCCCGGACCGCGGTGAGTCTGCAGACCCACACGCTCCTCTGCCCTCCAGCCTGTGTGCCCCCACTGTCCTCTGCCCTCCAGCCTGTGTGCCCCCTCTGTCCTCTGCCCTCCAGCCGTCCTCTGCCCCCTCTGTCCTCAGCCCCCTCCAGCCGGTCCTCTGTCCCCTCCAGCCGTCCTCTGCCCCCTCCAGCCTCCCGCCTCCAGCCTCCAGCCGTCCTCTGACCCCTCCAGCCGTCCTCTGCCCCCCTCCAGCCGTCCTCTTCCCCCACCAGCCTCCAGCTGTCCTCTTCCCCCTCCAGCCTCCAGCCTGTGTGCCCCCTCTGTCCTCTGCCCTCCAGCCTGTGTGCCCCCACTGTCCTCTGCCCTCCAGCCTGTGTGCCCCCTCTCTCCTCCTGCCCTCCAGCCTCTGTGCCCCCTCTGTCCTCTGCCCCCTCCAGCCATCCTCTGCCCCCTCCAGCCGTCCTCTGCCCCCTCCAGCCGTCCTCTGCCCCCTCCAGTCCGTCCTCTGCCCCCTCCACGTCCTCTGCCCCCTCCAGCCGTCCTCTGCCCCCTCCAGCCTCCAGCCGTCCTCTGACCCCTCCAGCCTGTCCTCTGCCCCCTCCACCGTCCTCTTCCCCCTCCAGCCTCCAGCCGTCCTCTTCCCCCTCCAGCCTGTGTGCCCCCTCGTCCTCTGCCCTCCAGCCTGTGTGCCCCCACTGTCCTCTGCCCTCCAGCCTGTGTGCCCCTCTCTCCCCTGCCCTCCAGCCTCTGTGCCCCCTCTGTCCTCTGCCCCCTCCCAGCCGTCCCCTGGCCCCCTCCAGCCGTCCTCTGCCCCCCCTCCAGCCGTCCCCTGCCCCTCCAGCCTCCAGCCGTCCCCTGCCGCCTCCAGCCTCCAGCTGTCCCCTGCCGCCTCCAGCCTCCAGCCGTCCCCTGCCGCCTCCAGCCTCCAGCCGTCCCCTGCGCTCCGCCCTCCCTGCCCTCCAGCTCACGTCCCCTGCCGTCCAGCGCCGGTCCAGCTCCACGCGGTCGCGTCTGGCATCCTGCTCCCTCTGCTCCATCGTCCGGGGTGGCCACATGTTGACTCAGGATCCAGGCGCCGGAGAAGACGCAGGGTCGGTGGTAAGTATAGCGGAGTGTGTGTGTGTGTGTGTGTATGTCCTGACCACTCTGCCCACGCCGCTGCGCTGACCACTCTCACCGCGTGCAGTGCTAGCCACTGAGCGACCGCGCGCAGTGCTAGCCACTGAGCGATACCGCGCAGTGTCTAGCACGCCCAACTATGAGCGACCGCGCGCAGTGCTAGCCACTGAGCCACCATATACTCTGCTACCCACAGAGCCGCCTGTATACACACAATTAATTTCACCGCACTACCCTAACTATTCGTAAATAAACTATATCTGGATTCTAGACTACCGATTCTTTAGAATCGGGCTGCCATCTAGTAGTAGTTATATTCTTGTATATAGGAGCAGTATTATAGTAGTTATATTCTTGTATATAGGGGCAGTATTATAGTAGTTATATTCTTGTATATAGAGGCCATATTATAGTAGTTATATTCTTGTATGTAGGAGCAGTATTATAGTAGTTATATTCTTGTATGTAGGAGCAGTATTATAGTAGTTATATTCTTGTATGTAGGAGCAGTATTATAGTAGTTATATTCTTGTATATAGGAGCAGTATTATAGTAGTTATATTCTTGTATATAGGAGCAGTATTATAGTAGTTATATTCTTGTATATAGGGGCAGTATTATAGTAGTTATATTCTTGTATATAGGAGCAGTATTATAGTAGTTATATTCTTGTATATAGGAGCAGTATTATAGTAGTTATATTCTTGTACATAGGAGCAGTATTATAGTAGTTATATTCCTGTATATAGGGGCAGTATTATAGTAGTTATATTCTTGTATATAGGAGCAGTATTATAGTAGTTATATTCTTGTATATAGGAGCAGTATTATAGTAGTTATATTCTTGTATATAGGAGCAGTATTATAGTAGTTATATTCTTGTATATAGGAGCAGTATTATAGTAGTTATATTCTTGTATATAGGGGCAGTATTATAGTAGTTATATTCTTGTATATTGGAGCAGTATTATAGTAGTTATATTCTTGTACATAGGAGCAGTATGATAGTAGTTATATTCTTGTATATAGGAGCAGTATTATAGTAGTTATATTCCTGTATATAGGAGCAGTATTATAGTAGTTATATTCTTGTACATAGGAGCAGTATTATAGTAGTTATATTCTTGTATATAGGGGCAGTATTATAGTAGTTATATTCTTGTACATAGGGGCAGTATTATAGTAGTTATATTCTTGTATATAGGAGCAGTATTATAGTAGTTATATTCTTGTATATAGGGAGCAGTATTATAGTAGTTATATTCTTGTATATAGGAGCAGTATTATATTAGTTATATTCTTGTACATAGGAGCAGTATTATAGTAGTTATATTCTTGTATATAGGGGCAGTATTATAGTAGTTATATTCTTGTATATAGGGGCAGTATTATAGTAGTTATATTCTTGTATATAGGGGCAGTATTATAGTAGTTATATTCTTGTATATAGGGGCAGTATTATAGTAGTTATATTCTTGTATATAGAGGCAGTATTATAGTAGTTATATTCTTGTATATAGGAGCAGTATTATAGTAGTTATATTCTTGTATATAGGGACAGTATTATAGTAGTTATATTCTTGTATATAGGAGCAGTATTATAGTAGTTATATTCTTGTACATAGGGGCAGTATTATAGTAGTTATATTCTTGTATATAGGGGCAGTATTATAGTAGTTATATTCTTGTATATAGGGGCAGTATTATAGTTGTTATATTCTTGTACATAGGAGCAGTATTATAGTAGTTATATTTTTGTATAGAGGAGCAGTATTATAGTAGTTATATTCTTGTATATAGGAGCAGTATTATATTAGTTATATTCTTGTACATAGGAGCAGTATTATAGTAGTTATATTCTTGTATATAGGAGCAGTATTATAGTAGTTATATTCTTGTATATAGGAGCAGTATTATAGTATTTATATTCCTGTACATAGGAGCAGTATATTCCTGTATTATATATAGTGTATGTGTATATACGTCCTGTATATATTCCTGTATTATATATAGTGTATGTTTATATACATCCTGTATATATTCCTGTATTATATATAGTGAATGTGTATATACATCCTGCATATATACTGTATCTGATGATATCTTGGTGTTCTGGTTACTCACTCCGTCCTTCTTGAAATCACATAGAGATAGGTCGGTATTGTCAGATTTGGGGCACACCGTCTCCATAATGAGGAAGGCTTCTCTCTCCGGTTTGTCCTATATGAAGGAAAGTGATAAATGTAAATTTTCCTCTTTACCCTGTTACATTTCTCCTTTGTCATACAGAACCCTGGAGCCGCGGGAGCTTACAATTAAAATGTTGGTGAACAGGTAAGAGCTACCCATTGGTGCTCGTCTGTCACCTGACCCCCTCAACCCGCCCCCGCAGGGCCCAGCAGAGGATCAGCTGTGGATGTGGATGGAGCTTTATATGCAAATGTCTAATTTACATTACAATTCTGGTTAAGTCTCCACTAGTGCCGTAACTAGAAGCTCATGGGCCCCGATGTGAAAGCACCAAAAGGGCCCCAATTATTGCCAATCTTAATAGCATTAGTCTTTTTCTATAGCCATAGGGACTTCCGGGGCCCCCTCGGCTCGAGGGCCCGGGTGTGATTGCAGCCCCTGCTGTAGTTATGCCCCTGGTCTCTGCAATCAGTGCCGTACCTCCACTGCAGGATTGGTGTAACGCTCCACAATTTTATACAGGTTTGGGCCCCGTAGGTTCCGGTTGTAGATCTGGATGAAGTCTCCTGTAGATCTTCCATCTTTGGACTCTGCGCTGTCAGAGAGACAGCTGTGTAATGTGACAGCAGAGAGCAGCAGCACAGACAACAGAGACAGCCTCATCTTCAGGGGTGGTCACAGTGATGGACGCTCTACGCTCGGCTCCTCTCTTTTATTGTGTTTCTACTTCTTCTTTTTTCTAGCTGAGAAAACAGTTGAATCATCTCATCCACATTACAGAGTGAGATCAGCAGTTATCTCATTATTATTAGATGGAGGGTCAGCAGAGTCATCTCATTATTATTAGATGGAGGGTCAGCAGAGTCATCTCATTATCCTTAGAGGGCGGGGTCAGCAGAGTCATCTCATTATTCTTAGAGGGTGGGGTCTGCAGAGTCATCTCATTATCATTAGAGGGTGGGGTCTGCAGAGTCATCTCATTATCATTAGATGGCGGGGTCAGCAGAGTCATCTCATTATCATTAGACGGTGGGGTCAGCAGAGTCATCTCATTATCATTATAGGATGGGGTTTGCATAGTCATCTCATTATCATTAGAGGGTGGGGTCAGCAGAGTCATCTCATTATCATTAGACGGTGGGGTCAGCAGAGTCATCTCATTATTCTTAGAGGGCGGGGTCAGCAGAGTCATCTCATTATGATTAGAGGGTGGGGTCAGCAGAGTCATCTCATTATCATTAGACGGTGGGGCCAGCAGAGTCATCTCATTATCATTATAGGATGGGGTTTGCATAGTCATCTCATTATCATTAGAGGGCGGGGTCAGCAGTTATCTCATTATCATTAGAGGACAGGGTCAGCAGAGTCATCTTATTATCATTAGAGACAGATTCCTTGGGAAAAGGTGTTTCGTGATCCGCGCTGCCAGACTGACTCGCATCAAAGATGACACTGCTGACCCCACCCTCTAATGATAATTAGGGACCTGAGGAAGGTGCTAGGTTGGCACCGAAACGTGTCGGTGAGTGAATAAAAGAAGGATTTGATTAACACTTCATCCTCAAGTGTCTTCTTTGATGCGAGTCAGTCTGGCAGCGCAGATCACGAAACACCTTTTCCCAAGGAATCTGTTGCTTCTCCACGTTTGAGTGGTTCGGTGAAGGTCCAGCAGCAGCCATCAGGATATAATTCCTAACACGTCTACAAACCAGTTGTGGGTGTCACAACTGGACCAAGTGAGTGAACCCTTTGCTCACCGGATTGCTGATTTAGTGTCGAGTGATAAGGGCACTATTGCGCCTCTTGTTCCCCCACCCCCCTTTTGTATTTATTATCATTAGAGGGCGGGGTCAGCAGTCATCTCATTATCATTAGAGGGCGGGGTCAGCAGAGTCATCTCATTGTCATTAGAGGGTGGGGTCAGCAGAGTCATTTCATTATCATTAGAGGGCGGGGTTAGCAGAGTCATCTCATTATCATTAGAGGGTGGGGTCAGCAGAGTCATCTCATTATCATTAGAGGGTGGGGTCAGCAGGGTCATCTCATTATCATTAGAGGGCGGGGTCTGCAGAGTCATCTCATTATCATTAGAGGGCGGGGTCAGCAGAGTCATCTCATTATCATTAGAGGGTGGGATCAGCAGGGTCATCCCATTATCATTAGAGGGCGGGGTCTGCAGAGTCATCTCATTATCATTAGAGGGTGGGATCAGCAGGGTCATCTCATTATCATTAGAGGGAGGGGTCAGCAGAGTCATCTCATTATCATTAGAGGGCGGGGTCAGCAGAGTCATCTCATTATCATTAGAGGGCAGGGTCAGCAGAGTCATCTCATTATCATTAGAGGGTGGGGTCAGCAGAGTCATCTCATTATCATTATAGGGTGGGATCTGCAGGGTCATCTCATTATCATTAGAGGGCGGGGTCAGCAGAGTCATCTCATTATCATTAGAGGGTGGGGTCAGCAGGGTCATCTCATTATCATTAGAGGGTGGGGTCAGCAGAGTCATCTTATTATCATTAGAGGGTGGGGTCAGCAGTCATCTCATTATCATTAGAGGGTGGGGTCAGCAGAGTCATCTCATTATCATTAGAGGGTGGGGTCAGCAGAGTCATCTCATTATCATTAGAGGGTGGGGTCAGCAGAGTCATCTCATTATCATTAGAGGGTGGGATCTGCAGGGTCATCTCATTATCATTAGAGGGCGGGGTCAGCAGTCATCTCATTATCATTAGAAGGCGGGGTCAGCAGAGTCATCTCATTATCGTTAGAGGGTGGGGTCAGCAGAGTCATCTCATTATCATTAGAGGGTGGGGTCAGCAGAGTCATCTCATTATCATTAGAGGGTGGGATCTGCAGGGTCATCTCATTATCATTAGAGGGCGGGGTCAGCAGTCATCTCATTATCATTAGAGGGTGGGGTCAGCAGGGTCATCCTAATATCATTAGAGGGCGGGGTCAGCAGAGTCATCTCATTGTCATTAGAGGGTGGGGTCAGCAGAGTCATTTCATTATCATTAGAGGGCGGGGTCAGCAGAGTCATCTCATTATCATTAGAGGGTGGGTTCAGCAGAGTCATCTCATTATCATTAGAGGGTGGGGTCTGCAGAGTCATTTCATTATCATTAGAGGGCGGGGTCAGCAGAGTCATCTCATTGTCATTAGAGGGTGGGGTCAGCAGAGTCATTTCATTATCATTAGAGGTTGGGGTCAGCAGAGTCACCTCATTATCATTAGATGGTGGGATCTGCAGGGTCATCTCATTATCATTAAAGGGCGGGGTCAGCAGAGTCATCTCATTATTATTAGAGGGCGGGGTCAGCAGAGTCATCTCATTATCATTAAAGGGCGGGGTCAGCAGAGTCATCTCATTATTATTAGAGGGCGGGGTCAGCAGAGTCATCTCATTATCATTAGAGGGCGGGGTCAGCAGAGCAATTTATTGAGAAAAACCTATAAATGTCTTAAGACAGCCAAAGTAGGAAATAGTAACACATCTTTATTGAAAAAAGATAAAAGCAATTAAAAAGGGAAGTCACACCGAAGAGACGACCGAGAAGGAAGAACCAAGAAGCATAAAGTGGCTGCAATGAAATAATGACCTAAAAGAATAAAAATCATACATACTTCAACAGTAACGTGGTCCAAATGCAATACAGAAAGTGACCACAAGATGGCAACAGTGAGCCAAAGTTGAAAATCAGATGGAATAAAAACACCTGAAAGAATAAAGCAACATAAGAAATGCTGCATACACTGGAGATGGATGGGAAGAACATGGAGACAGCGGATAAGAAGAACATGGAGACAGCGGATGGGAAGAACATGGAGACAGAGGATGGGAAGAACATTGAGACAGCGGATGAGAAGAACATGGAGACAGCGGATGGGATGAACATGGAGACAGCGGATGGGAAGAACATGGAGACAGCGGATGGGAAGAACATGGAGACAGCGGATGAGAAGAACATGGAGACAGCGGATGGGAAGAACATGGAGACAGCGGATGAGAAGAACATGGAGACAGAGGATGAGAAGAACATGGAGACAGTGGATGGGAAGAACATGGAGACAGCGGATGGGAAGAACATGGAGACAGCGGATGAGAAAAACATGGAGACAGCGGATGGGAAGAACATGGAGACAGCGGATGGGAAGAACATGGAGACAGTGGATGAGAAGAACATGGAGACAGCGGATGGGAATAACATGGAGACAGCGGATGGGAATAACATGGAGACAGCGGATGAGAAAAACATGGAGACAGCGGATGGGAAGAACATGGAGACAGCGGATGAGAAGAACATGGAGACAGCGGATGGGAACATGGAGACAGCGGATGAGAAGAACATGGAGACAGCGGATGGGAAGAACATGGAGACAGCGGATGAGAAGAACATGGAGACAGCGGATGAGAAGAATATGGAGACAGCGGATGGGAAGAACATGGAGACAGCGGATGAGAAGAACATGGAGACAGCCGATGAGAAGAACATGGAGACAGCGGATGGGAAGAACATGGAGAAAGCGGATGAGAAGAACATGGAGACAGCGGATGGGAAGAACATGGAGACAGCGGATGAGAAGAACATGGAGACAGCGGATGAGAAGAACATGGAGACAGCGGATGAGAAGAACATGGAGACAGCGGATGAGAAGAACATGGAGACAGCGGATGGGAAGAACATGGAGACAGCGGATGGGAAGAACATGGAGACAGCGGATGAGAAGAACATGGAGACAGCGGATGAGAAGAACATGGAGACAGCGGATGAGAAGAACATGGAGACAGCGGATGGGAAGAACATGGAGACAGCGGATGAGAAGAACATGGAGACAGCGGATGGGAAGAACATGGAGACAGAGGATGGAAAGAACATGGAGACAGCGGATGAGAAGAACATGGAGACAGCGGATGGGAAGAACATGGAGACAGTGGATGAGAAGAACATGGAGACAGCGGATGGCAAGAACATTGAGACAGCGGATGAGAAGAACATGGAGACAGCGGATGAGAAGAACATGGAGACAGCGGATGGGAAGAACATGGAGACAGCAAATGAGAAGAACATGGAGACAGAGGATGGAAAGAACATGGAGACAGCGGATGGGAAGAACATGGAGACAGTGGATGAGAAGAACATGGAGACAGCGGATGAGAAGAACATAGAGACAGCGGATGAGAAGAACATGGAGACAGCGGATGAGAAGAACATGGAGACAGCGGATGGGAAGAACATGGAGACAGCGGATGAGAAGAACATGGAGACAGCGGATGGGAAGAACATGGAGACAGCGGATGAGAGGAACATGGAGACAGCGGATGGGAAGAACATGGAGACAGCGAATGGGAAGAAAATGGAGACAGCGGATGGGAAGAACATGGAGACAGCGAATGGGAAGAAAATGGAGACAGCGGATGGGAAGAACATGGAGACAGCGGATGGGAAGAACATGGAGACAGCGGATGGGAAGAACATGGAGACAGCGGATGAGAAGAACATGGAGACAGCGGATGGGAAGAACATGGAGACAGCGGATGAGAAGAACATGGAGACAGCGGATGGGAAGAACATGGAGACAGCGGATGGGAAGAACATGGAGACAGCGGATGGGAAGAACATGGAGACAGCGGATGGGAAGAACATGGAGACAGCGGATGAGAAGAACATGGAGACAGCGGATGAGAAGAACATGGAGACAGCGGATGGGAAGAAAATGGAGACAGCGGATGAGAAGAACATGGAGACAGCGGATGAGAAGAAAAATGGAGACAGCGGATGAGAAGAACATGGAGACAGCGGATGGGAAGAACATGGAGACAGCGGAGGGAGAACATGGAGACAGGATGGAAGAACATGGAGACAGCGGATGGGAAGAACATGGAGACAGGGATGGAAGAACATGGAGACAGCGGATGGAAGAAATGGAGACAGCGGATGGGAAGAACATGGAACAGCGGATGGAAGAACATGAGACAGCGGATGGGAAGAACATGGAGACAGCGGATGAAAGAACATGGAGACAGCGATGGGAAGAACATGGAGACAGCGATGGAAGAACATGGAGACAGGGATGAGAAGAACATGGAACAGCGGATGGAAGAACATGGAGACAGCGGATGGGAAGAACATGGAGACAGCGATAGAAAGAGAGAAGAACATGGAGACAGCGATGGAAAACATGGAGACAGCGTGATGAGAAGAACATGAGACAGCATGGAGAACATGAGAAGCGATGAGAAGAAATGGAGACAGCGATGGAAGAACATGGAGACAGATGAAGAACATGAGAAGGATGGAAGAACATGGAGACAGCGGATGAGAAGAACATGGAAAGCGATGGGAGAACATGGAACAGCGGATGGGATAACATGAGACAGGGATGGAAGAACATGGAGACAGCGGATGGAAAACATGGAGACAGCGGATGGAAGAACATGGAGACAGGGATGGGAAGAACATGGAGAAGCGATGAGAAGAAATGGAGACAGCGGATGGAAGAACATGGAGACAGGGATGGAAGACATGGAGACAGCGATGGAAGAAATGAACAGCGGATGGAAGAAATGGAGACAGCGGATAGAAAACATGGAGACAGCGGATGGAAGGGACATGGAGACAGCGGATGAGAAGAACATGAGACAGGGATGGAAGAACATGGAGACAGCGGATGGAAAACATGGACAGGATGGAGAACATGGAGACAGCGATGGAAGACATGGAGACAGCGGATGGGAAGAACATGGAGACAGCGGATGGAAGAACATGGAGACAGCGATGGAGAAGAACACATGGAAAACATGGAGACAGCGAGAAGAACATGGAGACAGGGATGGAAAAATGGAGACAGCGGATGGGAAGAACATGGAGACAGCGGATGGAAGAACAGGAGACAGGATGAAGACATGAGACAGCGATGGAAGAACATGGAGACAGGGATGGGAAGAACATGGACACGATGAAAGAACATGGACAGGGATGAAGAATGGAGACAGCGATGAGAAGAACATGGAGACAGCGATGAGAAGAACATGGAGACAGCGATGAAAGAACATGGAGACAGGATGGAAGAACATGAGACAGGTGGGAAGAACATGGAGACAGGGATGGAAGAACATGGAGACAGCGGATGGAAGAACATGGAGACAGCGGATGGAAGAACATGGAGACAGGGATGAGAAAAAATGGAGACAGCGGATGGAAGAACATGGAGACAGGGATGGAGAAGAATGGAGACAGGAGGATGAAAACATGGAGACAGCGGATGGAAGAACATGGAGACAGCGATGGAAGAACATGGAGACAGGATGGAAGAACATGGAGACAGGGATGAGAAGAAATGGAGACAGCGGATGGGAAGAACAATGAGACAGGGATGGAAGAACATGGAGACAGGGATGGAAGAAATGGAGACAGCGGATGAGAAGAACATGGAGACAGCGGATGGGAAGAACATGGAGAAAAGGATGAAGAACATGAGACAGCGGATGGAAGAACATGGAGACAGGGATGGAAGAACATGGAGACACGGATGGAAGAACATGGAGACAGCGGATGGAAGAACATGGAGACAGCGATGGAAAACATGGAGACAGCGATGAAGAACATGAGACAGCGATGGAAAACATGGAGAAGCGGATGGAAGAACATGGAACACATGGAGAATGGAAGGGAAGAACATGGAGACAGCGGATGGAAGAACATGGAGACAGCGAGAAAACATGGGAAGCGGATGGAAGAACATGGGACAGCGATGGAAAACATGGAGACAGGAAGAAAACATGGAGACAGGATGGAAGAACATGGAGACAGCGATGGAAAACATGGAGACAGCGGATGGGAAGAACATGGAACAGCGGATGAGAAGAACATGGAGACAGCGGATGGGAAGAACATGGAGACAGTGGATGGAGAAGAACAAAGGAGACAGCGGATGGGAAGAAATGGAGACAGCGGATGGAAGAACATGGAGACAGCGGATGGAAGAACATGGAGACAGGGATGAGAAGAACATGGAGACAGCGGATGGAAGAACATGGAGACAGCGGATGAGAAGAACATGGAGACAGCGGATGGAAGAAAATGGAGACAGCGGATGA
Source organism: Allobates femoralis (assembly GCA_033576535.1). Taxonomy (NCBI): domain Eukaryota; kingdom Metazoa; phylum Chordata; class Amphibia; order Anura; family Aromobatidae; genus Allobates; species Allobates femoralis. Next base: position 573,240,200 of record JARQOC010000005.1, read on the forward strand.
GAAGAACATGGAGACAGCGATGGAAGAAATGGAGACAGCGGATGGGAAGAACATGGAGACAGCGGATGAGAAGAACATGGAGACAGGATGGAAGAACATGGAGACAGCGAGATGGAAGAACATGGAGACAGCGGATGGGAAGAACATGGAGACAGCGTGATGGAAGAACATGGAGACAGGGATGGGAAGAACATGGAGACAGCGATGAGAAGAACATGGAGACAGCGGATGAGAAGAACATGGAGACAGCGGATGGGAAGAACATGGAGACAGCGGATGAGAAGAACATGGAGACAGTCGGATGGAAGAACATGGAGACAGCGGATGGGAAGAAATGGAGACAGCGGATGGGAAGAACATGGAGACAGCGGATGAGAAGAACATGGAGACAGCGGATGGGAAGAACATGGAGACAGCGGATGAGAAGAACAATGGAGACAGCGGATGAGAAGAACATGGAGACAGCGGATGGGAAGAACATGGAGACAGCGGTATGAGAAGAACATGGAGACAGCGGATGAGAAGAACATGGAGACAGCGGATGGAAGAACATGGAGACAGCGGATGGAAGAACATGGAGACAGCGGATGGAAGAACATGGAGACAGCGGATGGAAGAACATGGAGACAGCGGATGGAAGAACATGAGACAGCGGATGGAGAAATGGAGACAGCGATGGAGACATGGGACAGCGGTGAAGAACATGGAGACAGCGATGGAAGAACATGGAGACAGCGGATGGGAAGAACATGGAGACAGCGGATGGAAGAAATGGAGACAGCGGATGAGAAGAACATGAGACAGCGATGGAGAAGAACATGGAGACAGCGGATGAGAAGAACATGGGAGACAGCGGATGAGGAAGAACATGGAGACAGCGGATGAGAAGAACATGGAGACAGCGGATGGGAAAGAACATGGAGAGACAGCGGATGAGAAGAACATGGAGACAGCGGATGGAAGAACATGGAGACAGCGGATGAGAAGAACATGGAGACAGCGGATGGGAAGAACATGGAGACAGCGGATGAGAAGAACATGGGAGAAGAACATGGAGACAGCGGATGAGAAGAACATGGAGACAGCGGATGAGAAGAAACAATGGAGACAGCGGATGAGAGGAACATGGAGACAGTGGATGAGAAGAACATGGAGACAGCGGATGGGAAGAACATGGAGACAGCGGATGGGAAGAACATGGAGACAGTGGAGATGAGAAGAACATGGAGTCAGCGGATGGGAAGAACATGGAGACAGCGGATGGAAGAACATGGAGACAGCGGATGGGAAGAAAATGGAGACGGCGGATGAGAACATGGAGACAGCGGATGGAAGGACCATGGAGACAGCGGATGGGAACATGGAGACAGCGGATGGGAACATGGAGACAGCGGATGGGAACATGGAGACAGCGGATGGGAACATGGAGACAGCGGATGAGAAGAACATGGAGACAGGGATGGGGAAAGAACATGGAGACAGCGGATGGGAACATGGAGACAGCGGATGAGAAGAACATGGAGACAGCGGATGGGAAGAACATGGAGACAGCGGATGAGAAGAACATGGAGACAGCGGATGGGAACATGGAGACAGCGGATGAGAAGAACATGGAGACAGCGGATGAGAAGAACATGGAGACAGCAGATGGGAGATCCTATGGAATTGATAGAGGGGAGTAATATGAAAGTGGTAGATTGGGGTAAGTAGATATAATAGATTTGGACAATATCATCTAGTGACTTTGGGACCAGGACAAGGTACACCCGTGATGACTAACAATTCTGCCTGAATGATGTGACCATTGAGGTGCAATGCAGATTATCTTGCTCATTTTGGCTGATAATGTAACGATGTTTTTTCCCACCACGTTTCTTGTGGTCATTGAGTGATGATGCACCTTCCTATTTGCTGACAATGTATAATGATTGGAGGCCGCACAATTGCACAATGGCAGTAATTCAGGCACCGCTACTTCCTTTCCTTCTTCTGTTGAAATTATTGTGAAAATAAAATCAATCTGTACATTATTATTCCAAATAAAACTAAATATACATTTAGATGGTGACGGTGGAAGGGGGTATAGACAGAGATGTAAGAGGTATAATGACTAGGGATGAGCGAGTATGCTTGGCACTACTCGGTACTCGCACGAATATCTCGGTACTCGGGGTACTCGGCGACCGGTCCACCTGCAGGGCCTTAATCTCTAATCTCAGTGTCCAGCTAAAAACCAACTCTTGTCAGCACTCATTTAGCATCTTAGTGCGGCAGGAGTGGCTTGCAGCTCCCAGTACTACACGCCAAAACACGGTATAAGCGTCAGCGTTTGTGTCTGACCGTTCCAGCTGCCGGGATTAAACCGCTGTAATCTGTAATCTCAGTGTGCAGCTATAAACCATATTTTGGACGTCTTCATTTAGCTGTATGCAGGCAGCACAACATTGAAAATGTGCAAGTCCGGTGGCAAGGGACAAGGAATTAAACGTGATGGTGGTGCAGGCAGAGGCCGAGGCCTTGGGGAAGCTCGACTTGCGCCATGACAAACGCCCACATCATCTCGCTCGACCTTCCTGTCCCAATTTCTAGGTGAACGCAGCAGTACACCATTATTAAACCAAGACCAGTGTCAATAGGTTGTTAGTTGGATAGCGGATAATGCTTCCAGTCAGATTGGCACCACCACAAACACCCTGTCTTCCACACGGTCAAGTGTCAGTAGCCGTGAGAGTGGACCGCACATTCCACACCCTGATCCTCCTTCCTCCCACCAGGCTGAGTGCCCGGCCCCGGACATTACTGATCCCACACTTGGACACTCTGAGGAGCTGTTCACTATCCATTCATAGATTCTGGCCTGTCGCCAGCTCCAGTTGAAGTGGGTCATGAGGAGATCGTATGTATCGATGCCCAAATATTTGAGTAGCCACGGTCTCACGAAGGCAACGATGGGAACGTGTCTCAACAAGAGGTGGACGATGATGAGACACAATTGCCAGAAAGTCAGGAGGAGGACCAGGGTTCGGAAGAGGAAGACGACGTGGTGGATGATCCAGTAACTGACCCAACCTGGCAGGAGGATATGCAGAGCGAGGCCAGCAGTGCACAGGGGGAGGGAGGTGTAGCATCACAACAGGCCGGAAGAAGCAGGGTGGTGTCTGCAGGCAGAAGGCAGGCAACCGTTCCCCGGAACAACAACACGACAGAAGTTGCCAGTACAACTGTTAGGTCTTCCCAAGTCTGGCTGTTTTTTAAGGTGTCTGCAGATAATTCCAAAAAGGCCATTTGCAACACCTGCCATGCCAGCATCAGCAGGGGTAGCAAAACTAGCAGCCTGACCACCACCAGCCTGATCAGGCACATGTCAGCCAAGCACCCGACTTTGTGGGATGTACAGCAGAGTATAGGAGCATTGTCTGCGGGTGACACCGCAGTGTCTTCCACTGTTATGCGCCCAAGCCAATCCCCTGTCCATACTGCAGGCGAAGATGCCTCCTGTCCTTCACCTGTACTTGCACAAGCAGAATTAGCACCATCATCAGCCACGTCCTTGTCCCAGCGCAGCGTTCAGTTATCCATACCACAATCTTTGGAACGCAGGCACAAATACGCTGCCAACGCCCCACATGCCACAGTCCTGAATGATCACATTTCGTGACTGCTTGCGCTGGAAATGTTGCCTTTTAGGCTGGTGGAGACGGGCGCATTCCGCAACCTGACGGCGGGGGCTATCCCACGTTACTCGGTCCCCAGCCGACACTATTTTTCCCGGTGTGCCGTCCAGCATTACATAAGCACGTGTCACAAAACATCACACGTGCCCTGAACAACGCAGTTTCTGGCAAAGTCCACCTAACCATGGACACGTGGACAAGTGCTTGCGGGCAGGGCCGGTACATCTCGCTGACGACACACTGGGTTAATATTCTGGAAGCTGGGACACAGTCTGAGCGAGGGACGGAACACGTTCTTCCGACACCAAGGATTGCAGGCCCTAGCTCAGTCAGGGTTTCAACCACAGTGTACAGCTCTGGAACGTCATGCTCCCCAGCCTCCTCCTCCTCATCCACTGTACCCTCCACACCAGTCCCAAGCTGGAAGCACTGCAGCACTGCCTCGGCTAAGCGGCAACAGGCTGTGCTGAAACTAGTCTGCATAGGTGACAAACCACACAATGCAGAAGAGGTGTGGACAGCTCTGAAACAGCAGGCAGATCACTGGCTCACACCTCTAAACCTACAGCCAGGAAAGGTCGTGTGTGACAATGGCCGGAACCTTGTGGCGGCTCTGAGGCGAGGGCAGCTGACGCATGTTCAATGCGTGGCCCATGTGCTCAACCTGGTGGTTCAGCGGTTTATTAAATCCTACCCGGAGCTGTCTGATCTGCTCGTCAAAGTACGCCGCCTGTGTGCCCATTTCAGAAAGTCACCTACTGCTTCTGCCGCCCTTGCCAGCTTTCAGCGGCGTTAGCAGCTTCCGGCTCACAGACTGGTGTGTGATGTCCCCACGTGTTGGAATTCCACACTGCACATGTTGGTCAGGATTTGTGAGCAGAAGAGGGCAGTTGTTGAGTACCAGCATCAACTAGGCCGTCTGTATACGGTTCAAACTCCACACATAAGACCTCAGGAGTGGACATGGATGTCCGACATATGTACCGTCCTCCAAAACTTTGAGGACTCCACCAGGATGGTGAGCGGCGATAACGCCATCATTAGCGTCACCATCCCGCTTCTCTGTCTTCTAAAACGCTCTCTGCTCAAGATCAAAGAGGATGCATTGCAGGCGGAGCATGATGAGTTGCATCAAGAAACCGTACTGGGTGATTACACACAGCCCAGCCTCATCTCATCCCAACGTGCATTGGAGGATTATGACGAGGAGGAGGATGAAGAAATGGAGCTACTTTCATTCGGAATTGACGGTAATCCATGCACAACCGTCAGACCGTCGGTTGAGCGTGGATGGCCAGAGGACAGGGGAGAGGAGGATGAGGAGGAGGATGAGGAGGAGGTCAGCATGGCCAGTCATGCTGTTGGTGAGGACCCAGAAGTCTTGACTGTTAACAGTCTAGCGCACATGGCTGACTTTATGTTACGCTGCCTGTCTCGTGACCCTCGCGTTATCAAGATCTTGGCGGACACTCATTACTGGTTGGTGACACTTTTAGACCCACGCTACAAGGAGAACTTTATTTCTCTTATTCCCGAAGCGGAGAGGTCTACAAAAATGCTGCAGAACCAGAAGGCCATAGTCGCGGAATTATTAAAAAAATTCCCTTCTGAAAACGCTAGCGGCAGAGGTCACGATTCAGTGGACAACCAAGGCGTCCGGCAGAGAGAGGCACAAGTCCAATCCAGCGCATTTCAGGTTCGGGTCCCGATATATGAGATCACCTTGTCGCGGGTATCAGGCTCATATGCCAATACATTAGCTAAGACGATACAGAGTAGGGGAAAACATAGAACAGGTACAGACAGAGGCTCCCCAGGTCTCTGCACGCTCCCCTCCCATCCCTCAGTCCTGATGACCGCATGCTCCTCTGCCTTCCCATCCCCTGATCCTGATGTCCACATGCTCCGCTCCCTTCTCACCCCCGGTCCTGTTGTCCACATGCTCTTCTCCCCTCCCATCCTCGGTCCTGATGTCTGCACGCTCCACTCCCCTCACCCCGTCCCAGTCTCCACACGCTCTGCTCCCCCGGTCCCGGTCTCTGCATCTCTCCACCCCCTCATTTCCAGTCCCTGCACACTCCACCGCCTCAGTCCCAGTCTCTGAACTCTACGCCCCTCTCCTGGTCCCAGTCTCCACATACTCCACACCCCTCTCCTGGTCCCAGTCTCCACTTACTCTGCACCCCTCTCCTGGTCTCGGTCTCCCTATGCTTTGCACCCCTCTCATGGTCCCGGTCTCCACATACTCCAAACCTCTATCCTAGTCCCGATCTCCCCATACTTCGCATTCCCTCTCCTGGTCCCAATCTCCCCATGATTTGCACCCCTCTCCTGGTCCCAGTCTCCACTTACTCTGAACCCCTCTCCTGGTCTCGGTCTACACATGCTGTGCACCCCTCACCTGGACCCGGTCTCCCCATGCTTCGCACCCTTCTCTTGGTCCCGGTCTCCACATACTCCACACCCCTCTCCTGGTCCAGGTCTCCACTTACTCCGCACCCCTCTCCTGGTCCCGGTCTCCCCATGCTTTGCACCCCTCTCCTGGACCCAGTCTCCACATACTCCACACCCCTCTCCTGGTCCCGGTCTCCCCTTGCTTCACACCCCCTCTCCTGGTCCCAGTCTCCACTTACTCAACACCCCTCTCCTGGTCCCGGTCTCCACTTACTCCTCACCCCTCTCTTGGTCCCAGTCTCCACTTACTCTGCACCCCTCTCCTGGTCCCATTCTCCACATGCTGCACACCCCTCTCCTGGTCCCGGTCTCCCCATGTTTTGCACCCCTCTCCTGGTCCCGGTCTCCACATGCTTCGCACCCCTCTCCTGGTCCCGGTCTCCACTTACTCTGCACCCCTCCCCTTGTTCCAGTCTCCACATGATCTGCACCCCTCTCTTTGTCCCAGTCTCCACATGCTTCACACCCCTCTCCTGGTCCCGGTCTCCACTTTCTCCGCACCAATCTCCTCGTCCCGGTCTCCACATTCTCTGCACCCCTCTCCTGGTCCCGGTCTCCCCTTGCTTCACACCCCTCTCCTGGTCCGAGTCTCCACTTACTCAACACCCCTCTCCTGGTCCCGGTCTCCACTTACTCCTCACCCCTCTCTTGGTCCCAGTCTCCACTTACTCTGCACCCCTCTCCTGGTCCCATTCTCCACATGCTGCACACCCCTCTCCTGGTCCCGGTCTCCACATGCTTCGCACCCCTCTCCTGGTCCCGGTCTCCACTTACTCTGCACCCCTTCCCTTGTTCCAGTCTCCACATGATCTGCACCCCTCTCTTTGTCCCAGTCTCCACATGCTTCGCACCCCTCTCCTGGTCCCGGTCTCCACTTTCTCCGCACCAATCTCCTCGTCCCGGTCTCCACATTCTCTGCACCCCTCTCCTGGTCCCGGTCTCCCCATGCTCCGCACCCTCTCCTGGTCCCGGTCTCCCCATGCTCCACACCCCTTTCCTTGTCCGGGTTTCCACATTCTCCGCACCCCTCTCCTGGTCCCTGTCACCTCATGCTTCGCACCCCTCTCCTGGTCCTGGTCTCCACATGCTCTGCTCCCCTTCTCCAGTCTCGGTCTCCACACTCTCAACTGTCCCGGTCTTTGCACACTTTCCCCCTCCTCCGTTCTCTGCACAGTGGGAGCAGAGAGAAAGTGCACAGCCCCATTGTGGCACCCCACCGGTCGGGATGCCACTTATGGGTACTGCACCCATATAAGAGTATGTATATCCCTGTGACTAGGGAATTGGGATGTCGCATAAGGGACCCTCACAACACTCATTCACACACAGCCTAGAGTAGGGGACCATGGGTGGACCCGCTGTAGGGAGGACCCAGTCCCAAGGGAGGAGAGACAGTGTAGAAAAGTGTGTAGGTGGGAGGAGAGTGAGTTCAGTTCAGTGAGAGGAGAGCTCCGTTGGGGAGTGAGGAGTGCAGGATGGGGAAGAAGCCATCAGGACAGATGGAGATCCTAGGGGCACCAGGAAGTGCAGTGCGCCTGAATCTGAACCCGATACGCCTACCGACCGGAGGGATCTGGTCCCGGAACAGAGGACCGTCACTGAACACGGTGTGGGTGTTGATCCATGAGCCATTAAAGCGGAGGACTGCGCTTCTAGAGGAAGTCGCAGCCAAACACCCAACTCATCCTTAAAAAGGCACCGAATAGGGTCAGGGGGACCCAGAGAAGAGTCCTCTACAGAGGGCCCACGGGAGCTGGCTTGAGGCTCTTCGTGCGGTAGCACTTCGAGGAAGACATCCTAGCAACCAGAGCCACGCTAGGCCCGTGGCAGAGAGAGAGACTGACCAGTATGAGGGAGCCAAGAGTGAGGGTCGGCGGCGAGGCGAGTTAGCCAGGGGAGTGGAACCATACCGGTTCACCCCAGAGGAGGAGCGTTGACAACCCGGACACCGGAGTCTGAGACTGTGAGGGATCTAACAGCTCAGCAGTAAAGACCGGAGGGCCAGGGAGGACCTAAGTCTCCCAGCTTCAGCAGTACCTGAAGGCACAGCCTCGTATAGAGCCCAGGGACCGCAGCTGACACAGCAGTGCCCACCAGCAGGGTTCACACCACCTGCCATATAGATGAAGACAGCAGGAGAGGGTCAGGGCCTAGCTACAGACAGCCTAGGACTGTAGCAACCACAGCACAACAGGGAGGCCTCATAACTCATTGGGTGTGGAGATCCTAAACTGCTTCCAGACCACCCGGACGATATCCTGGACTTAACCTTGCTTATTGACATCAGTAGAGGTGCGTAAACAACGACCCTGTGCGTGACTGTTACTGGAGTCCCTGATCCTGCTCCCATCATAGACTGTCCCGTAACTATAACATTCACAACTGCCCCGGGGATCCCGCTCCACCTTCGAGGAGCGCAACCATCTTGCTGCCGAAACATCACCCGGAGGACTGTCCCGCAACGCTGGTAACATTATCGGAACCGTAGGTGGCGTCACGAAACACTTTCTCTCTTTTCAGCGACTACCAGGGCCATGGGACCGGGCACAGGCCCCAGTGATGTTCCCGTGAAACCAATCCCACGGCCCTGGACAGATCCCCTCTAAGAGCAAACAATAGTGTGTTCTTTAAATGACAGTGAGGAAAAATCCCCAAAATTGTGAACAATTCTTAGTGATGTCATTTTGGAGGAACATTTCATTACTAAACATTTACATTTTTCTGCAGAAAATAATCTGTAATTATATGATGCGGATGTGATAGTACGGAGCTCCGGTGGCACGCGATGGCGGTGCGGTCACTCCTGTCAGGGCCGTGCAGACACTTCTCCATTTCCTGAAGTGTTTAGGAACCAGGAAACTTCTGCTTGTTTCTTGCTGACAATGAGATTCTCTTAGTTCTCTGCCACGGCTGGATAAAACTATTTTTCCCTAATATTAACTCCACATTCCGCCATATTATCAGATTTCTTTGCCTATGTGCATTGGATGGGTTGTTACCGACATCTAGTGATACATTCATGTCTACAGTATAGTCAGTCCGGCCAGGAGGACTGCAATGCTGAAGAAGAGGAGCTTGTGTGAATTGCCCATAGGGCCGGTTGTGCATGTGATGGGGCTAGTTTAATGCCCCGACGAGTGCTAGGTCCAGTGGCCTATTGAGTCACGATACCGGCCGTGAAGTGTATGGTTGGACGGCCGTGTTGTGTGATGTTCCCCCCATCCCTTTCGGATGCACCTATTGTGCATTCCCCTCTTGGATTATTGAGGGATGGACACTGAAGGGAGATACCACTTCTTATAGATCATTGCTGCTATGAACTGCTGGACCCTTTTTGCCTTTTGTCTTGCCCCTATGAACTAACCCATTTGCCCTATGGACTGTGCCCCTTGCCTCTATTAACTACTCCATTTGCCTTATGGACTGTGCCCCTTGCCCCTATGAACTACCCCATTTGCGTTATGAACTGTGCCCCTTGCCCCTATGAACTACCCCATTTGCCTTATGAACTGTGCCCCTTGCCCCTATGAACTACCCCATTTGCCATATGAACTGTGCCCCTTGCCCCTATGAACTACCCCATTTGCTTAATGAACTGTGCCCCTTGCCCCTATGAACTACCCCATTTGCTTAATGAACTGTGCCCCTTGCCCCTATGAACTACCCCATTTGCGTTATGAACTGTGCCCCTTGCCCCTATGAACTACCCCATTTGCCATATGAACTGTGCCCTTGCCCCTATGAACTACCCCATTTGCCATATGAACTGTGCCCCTTGCCCCTATGAACTACCCCATTTGCTTAATGAACTGTGCCCCTTGCCCCTATGAACTACCCCATTTGCCTTATGAACTGTGCCCCTTGCCCCTATGAACTACCCATTTGCCTTATGAACTGTGCCCCTTGCCCCTATGAACTACCCCATTTGCCTTATGAACTGTGCCCCTTGCCCCTATGAACTACCCCATTTGCCTTATGAACTGTGCCCCTTGGCCCTATGGACTGCCTTGTTTACCTTGAATGTTCCTTGTCCTTGTCCCATGGCAGCGGCTTCTGCAAGCCCTGGAGTGAGGAGGAGGCAATGACAAGGGTTAATCGGACCCCTAAAGTGTTGTTTGCACTGTTTAAGGACATATCTAAAGGAGTCAAAACTAGAAAAGGGAGAGAGAAGCACAATAGGGTCTTATCATTGATAAAAAGGTGGACTACATTGAATCAGTCACTCACCTGGAGTAGTTGTGTAGCACACAACCACCGTCAGGACAAAAGGTAATAGCTGCTGCAAGGATCCACCCCACAACGGTCAACGTAGTTCAACATTGCAGAGGGTGGACGGTGTATACAGACCTGCGCTGCATAGACCAGAAAGATCAGACAGTGTTCATCATTATAGTGTTTATTTCCGACGCGTTTCGGAGTTAGTCCCAACTCCTTCTTCAGGGAATAGTAATGACACTACCGTTCCCTGAGGAAAGAGTGGGGACTAACTCCGAAACGCGTCGGAAATAAACACTATAATGATGAACACTGTCTGATCTTTCTGGTCTATGCAGTGCAGGTCCGTATATGAGGCGGTCTACAGGGTAGGGGGTACTCGGGTACCGGAGCTAATGGCGGCTTTGATGGGGGATCACGGCTGATTGATCCCCGGTCTCGTGCCCTGGACCCTCAATGGCGGGGAATGGTGGGGGATAAGGGGAATTGATAACGTGACGCCACCTATGGTACCTGGTAGTGGGTATACCAGCGCTGCAGCTGGCCGCTGAGGTGATAGTGGGTGCAGCAGAGTGTGGAACAGCTCCCCACAGGTGGAGCTTTACCTCAGGGCAGCGGGGACGGATGAGGGGAGTAGCAGTTGCATCTCTGCAGACAAAGTGGTGAATTGTGGCGGTTAAACAGGCACACACACACAGGGATTGTTGTTTCAGTACCTTTTAAGGTACCTTTACACGCCGCAACTATCACTGGCGATCGGCGGCAACCAAATGTGCGCGTGCACGTTTGTGAGGGTTGATACCGATCACCGATGCCGCATTTAGACGCCGCAATTGCATCATCAACCTAAGGGAATGTGGCTCCCCGGAAGTTAACACAGAACCTGTGGGAAACATCTGGTTGAATCCCGACACCACTTCACACGCCGCAATCACTAAGGGAATGTGGGCGTACCTGCGCAGCGGCTCGAACACATAGGCGTGCTCAACTCCACTACACCGCGCCCAAAATACAATCATTGGCCAACGCAATAGCATCATGATTGGGCATCAAACACTTAGTTGAGAAGAGAAACCGGGCACTGACCTTGTTGCATTGAAATCCTGTGTGCAGAGGTGTTCATGGATCTGAGTTGCTCAGCTGTAGATGCAGGGACTTAGGAAGAAAACAGCGGCTCTCCGAGATCCTTTATTCCATGAACAGCTTTATTCCAGAAACTTTCTGGAATAAAGGATCTCAGAGTGACACTGTTTTCTTCTTAAGTGTCATGATTGGACAGCCTGCGCAGGAAGGCTGGCTAATACATGACGCCATTGCCATTGTGTAGTGTGAATGGACAGCTCTTTAAATATGGCGCCATGTGCAGGGGCAGCCAATCGTAACACAGTAGCCACCACCAATCATCGCTGATGGGGCGCGGTATCCAGCACCCTGTGGCACGCCTCCGGGAAATCAGTAGACGACGCAGATTCCATCCCTATCGCCCGTTCACACCCCAAAACCAAGGAAATTCACCTTCAGGGTTGCCACTGGTTTTTGAACAATGCTCTGAAACCGCAACCGAGAACTGTAAAACCATGAAAGAAAGTTAAGGTTATGGTGGGTACTTGGTTGAGGACGACCAAGGTTAAAGAGAGGAGGAAATGTAAGAGGGTGAAGGGATTAACCTTCTTCCTATCTTTAATGACGAGAGGCGTGCGTCATGTGACCCTGCGTATGTATAATGTGTTGAATTGTGGATGTGTGGCCCACTTATAGCTACCTCAAGACTGTCCTCTGGTCCCACTAGGTTAGGATGGTTACTAGGGAGAGTTAATCATATTCCTTGGGGCTAGGACTTAGGTTATAAAGGGTTTTCTATGTAGCTTGCAACAAGGAAAGTCCCAAGTAAGGCCGGCTTCAAACCACGATTGTTACCTGTCCGGTTGTGTCCGGTGTTTTGCAGGATGCACCAGATAGAACCTGATCACATTTTGCCCCCATGTGTCCTTATGGTGCAGTTATTTGCCATCCGGTTTTGTGTCTGTCCGGGAGGATCCAGTTGTTTTCTTTTTTTGCCCTTGCAGCATTTTTTGTGACCATGGCAAAAAACGAACAACATTGGATTCTCCCAGATCCGGGGGCGATCCGACGCTCATAACATGGGAGTCTATGGGCGTGGGATCATGCTGGATGCGGCAAAAAACCCAATACGGTCCCCGAACGCCGGGTGCTAAAAGAGAGGCGGCTCCGAAGTTCAAGCCGCGCTTGTTCAGCACCTGGACAACGCAGCTGAAATAGCCACCGCTGAAGTTCAGCACTTGGAGAGGTCCACAGCTGAACTTTCAGCACTACAGCTAAAATTTTAGCACCACAAGCAGCTCCCCTGCTCCCGCGATACTGAAATTTCAGCACTGGATGGCAGCAGCACACACACACGATTCCGTCACAAAACAGGATTGGAGGGTATATTTGCACTCCGGTTGTGTTCGTCCGGGGCTGTCAGGTTCTGTCCGGTACATCCTGCAAAACACCGGACAGAACCTGACAGTCAAAAATCGTGGTGTGAAGCCAACCTAAAGAGACCTTGCAGGTCCTTTAATTTGATTGGACGCTTTAGGCCACCCAGGAGGCTGAAAACTAAGCAAAAGTGCCCCCTCCAGTACATGGGCCATCTCCTGCCTCTGGCAGGTGCCTGAAAAGTGGTTAGGAGGGCAACAACCCAGCAACAGGACCGCTATCTCCTGCTTTGTACTAGAAGCAACAGGAGGAGCAGGACCAGAGTCCTGCAAAATGACCTCAAGCAGCCACAAACACCCATGTGTCTACTCTGTCAGAAACAGACTCCATGAGGGCAGTATGAGGCTCGACGTCCAAAAGTGCCTATAGCCCAACACTGTGCAGGACGATCAGCATTTGCCAGAGAACACAGAGAGTGGCAGATTGGACATTGGCGCCCTGTGCTCTTCACGTATGAGATCAGGGTCACACTGAGCACATGTGACAGACATGACCAAGTCTGGAGATGCCCTGAAGAACGTTCTGCTGCCTGCACCATCCTCCAGCATGACCGGTGTGGCAGGGGGTCAGTAATGGTGTGTGGAGGTGTGGCGCCCCACTGGTCAGACGTCACAATTAGGGTACTGCACCCATAAATGAGTATGCGGTTACCCTGTCACAGTGGGAATGCAGGGTTTGTAGGAGGTTCCCATCCCAGCACTCCCACCTAGAGAAATGGTTGGGCGACTAGTCCCTAGGGCGGGAGTTAGGGGAGGAGGGAGGTAGCAAAACAAGGGATTCTAGTTTGCCTCGAGGGACGAAGGAGCACGGGAGCCCTGAGAGAGAAGGGAGCTCCAAGAGAGGGGGCCTGGAGAGAGAGAACAGGCAGCCCAGACTGAAGGAGGGGACCCCCCAGATCGGAGCGCCCATACTCTGGGAGGGAACCTTGGTCCATTTACCGGAGTGCCAGTTCCGAAGAAGTGGCACAGGGAGTTCAACACCAGTCATCGCGGGTCCGTCTACTGGCCCCGACACCCTGTCAGAAGGAAACCAGTCACGCCAGGATAACCCACCAGGGTCGAGTCCCAATGCAGGAGAGAGGAAGAGCGGGAAGCCGGGACACTCAGACAGCACCCCAACCGGGCCTGGTACTAAGCGGGCTGTTCCAGGACAGGCAGCAGCAGGACACAGGTTAGAGCAAGGAAGGCATACCATGGGAGACTCCGAGAGACTCTGCAGCCCACTGTGACTACCCGGCTGGCTAGACCTAACGACTGTTGTCCTCTGTGAACTGTATCACCACCAGCATTGTTCCAGTAAAGTACCCGGGCAGAGTGACAGAGTCTCTGTGTGCTTGTTTCACTGCTGCATTGCAACTTGTTTATTTCCATCATCAGCACTTTGATCACTGCGGGAGCATCCCTGCCCCGGAGGGCCAGCTCCTGTGGGTGCATGCCTGCCCCGGAGGACCAGCTTCTGTGGGTGCATCCCTGCCCTGGAGGGACAGCTCCTGTGGGTGCATCCCTGCCCCGGAGGGCCAGCTCCTGTGGGTGCATCCCTGCCCCGGAGGGCCAGCTCCTGTGGGTGCATCCCTGCCCCGGAGGGCCAGCTCCTGTGGGTGCATCCCTGCCCCGGAGGGCCAGCTCCTGTGGGTGCATTCCTGCCCCGGAGGGCCAGCTCCTGTGGGTGCATCCCTGCCCCGGAGGGCCAGCTCCTGTGGGTGCATCCCTGCCCCGGAGGGCCAGCTCCTGTGGGTGCATCCCTGCCCCGGAGGGCCAGCTCCACCTGCAGGATGCTATACCATCTCGGCCGCTTTACCATTGCCCTCCGGAGGTCTGAAGCGGCGCTGGTGCTTAATCAACAGAATCTGTGGGTGGCGTCATGTGAACTTTGATCTTTAGCCCCTTTTTGTTGACTACCAGGGCCACTGGTCTGGGCCGGCCACCAGTGACAACCCAACCGCAGATGAAGGCCCAGATACCCGAGTCCCCGTATAACCCTGGGCGGGTCAGAGGCGGCATTTCTTAGGAGGGGTGCACAGCTCTCCAAGTGCTAGAGAGGTATCCAAACTGACATTAGGTACCCGGATGAGCCTCAGACACATTGTGAGACCATATGAAGGGGCCCTGGGCTCCTTCTGAGCTCTGCTCCTCCTGTTCTTCCTTGCACAAAGGAGGAGGTAGTGGTCCTGCTGTGTTGTGGCGGTCCTGCTGCTGGGTTGTTGTCCTCCATGTCTCCTGGTGTACTGACCTGTCTCCTGGTATCTGCTCCATGCTCTGGACATTGTGCTGACATATACAGCTGCCCTTCTCTCCACAGCTCACATTGATGCCATCCTGGCTGAGCTGCGCTACCTGAGCCACTTCTATGGGTTGTAGACAGCACCTCATGCTACCTCTAGGGGTGAGAGCAATGACAACATGCAAAAGTGACCAAAACAACAGCCAAAAAGAATGAGAAATGGCCTATGATCCCCACCTGGACATACACTCCTTTATACGGAGGTCCTGCTAATTGCCGATCGTTTCTACCTGTTGTCTGTTCCAACAGCAGGAGACATTGATTCCCAATCAGTGCTGCTTCATAACTGGACAGATGATTTCCCAGAAGTGAGATTGACTTGGAGTCACATTGTGTTGTTTAAAGTGAACCAACCAGCAGGATTTGAGGCTATAAAGTGAAGCCAGGGAATACTGACTACAATCAGACCTTTACTTGAATGATTCCATGTTTAATTGCAGATAAAAGTGTCATAAAACTCCTGGAAAACAGGGCAGCAGATGATTGATGTGTGCAGCACTGCATCACTGCTTGGGGTTGTTTTTTTTTCTCCTCCCCTGTGGGTATGCATTTTTGCTGTAAGCCAAATCCTCCCCCCGCCCTCCCCCACCGTTATCTCTACTTTCAGTCTCTGGCTCCTGCGCACTGTCACTATACTTCAGCCACAGGGCGCCTGTCACAACTAAAAGTACAGATGACCGGGAGGGGGGAGGGTTTGGCTTACAGATGAAAGGCATGTCCACAGGGGAGGAAAAAGCAACAACCAAAAACAGTGATGTAGTGCTGCACACATCAATCATCTGCTGCCCTGTTTTACAGGAGTTTTATGACACTTTTCTCTGCAATCAAACATGGAATCATTCAAGTAAAAGTATGATTGCATTCAGCATCCCAGAGCCTATAAGGAACCGGCTTCACTTTATAGCCCTAAATCCTGCTGGTTGGTTCCCTTTATTCTTTTGAGCAGGGTAATAATAATATAATATATTGGTCAACACTCATTACATTTCTTGCACTTTTTTGTAATATTCTATTACATTTCTATCTATCACATCACCATATCCCCTCTAGTTTCTTTATAAGTGGATTGCCCCTTTAATTCCAGTTTGGAGTGTCCTTGTTTACCTCTTATGGGTAATGGAGGTCAATGAGAATAACATTATAATCTATTTATTCTCTTTCCTCTGTATATTTAGCCGCACTGATCAATCCATGAGTCACTTCATCCCCTGAGATCGACGGGCTCTCACCACATTCATTAATCTGAGGATTAATGGAGAAGCTGCAACTCCATCAGTGGCCACCAGATGTCGCTGCAGTGCAGATAATAAGCTGAGCAGTTCTCCCCCCCCATATCTGGTGCAGCCATATGGGGAGGCTCAGGCGGCACATAAACCGCCCTACATGACAGCGCATAGAAATAGAGATCTGCACCTGAGACCAATAAAAATTACAGCAAAATGGAAAACTGATCGCTTCATAACACACAAAACCTCTGAAACGCCTTCGCTGTGTTTATAGGAGGCCACAAAATGTGTCCCGGGAAAGCTGCAGGTTCACAGATAAGGAATAATATCATAAAAGGGAATCGCTGCTCCGGAGGAAAGTCCGTACAAGGTACAGACACAGAGAAGAGCAGACGTGCCGTGACGTGCGGAGGGTCCCGGGTGCCAAGTGTGCACAGGGCTGAGCCAACAAAGGGGAAGAAAACCCGTGCTGACCTCGGAGATGGACTGTAATTAATTACATATTGATGTCACGTGTTGATTGCTTTGCAGTCCATGTGTGTTGATGCTGTGATTTAAATCTGAGTTTATTTCCTTTGGCACATCCAGAGTTAATGCCAGGAAGCTGCTGTAGTGCGTGACGTGCCCCAGGGTCGTGGGGTACTCGGATCCAGGCTATACCGTCTCTGGGGAGTCACAGGGGTCCAGACCCAGTTCCGTGGCCCTGGGTTCAGCTGTAAAGGGGGTTTTCTGGTTTCGTAGGAAAAGGGAAATGGTGAATAGGAAGACTGTTCGTGACGCCACCCGTGGAATGTGGGTATTGATGGCCACCACTGCTGCAGAACCTCCAGGGATAGTGGATAGTGGACAGCAGCTGAAATGCAATGACTCTCCACAGGCAGAGCAGTTCCCCGGGGCAGTGAAGGTAGTTTAGGTGTAGGGTGCAGGACAACAGGCTTGAAGCAATAAGCAGACTCACTGTTTGTTGGTCACTCAATCTTTTACTGGAATAGCTGACTTCAGGCAGTTGTCCGCGGAGTCCTTGCCATGGTTCCTTCTCACCCGGCCGGGTCTTTTGCTCCCTTTCTGTGCTCAGTGTATTGGCTCCTGCTGCATCAGCTAAGCTCCCAGCCCTATCTCTTCCTGCGAGGTGCAGGTATGACAGGCAACTCGAGTCCTTTCTAACCCTCGTCTCATGTGTCAGTTCCTGAACTCTTTCTGTTGCTGTTTCTCCGGGAAAGGTATGGCTAAGGGACTTGGAATTCCCCACCTTCCGGTGTTGCCTGCCGGGACATTAGACCCTGCACAGTCTCAGACCCAGTGTCCATTCTCTGCGCTTTTCTCTGGGGTGAGCACGGTGTCTCTCAGCTCCCCAGGTGTTCCCGGGACTCTTCTCAGACCCTAGCCTTAGGCCTGGTACTGAGTCAGCAACCCTGGGACGAGCTCTACAGACTCAGTCCACCAGGATGTCTTCCTCAGTCCTCCTTGGAACTGAACTATCTGGCTAACCCCAGACCAGAATTTATAGGGGAGCATACCCTGAACCCAGGCTCGGTCTCCCCCTTCTAGCCTGGAGGCAGAAGGTGTTGTGTGGGGTTCTCCTGCCTGATGAGAAGACCCTTTTGTTGCACTCAGCGTGACACCACCACCTGGGGGCAGTGATGACACAGTGGCACTAAGACCCTGGGGTGACACATGTGCATCTCTGCAGACAGAGGTGGAGGGGTTTGTCTTAGCATTCAGGTGACATGTGGGGGGCAGAGCCACTTTGTGACATGTGGGGGACAGAGCCATGCTGTGACATGTGGGGGGCAGAGCCGTATTTTGACATGTGGGGGGCAGAGCTTTGTTGTGACACGTGGGGGGCAGAGCCGTGTTGCGACATGTGGGGGGCAGAGCCGTGTTTTGATTTGTGGGGGGCAGAGCTTTGTTGTGACATGTGGGGGGCAGAGCTGGGCTGTGACATGTGGGGGCAGAGCTGGGCTGTGACATGTGGGGGGCAGAGTCGTGCTGTGACATGTGGGGGGCAGAGCTGTGTGGTCACATGTGGGGGGCAGAGCCATGCTGTGATATGTGGGGGGCAGAGCCGTGTTGTGACATGTGGGGGGCAGAGCCGTGCTGTGACATATGGGGGGCAGAGCTGTGCTGTGACATGTGGGGGGCAGAGCCGTGCTCTGACATGTGGGGGGCACAGCCGTGCTGTGACATATGGGGGGCAGAGCCATGTTGTAATATATGGGGGGCAGAGCTGTGCTGTGACATGTGGGGGGCAGAGCTGTGCTGTGATATGGGGGGCAGAGCTGTGCTGTGACATGTGGGGGGCAAAGCTGTGCTGTGACATGTGGGGGCAGAGCTGTGTTGTGACATGTGGGGGGTAGAGCCGTGTTGTGACGTGGGGGGCAGAGCCGTGTTGTGACATGTGGGGGCAGAGCTGTGTTGTGACATGTGGGGGGCAGAGCCGTGTTGTGACACGTGGGGGGCAGAGCCGTGCTCTGACATGTGGGGGCAGAGCTGTGCTGTGACATGTGGGGGGCAGAGCCGTGTTGTGACATGTGGGGGGCAGAGCCGTGCTCTGACATGTGGGGGCAGAGCTGTGCTGTGACATGTGGGGGGCAGAGCTGTGCTGTGATATGTGGGGGGCAGAGCTGTGCTGTGACATGTGGGGGCAGAGCTGTGCTGTGACATGTGGGGGCAGAGCTGTGCTGTGACATGTGGGGGCAGAGCTGTGCTGTGACGTGGGGGGTAGAAGTGTGTTGTTTCATGTGGGGGCAGAGCTGTGCTGTGACATGTGGGGGGCAGAGCTGTGCTGTGACATGTGGGGGGCAGGGCCATGTTGTGATATATGGGGGGCAGAGCTGTGTTGTGATATGTGGGGGCAGAGCTGTGCTGTGATATGTGGGGGGCAGAGCCGTGTTGTGACATGTGGGGGGCAGAACCGTGTTGTAATATATGGGGGGCAGAGCTGTGCTGTGACATGTGGGGGGCAGAGCCATGTTGCAATATATATGGGGCAGAGCTGTGCTGTGATATGTGGGGGCAGAGCTGTGTTGTGACATGTGGGGGGGCAGAGCCGTGTTGTAACATGTGGGGGGCAGAGCTGTGCTGTGATATGTGGGGGCAGAGCTGTGTTGTGACATGTGGGGGGCAGAGCCGTGCTGTGGTATGTGGGGGGCAGAGTTGTGCTGTGACATATGGGGGCAGAGCTGTGCTGTGACATGTGGGGGCAGAGCTGTGCTGTGACGTGGGGGGTAGAGGTGTGTTGTTTCATGTGGGGGCAGAGCCGTGTTGTGACATGTGGGGGGCAGAGCCGTGTTGTAATATATGGGGGGCAGAGCTGTGCTGTGACATGTGGGGGGCAGAGGCATGTTGTAATATATGGGGGGCAGAGCTGTGCTTGTGACATGTGGGGGGCAGAGCCATGTTGTAATATATGGGGGGCAGAGCTGTGCTGTGACATGTGGGGGGCAGAGCCATGTTGTAATATATGGGGGCAGAGCTGTGCTGTGACATGTGGGGGGCAGAGCTGTGCTGTGATATGTGGGGGCAGAGCGTGTGTGTAATGTGGGGGCAGAGCTGTGCTGTGACATGGGGGCAGAGCCGTGTTGTGACATGTGGGGGGCAGAGCCATGCTGTGATATGTGGGGGGCAGAGCTGTGTCTGTGACAAGTGGGGGCAGAGCTGTGCTGTGACATGTGGGGGGCAGAGCCATGCTGTGACATGTGGGGGGCAGAGCTTTGTTGTGACATGTGGCGGCAGAGCTGTGCTGTGATATGTGGGGGGCAGAGCTGTGTTGTGACATGATGGCGGGCAGAGCTGTGCTGTGACATGTGGGGGGCAGAGCTGTGCTGTGACATGTGGGGGGCAGAGCTTTGTGTGACATGTGGCGGCAGAGCTGTGCTGTGATATGTGGGGGGCAGAGCTGTGTTGTGACATGTGGCGGCAGAGCTGTGCTGTGATATGTGGGGGGCAGAGCTGTGTTGTGATATGTGGGGGGCAGAGCTGTGCTGTGACATGTGGGGGACAGGGCTGTGCTGTGATATGTGGGGGCAGAGCTGTGCTGTGACATGTGGGGGCAGAGCTGTGCTGTGACATGTAGGGGCAGAGCCATGCTGTGATATGTGGGGGGCAGAGCTGTGCTGTGACATGTGGGGGGCAGAGCTGTGCTGTGACATGTGGGGGCAGAGCCGTGCTGTGACATGTGGGGGGCAGAGCTTGTGTGTGATATGTGGGGGGCAGAGCCGTGCTGTGACATGTGGGGGGCAGAGCCGTGTTGTGACATGTGGGGGGCAGAGCTTTATTGTGACATGTGGGGGCAGAGCTGTGCTGTGACATGTGGGGGGCAGAGCTGTGCTGTGACATGTGGGGGGCAGAGCTGTGCTGTGACATGTGGGGGGCAGAGCTGTGCTGTGACATGTGGGGGCAGAGCATGCTGTGACATGTAGGGGCAGAGCCGTGCTGTGACATGTAGGGGCAGAGCCGTGCTGTGACATGTGGGGGGCAGAGCTGTGCTGTATATGTGGGGGCAGAGCCGTGCTGTGACATGTGGGGGACAGGGCTGTGCTGTGATATGTGGGGGCAGAGCTTGCTGTGATATGTGGGGGGCAGAGCCGTGCTGTGACATGTGGGGGGCAGAGCTGTGCTGTGATATGTGGGGGGCAGAGCTGTGCTGTGACATGTGGGGGGCAGAGCTGTGCTGTGATATGTGGGGGGCAGAGCTGTGCTGTCATATGTGGGGGCAGAGCTGTGCTGTGACATGTGGGGGGCAGAGCTGTGCTGTGACATGTGGGGGCAGAGCCTGTGCTGTGACATGTGGGGGGCAGAGCTTGTCTGTGACATGTGGGGCAGAGCTGTGCTGTGACATGTGGGGGCAGAGCTGTGCTGTGACATGTGGGGGCAGAGCTTGCTGTGACATGTGGGGCAGAGCCGTGCTGTGACATGTAGGGCAGAGCCTGCTGTGACATGTAGGGGCAGAGCTGTGCTGTGACATGTGGGGGGCAGAGCTGTGCTGTGACATGTGGGGGGCAGAGCTGTGCTGTGATATGTGGGGGCAGAGCTGTGCTGTGACATGTGGGGGGCAGAGCCGTGCTGTGACATGTGGGGGGCAGAACCTGTTGTGACATGTGGGGGGCAGAGCTGTGCTGTGACATGTGGGGGGCAGAGCTGTGCTGTGACATGTAGGGGCAGAGCCTGTGCTGTGACATGTGGGGGGCAGAGCTGTGCTGTGACATGTGGGGGGCAGAGCTGTGCTGTGACATGTGGGGGGCAGAGCTGTGCTGTGACATGTGGGGGCAGAGCTGTGTTGTGACATGTGGGGGGCAGAGCCGTGCTGTGACATGTGGGGGGCAGAGCTGTGCTGTGACATGTGGGGGCAGAGCTGTGCTGTGACATGTGGGGGCAGAGCTGTGCTGTGACATGTGGGGCGAGCTGCTGTACGAGAGGGTGAGCTGTGCTGTGACATGTGGGGGGCAGAGCCTGTGCTGTGACATGTGGGGGCAGAGCATGCTGTGACATGTGGGGCAGAGCCGTGTTGTGAATGTGGGGGGCAGAGCTGTGCTGTGACATGTGGGGGGCAGAGCATGTTGTGACATGTAGGGGGGCAGAGCTGTGCTGTGACATTGGGGATGGTGAGTGGGCAGAGCCATGCTGTGATATGTGGGGGGCAGAGCGTGTGACATGTGGGGCAGAGCTGTGTGACATGGGGGGCAGAGCCTGTTGTGAATGTGGGGGGCAGAGCGTGTGCTGTGAATGTGGGGGGCAGAGCTGTGCTGTGAATGTGGGGGCAGAGCCGTGCTTGTGATATGTGGGGGCAGAGCTGTGCTGTGACATGTGGGGGGCAGAGCCGTGTTGTGACATGTGGGGGGCAGAGCCATGCTGTGATATGTGGGGGGCAGAGCGTGCTGTGAATGTGGGGGGCAGAGCTGTGCTGTGACATGTGGGGGGCAGAGCCTGTGCTGTGACATGTGGGGGGCAGAGCTGTTGTGAATGTGGCGGCAGAGCTGTGCTGTGATATGTGGGGGCAGAGCTGTGTTGTGACATTCGGCGATCAGAGCTTGCATGTGACATGTGGGGGCGCAGAGCTTTGCTGTGACATTTGGGGTGCAGAGCCTTTTCTGTAATGTGTCGGCAGTAGCATTAGTCTGTGATATGGTGGGCAGAGCTTGATAGTGTACATGTGGTGCAGAGCTGTGCTGTATATGTGGGGGCAGAGCGTGTTTTGTGATATGTGGGCTGTCAATGGCTGTTGTGCAGTTGGGGCAGCATGTGGTGATATGTGGGGGCAGAGCTGTGCTGTGACATGTGGGGGCAGAGCTGTGCTGTGAATGTAGGGGCAGAGCCATGTGTGATATGTGGGGGGCAGAGCTGTGCTGTGACATGTGGGGGGCAGAGCCGTGCTTGTGACATGTGGGGGGCAGAGCCGTGCTGTGACATGTGGGGGGCAGAGCTGTGCTGTGATATGTGGGGGCAGAGCTGTGCTGTGACATGTGGGGGGCAGAGCTGTGCTGTGATATGTGGGAGTTGAGTATAATATCACAACAATCCATTATTTTCTTATTTCAGTGAATTGTTGTCTCTTTCTCTGATCCGTTTTCCCCATTTATTCTCGGCAGCTCTCATCACAGTTGGATCGGACGCCCCCTTCTTCCCCATATAAATATTTCCATTAGCATTAGTCTTCCGGTAAGGGACACGGCCATTTATACAGGGTAATGTGGTTCTTATAGCTGCGCAGATCTATATATAGTGGTTATTAGTCCTATGTGTGGGGTAATTATGTGGATATAATGGCCCCTTTACAATGGCTGAGTGCAGTTTTCAGATTGGAGCTTTTACAAATGGATTTTTCCAAGTTGTCATCAGAAATGTCAGATTAGACTCAGGAGTGTGGGATAATCTGTGATGTGAGGAGCGGAGTCCTCCAGAATGTCTCTATCGGCACTAAAGCGCCCTCCAGTGACTGTATGAAGAATAATGTGGCACCCAGGAGTCACAGTGTCACCATTGTTAGGTGTCCCCAGAGAGCAGTAAGGGGTGTTCCACTCAGGCAACACACAAACACCACCAACACCTCCCAGCCAGAAGGGGGAGACCAAGCCCGGCTTCAGGGGGAGCTCCCCTATATATTCTGGTCTAAGGAGCAACAAGGGCAGTGCAGTTCCTGTGAGGACTGTGAAGAGGACAGGTACTGTACAAACTGAGGACCAGACCTGGGTGTAAAAGGGCTGTGCCAGCCTCATCCCAAGGTCCACTGCTGAACACCAGGCCTAAGGCTAGGGTCTGAGGAAAGGAGAGAGACAGAAACCTACCGGGAGGATGCCACCCAGGGGCACGGACACAGGAAGACTATCGTTGTGTGGAGAAATCATACCTTTTCTGGGGAGCTGCCCCCCCCCCCACCAGATCTAAGTTGTCACCGCGTCGCTAGGTCTGGCAAGTTCTCATTTTATTCTTTTTATTTTTATAACTGTTCATGCATACATGTAAATTGTCTCTTATGTAATATCTTGTAAATCTTTTATATAAACACTGCGATCTTTGGGAGTAAGATATAATAATTTACTAGTCTCGATCTCCTTGTTCTATGAGCGAGCTCTCACGACCTCACTGTTCATTTTGCGCTATCATAGTGGTTACCGATCCACCTGTAAGAGATCGGTGGTGGCAGCATAACTTTTGTATTTATGTGATATTGTGGGCCTGAGGGTGACTGGATCGAGGTATATATACGTTCCTAGCAGGAACTGGTGGTATATATACATCCTGTCACATCACGTGTCGCAGTATACAACATAAATTAGGGCAGCTGGGCTCCTTTCTTATTCTCTGGCAATACCGGATTTGGCCAGCAGTCTAAGGGGCGCCAGAGAGCTGCAGGTCCTGACTAAGTCTTCGTGACAATATGATAATGTAAAGGCTGTTGCTTACAAAAAATTATAGCTTTTTATTGATTTAAGAAAGCTGACTTTTCCAGCTCGCTTACTCTATACCCTGTAAGAACGGTGTCCTAAGGTGAGTTCAGGGAGGACAGAGATCGGAGGGGGTATTGAGACCATTCTATAAAGGATCTATGTCCATTGAGTCTGTTTCTGAATATAGGGGCATTTTTTTGCGTGATACAAGATTGATTGCTCTCAGTAGGAGAAACAAAATAATAATCTTGTAATTGTGATACCTTTTAAAGAGAATCTGTCAGGTTAAAAATCAATATGAAACTGCTATCATATTCTAATTCCTTTCTCTAAGTTCTCTCTATTCATGTATTTCTATTATTTATACTTCCCTCCTATCCTCTGTAAACTTCAAAATAAAAGATTAATTCCATCTGTCAATCACACTGAGCTCTGCTGCACACTCCTCAGGGAATGAATATTCATGTATCACTGCACTGCCCTGCCCTCCTCTAGTCTGTATGCTGTGTGATACATGAATATTCATGTATCACTGCCCTGCCCTCCTCTGGTCTGTATGCTGTGTGATACATGAATATTCATGTTTCACTGCACTGCCCTGCCCTCCTCTGGCCTGTATGCTGTGTGATACATGAATATTCATGTATCACTGCCCTGCCCTCCTCCGGTCTGTATGCTGTGTGATACATGAATATTCATGTATCACTGCACTGCCCTGCCCTCCTCTGCCTGTATGCTGTGTGATACATGAATATTCATGTATCACTGCCCTGCCCTCCTCTGGTCTGTATGCTGTGTGATACATGAATATTCATGTATCACTGCCCTGCCCTCCTCTGGTCTGTATGCTGTGTGATACATGAATATTCATGTTTCACTGCACTGCCCTGCCCTCCTCTGGCCTGTATGCTGTGTGATACATGAATATTCATGTATCACTGCACTGCCCTGCCCTCCTCCGGTCTGTATGCTGTGTGATACATGAATATTCATGTATCACTGCACTGCCCTGCCCTCCTCTGCCTGTATGCTGTGTGATACATAAATATTCATGTATCACTGCCCTGCCCTCCTCTGGTCTGTCTGTATGCTGTGTGATACATGAATATTCAGGTTTCACTGCACTGCCCTGCCCTCCTCTAGTCTGCATGCTGTGTGATACATGAAAATTCATGTATCACTGCACTGCCCTCCTCTGGTCTGTCTGTATGCTGTGTGATACATGAATATTCATGTTTCACTGCACTGCTCTGCCCTCCTCTAGTCTGTATGCTGTGTGGCTTATTGCAGAGCAGAAAGGAGGGGGGAGGAGGTGTGTGCTCTTAGCAGAAGTAGCTCTGAGATCTTCATTGTGCTATCTGAGGCATGTATGTAATGTGCGCGCTGAGATATTTCTTTGTGTTTATATGAACATTTGCTCAGCAGATACACACATTACATGTCTGAAGGAAAACCAATGGTCATATAAGCAGGAATCGTTTACAGATAGCACAGACTGTAGAGAAGTTACCCAGCAGTCTGCAGAAGCCTGAGATTCAGTGTAACTTCAATCACAGAGGGGAGGGACATAAGACCAGCTTGCATAGGCCTGGATATTTAAATAACATTTAAATACTGTGATTCTTAGGAGTCAGGTCAATTACTTTTACAGCTGCCTGCAGGGTGTGCAGGTGCTTATAGCAAGAGAACTACACCGGGTATATTAATGATTTCACATATTCTGAAAGGTCTACTCGAGCACTATTCAAGGGTTCTATTAGTATCACACAGAAAAATGGCCTGACAGTGTCTCTTTAATGGCTGACAAAAATAAAGAAACTGATGTTACAAAGCAAGCTCTCGAGACTGCTTACATCTCTCAGGCATGGTATGATAAAATATTAGAGGAAACATATCAGCTCCCAAAAAAATGAAGAGACCACTGCAAAATGTTCAGTTTCTCTGATTTTTCTCTTTATAGGTATATTTTTGGGTAAAATGTACATTGTTATTTTATTCTATAAACTACTGACAACACGTCTCCAAAATTCAAAGCTAAAAATTTTGTATCTATTTGCAGCAAATGAGAAATCGTCAAAATGATAAAAAAGTAACATCAGACCTCAAATAATGCAAAGAAAACAAGTTCCTATTCATTTAGAAACAACAATACTCATGTTTTACCTAAGGGAGAGTTCAGAAATCAATATTTGGTGGAATAACCATGATTTGTAATCACAGCTTTCATGCGTCTTGGCCGCTTTCCTCCAGTCTTTCACACTGTTTTTGGGTGACACAAATATTTAAGCAGTTCTTTGTTTGATGGCTTGTGACTTTCCATCTTCCTCTTGATTTTATTCCAGAGGTTTTCAACGGGGTTCAGGTCTGGAGATTGGGCTGGCCATGACAGGGTCTTGATGTGGTGCTCCTTCATCCACACATTCATAGACCTAGCTGTGTGGCATGGGGTATTGTCCTGCTGGAAAAAAAGTCCTAGGAGATGGGGAACATTGTCTGAGCAGAAGGACGCAAGTGTTCTTCAAGGATAACCATGTATGCGGCTTGATTCATACGTCCTTCGTAAAGATTAACCAGCCCAATTCCAGCCTTGCTGAACCATCCCCAGATCATCACTGATCCTCCACCAAATTTCACAGTGGGTGTAAGACACAGTGGCTTGTGTACGCCTCTCCAGGTCTCCGTCTAACCATTAGATGACCAGGTGAAAAGTAGACTCATCAGAGATGACTTTACTCCAGTCCTCTATGGTCCAATCCTTATGGTCTTTGGCAAACTTCAGCCTGGCTCTCCTTTGCTTCTCATTGATGACAATTTTTTTTATAGCTTAACATGACTTGAGACAATCACAACACATCAAACAAAGAAGAACTAATTACATTTTTGTGCCTGGAGTGGCATAAGGTCACCCAAAAGCAGTGTGAAAAACTGGAGGAAAGCGGCCAAGACGCATGAAAGCTGTGATTACAAATCATGGTTATTCCACCAAATATTGATTTCTGAACTCTTCCTGAGTTAAAACATTAGTATTGTTGTTTCTAAATGAATAAGAACTTGATTTCTTTGCATTATTATATAAGTATAAAGAGAAGAATCAGAGAAACTGAAAATTTTGCAGTGGTCTATATATATATATATATAGCAGAAAAAAAACTGCATAGCACTCACAGACTAATGTGAACCGGTGCCAGCAGGGCTGCTGAATCAAACAACTAGAAAGAAATGCTCTGCAGCACTCGGTTACTACCAAAGATGTACATGTGCTAACAAGCTATATATACATATGAGAAAAAAGTTAAAAACTTACGTTTTTTCAAAAAACTCAAAATCATATCTTTTTATTCTGAAGTTCTTGGTACATACATTGGCCAATGTCTGTTTGCTCGTCGACTGCGACAAAGTGACTTCAGGTCCGACGAGTCCTACTCTGATATCCCTATCCTCCTTGTCCACCCCCCACCTCTCAGTGGGCAGACCCCATCTCAACCCTAGATCACCTGCAGTCAACAAGGGTGCAATTGCAGCATGGAGCCAGCAACTCCATAAAATACAAAGCAGAAAAAAAACTGCATAGCACTCACAGACTAATGTGAACCGGTGCCAGCAGGGCTGCTGAATCAAACAACTAGAAAGAAATGCTCTGCAGCACTCGGTTACTACCAAAGATGTACATGTGCTAACAAGCTATATATACATATGAGAAAAAAGTTAAAAACTTACGTTTTTTTCAAAAAACTCAAAATCATATCTTTTTATTCTGAAGTTCTTGGTACATACATTGGCCAATGTCTGTTTGCTCGTCGACTGCGACAAAGTGACTTCAGGTCCGACGAGTCCTACTCTGATATCCCTATCCTCCTTGTCCACCCCCCACCTCTCAGTGGGCAGACCCCATCTCAACCCTAGATCACCTGCAGTCAACAAGGGTGCAATTGCAGCATGGAGCCAGCAACTCCATAAAATACAAAGCAGAAAAAAAACTGCATAGCACTCACAGACTAATGTGAACCGGTGCCAGCAGGGCTGCTGAATCAAACAACTAGAAAGAAATGCTCTGCAGCACTCGGTTACTACCAAAGATGTACATGTGCTAACAAGCTATATATACATATGAGAAAAAAGTTAAAAACTATATATATACACAACCAGAGAAGATGCAATATTTAAAAAATGGAAAAATGGACATTTAAATAAACAAACAGAGCTTAGGGAGAGAATCCTTAATTAGCTAACTAAGATTAGTGGGGTGAACATTTTTATGGTCACAAGTTATATGTAAGTTCTGATACTTGCTATCTTTTGCTTTTGTTCTTGGGTTGATATGCACATGTCAAACCAAAGAACGTTCATCTCCAGGACACAGAACCCATCTCCTTCCTGAGAGGTATGATGGCTGGACATTCCCATCTTGCTTGTACTTGAGTATAATTGTTTGTACAGATGAACAAGGCACCTTCAGGTATTTGGAAGGATGAGCCAGACTTGTGCAAGTCCACAATTCTCTTCCTGATATCTTGGCTGATTTATTTAGACTTTCACAAGATGCCATACAAAGAAGCAGTGTGTCAGGTGTGCATTAAAATACATCCACAGGTGTGTCTCTAATTAACTCAAATGTTGCTAATAAATCTATCAGAAGCTTCCAAACACATGACATAATCATATGGGCTGTTCCAAATAGCTTAAAGACATAGTCATCTTAGTGTATGTAAATCAAATAAAAATAAATAAACAGAGCTTAGGGAGAGAATTCTTAATTAGTCCAGCTTAGTGATGTGAAAGTTTTTATGGCCCCAATTTATATGTAAGGTCTTGGTGTCTTGGCAGTCTCTGGAAAAGACTCCTCAGATCTTGTAATGAGTCTTTCGATAGATTTAAGCCTGATCTGACAGAGTTAAACTTAGTAATGAATTTGTATTCACGGACCCATCTATGTGTAACGCCCACAGGGTGTGATGACGTAGAGTGGACTCCCTGGACCACTGGTGCAGTGTCAGCTGTATACCCGATACTCAAGAGACAGGAGAGTGACTATGGTAAAACCAAGGATATTTATTGAAGAAAGTTTCACAAAGAGGAAAAGTCCCTGAGCGGAGGACCCTCTGGATCACAACACTGTGCACTTATAGTGGAGCACCGACACAGGTAGCCCCTGTACAGGAGTACACCTGTTACAATACCAGGTGGCCTAAATGCTGTGAATGCTGGACCAGAGGAGCAACCCATACAGACCGGACAGTGGATACGGAGAAATTGTCAAACACTGGTTCTGTTAGTGGAGAGGATCCTGGGGGCTCCGTGTGTGGCGCCCCTATGGCAAAGCGCCACAGGGAGGTACTGCACCCCAAGCAGAAGGTGTAGTGCCTCCGTAGCTGTGGATATGGAGGACCCTACAGAGTCGCCACCCCAACACCCATACAATAGGCCACCTTAGTACAGGGTACTGTATATTCAGTAGGTCCCAGGGGGAGGAGCCTAGGTGAGCGGGAGACGAGGAGTGACAGCTAGAAGACTAGTCAGTCAGACGGTGTAAGACAGCAGAGAAGACGGACACAGGGGACCCTGCAACCGTGACAGGAGGGCACCTCTAAGGAGAAGGGTGACCCAGACGGAGAAGGGGGCCACTCCAGGACTAGTAGGAGGCAGCTGGAGACCCAGGTCACCACCGGTACACTGGAACCGAGGCAGTTAGTTACGGTCTATCCCTAACCACAGACCGGCAACTTTAGGCAACAGACCCCAAGGATTAGAGACTAGACTCATGAGTGGGAGTACAGAAGGCCATCAGGGCACAGAAGGGAAAAAGACCAGGAGACTCCTCTGACAGACTCTGAAAATGCCTCCAATATCCGCGGCTACGGCCCCCGGTTAACCCAGACTGTACCGTGTACCGATTTCATCTGGTGCAGGTAAAGAACTGTTTGAGCTGATCTGGTTTCTGGTCTCCTTACATCCGTACAGCATCACAGAGGTGAGGACTACGACTCCTAACTTCAACCCCGCTGCCCTGAGGTAAAGCTCTGCCTGTGGGGAGCTGTACTACCAAAGCTGCATTTCCATCACCTCAGCGGCGGCCGCAGCGCTGGTAGCTCTATTACCAGGTACCACAGGTGGCGTCGCATTAACATTCCCCCATCATCATCACCCCCACCCGCCATTGAGGGTCCAGGGCACATTCCAGGGAATCGACCAGCCGTGATCCCCACTGAAATAGCCACCTGTCCCGGTATCCGAGTACCCCTACCCTGTTGAATGACTCACGTGTAATCCCGAAAAGGCAGATCCAGCTGGTAGAGGTATCCAGAGTGTCCAGAGGGATCCAGGATAAGGAACTGCCAGCATAGGAAGCATAGGATTCTGTGGAGACAGAGTTATTAGCAAAAAGCCAGTCAACAGTCGTCCTATCAGAGAGTGCAGCAGGAGTGTGACCTGGGAAGAGGCAACTATCCAAATGAGTGCACATGTTGCTCAGGCTCCTCCCATAGAGGGAGGATGCATTTTATGCACAGAGCAGTTCAGAGTACCAATAGGGAACAGGTGAGCTGCTTCTTTAAGTATGTGCAAGAAGCGGCGAGCGCCTCCTAAGACGTGTCAAGAGAAGGAAGCAGATGGCCTCATGGAACCATCGACATGGTAAGCAGCATTAGTGGAGCTCTATGGTGGGCGCTGATCTCCCTGCTTAGCAGAAACCAGCCCCATGGCTGAGGGCATGACACTATGTTTCTGTGATCTGAAATTGCCTTTTAATATAACAACTTTCATACTGTCAATGTTATATCCTGGACCACAGAAATGTTTGGCTACAGGTAAATGAATTGTGTTGTCTGTAATTGTGTGATGATGAGATTTCATCCTTGCTCTGAGTCTCTGTCCTGTTTCTCCAACATAGAAGCCCCCACAGGACATATAGTGCACAGAATTAAATACACAAGATTGGAAGAGAAACATGTGAATATCCTATAGTCCTGCTGTGTGTTAGGGATCTGGATCTTGTCTTTGGTGTCTATATGAGCGCAGGTTTTGCAGCGCTTCCCATTACAAAGATAAGTTTATCTTGGAGTATCTGAGGGCATCGAACATAAAAATTGGAGCCATCGGATCATGATGTTTCTTCAATTGGGAGGTTGTCAGTAGCGAGGTAGGGTCTTTGAATATTGGTTGCTCATCCTTGGGTAGGATATGGTGAAGTTTCTTGGCAGTATTTCTCAGAGCCTTAAGCTATGGGGTGTAGGTCACCATCAGACATACACAAAACATTGCTATGCCCAGTGTAAGGTTACAAGGGCCCACAGTCTTGCTTATCTAACCGATGAGGAGGGTGGTCCCAGTGGCGGACCGTGATCCCGGAGGGCCCTGGGGCAGCCATAGTGAGGAGTGGGATGGGGGGGGTTGGTGGGTTTGTGCTAGTAGAAGTCGGCGAGGAGGGGGGTGTGATAGTAAACGCCGGCGAGGAGCGGGTTATTGTAGACGCGGGTCTCCTACCTGCGCTGAGCTGCCAAATGCAGTCCTGGGAGCTGTGGCGGAAGAGGAGAGGTGGGGTGGGATCAGCCAAGGGAAGCAGGAAGCTTCCCTCAGTTACCCTCCTCTCCTCTTACATCGGGTTACGGGGGTCGGCTGGGGGCCCCCTAGCCGATTGGGGCCCTGGTGCAACTGAACCAGCTGCACCACGGTAGGTCCGCCCCTGGGTAGTCTGTTACCATATCGGTTTCCCCTCGATCATGGAGCTTTAGCTCTTAAACTTTGATGTTTTTACAAAATAGGAATAAATCCCCTTAATCTGTAGTGAATCCAGCCTGGACACGACTTTATATTGATTGCCCGGTAAATGTATAAAGCCAATGTAAACCGCAGGATTAGACAAGAAGCATGTTTGTTTTCCTCCGTTGCGGTGACGTTGGCGGGTTGCTGCTTCACATTTGCATTCATTACTCCTTATTAATCGGCAGCTTGACAATTCACATATCGAGCTGCAGCTACGGGCTCCTTGTGTGATTTATGGCAGAGCTGCAAGACATTTGTAATGAGGTCCCTGAAGGATATGCAACCATGTTGCGAATGCAAGAATTAGCAGGTAATTAAGCTTGTCGTGCGAGTGTATGTAGTTTGTGGCCAATGTAGAGTAGCTTGCGTCTCCAAAACTGGAAGCTCTTGGTGGAAGAGGAAGGATCTGGTATTGTCTCTATGGAGGAGAAAGGGTTTGGGACCACCTTGGCGATGGAGAGAAAACATGGAGTCGTCTATGTGGAGGGAAGAGGGTGTGGAATAGTCTTGGTGGATGAGAGAAAGTATGGAATCGTCTTGGTGGAGGAGAGAGAATAGCGAATCTTCTTGGTAGATTACAGCGAGTGTGGAGTCATGTTGGAGAAGGAATATGTCTGGACTTGTCTTACAAGAGAAGAAAGAGTGTAGAGTCATCTTGGCAGAGGAGAAAGGCTGTGGAGTGGTCTTGGAGGACTGAGCACAAGGAGTTATACTGCCGAAAGAGAGAAGGTGTGGAGATGTCTTGACGGAGGGGAGAGGGTATGGTGTCAGCTTGCCAGAGCAGGGAGGGTATAGAGTGGTCATGGTGGAGGAGAGGGGTTGTGGAGTCTTATTGATGAAGAAGAGAAGGTGCGGATTTGCCTTGATGGAGGAGAAAGGGTGTGGAGACTTTTTGGTGGAGAAAAGAGAGTCTGGCGTTCTCTTATTAGCAGAGAAAGAGTGTGCAGTTGTGGCACCCCAGTGGTCCGGTTGCTACAGTGGCATTGCCTCCCTCACAGGGGGTGCTGTCATGCCTGGAAGCAGGAAGAGGTCCCCACGCTAGATATCACCCAGAATGCAACACTTTTCCTGCCTTCAGGCCAGAAGGGGGAGCTCCAGAACACGACTTCAGGGGAGCTGCCATGGCACGAAGGAGGGGTTAGTCAGTTAGTCCGAGGAGAGGGTGGAGAGAGGAAGTGGAGTGAAGAGCTCTGGGGAGTGGAGCTGCGAGAGCACTCACCCCAGAGCGGAGCGCTGGAGAAAGGACACCAAAGTCCTTGGCTGTGCAGGCACTGTACGTCCCAGCAGCCGAATCTGGAGGTCAAGAGGCTGCAAGTCTCCTGGCCAAACCGAATGCCCAACGGTACAGCAGCATCCTGAGAGCCTGGTGCCTCCAATAGCTTGGCGGTAATCATGATAGGCTCGTGTTGCCTACCATACGGGTCAGAACCAAGACAAAGGAAGAGGGCTGCAGCGTAGCTACAAACAGCAGATACCCAAAAGGAGAGCGCATCAGGAAGGCCTCCAATCTCACCTGGCGAGGTGGATCCCCGAATGCTTCCAGGCTAGCTGGACTACTTCTACAATGTGTAACTAGTATCCCGGACTGCATTCTCAACTGCCAAGTAAAAGGTAAAGGAAACTACAACCCCTGTGTTCTCCAGTTATTTCCTGCACCCTCTGTACTGCACCCCAACGACCATCACTACCCTAATAGACTATTTCACTCATCCCTTGGGCCCCGCTCCACCTGTTATGTGCGATACCATCCCGGTTCCATCACCATTTGCCCTAGCAGTCCCAATCTGCAGCGTTGGCCATCCCTGGTCAAACACCACAGGTGGCGTCACGAATATACCCTGTAAATATGCCCTTTACTGCATGCCCAGGGTCATGGAGCCAGGTCACCGGCCCGGTCCAGAGTACTCCATGGTCCTGGTGGGCATTGCAGAGTCATCTTGGCTCAGAAAAGACAGTGTGGAGTAGTCTTGATAGAGAAGAGAGGATGTGGACTCATTCTGGCAGAGGAGAGGAGGTGTGGAATTGTCTTGATGGAGGAAAAAGGGCGTAGAGTCTTCTTAATGGAGAAGAGAGGGTGTTGAGTCATCTTGACAGAGGAGAGAGGGTATGGTGTCTTTTTTGTGGAGAAAAGAGAGTGAAGATTATATTGGTTGCAGAGAAAGAGTGTAGAGTCTTCTCGGCAGAAGGAAGACAGTGTAGAGTTGTCTTGACAGAGGAGAGAGGACATAGAGCCATTTTGGCAGAGGGTGTGGAGTCATCCTGGCAGAAGAGAGGGTGTGGAATAGTCTTGAAGTAGGAAAAAGGTTTTGGAGTCATCCTGGCTTGGGAGAGAAGGTTATGAAGTCATCTTGATGGAGAAGAGAGGTTGCAAAGCTATCTAGGGAGAGGAGAGAAGGTATGGAAACACCTTGGTGGAGGAAAGAGGTTATTGAGCTTTTGTGTTGGAGAATAGAGTGTACAGAGTCGTCTTGGTAAAAGAGAGAGGGTATGGAGTCATCTCGATGGAGGAGGAAAAGTGTTGTTAAGTCATCTTGATGGAGAAGAGAGGAAGTGCAGTATTCCTGGTGGAGGAGAGAGGGAGTGCAGTCTTCCTGGTGGAGAAGAGATGGAGTGCAGTCTTCTTGGTGGAGGAGAGAGGGAGTGCAGTCTTCTTGGTGGAGGAGAGTGGGAGTGCAGACTTCCTGGTGGAGGAGAGAGGGAGTGCAGTCGTCTTGGTGGAGGAGAGAGGGAGTGCAGTCTTCCTGGTGGAGGAGAGAGGGAGTGCAGTCTTCCTGGTGGAGGAGAGAGGGAGTGCAGTCTTCTTGGTGGAGGAGAGAGGGAGTGCAGTCTTCTTGGTGGAGGAAAGTGGGAGTGCAGACTTCCTGGTGGAGGAGAGTGGGAGTGCAGTCTTCTTGGTGGAGGAGAGAGGGAGTGCAGTCTTCCTGGTGGAGGAGAGAGGGAGTGCAGTCTTCCTGGTGGAGGAGAGAGGGAGTGCAGTCTTCTTGGTGGAGGAGAGAGGGAGTGCAGTCTTCTTAGTGGAGGAGAGAGGGAGTGCAGTCTTCCTGGTGGAGGAGAGAGGGAGTGCAGTCTTCTTGGTGGAGGAGAGAGGGAGTGCAGTCTTCCTGGTGGAGGAGAGAGGGAGTGCAGTCTTCCTGGTGGAGGAGAGAGGGAGTGCAGTCTTCTTGGTGGAGGAGAGAGGGAGTGCAGTCTTCCTGGTGGAGGAGAGAGGGAGTGCAGTCTTCTTGGTGGAGGAGAGAGGGAGTGCAGTCTTCCTGGTGGAGGAGAGAGGGAGTGCAGTCTTCTTGGTGGAGGAGAGTGGGAGTGCAGTCTTCCTGGTGGAGGAGAGAGGGAGTGCAGTCTTCCTGGTGGAGGAGAGAGGGAGTGCAGTCTTCTTGGTGGAGGAGAGAGGGAGTGCAGTCTTCTTGGTGGAGGAGAGAGGGTGTAGCATTATTTTAGCATGGAGTGGTATTGGTGTAGAATAAAAGGTGTGCAGTTATCTGGATGGAGGAGCAAAGATGTGGAATCATCTCAACAGAAGAGAGAGGACTTTGAGTCGTTTTGGCGGAGTAAAGAAGATGTGGAGTGGTCCTGACAGATGATAGCGTGTATAGCGTTATCTTAACGGAGGATGGGGTGTTGAGTTATTATGATGGGGGAGATGGTGTTGAGATGTCTTCATGGTGGAGAAAAGGTGTGGAGTTGTCTTGGAAGAGAGAGGGTGTGGTGTCATCTCGGTGGAGCACAGAGGGTGTGGATTTGGCTAGGTGGAGAAGTAAGGATGGAATATATCTTGGCAGGGGAGGAGGACAAATATTGAATTGCCTTGGAGAAGGCGTGTGTGGCATCTTGATGGTGGGTGAGATCTGAAGTCTGGAAGTGCAGTGGCTTCATAAGCAAAGCCAAAGTGGTGTCATCTATAGAAGGGTGGTAGAGGTACAGTTCAGCAGGAGGCAGGTGGACTGGCAATAGGGAGACCTGAACCTATGACACTGATGTTAGGGCCCTGGGTGACCTCGTGCGCTGTTGTTGTTGCAGTAGGTGGCCTATTGCACTAACGTTAGGGCAGTGGGTTACCACTGGTAGTGACGTCGGAAAAGTGAGTGGTCTCGGCACTGATGTTGGGGCAGTAAGTGGCCTCTGACACTTACATTAAGGTACCAGGTAACCACACAGTGAAGAGGTGGGGGCCATTTAAAAGCCCCTGCAATATGATCACTTGTAGAGCATAGCTATAAAGCCGTGCACAAGAGCGCCACAAGACGTGTGCTCCGGATGGATAATGCAGCCGGGGAGGGGGGGAAATGTGTTGGACATGTTATGAGCCTCCCCCATTAAATCCCCATTATACTTCTATATGTCTGTGCAGTTGTCAGTGGAGTGGAAGCGATTACGGAGAGCGGTGTACCCCGGGGGTCACAATGGAGGAGGCTGCGGATATCTGTGACCCTGTGAAATGTGGAGAGGCCTCACCGTCTATTCCACTGCACAATGTTGAGTTATCATATCTCATCTTTATATAGGAAAATATATCTCCATCCATAAGAAGAACCGTCCGATCCTCGAAGTGATAAATGAGAGGAGCACAGTCCTTATATATTGCAAACCTCAACCACACTGCACCAAGCACCGCACAATCAGCTCTGCTCTACCGGCGAAATATAGAGGCACAATATATCCCCCCAGAATTACCGAGATCTAATATATCACCACCGCTCAATGACATCAAGCTGGTGCTGTAGTATAAGGAATGTGCTCTCAGGTCTGATTGCAAGTCATAATGATGAGCGATATCCAAAATAGACTTTTGGTTCTAGGTTGCAGCAGTAAGGACTGTAAAGCTATAATTTCCACCTATATGTCTCTAATCCAAACCTATCCTTCGCCTAGCAGCTATCTCTTCAGTGAATTCAGCTAATATTGGTAGTACTAGGAAATGGAATAGATGTAGCAGTGAGAAGGGACTTTTGGTTTTAGGTTTAAGCAGAAAGGACTGTAAGGCTATCATCCCTGCCTATTTGCCTTTAATCCAAAACTATCTATCCTCCAACAGCTATCCATACACTGAATGCAGGTAACAGCGATTTGACACCCACAAAGCACAGTAATGAGCACTAAAAATTAGTTTGGGTTCTAGGTTGCAGCAGCATGGACTGTAAAGCTCTAATTCCTGCCTGTATGCCTCTAATCCTAACCTATCCTTCCTGCAGCAGCTATTCTTAGGCTAGGGTCACATTTGCATTGTGACCCTAGCCTAACAGATTGCGCTTAAAACTTAGTACTTTTCTCAGAAGATAGGTGCCGCTAGTTACCCGATGCTTACCTTCACAACGAGCCACACACAAAGCTGCTGGGAGTGCGCTTTACAACAGCGCACACGAAACGTTGCAGACAACGTTTGGGAAAAGTACCAAGTTTTAAGCGCACTCCATTAGGCTAGGGTCACAATGCAAGTGTGACCATAGCGTTACACTGTTTTTGGGGTAGTGTAAGATGAGTGTCCCATCATCGAGTCTTATATAGACCCTATGATGTGTTGCAGCTGGCCAATCACAGTAATGCTAGTAGCCAACATGGCTACAGCATTACCATGATTGGCAGGCAATCCCTGCATGTTTAGTGGCTGAAAAGGAGCCGTGAAACATGCGGGGCGGGCATGGTGATCAAGCACCAGGTATACTCAATTGAGTACCGAGCGTGCCCGAGGAGCTGGTGCTCTAGTATAAGGGTTGTGGCGTCATGTCTGATATCAGATCAGTGATGTCATCCAAGGGGGGTGGGGATGACACCTCTCACATGTCATTATATCAGTGATAATGGGAGATATCTGCTGCGACACTGACACTAAATGTGTACAATTCATGAGTGTAATGAGCGGCTGAGCTGCACAGCTAATATAAGAAACATGATAAAATGTATTATGGCAATCACTGCCCTAGAATATATTGCAAATTGGAAGACTTAGCTTCAGCAGTGGCCACTGCGGAGTGCCTGGTGACCAACGACATATCAGTGATGTCATCACCGGGGCGGGGCTGAGACCTCTCACACATGTCATATCAGTGATGTCATCACCAGGGCGGGGCTGACACCTCTCACACATGTCATATCAGTGATGTCATCACCGTGGGGCGGGGCTGAGACCTCTCACACATGTCATATCAGTGATGTCATCACCATGGGGCGGGGCTGAGACCTCTCACACATGTCATATCAGTGATGTCATCACCGTGGGGCGGGGCTGAGACCTCTCACACATGTCATATCAGTGATGTCATCACCGGGGGCGGGCTGACACCTCTCACACATGTCATATCAGTGATGTCATCACCGGGGGCGGGGCTGACACCTCTCACACATGTCATATCAGTGATGTCATCACCGTGGAGCAGGGCTGACACCTCTCATACATGTCATATCAGTGAAGTCATCACCAGGGCGGGGCTAACACTTTTCACACATGACATATCAGTGATGTCATCTCCGGGGTGGGGCTGACACCTCTCACACATGTCATATCAGTGAAGTCATCACCAGGGCGGGGCTAACACTTTTCACACATGTCATATCAGTGATGTCATCTCCGGGGGCGGGGCTGACACCTCTCACACATGTCATATCAGTGATGTCATCACCGTGGGGCGGGGCTGAGACCTCTCACACATGTCATATCAGTGATGTCATCACCGTGGGGCGGGGCTGAGACCTCTCACACATGTCATATCAGTGATGTCATCACCGTGGGGCGGGGCTGAGATCTCTCACACATGTCATATCAGTGATGTCATCACCGGGGGCAGGGCTGACACCTCTCACACATGTCATATCAGTGAAGTCATCACCGGGGGGCGGGCTGACACCTCTCACACATGTCATATCAGTGATGTCATCACCGTGGGGCGGGGCTGAGACCTCTCACACATGTCATATCAGTGATGTCATCTCCGGGGGCGGGGCTGACACCTCTCACACATGTCATATCAGTGATGTCATCACTGATGGGCGGGGCTGAGACCTCTCACACATGTCATATCAGTGATGTCATCACCGTGGGGCGGGGCTGAGACCTCTCACACATGTCATATCAGTGATGTCATCACCGTGGGGCGGGGCTGAGACCTCTCACACATGTCATATCAGTGATGTCATCACCGGGGCGGGGCTGAGACCTCTCACACATGTCATATCACTGATTTCATCACCAGGGGACGGGGCTGAGACCTCTCACACATGTCATATCAGTGATGTCATCACCGTGGGGCGGGGCTGAGACCTCTCACACATGTCATATCAGTGATGTCATCACCGGGGGCGGGGCTGAGACCTCTCACACATGTCATATCAGTGATGTCATCACCGTGGGGTGGGGCTGACACCTCACACATGTCATATCAGTGATGTCATCACCGTGGGGCGGGGCTGAGACCTCTCACACATGTCATATCAGTGATGTCATCACCGGGGGCGGGGCTGAGACCTCTCACACATGTCATATCACTGATTTCATCACCGGGGACGGGGCTGAGACCTCTCACACATGTCATATCAGTGATGTCATCACCGTGGGGCGGAGCTGAGACCTCTCACACATGTCATATCACTGATTTCATCACCGGGGGACGGGGCTGAGACCTCTCACACATGTCATATCAGTGATGTCATCACCGTGGGGCGGGGCTGAGACCTCTCACACATGTCATATCAGTGATGTCATCACCGTGGGGCGGGGCTGAGACCTCTCACACATGTCATATCAGTGATGTCATCACCGTGGGGCAGGGCTGACACCTCTCACACATGTATACAGGCTGGCTGTCAGCAGTCATAGATGAGGAGCTGGTGCTGTATAGGTTATGTGTATTTCTTGAGGTACAAGGTGACTTCTATCTCCGCCATCACTCACACACTTAATGGCGCCTTAACTATGGTCTCATCATCCCTGGCATTCTCCGGTCTCTGATTGGACGTCATGATTGTCACGGTTGACATTGGGGACGGATGCTCTGAGAGCGCTCTCTAATCAAGGTGAGGTCCTCAAGGCTGCGGATCTCTGGAAGTGACAGCGGAGATTGTCATTTCTCCACAATTTGTCTCTTTTCTTGTGAAACATTCTTATAATTTGCAGCCGTGGAGCGGAGGGTTTACGGTCGTTGAGGACCTTGAGTCATTCGTCACCGCTCTTGAATGGCGAGGTCTCCGCACACGTCAGGATATTGGTGAATTCTCCTAAGAATGTGTGTTACATTCATCTACAGATAGATACAATGTATCTCGTGTTCAAAGATAGTTTTATGAAAGGTGACGAGAAGGAGTCAAGGATGCGAGTGCACAGATGGATTCTTCCTATCCATAATAAATGTCGTCCATGACATGATGCGCTAGAAACACATTATACAATTCCAATAGTAATGTCATAATTCGTACATTACCAGATACAGATGAAATGTCCTTACACCTTCTTAGGAAATCGGATGGTTCTCTGCAAACGAATATGTTCTGTAGAAAAACATCTGTCAATGTCCTCCTCCATGCAACTCTGCCCATACACCCACCATCTCTGCTGTATAGCCAGGTCCTGAGGGTTATGGTCAGATCTATGACGTTCAAAAATTCCACTGGAGAAAGGGAATGCAAGATCATAAAATACATAAGCAGCTCTACATGTAATATAGTATATTATGCTACATGTCCGTGTGATTTAGTCTATATAAATAATAATAATCTTTATTTATATAGCGCCTGTAATGGTGTATACTATGCAATTTATTGTGCTGTAATTTAACATGTCTCCTTCCCCAAGAATTGCGTTCATGGACTGTAATGTAATTAAGCTAGTGAAGGATCAGCCATTCTTCCTCCCAGCAGGTGGCTAGTCCAATCCACATACTGCCAGACACACTGGAGCCATACGTTTGTAGAATCATCTGATGGAGCAAACCATTCAATAGTAGGTGTGAACCCCTTCTCCCTTTCACATGGGCTGATCCCAGGAGCCCAGACAATACATTCATGTTTTAGGATCAGATGTGAGTTGACTGTGGAAGTGACCGGAGCGAGACCTGAGCTGAGGCCAGATCTCGTCGTCCATGGGATTGCGTTGAATCCATTGGACTCTTGCAAGGACTATTGCTTTTGTTTATCTCGCACAAGTATTATCGGGAGGTGCCCCGGATCTGTTTCCTTTGTTTGGACTCATTGAGGACTCTGCAGATTTACCCTCATGTGTGTTGTTCCAGCTTTCTTGATTAATAAATCTCCTTGGATTGATCATCGGCCGGGTGTCCCTTCCTGCTCTGTCGCACACCCTGTCACAGCACCAACATAGTCTGCGGCGCTGTTGTGGAACCCACTGGGACAGGGTACTCAGTACCGGACCGGGGTATCACGGGGGTTATCACGGCGGTCTTGGTCCGGACCGTGTCCCGAGCCCACAAGTAAAGGGGTTATTTACAGGGATAGTCGTGACGTCATCCACGGGATTTGGTCAATGGGGACCACCGCTGCTGCTTGCTTCTGCCAGGAGGATGGATGGTGCTGCAGCCGGATGGATGAGCCTGCCATGGATCAGGCTGCTCCTGACAGGGTATTTAACAATTCAACGTACAAGGAAACAAACACTGGAGACTCTGGCAGGGTTCACCGGGTTTTACTTAAGTTATTCACACTTTCTCAGTACAGTTCACAATTCAGCTAGTTCACAAAGCTGTTCCAGTTCCTCACAAGTTAACTCCACACTTTCAGTTAGCTCTACTGCAGCCAGGTTTCAGTCTTAAGACCCTTCTCCTTCTTGATACCCTTCAGGCCCTTCTTTCCTTCACTTTCCCTTATGTGCTGTATGGTAGGTCGCTCGGACTCTTGTCTGGCTTTTCCCTGTGTGTGGGTAAGTAAGCTCTGAGCCCTATATTCCACTATACCTTCTGCACTTATGTTAGGAAATCAGACTTGGAATCTGTATCTCCCCGCCGGTATGTCTGTGATCCTGCTTGTAGCTGCGGTCACCTCAGAGCCGACTCTCTGGTCCCGGCCTAGCCTTCCAATGTCCCTATATTTCAGGGGATCACCAGGCTTCTTCCTACCCGGGGATCCCTTCCTTCGGTCGTCCTCTGGCACCGCTGCTGTTTCCTTGCTGGCCCAGCTGTCCTGGCCTAGTCCTGATCTTTACTGCTCGGCACCCTCTGGCCTACTACTTAACACTTCCTGGTTTTCCCCCTTATGTACCCAGTCTGTCACCTTGCCTACGTTCCACCCACTGTGACTGGCCCTACCACCCCTTGCCCGCCTAGAGTCTCGGGCTCCGGATTGGATCTTGTGTCTGTGGGTGTGTTTGTGAAGGTGTTTGTATAAAACTGTCTCCACCTCCCTGGCTGTAATTCTTACCTGTGGCCACCCTAGTCGCAGGGGTGCCACACTCCCCCGGAGTTAAACTGGCATGTCCCCACGCCGACTGTCATGGTTCCCCCTGAAAACTTTTTTATTTTTCAATAACATCAATCAGTACTTTTCTTCCAGTTAAGGAGGCACGGTTCTTAAACTTTGCATAAACTATAAATTAACTATATACATTTCAAAACACAGGGTTTACGTTTTCCTACAGGTTATAAGTATTGAGGCCTCCAGGCCCTCGGGTCACCAACTTGTGGCCAAGGTGTTACTCTCTGTACCGGCATCCTATACCACACTTTCTTTAACCCTTTCAGAACACGGGTTACACATTCTACTGTCCAAGTCACAAGAGTCCTGTGGTATAAATATACCGGGTCTCTAACTTCTCAAGCACACTCATCAAGTGCAAAAAAAAAATTTCAAAACATTTAAATTCAAAAGTCACATTGCTTTCCTAAAAGTATAAAATACTCCAAAAGTAGGCACAAGTGTTTCAAAAACCGTTCAAAATAAACGTTCAACAGCCTCAGTTCAAAGTTTTTTTTTGCAAAAAGGTACAAAAGCTTCACTGTTCTGACTGGTTTTAAAACCAATAGAGAGCACACAAGGCACTCTAACTATATACACGATGCGTTCATATCATTCACTCTCCATGATATCAATGTCCATTAATAAAACACAAAGGACAAACAGGGGAAAAAGGCTATTCAGGAATGGGATGGAGTCAATAAGGAACACATCACATTCACACTTACTGTTCTTTGATGAATCCAGGTTCTGTCCTGAAGCGAATCCGGTTTTCGTCACTCCTTCTTCCACGGTAAGACTTCTGATGGCCTCCTCGGAACAAATGAGGTTGGCGGTGGTGCATACTCCAACAAGTGTGTGTAAGCGGTCTAAGTCCCTGTGGTCGTCATAGTCTTCTGCTCTGGACTAGCCACCATAATGATGTCCTCTTGCTGCGCTTCCGAGCTGTCTTCATGTTCAGTGGTAGAATCCAGGTAAGTTGTTTCAGCAGATTCTGCATTAGCTCCAGTTCTGAGAGCTAGTCTTCTCACTCTTACGCCATACGGACCCCTTTCTCTGGGTGCAATGATATAAGATATCCATTCTCCCACTTCTACTTTCCTGTCCGGGTGATCTCCAGGGAGATACTCCTCCACATCCCTTCTGTTAATGAAGATGTCTCTTTCTGCTCCTCATTCTCGGGCAAAAGCGTACCCTCGCTCCAGTTTAACTTTCACTATTTGACCCACATGGGGATCGATTGATACTGAAATCCCGCCGAGCAGCTGCTTTTGCGTGAAGGGTGCGAGCCACCAGTTCACCTTTCAGAGCTTGCTTTTCTGCCTCCTCCCTCTCCCATCGCCGGATACACCTTTGCAAATACTGGTCACAGCTTAACTGGTTCCGGGTTCTCAATTCAACATGAACCCGGGTTGGTTGGGTGGGCACCAGCCTTAGTACACCCCGCCGAGTGTCTTGGACCTCCAGAATCCTTCCGCCGCCTGCTGCCATGATTTCTTGGTCACGAGTGTCTCTCCCTTACTGGGTACCTCCACTATCAACTCTTGTGGGCCCGTCGGGATCAACTTGGGTCTTACAGTCACACCATCCAGCCTGGCGTCCTGCTCTTCCGTCCTGATGTCTCCTAATCATTGTTGCACGCCATTCTGTTGCTCGCCCCGCTTCTTTGGGCATTCTCTTCAGCTCCCGCCATATCATCATTGGTCACTGTAGTTTGGGGCGGAGGTTCTTCTTTCGGATTGATGGCTGGGTCCCCCCTTCTGCAGT
This sequence comes from Allobates femoralis, assembly GCA_033576535.1. Lineage (NCBI taxonomy): Eukaryota > Metazoa > Chordata > Amphibia > Anura > Aromobatidae > Allobates > Allobates femoralis. The sequence continues at coordinate 573,284,345 of JARQOC010000005.1, forward strand.
GTGTGTGTGTCATTCCTCTCCATTCCCGGTCCCCCTCAATGACTGCTCCAACACTCCCCATCCCAGCCATAGCTCCAATACAAGCTGCCCCTTCTCCCTATGCTGCCCCGGAGGTCCAGCCCTACCTGTAGAGGACTTTACCAAACTAGCCGCATTACCATCTATCTCCGGCGGACTGTGGCGGCACTGGTGTCACCTCACCAGGAACTACAGGTGGAGTCACGACAAACTGTATATAATCCCCTGTAAATATACCCCTTTTTGAAGATATACCCAGGACACGGGATCAGGCGTGGCCACCACTCCCCGTGACACAGCAGACGATACCCCTGAAGCCTGATACCCGAGTACCCCAAAGCCTGGGCTCGACATTCCCTCTGCAGAAATTCTGCCCCGGAGGAATAGCTCTGCCTGTAGGAGCTTTGCCAACTCAGCCGCACTACCATCTACCTTCGGCGAACTGTGGCGGCACTGGTGACCCATCACCAGGTACTACAGGTGGCGTCACATGACAAACTCTTATCCCCTGTAAATACACCCTTTTTGAAGTTTCACCCAGGCCACGGGCTCAGGCGCTGCCACCCATGACATCCCAAGCATTCCACCCGAGCCTGATACCCGAATACCCCAGGGCAAGATAGTAAGATGGTCTAAAGGCGTTCAGGGGAGCTAGTCTGACCCTTAGACTGGGGTTCCTTAAATCACCCTGTTACCAGAGCTACCCCAGATGGCGGAGAGCTCTGGGTTGCCAGCCTAGCCCTTTGCCCCTGATCAGCCCTAGGCTACGAACCCCTACATTCACCCACAGACTGGGAAAACCCAGGAGCTTCAATGGAAGGAAACAGCAGCAAAAACATAGCTCAGCCCTGCACGATTTCACAGGATCCAAGTAGAAATGAACTCTATCTGCGACACCTAGTGGAGGGAAGTGGAGCTATTTCAAGGCTGGGGGAGTGGAGATCAGAATACTAAGACACACCCCTCAACCTCCACCTAAATGCTATGACTCACCACTCCAGCTGCAGAGCTGGAATACACAGCAGACTAAGGAAAAAAGCCTCAGTTTAATCACAGCATCAGCACTCATGGATTGCCAAGCAGTCAACACGTGACAATGTGGATGTCTGATGTCAATCTCTTACGATCGGAAGAAATCCCGTGAAGCACATTAGGGGATTGTCGCTGATCTCAACTTCACCTCTGAGCTGAATATTGACGGTTGAATGAATAAAGCCGGGATGTGTGTGAACAGTAGCATAAATGTTTCATCAAACCTTACCAAGCCATTTATTCATTCTTCCTCATAGAAGCCAACGCTCTAATTTCGCTTCGATGCTCCTCATCCGGCGTTTACTGAATTCATAAAAATAAAACTATTCTTCACAACTCACCTCCCTCCATGAAGGCGGATAGAGAATATAGGTCATCCGTGGGTGAGCGGCACATTCTGGGAGCTCGACATCTCAGGCGCTCAACCATGTATCAGGTGGTGGAGAGCTAGAATCGCTCTCCTCTGCCCCAGAAATGGGAGGATGTCCCAAGAAAGAAAGAAATGATGTTCCAGCTCCTGGTTAAAACTCTACTTTTATGAAGGTCTGGGGGAATAGCTAATCTCCTTGTGAAGATAATGAGGAGACTTATAGCCGCAATGCTCCTCTGGGAAATATCTAGATTGTCACTTCAGTCAGGAAGTAGGTAAACATGATGGCCACCTATTGAAGATAGCAATCCTAAAAGGAGCTTCCAGGGGCCCTAGCGCGGGTGGTAAGCTGGTTAATGAAGGGGTTAATGCCAGCTTTATATTGTCAGATGGCACTAAGTCCAAAATTCATGGTGTCAAGCCAATGTTAGACCCAGCCACCATGAATTTCTAGTAAACATAAAAATAAAAAACATAACAGAAAAAAACATTTTAATAGAAGGAAAACATAAGACAACCCTGTTTCCCATATTTAATTAACAAAAATCCCTCCATCTGACGTAATTCACAGCAAACATCTTCAGCTTTGCTTCTTAGCACTAGGTGTTCGGTATGGACCCTGAACATTACAGTTTGATTTTGCCCATAACTATTCATGATTAATTAATTGGCATTTTGTCCTTGTTCTTTTCCATCCGATGTCCCAAGACCTATTCATAATCCTTCCTCCTCCACCTGCCTCCTCAATAGTCTTTCGTCTTCTCTCCTCCTCAATTGTCTCTCCTTTTCTTGCTTTCTTCATGGTCTCTCCTCTTCTTGCTTCCTTCATCGTCTCGCCTCTTCTTGCCTTCTTCATTGTCTCTGTCTCTGCACTACCTGCCGTCTCCAAGCTCTCTCCTCTTCTTGGCTCTTCCATGGTTTCTCCACTACCTGCCTCCTCCATGGTCTTTTCTCTACCTTCCTCCTCCATGGTCTCTCCTCTCCTTGCCTCCTATATGGTCTCTCCTCTTCTTACCTGCTCTATGGTCTCTCCTTTTCTTGTCACCTCTATGGTCTCTCATCTTCTTACCTGATCCATGGTCTCTCCACTACCTTCTTCATGCATGGTGTCTCCTTTGCTTGCCTCCTCCATGGTCTCTCCACTTCTTACCTGCTCCACGATCTCTCCGCTACATACCTCTGCCATGGTATCACCTCTTCTTGTGTCCTCCATGGACTCTCCAATAATCATTCATTGATCCTCAGTAATCATTTCCAGAGATCAGGGAGAGTGATCGAGATGAGGAAAAGGGTCTGGACTGAGAGAGAGAAAGTCTTATGGTGGCTTCACACCTGGCGACGTCGCTAGCGACATCGCCGAAAAAGTGACGTATCAGCGATGTCGCTAGCGACGTTGTGCTGTGTAAACGAGCGGCGCGACCGCGTTTTATCGCCGGTCGCAGGTTGACAGGTTTACGGGAAGAACCGTAAACCTGTCAACCTGCGACCTGCGATAAGGCTGGATCGCGCCGTGTGACATCGCCAGAGCGATGTCGGCGGCGATCCAGCCTATACCGCAGCATTGCTGCGGATCGCTCGCTGGGCTAAGCCCAGCCCAGCGAGCGATGTCACCGCCCGCATCGCTGCTGTCTCGCCGGCCGCAGCGATGCTGTGTGACAGCTGGCCAGCGATGTCGGAACCGAGCGGGCAACCGCGCATCGCTACCCACATCGCTAGCCAGGTCGTGCTGTGTGACGGCACCATTAAGAGTGATTAATGATTAGAGATTAGAGATCATTTATCCCTAGAGGATGGTCCAGAGAACACTTATTGTAGATTATCTTTCTCTGCTATTCTCTGTATGGGATCACTATCACTTCCTATCTTCCTTCTCCTTTACCAGTTTCTCCTTTCTTCTTTCCCCTCATCTTCCCCGTATCTTGCTCTCCTTCACAATCCTCTTGTATTATTCTTATTTTTTTTTTATTTTTGGTTCTTGGTTTGGCATCGGTTCATAGTTTGGAGGTGGTTCATAGTTTGCCATCGGTTCATGGTTTGGCATCGGTTCATAGTTTGGAGGTGGTTCATAGTTTGGCAATTGATCAAGGTTTGGCGTTGGTTCATGGTTTAGTGTTGGTTCATGGTTTAGTGTTGGTTCATGGTTTGACATTGGTTTATAGTTCGGCAATTGATCATGGTTTAGCGTTTTCATGGTTTAGTGTTGGATCATGGTTTGACATCGGTTCATGGTTTGGCGTTGGTTCAAAGTTTGACATTGGTTCATGGTTTATTGTTGGTTCATGGTTTGGCATTGTCTCATGGTTTGGAGTTGGTTCATTGCTTGGCATTGGTTCATGGTTTGTCGTTGATTTCTGCTTTAGCAACGGTTCAAGGTTGGGTGTTGGTTCATATTTTGTCATTGGTTCATTGTTTGGCAGTGGTTCATGGTTTTGCGTTGGTTCATAGTTTGGCATTTGATCATGGGTTGGCGTTGGTTCATGGTTTGGTGATGGTTCATGTTTTGGTGTTAGTACACTGTTTGGCAGCGGTTCATGGTTTGGCATCGTTCATAGATTGTAGTTGGTTCATAGTTTGCCATTGGTTCATGGTTTGGCATTGGTTCATGGTTTGGCATTGGTTCATAGTTTGGCAATTGATCATGATTTGCCATTGGTTCTTGGTTTAGTGTTGGTTCATGGTTTGACATTGGTTTATAGTTTGGCAATTGATCATGGTTTGGTGTTTTTATGGTTTAGTGTTGTTTCATGGTTTAGTGTTGGTTAATGGTTTCACATTGGTTTATAGTTTGACGATTGAGCATGGTTTGGCGTTTTCATGGTTTGGAGTTGGTTCATGGTCTGGCGTTGGTTCAAAGTTTGACATTGGTTCATGGTTTATTGTTGGTTCATGGTTTGGCATTGGTTCAAGGTTTGGCATTGGCTTATGGTTTTGTGTTGGTTCATGGCTTGGCATTAGTTCATGGTTGGTGTTGGTCCATGGTTTGGTGGTGGTTCATGGTTTGGCATTGATTCATGTTTTATTGTTGGTTCATGGTTTGGCTTTGTCTCATGGTTTAGTGTTGGTTCATAGTTTGGCAATTAATCATGGTTTGGTATTGGTTCATGGTTTGGCATTGGTTCATGGTTTGGCATTGGTTCATGGTTTGGCATTGGTTCATGGTTTGGCTTTGTCTCATGGTTTGGCGTGGGTTCATGGTTTGACAATTGATCATGGTTTGGCATTGGTTCATGGTTTGGTGTTGGTTCATGGTTTGGCTTTGGCTCATGGTTTGGTGTGGGTTCATGGTTTGGCTTTGGCTCATGGTTTGGTGTGGGTTCATGGTTTGGCTTTGGCTCATGGTTTGGTGTGGGTTCATGGTTTGGCAATTGATCAGGGTTTGGCATTGGTTTAGGTTTGGATTTGGCTCATGGTTAGACGTTGGTTCACAGTTTGGCAATTGATCATGGTGTGGCGTTGGTTCATGGTTTGGCTTTGGCTCATGGTTAGACATTGGTTTGCAGTTTGGCAATTGATCATGGTTTGGCGTTGGTTCATGGTTTGGCTTTGACTCATGGTTAGATGTTGTATCATAATTTGGCAATTGGTGTGGCGTTGGCTCATGGTTTGGAATTGTTTCATGGTTTGTTGTTGGTTCATGGTTTAGTGTTGGATCATTGCTTGGCAGTAGTTCATGTTTTGGCATCTTACTCTTTGTATTAAGATGATATATCGAGCGTCTCCCCTGTAATAAGCTGCTTGGTCTGAAATATTAATTAGCACCGTGCTTCGTTCTTTTCTACGATTACAAGAGACCTGAAATCATTTCTAACATGAAGCCCAATGTTTCATTCATGAGGTTTTGCATTTGTCATGTTCGGGGCTGCGCAGCGTGAACATCGTTGTGTCGTAGTAGCGGCTGCCGGACATGGGAGACGTCACATTGAGGTACAGTCACTTAATAACAGGGTCACAATTGCACGGTGTGAGATAGAATCATATTTCAATGCAGTGATTAGCAGATTGTTCATACTATCCTTCGCAGCGGTCATTACACATTCTCCATATATGGTTCCATATTCCAATCTTTCACTTAGGAAATTCAATATATAAGAAGATTATTTGGCAATCATTAAGCTGCATAACAAAACTTTTCCATTACTTCAAGACAAGAGCATAGAGAGAGTACCATGGTGTGGGATCTGCTGTTTTGCATGCACTCTCGCTTCATCTGACTCAATACATCCTTTCTACATTCCAGCGAAACCCTCTTCAGCCTAAATCTTCCAGAAAAATGCTTGAGTTCCCCTTGACTTTCACTATACTTGGTACTCGAGTTGCGCCCGTCCTAACGTCCGATATGCATCACTAATCACCACTGCTAGGCCACATAGAGATACACACAGCGTAGACATCTCCCAACAGAGTATCAGAAATCATGTTCACCAGCACCGCTCATCCTAGAGGACAGATGCAGAATCTGCATCTATTCCTCAACAATTATTGAACATGTGAACACTGCCTTATACTCCCAGCAATCGTCTGCTGGAAGACCAGTACATTGCTATATAATCAGTGCTCGTTACATTGTTTCATCGCTGCTTCATTGTAACGAGCAGCTACTAATTTTAGCTCCACATTGAACCTTTGAAATGTTTCTTCGTTGATCACTAAAGGGAATATTCCTTGCAGGTGTACAAGACGGCTGACGGAGACACGACACCCGGGAGATGCAGGTGTAAACCCTGACAACCAGTGAAGTGACAGAGAGTAATCCCCGGGAAATGTGAGATGCATGAAAGAGGATTGTGCATTGTATCTGCTCCTGTGCAAGCTAGGGGACAACCAACTGCTCTAATGTGAAGTCATGAGGCAGGGTAGTCAAGCGTTCTGGGGTCAGGTATCTGGAGAGCACATCGAGGATTAAGGGAATAAACAGAGGTGTAGTCAGGTCACAGTCTGGAGTCAGAATACTTGGAGTGTAGCGTATAAGAGTAAAGAGGCCAAAAAAAGAGATAGAATGAGATCCAAGGTCCAGACAGATCAAATAGAGTTCAGGGAAACAGGCCAACAAGCACCATTGAACAGAGTGCTACAACTGGCAGAGTTCTGGGAGAAACTGCTCAGCTAAGTAGCTGGGCAGTCACTGAGAACTCACCAAAAGCCGCAATATGGTCTATAAGCAAATGCACTTAGCAGGACGAAGTAAGCCTCAGTAATTTAGGAAAAAGGCATCACAGGTGCAGAATACCTGTGGTCCAATCACTCTCAACCTCCTTCTCTTGGAGGGGGTGAATTCTGATATTTTTATGCACCCAGAATGAAGATCCCATGGGGAGCCACTGCCCAGCCTATTAACGTACACCCATACTATTAGATCTAGGTGGGTTGTTAGGCACTATATCAATGCACTGCAGCAAGACAGATGCCTTATATAGGCCAGACAGATCAAATAGAGTACAGGGAAATAGGCCAACAAGCACCCTTGAACAGAGTGCTATGACTGGCAGAGTTCTGAGAGACACTGTTAAGCGAAGTAGCTGGGCAATCACAGAGAACACCTGCAGAAACCCAGCACCTCCCAGTATGAGGCTGGATGAGTAAGCTGTCACTCAACACACCGACAGCTCAACCACGCCCCAGCCCTAGACTGGATGACTGAGCTGTCACTCAACACATGGACAGCTCAACCACGTCCCAGCCCTAGATTGGATGACTGAGCTGTCACTCAACACATGGACAGCTCAACCACGTCCCAGCCCTAGACTGGATGACTGAGCTCTCACTCAACACCGACAGCTGAACCACGCCCCATCCCTAGACTGGATTACTAAGCTGTCACTCAACACCGACAGCTGAACCACGCCCCATCCCTAGACTGGATTACTAAGCTGTCACTCAACACCGACAGCTGAACCACGCCCCATCCCTAGACTGGATTACTAAGCTGTCACTCAACACCGACAGCTGAACCATGCCCCAGCCGTAGACTGGATTACTAAGCTGTCACTCAACACCGACAGCTGAACCACGCCCCATCCCTAGACTGGATTACTAAGCTGTCACTCAACACCGACAGCTGTACCACGCCCCATCCCTAGACTGGATGACTGAGCTGTCACTCAACACCGACAGCTGAACCACGTCCTGATTCTACAGTTACAACAACCAGTCACTAATTGTGTCCTAGACGTCCTGAGCGGAGGAATCATGACAGCTCCAATGGATAGTGTACTGGTGGTCACCTTGGTTGTCACTGTCACTTAAAGTCAGATTTTTAAGGAAGATGAATCCTTTGAAGGCCACTAATGATGGCACACGGACGGCACAATGCAAAACCTTGTGCTGCAATAATTCACATCTGGAGGCCGCAATCCCGAGGACAAAATCATCAGTCGTCAGATGGAAAAGTGCATGAAGCTCAAAGTGACGCCATAAACCTTTATACAGTGAAGGATATAGCAGGAAAGCGGAGATTAGAGCTTGTTACATTGTATCAGCTGCAGGAAAGCTCAGCTTCAGTAGAGGCAGCAGAGCTGAGTTTATCAAATGTAACTTACCTTAATATGTTCAATTAAGTTGAGTTTAGATTGAGTTTATCAGGTACAGCTAAAACACATTACTGTAAAAAGGTCCTTCATCCTGGGCTCCTTCCAGTAATAATATCCTCCATCATAAGCCCCTTCTTGGTATAATGTAATAATGTCCTCCATCCTGAGCTACTTCTAGTAATAATGTCATCAATCCTAGGCTCATTCCAGTAATAATGTCCTCCATCCTAAACTCCATCTAGTAATTATGTCCTCCATTCTGAGTCCCTTCCAGTAACTATGTCCTCCATCATGAGCTCTTTCAGGTAATAATGTCCTCCAACCTGAGCCCCTTTCAATAATAATGTCTTCCATCCTGGCCCCCTTCCTGGTATAATGTCCTCCATCCTAAACCCTTCCCAGTAATAATGTCTTCCATCCTGGCCCCCTTCCTGGTATAATGTCCTCCATCCTGAACCCTTTCCAGTAATAATGTCTTCCATCCTGGCCCCCTTCCTGGTATAATGTCCTCCATCCTGAACCCTTTCCAGAAATAATGTCTTCCATCCTAGCCCCCTTCCTGGTATAATGTCCTCCATCCTGAACCCTTTCCAGTAATAATGTCTTCCATCCTGGCCCCCTTAGTGGTATAATGTCCTCCATCCTGAACCCTTTCCAGTAATAATGTCTTCCATCCTGGCCCCCTTCCTGGTATAATGTCCTCCATCCTGAACCCTTTCCCGTAATAATGTCTTCCATCCTGGCCCCCTTCCTGGTATAATGTCCTCCATCCTGAACCCTTTCCAGTAATAATGTCTTCCATCCTGGCCCCCTTCCTGGTATAATGTCCTCCACCCTGAACCCTTTCCAGTAATAATGTCTTCCATCCTGGCCCCCTTCCTGGTATAATGTCCTCCAACCTGAGCCCCTTCCAATAATTATGTCTTCCATCCTGGCCCCTTTCCTGGTATAATGTCCTCCACCCTGAACCCTTTCCAGTAATAATGTCTTCCATCCTGGCCCCCTTCCTGGTATAATGTCCTCCACCCTGAACCCTTTCCAGTAATAATGTCTTCCATCCTGGCCCCCTTCCTGGTATAATGTCCTCCATCCTGAACCCTTTCCAGTAATAATGTCTTCCATCCTGGCCCCCTTCCTGGTATAATGTCCTCCATCCTGAACCCTTTCCAGTAATAATGTCTTCCATCCTGGCCCCCTTCCTGGTATAATGTCCTCCAACCTGAGCCCCTTCCAATAATAATGTCTTCCATCCTGGCCCCTTTCCTGGTATAATGTCCTCCACCCTGAACCCTTTCCAGTAATAATGTCTTCCATCCTGGCCCCCTTCCTGGTATAATGTCCTCCACCCTGAACCCTTTCCAGTAATAATGTCTTCCATCCTGGCCCCCTTCCTGGTATAATGTCCTCCATCCTGAACCCTTTCCAGTAATAATGTCTTCCATCCTGGCCCCCTTCCTGGTATAATGTCCTCCATCCTGAACCCTTTCCAGTAATAATGTCTTCCATCCTGGCCCCCTTCCTGGTATAATGTCCTCCAACCTGAGCCCCTTCCAATAATAATGTCTTCCATCCTGGCCCCCTTCCTGGTATAATGTCTTCCATCCTGAACCCTTTCCAGTAATAATGTCTTCCATCCTGGCCCCCTTCCTGGTATAATGTCCTCCACCCTGAACCCTTTCCAGTAATAATGTCTTCCATCCTGGCCCCCTTCCTGGTATAATGTCCTCCATCCTAAACCCTTTCCAGTAATAATGTCTTCCATCCTGGCCCCTTTCCTGGTATAATGTCCTCCATCCTGAACCCTTTCCAGTAAAAATGTCTTCCATCCTTGGCCCTTTCTGGTAATAATGTCCTCTGCTCTTCTTCAAGACATTTTAAAAAGAAGCAGATGATTCTTCTAACCTTCCTCCGCTCCCAGGACGTGCAGTGTCCTCTTCTAGAGTATGCACAGAAGGCAGAAGATGTCTTCAGCATACCCACCACCGTCAGCGCATGACATCACTGCCATGCTCTGCCTCTGATAGGCAGGCTGACGTCTGCTGTTGGTCTCTGATTGGCTGGCGGCATGTATTGTGGTGCAGACAGCCAGCAGGTCAGTGCACTGCAGTATATATCAGCTGAATGTGCATCTGAGGATGTATATCCAGTTGAAATAGGCACTTGTGTCAGTGGGCATCCCACCCGCACAGCCCCGGTTGCGGTTGCACCTCTATGACCACGATTGTTGTGCCCCTGTCTGCAGATATCCACATGTGAAAATTATACCCCTAAAAACTGGAAATATTTGATCTTTGGCAAATAGTTTTTTCATAGGTAAGAGAACAAAAAGTGTAGATTCCACGAGACCAGCACCAAGGTGAACGCGAGAGAAGATAAGAAAGCAAGAAAAAACAGTGGATGAGATCCTGGTATTCCACAAAAATGAGGGAATGCAACATGGAGGAAATGTTTCACAGTCATGAGGGCAGGCCACAACCAATACAGCGCAGAGCTGAATACTGACATGCAATTGGGGTTCTGGAGTTGTAAGAGCACAGACTGGTTAGATGTAGTATTTGTATGCTGTTATAGGGAGGTTCAGAGTCTTTTGTGGCTTAGAGTGGAAGGTTAGATATAACAAGAGGGTTGTACAGACCTGGGAGTCCTGGGGTAATTTCACAGCTTGTCATGGCACATGCAAATGTACTTGAAGCAAGTAACAAAAGGATGCGATGGAGATCCTCAATCTTTTCCAACTGCATGCGGTAGGTTCTTCGCTATAATCAGTATGCACATGTAGGTCCGGACAGCGAGGATTCAGGATTGAATGCTTTTAGCATAAGAATCCCAGGCCTTGAGACCTGCCAGGAAATCTTGTGATAAAGGGAATCTCCACGTGTGCTTTGCTCCATGTGGAGTCTGGGGAAATTCCAGCTCTGTCTATCTAAGTAGCTCCTCCTATTGAGCCTTGTGACTGAGTCACCGGCCAATAAGACAACACTCAATTCACATGTCAGATCCCTACAATGCAAGATCATTATGAATTACTAGCTGTGAGCCCGATTCTAAAGAATCGGGTAGTCTAGAATCCATATATAGTTTATTTACTAATATTTAGGGGAGTGCGGTGAAATTAATTGTGTGTATACAGGTGGCTCAGTGGTTAGCACTGTATATGGTGGCTCAGTGGTTAGCACTGTATATGGTGGCTCAGTGGGTAGCACAGTATACGGTGGCTCAGTGGTTAGCACTGCGCGGTGGCTCAGTGGTTAGCCCTGTATATGGTAGTTCAGTGGTTTGCACTGTATATGGTGGCTCAGTGGTTAGCCCTGTATATGGTGGCTCAGTGGTTAGCCCTGTATACGGTGGCTCAGTGGTTAGCTCTGTATATGGTGGCTCAGTGGTTAGCACTATATACGGTGGCTCAGTGGTTAGCACTGTATATGGTGGCTCAGTGGTTAGCACTGTATATGATGGCTCAGTGGTTAGCACTGTATATGGTGGCTCAGTGGTTAGCACTGTATATGATGGCTCAGTGGTTAGCACTGTATATGGTGGCTCAGTGGTTAGCACTGTATATGGTGGCTCAGTGGTTAGCACTGTATGGTGGCTCAGTGGTTAGCACTGTATATGGTGGCTCAGTGATTAGCACTGTATGGTGGCTCAGTAGTTAGCCCTGTATACGGTGGCTCAGTGGTTAGCACTGTATATGGTGGCTCAGTGGTTAGCACTGTATATGGTGGCTCAGTGGTTAGCACTGTATATGGTGGCTCAGTGGTTAGCACTGTATACGGTTTCTCAGTGGTTAGCACTGTATTTGGTGGCTCAGTGGTTAGCACTGTATACGGTGGCTCAGTGGTTAGCACTGTATATGGTGGGTCAGTGGTTAGCACTGTATGATGGCTCAGTGGTTAGCACTGTATACGGTGGCTCAGTGGTTAGCACTGTATACGGTGGCTCAGTGGTTAGCACTGTATGGTGGCTCAGTGGTTAGCACTGTATACGGTGGCTCAGTGGTTAGCACTGTATATGGTGGCTCAGTGGTTAGCACTGTATACGGTCACTCAGTGGTTAGCACTGTATATGGTGGCTCAGTGTGTTAGCACTGTATATGGTGGCTCAGTGGTTAGCACTATATGGTGGCTCAGTGGTTAGCGCTGTATGGTGGCTCAGTGGTTAGCGCTGTATATGGTGGCTCAGTGGTTAGCACTGTATATGGTGGCTCAGTGGTTAGCGCTGTATATGTGGTCTCAGTAGTTAGCACTGTATACGGTGGCTCAGTGGTTAGCCCTGTATATGGTGGCTCAGTGGTTAGCACTGTATACGGTGGCTCAGTGGTTAGCACTGTATATGGTGGCTCAGTGGTTAGCACTGTATATGATGGCTCAGTGGTTAGCACTGTATATGGTGGCTCAGTGGTTAGCACTGTATATGATGGCTCAGTGGTTAGCACTGTATATGGTGGCTCAGTGGTTAGCACTGTATATGGTGGCTCAGTGGTTAGCACTGTATGGTGGCTCAGTGGTTAGCACTGTATATGGTGGCTCAGTGATTAGCACTGTATGGTGGCTCAGTAGTTAGCCCTGTATACGGTGGCTCAGTGGTTAGCACTGTATATGGTGGCTCAGTGGTTAGCACTGTATATGGTGGCTCAGTGGTTAGCACTGTATATGGTGGCTCAGTGGTTAGCACTGTATACGGTTTCTCAGTGGTTAGCACTGTATACGGTGGCTCAGTGGTTAGCACTGTATGGTGGCTCAGTGGTTAGCACTGTATACGGTGGCTCAGTGGTTAGCACTGTATATGGTGGCTCAGTGGTTAGCACTGTATACGGTCACTCAGTGGTTAGCACTGTATATGGTGGCTCAGTGGTTAGCACTGTATATGGTGGCTCAGTGGTTAGCACTATATGGTGGCTCAGTGGTTAGCGCTGTATGGTGGCTCAGTGGTTAGCGCTGTATATGGTGGCTCAGTGGTTAGCACTGTATATGGTGGCTCAGTGGTTAGCGCTGTATATGGTGGCTCAGTAGTTAGCACTGTATACGGTGGCTCAGTGGTTAGCCCTGTATACGGTGGCTCAGTGGTTAGCACTGTATACGGTGGCTCAGTGGTTAGCGCTGTATATGGTGGCTCAGTAGTTAGCACTGTACGGTGCTCAGTAGCACTGTGGTGCTCGTGTTAGCACTGTATATGGTGGCTCAGTGGTTAGCACTGTATATGGTGGCTCAGTGGTTAGCACTGTATATGGTGGCTCAGTGGTTAGCACTGTATAGGTGGCTCAGTGGTTAGCACTGTATACGGTGGCTCAGTGGTTTAGTGCACTGTTACATATATGGTGGCTCAGTGGTTAGCACTATATCGGTGGCTCAGTGGTTAGCACTGTATATGGTGGCTCAGTGGTTAGCACTGTTATGGTGGCTCAGTGGTTAGCACTGTATAGGTGGCTCAGTGGTTAGCACTGTATATGGTGGCTCAGTGGTTAGCACTGTATACGGTGGCTCAGTGGTTAGCACTGTATATGGTGGCTCAGTGGTTAGCGAGGCTGTACTGTATATGGTGGCTCAGTGGTCAGCACTGTAATGGTGGCTCAGTGGTTAGCACTGTTATGGTGGCTCAGTGGTTAGCACTGTATATGGTGCTCAGTGGTTAGCACTGTATACAGTGGCTCAGTGGTTAGCACTGTATCGGTGGCTCAGTGGTTAGCACTGTATATGGTGGCTCAGTGGTTAGCACTGTATAGGTGGCTCAGTGGTTAGCACTGTATACGGTGGCTCAGTGGTTAGCACTGTATATGGTGGCTCAGTGGTTAGCACTGTATACGGTGGCTCAGTGGTTAGCACTGTATACGGTGGCTCAGTGGTTAGCACTGTATATGTGTAGGACTGCTCAGTGGTTAGCACTTATCGTGGCTCAGTGGTTAGCACTGTATAGGTGGCTCAGTGGTTAGCACTGTATATGGTGGCTCAGTGGTTAGCACTGTAAGTGGCTCAGTGGTTAGCACTGTATACGGTGGCTCAGTGGTTAGCACTGTATAGGTGGCTCAGTGGTTAGCACTGTATATGGTGGCTCAGTGGTTAGCACTGTATATGGTGGCTCAGTGGTTAGCACTGTATACGGTGGCTCAGTGGTTAGCACTGTATATGGTGGCTCAGTGGTTAGCACTGTGTATGGTGGCTCAGTGGTTAGCACTGTATATGTGGCTCAGTGGTTAGCACTGTACGGTGGCTCAGTGGTTAGCACTGTATATGGTGGCTCAGTGGTTAGCACTGTAATGGTGGCTCAGTGGTTAGCACTGTATACGGTGGCTCAGTGGTTAGCACTGTATATGGTGGCTCAGTGGTTAGCACTGTATACGGTGGCTCAGTGGTTAGCACTGTATATGGTGGCTCAGTGGTTAGCACTGTATATGGTGGCTCAGTGGTTAGCACTGTATATGGTGGCTCAGTGGTTAGCACTGTATACGGTGGCTCAGTGGTTAGCACTGTATATGGTGGTTCAGTGGTTAGCACTATATGGTGGCTCAGTGGTTAGCACTGTATATGGTGGCTCAGTGGTTAGCACTGTATATGGTGGCTCAGTGGTTAGCACTGTATATGGTGGCTCAGTGGTTAGCACTGTATATGGTGGCTCAGTGGTTAGCACTGTATACGGTGGCTCAGTGGTTAGCACTGTATGGTGGTTCAGTGGTTAGCACTGTATGGTGGCTCAGTGGTTAGCACTGTATATGGTGGCTCAGTGGTTAGCACTGTATGGTGGCTCAGTGGTTAGCACTGCGCGGTGGCTTAGTGGTTAGCACTGCGCGGTGGCTGAGTGGTTAGCACAGCGCGGTGGGTCAGGGCCCAGTTAGTAGGCACAGCAGGGGTTAGTGGGAAAAATGAGTGGGCAGAGCAGGGTTGAGTGGGCACAGGATGGATCGAGCGGGGCAGGATGGAGCCAGATGAGCAGAATGGAGGAAGTGGGGCAGGATGGAGCAAGCGGGAGGGCAGGATGGAGCCTGGGGAGCAAGAACAGCGGGGGTGAGGATGGAGCGAGTAGGGCAGGATGGAGCCGGAGGGGCAGGATGGAGCCGGAGGGGCAGGATGGAGCCGGAGGGGCAGGATGGAGGTGAGTGGCGCAGGATGGACCGAGCGAGGCAGGATGGAGAAGGCGGGGCAGGATGGAGATGGCAGGGCAGGATGGTGGCGGGGGGGAGGATGGAGGCGGCGGGGCAGGATGTTGGGGGGGCGGGGCAGGATGGTGGTGGGGGTGCGGGATGGTGTCGGGGGGGCAGGATGGATACGGGCGGCGGCCGTCCCTCTGGGCCTCCACTCTGTGCGGCCCCCCTCCCTCCCCCCCAGAACTTCATGGTGATAATAAAAAAAAATAAAAAACCTCAGTGAGGATACTTACCCTCCGGCGGCTCGCTCCACCTGTCTTGTAGCTTCCAGGACAGGAGCTGTCGTTGGCTGGGAAACCGATGAGCTGGGGGTCAGTGGGCAAAGCGGGGCTGAGTGGGCAGAGTCATTGGGCAGAGCAAGGGTCAGTGGGCATAATCAGTAGTCAGAGCAGGGTGAGTAGGCAGAGCTGGGGTCTGTGGGCAGAGCTGGGGTGAGTGGGCATGGTCAGTAGCCAGAGGGGGGGGGGGGGGGGGGGGGGTCAGAGCAGGGTCAGTGGGCAGAGTAGGGGGGTCAGTGGGCAGAGTGGGAGTGAGTGGTCAGAGTGGGGGTCAGGGGCAGAGTGGGGGTCAGTGGTCAGACTGGGGGTCAGTGGGCAGAGTGGGGGTCAGTGGGCAGAGTGGGGGTCAGTGGGCAGAGTGGGGGTCAAGGGGAAGAGTTGGGGGGTCAGTGGGCAGAGTAGGGGGGGTCAGTGGTCAGAGTGGGAGTGAGTGGTCAGAGTGGGGGTCAGGGGCAGAGTGGGGGTCAGTGGTCAGAATGGGGGTCAGTGGTCAGAGTGGGGGTCAGTGGTCAGAGTGGGGGTGAGGGGGCAGAGAGGGGGTCAAGGGGAAGAGTTGGGGGGTGAGTGGGCAGAGTAGGGGGGTGAGTGGGCAGAGTAGGGGGGTGAGTGGGCAGAGTAGGGGTCAGTGGGCAGAGTGGGGGTCAGGGGGCAGAGTGGGGGTCAGGGGGCAGAGAGGGGGTCAGGGGGCAGAGAGGGGGTCAGGGGGCAGAGAGGGGGTCAAGGGGAATAGTTGGGGGGTCAGTGGGCAGAGTAGGGGGGTCAGTGGTGAGAGTGGGGGTGAGTGGTCAGAGTGGGGGTCAGTGGGCAGAGTGGGGGTCAGTGGGCAGAGTGGGGGTGAGGGGGAAGAGTTGGGGGGTCAGTGGGCAGAGTAGAGGGGTGAGTGGTGAGAGTGGGGGTGAGTGGTCAGAGCAGGGTCAGGGGCAGAGTGGGGGTGAGTGGTCAGAGCAGGGTCAGGGTCAGAGTGGGGGTCAGTGGGCAGAGCGGGGGGTGAGGGAGCAGATCGTGGGTCAGTGTGCAGCGCAGGGGGATGAGTAAGCAGAGGAGGTTAGGTCGGGACAGGACCTGTGATGACGTCACGGTCATGTGATCTGTGACTCCACCCATCATCGTGACGTCATCAGAGGTCCTGAAGCCCCATGAATAGAGATCGCGGCTGGCTGGAGGGAGCTGTGGTAAGAGGCGGGGGGGTGACCGGAGAGTGGGGGGGGGCGATCGGACAGCGGAGATAGGCTGGAGGTGACCGGGCAGTGTAGGGGGCTGGAGGGAGCTGTGGTAAGAGGCAGGGGGGTGACCGGAGAGTGGGGGGGGGGGGGGCGATCGGGCAGCGGAGATAGGCTGGGGGTGACCGGGCAGTGTAGGGGGGCTATGGTGACAGGTGGAGGGGTGATGGGGCAGCGGTCGGGAAGTGTTGTGACAGGCGGGGGGTGAGCGGGCAGTGGAGCGCGGCCAGGAGGAGCTTCACTATATCTTCTCCTTATATATACTTGCCGTAGCGCACTTCCGTTTGGCAGCCACGTCCACGACGACGGAAGTAGCGCCGAATATGACGGAAGTGAGTTACGGCAATTATATATAAGACTAGATGGCGGCCCGATTCTAAAGAATCGGGTAGTCTAGAATCCATATATAGTTTATTTACTAATAGTTACGGGAGTGCGGTGAAATGAATTGTGTGTATACAGGCGGCTCAGTGGGTAGCAGAGTATATGGTGGCTCAGTGGTTAGCAGTGAGTACGGCGGCTCTGTGGGTAGCAGAGTATATGGTGGCTCAGTGGTTAGCAGTGAGTGCGGTGGCTCAGTGGTTAGCAGTGAGTGCGGTGGCTCAGTGGTTAGCAGTGAGTGCGGTGAGATTGGTCAGCGCAGCGACGTGGGCAGAGTGGTCAGCGCAGAGGACAGGGGGCAGAGGCGGCTGGGCAGAGGACAGGGGGCAGAGGCGGCTGGGCAGAGGACAGGGGGCAGAGGCGGCTGGGCAGAGGACAGGGGGCAGAGGACGCAGAGGACAGGGGGCAGAGGACGCAGAGGACAGGGGGCAGAGGACAGGGGGCAGAGGACAGGGTGAAGAGGACACAGAGGACGCAGAGGACGCAGAGGGGGCAGAGGACGCAGAGGGGGCAGAGGACGCAGAGGACGCAGAGGACACAGAGGACGCAGAGGGGGCAGAGGACGCAGAGGACACAGAGGACAGGGGGCAGAGGACACAGAGGACAGGGGGCAGAGGACGCAGAGGACAGGGGGCAGAGGACAGGGTGAAGAGGACACAGAGGACGCAGAGGACGCAGAGGACACAGAGGACACAGAGGACGCAGAGGGGGCAGAGGGGGCAGAGGGGGCAGAGGACGCAGAGGACGCAGAGGACACAGAGGACGCAGAGGGGCAGAGGACGCAGAGGGGGCAGAGGACACAGAGGGGGCAGAGGGGGCAGAGGACACAGAGGGGGCAGAGGACACAGAGGGGGCAGAGGACACAGAGGGGGCAGAGGACGCAGAGGGGGCAGAGGACGCAGAGGACAGGGGGCAGAGGACACAGAGGGGGCAGAGGACGCAGAGGACAGGGGGCAGAGGACAGGGGGCAGAGGACGCAGAGGACAGGGGCAGAGGAAGCAGAGGACAGGGGCAGAGGACGCAGAGGACAGGGGCAGAGGACGCAGAGGACAGGGGGCAGAGGACGCAGAGGACAGGGGGCAGAGGACGCAGAGGACAGGGGGCAGAGGACGCAGAGGACAGGGGGCAGAGGACGCAGAGGACAGGGGGAAGAGGACAGGGGGAAGAGGACACAGAGGGGCAGAGGACGCAGAGGACAGGGGGCAGAGGACAGGGGGCAGAGGACAGGGGCAGAGGACGCAGAGGGGGCAGAGGACGCAGAGGACACAGAGGACAGGGGGCAGAGGACAGGGGGCAGAGGACAGGGGCAGAGGACACAGAGGGGGCAGAGGACGCAGAGGACAGGGGGCAGAGGACGCAGAGGACAGGGGGGAGAGGACGCAGAGGACAGGGGGCAGAGGACGCAGAGGACAGGGGGCAGAGGACGCAGAGGACAGGGGGCAGAGGACGCAGAGGACAGGGGGCAGAGGACACAGAGGGGGCAGAGGACAGGGGGCAGAGGACGCAGAGGACAGGGGGCAGAGGACAGGGGGCAGAGGACGCAGAGGACAGGGGGCAGAGGAAGCAGAGGACAGGGGGCAGAGGACGCAGAGGACAGGGGCAGAGGACGCAGAGGACAGGGGGCAGAGGACGCAGAGGACAGGGGGCAGAGGACGCAGAGGACAGGGGGCAGAGGACGCAGAGGACAGGGGCAGAGGACGCAGAGGACAGGGGGCAGAGGACGCAGAGGGGGCAGAGGACACAGAGGGGCAGAGGACAGGGGGCAGAGGACGCAGAGGACAGGGGGCAGAGGACAGGGGGCAGAGGACGCAGAGGACAGGGGGCAGAGGAAGCAGAGGACAGGGGGCAGAGGACGCAGAGGACAGGGGCAGAGGACGCAGAGGACAGGGGGCAGAGGACGCAGAGGACAGGGGGCAGAGGACGCAGAGGACAGGGGGCAGAGGACACAGAGGACAGGGGGCAGAGGACACAGAGGACAGGGGGCAGAGGACAGGGGGCAGAGGACACAGAGGGGGCAGAGGACGCAGAGGACAGGGGGCAGAGGAAGCAGAGGACAGGGGGCAGAGGACGCAGAGGACAGGACGCAGAGGACGCAGAGGACAGGACGCAGAGGACACAGAGGACAGGGGGCAGAGGACACAGAGGACAGGGGGCAGAGGACACAGAGGACAGGGGCAGAGGACAGGGGGCAGAGGACACAGAGGACAGGGGGCAGAGGACACAGAGGACAGGGGGCAGAGGACACAGAGGGCAGGGGCTGAGGACACAGAGGACAGGGGGCTGAGGACACAGAGGACAGGGGGCTGAGGACACAGAGGACAGGGGCAGAGGACAGGGGGCAGAGGACACAGAGGACAGGGGGCAGAGGACACAGAGGACAGGGGGCAGAGGACACAGAGGACAGGGGGCAGAGGACACAGAGGACAGGGGGCAGAGGACACAGAGGACAGGGGGCAGAGGACAGGGGGCAGAGGACACAGAGGGGGCAGAGGAGGCAGAGGACACAGAGGACAGGGGGCAGAGGACACAGAGGACAGGGGGCAGAGGACACAGAGGGGGCAGAGGAGGCAGAGGACACAGAGGACAGGGGGCAGAGGACACAGAGGACAGAGGGCAGAGGACACAGAGGACAGGGGGCAGAGGACACAGAGGACAGGGGGCAGAGGACACAGAGGACAGGGGGCAGAGGACACAGAGGACAGGGGGCAGAGGACACAGAGGACAGGGGGCAGAGGACACAGAGGACAGGGGGCAGAGGACACAGAGGACAGGGGGCAGACGACACAGAGGACAGGGGGCATAGGACACAGAGGACAGGGGGCAGAGGACACAGGGGACAGGGGGCAGAGGACACATAGGACAGGGGGCAGAGGACACAGAGGACAGGGGGCAGAGGACACAGAGGACAGGGGGCAGAGGACACAGAGGACAGGGGGCAGAGGACACAGAGGACAGGGGGCAGAGGACACAGAGGACGGGGCAGAGGACAGGGGGCAGAGGACAGGGGGCAGAGGACAGGGGGCAGAGGACAGGGGGCAGAGGACACAGAGGGCAGGGGGCTGAGGACACAGGACAGGGGGCTGAGGACACAGAGGACAGGGGCAGAGGACACAGAGGACAGGGGGCAGAGGACACAGAGGACAGGGGGCAGAGGACACAGAGGACAGGGGGCAGAGGACACAGAGGACAGGGGGCAGAGGACACAGAGGACAGGGGGCAGAGGACACAGAGGACAGGGGGCAGAGAACAGGGGGCAGAGGACACAGAGGGGGCAGAGGAGGCAGAGGACACAGAGGACAGGGGGCAGAGGACACAGAGGACAGGGGGCAGAGGACACAGAGGGGGCAGAGGACACAGAGGGGGCAGAGGAGGCAGAGGACACAGAGGACAGGGGGCAGAGGACACAGGACAGGGGGCAGAGGACACAGAGGACAGGGGGCAGAGGACAGGGGGCAGAGGACAGGGGGCAGAGGACAGGGGGCAGAGGACACAGAGGACAGGGGGCAGAGGACAGGGGGCAGAGGACACAGAGGACAGGGGGCAGAGGACACAGGGGGCAGAGGACACAGAGGACAGGGGGCAGAGGACACAGAGGACAGGGGGCAGAGGACACAGAGGAGAGGGGGCAGAGGACACAGAGGACAGGGGGCAGAGGACACAGAGGACAGGGGGCAGAGGACACAGAGGACAGGGGGCAGAGGACACAGAGGAGAGGGGGCAGAGGACACAGAGGACAGGGGGCAGAGGACACAGAGGACAGGGGGCAGAGGACAGGGGGCAGAGGACGCAGAGGACAGAGGGCAGAGGGGGCACACAGGTTGGAGGGCAGAGCAGCGTGTATGGCTGCAGACTTACCGGTGGCCGGGGTCGGGTGTAGGAGGAGAGGAGGGGCGGCAGAGCTGCAGGAGAGGAAGTCCCGCCCTCCCTCCTCTCCAGGCACACGGCAGGGAGCACGGGTACCCCCAGGGTGTGTGTGGCCCTCCGAGGTGGCGGGCAATGGGCCCCCCTGCCCCCCCGGTATGTAGGTACTGGCTGGAGGGCAGAGGGTGGAGGGGAGTGGCAGGAGGGCACACGGAACTTCTGAGATCGGAACGTTCCGTGTGTCGGTGACTGTAGCCGGGGGCAGCCTGGCTACAGTGCACTGGATGAGCCTGGGCGACGACCATCACGGAAGTGGGCGTGGCCTCCTCCGGAAGTGGCCTTCGGGTTTTATATAATAGACTAGATGGCGGCCCGATTCTAAAGAATCGGGTAGTCTAGAATCCATATATAGTTTATTTACTAATAGTTACGGGAGTGCGGTGAAATGAATTGTGTGTATACAGGCGGCTCAGTGGGTAGCAGAGTATATGGTGGCTCAGTGGTTAGCAGTGAGTGCGGTGGCTCAGTGGTTAGCAGTGAGTGCGGTGGCTCAGTGGTTAGCAGTGAGTGCGGTGAGATTGGTCAGCGCAGCGACGTGGGCAGAGTGGTCAGCGCAGAGGACAGGGGGCAGAGGCGGCTGGGCAGAGGACAGGGGGCAGAGGCGGCTGGGCAGAGGACAGGGGGCAGAGGCGGCTGGGCAGAGGACAGGGGGCAGAGGACGCAGAGGACAGGGGGCAGAGGAGCAGAGGACAGGGGGCAGAGGACAGGGGGCAGAGGACAGGGTGAAGAGGACACAGAGGACGCAGAGGACACAGAGACGCAGAGGACGCAGAGGACACAGAGGACGCAGAGGACGCAGAGGACACAGAGGACGCAGAGGGGGCAGAGGGGCAGAGGACACAGAGGGGGCAGAGGACACAGAGGGGGCAGAGGACACAGAGGGGGCAGAGGACACAGAGGGGGCAGAGGACACAGAGGGGGCAGAGGACGCAGAGGGGGCAGAGGACGCAGAGGGGGCAGAGGATGCAGAGGACAGGGGGCAGAGGACGCAGAGGACAGGGGCAGAGGACAGGGGGCAGAGGACACAGAGGGGGCAGAGGACGCAGAGGACAGGGGGCAGAGGACAGGGGGCAGAGGACGCAGAGGACAGGGGGCAGAGGACACAGAGGACAGGGGGCAGAGGACACAGAGGACAGGGGGCAGAGGACACAGAGGACAGGGGGCAGAGGACACAGAGGACAGGGGGCAGAGGACACAGAGGACAGGGGGCAGAGGACACAGAGGACAGGGGGCAGAGAACAGGGGGCAGAGGACACAGAGGACAGGGGGCAGAGGACACAGAGGACAGGGGGCAGAGGACACAGAGGGGGCAGAGGACACAGAGGGGGCAGAGGAGGCAGAGGACACAGAGGACAGGGGGCAGAGGACACAGGACAGGGGGCAGAGGACACAGAGGACAGAGGACAGGGGGCAGAGGACAGGGGGCAGAGGACAGGGGGCAGAGGACACAGAGGACAGGGGGCAGAGGACACAGAGGACAGGGGGCAGAGGACACAGAGGACAGGGGGCAGAGGACACAGAGGACAGGGGGCAGAGGACACAGAGGAGAGGGGGCAGAGGACACAGAGGACAGGGGGCAGAGGACACAGAGGACAGGGGGCAGAGGACACAGAGGACAGGGGGCAGAGGACGCAGAGGACAGAGGGCAGAGGGGCACACAGGTTGGAGGGCAGAGCAGCGTGTATGGCTGCAGACTTACCGGTGGCCGGGGTCGGGTGTAGGAGGAGAGGAGGGGCGGGCAGAGCTGCAGGAGAGGAAGTCCCGCCCTCCCTCCTCTCCAGGCACACGGCAGGGAGCACGGGTACCCCCAGGGTGTGTGTGGCCCTCCGAGGTGGCGGGCAATGGGCCCCCCTGCCCCCCCCGGTATGTAGGTACTGGCTGGAGGGCAGAGGGTGGAGGGGAGTGGCAGGAGGGCACACGGAACTTCTGAGATCGGAACGTTCCGTGTGTCGGTGACTGTAGCCGGGGGGCAGCTGGCTACAGTGCACTGGATGAGCCTGGGCGACGACCATCACGGAAGTGGGCGTGGCCTCCTCCGGAAGTGGCCTTCGGGTTTTATATAATAGACTAGATGGCGGCCCGATTCTAAAGAATCGGGTAGTCTAGAATCCATATATAGTTTATTTACTAATAGTTACGGGAGTGCGGTGAAATGAATTGTGTGTATACAGGCGGCTCAGTGGGTAGCAGAGTATATGGTGGCTCAGTGGTTAGCAGTGAGTGCGGTGGCTCAGTGGTTAGCAGTGAGTGCGGTGGCTCAGTGGTTAGCAGTGAGTGCGGTGAGATTGGTCAGCGCAGCGACGTGGGCAGAGTGGTCAGCGCAGAGGACAGGGGGCAGAGGCGGCTGGGCAGAGGACAGGGGGCAGAGGCGGCTGGGCAGAGGACAGGGGGCAGAGGCGGCTGGGCAGAGGACAGGGGGCAGAGGACGCAGAGGACAGGGGGCAGAGGACGCAGAGGACAGGGGGCAGAGGACAGGGGGCAGAGGACAGGGTGAAGAGGACACAGAGGACACAGAGGACGCAGAGGACACAGAGGACGCAGAGGACACAGAGGACGCAGAGGACACAGAGGACACAGAGGACGCAGAGGGGGCAGAGGACGCAGAGGGGGCAGAGGGGGCAGAGGATGCAGAGGACGCAGAGGACGCAGAGGACACAGAGGACGCAGAGGGGGCAGAGGACACAGAGGGGGCAGAGGACACAGAGGGGGCAGAGGACACAGAGGGGGCAGAGGACACAGAGGGGGCAGAGGACACAGAGGGGGCAGAGGACACAGAGGGGCAGAGGACGCAGAGGGGGCAGAGGATGCAGAGGACAGGGGGCAGAGGACGCAGAGGACAGGGGGCAGAGGACACAGAGGGGGCAGAGGACGCAGAGGACAGGGGGCAGAGGACACAGAGGACAGGGGGCAGAGGACACAGAGGACAGGGGGCTGAGGACACAGAGGACAGGGGGCAGAGGACACAGAGGACAGGGGGCAGAGGACAGGGGGCAGAGGACACAGAGGACAGGGGGCAGAGGACACAGAGGACAGGGGGCAGAGAACAGGGGGCAGAGGAGGCAGAGGACACAGAGGACAGGGGGCAGAGGACACAGAGGACAGGGGGCAGAGGACACAGAGGGGGCAGAGGACACAGAGGGGGCAGAGGAGGCAGAGGACAGGGGGCAGAGGACACAGGACAGGGGGCAGAGGACACAGAGGACAGGGGGCAGAGGACAGGGTGCAGAGGACAGGGGGCAGAGGACAGGGGGCAGAGGACAGGGGGCAGAGGACACAGAGGACAGGGGGCAGAGGACACAGAGGACAGGGGGCAGAGGACACAGAGGACAGGGGGCAGAGGACACAGAGGACAGGGGGCAGAGGACACAGAGGACAGGGGGCAGAGGACACAGAGGACAGGGGGCAGAGGACACAGAGGAAGGGGGCAGAGGACACAGAGGACAGGGGGCAGAGGACACAGAGGACAGGGGGCAGAGGACACAGAGGACAGGGGGCAGAGGACGCAGAGGACAGAGGGCAGAGGGGGCACACAGGTTGGAGGGCAGAGCAGCGTGTATGGCTGCAGACTTACCGGTGGCCGGGGTCGGGTGTAGGAGGAGAGGAGGGGCGGGCAGAGCTGCAGGAGAGGAAGTCCCGCCCTCCCTCCTCTCCAGGCACACGGCAGGGAGCACGGGTACCCCCAGGGTGTGTGTGGCCCTCCGAGGTGGCGGGCAATGGGCCCCCCTGCCCCCCCCGGTATGTAGGTACTGGCTGGAGGGCAGAGGGTGGAGGGGAGTGGCAGGAGGGCACACGGAACTTCTGAGATCGGAACGTTCCGTGTGTCGGTGACTGTAGCCGGGGGGCAGGCTGGCTACAGTGCACTGGATGAGCCTGGGCGACGACCATCACGGAAGTGGGCGTGGCCTCCTCCGGAAGTGGCCTTCGGGTTTTATATATAAGACTAGATGGCAGCCCGATTCTAAAGAATCGGGTAGTCTAGAATCCATATATAGTTTATTTACTAATAGTTACGGGAGTGCGGTGAAATGAATTGTGTGTATACAGGCGGCTCAGTGGGTAGCAGAGTATATGGTGGCTCAGTGGTTAGCAGTGAGTGCGGTGGCTCAGTGGTTAGCAGTGAGTGCGGTGGCTCAGTGGTTAGCAGTGAGTGCGGTGAGATTGGTCAGCGCAGCGACGTGTGCAGAGTGGTCAGCGCAGAGGACAGGGGGCAGAGGCGGCTGGGCAGAGGACAGGGGGCAGAGGCGGCTGGGCAGAGGACAGGGGGCAGAGGCGGCTGGGCAGAGGACAGGGGGCAGAGGACGCAGAGGACAGGGGGGCAGAGGACGCAGAGGACAGGGGGCAGAGGACAGGGTGAAGAGAGGACACAGAGGACACAGAGGACGCAGAGGACACAGAGGACGCAGAGGACACAGAGGACGCAGAGGACACAGAGGACGCAGAGGACACAGAGGACGCAGAGGGGCAGAGGACGCAGAGGCGGCAGGGGGGCAGAGGGGGCAGAGGACAGAGGCAGAGGACCAGAGGCAGAGGGACACAGAGGGGGCAGAGGACACAGAGGGGGCAGAGGACGCAGAGGGGGCAGAGGACACAGAGGGGGCAGAGGACACAGGGGGCAGAGGACACAGAGGGGCAGAGGACACAGAGGGGCAGAGGACACAGAGGGGGCAGAGGACGCAGAGGAGGGCAGAGGACAAGAGGGGGCAGAGGACAGCAGAGGACAGGGGGCACAGAGGACAGGGGGCAGAGGACACAGAGGGGGCAGAGGACAGCAGAGGACAGGGGGCAGAGGACACAGAGGACAGGGGGCAGAGGACACAGAGGACAGGGGGCAGAGGACACAGAGGGCACAGGGGGGCAGAGGACACAGAGGACAGGGGGCAGAGGACACAGAGGACAGGGGCAGAGGACACAGAGGACAGGGGCAGAGGACACAGAGGACAGGGGGCAGAGGACACAGAGGACAGGGGGCAGAGGACACAGAGGACAGGGGGCAGAGGACACAGAGGACAGGAAGGACCAGAGGGGGGCAGAGACACAGGGGAGGAGGGCAGAGAAGGCAGAGGCGCAGAGGACACGGGGGCAGAGGACACAGAGAAGGGGGGCAGAGGACACAGAGGAGAGGAGGCGCAGAGACAGGGGGCAGAGGACACCAGGGGCAGAGGACAGGGTGGCGGAGGCAATGGGCCCCCCTGCCCCCCCGGTATGTAGGTACTGGCTGGAGGGCAGAGGGTGGAGGGGAGTGGCAGGAGGCACACGGAACTTCTGAGATCGGAACGTTCCGTGTGTCGGTGACTGTAGCCGGGGGGCAGGCTGGCTACAGTGCACTGGATGAGCCTGGGCGACGACCATCACGGAAGTGGGCGTGGCCTCCTCCGGAAGTGGCCTTCGGGTTTTATATAATAAGACTAGATGGCAGCCCGATTCTAAAGAATCGGGTAGTCTAGAATCCATATATAGTTTATTTACTAATAGTTACGGGAGTGCGGTGAAATGAATTGTGTGTATACAGGCGGCTCAGTGGGTAGCAGAGTATATGGTGGCTCAGTGGTTAGCAGTGAGTGCGGTGGCTCAGTGGTTAGCAGTGAGTGCGGTGGCTCAGTGGTTAGCAGTGAGTGCGGTGAGATTGGTCAGCGCAGCGACGTGGCAGAGTGGTCAGCGCAGAGGACAGGGGGCAGAGGCGGCTGGGCAGAGGACAGGGGGCAGAGGCGGCTGGGCAGAGGACAGGGGGCAGAGGCGGCTGGGCAGAGGACAGGGGGCAGAGGACGCAGAGGACAGGGGGCAGAGGACGCAGAGGACAGGGGGCAGAGGACAGGTGAGAGGACCAGAGGAACAGAGGACGCAGAGGACACAGAGGACGCAGAGGACACAGAGGACGCAGAGGCACAGAGGACGCAGAGGACACAGAGGACGCAGAGGGGGCAGAGGACGCAGAGGGGCAGGGGGCAGAGGGGCAGAGGATGCAGAGGACACAGAGGACGAGAGGACCAGAGGACGCAGAGGGGGCAGAGGACACAGAGGGGCAGAGGACACAGAGGGGGCAGAGGACACAGAGGGGAGAGGACACAGAGGGGCAGAGGACACAGAGGGGGCAGAGGACACAGAGGGGGCAGAGGACACAGAGGGGGCAGAGGACGCAGGGGGCAGAGGATGCAGAGGACAGGGGGCAGAGGACGCAGAGGACAGGGGGCAGAGGACAGGGGCAGAGGACACAGGGGGGCAGAGGACGCAGAGGACAGGGGGCAGAGGACACAGAGGACAGGGGGCAGAGGACACAGAGGACAGGGGGCAGAGGACACAGAGGACAGGGGCAGAGGACACAGAGGACAGGGGCAGAGGAACAGAGGACAGGGGCAGAGGACACAGAGGACAGGGGGCAGAGGACACAGAGGACAGGGGGCAAGAGACAGGGGGCAGAGGAGCAGAGGACACAGGGGGGCAGAGGACACAGGACAGGGGAAGGACACGAGGGGGCAGAGGACACAGAGGGGGCAGAGGGGCAAGGACAGGCAGAGGACACAGGACAGGGGCAGAGGCACAGAGGAAGGGGCAGAGGACAGGGCAGAGACAGGGGCAGAGGACAGGGGGCAGAGGACAGGGGCAGAGGACACAGAGGACAGGGGCAGAGGACACAGAGGACAGGGGGCAGAGGACACAGAGGACAGGGGGCAGAGGACAGAGGCAGGGCAGAGGACACAGAGGACAGGCAGGGCACAGAGGACAGGGGAGGCAGAGGACAGGGGGCAGAGGACACAGAGGACAGGGGGCAGGAGGGACAGGGCAGGAGGGACAGGAGGGCAGAGGAGCGAGGCAACACAGGTTGGAGGCAGAGCAGCGTGTATGGCTGCAGACTTACCGGTGGCCGGGGTCGGGTGTAGGAGGAGAGGAGGGGCGGGCAGAGCTGCAGGAGAGGAAGTCCCGCCCTCCCTCCTCTCCAGGCACACGGCAGGGAGCACGGGTACCCCAGGGTGTGTGTGGCCCTCCGAGGTGGCGGGCAATGGGCCCCCCTGCCCCCCCCGGTATGTAGGTACTGGCTGGAGGGCAGAGGGTGGAGGGGAGTGGCAGGAGGGCACACGGAACTTCTGAGATCGGAACGTTCCGTGTGTCGGTGACTGTAGCCGGGGGGCAGGCTGGCTACAGTGCACTGGATGAGCCTGGGCGACGACCATCACGGAAGTGGGCGTGGCCTCCTCCGGAAGTGGCCTTCGGGTTTTATATAATAGATACAGTTTCACCAGCAGATGGTGCTGGGACACCACAGGAGAAATACATGACAAATGCATGAGATGATTTAAATGAAAGTGCATATCTAAAGCTCGCTAATGACTGTAAAGGGGGAGCTAAGGAGAAGCTACTCACAGCCCAGGAGTACTTAAAGGGACAGACATAATCTGGACCGGGTCACTACAATCATACACTGTGCACAGAATTATACCTTATAGGCAAAATGTGCTAAAGTGAACTATGCATCATACACAGGTTAGTATTCAGTCAGTATTTTGCATCAGTATTTAGAAGTATTTGTTCATTGTTATATTTCTCTCCTTGGTCACAGTCAGGTCACATGATTGATAATCCAATACATTATCTTTAAAGTTTGGAAATAAACAATACAGTCTTCTTTCTCACTATTCTTGACCTGGTGCTTAGTCCAGGCGGAGGCTGCCCGGCTCTGCTGTCCCTGATAGTTTTTATATTTCGCTCCTGCGTCACTCCAGATCTCTTGTTGTTCTTCCTGGAAAGAATCTTGTTTTTCTGTTCTAGCATTACTCATGTGCCTATACTGGTCAATTATGTCCACTAGATGGCAGCATCTGTCCATAAATGCCCCATAGCATCATTCTAATACATTGGCTTTTGCAAATCCCTTACAGTCCCTCTCCCCAAATTACCCAAAACTTCTAAAAAGACGACGTTCTGTCCTGGTAATTACTGCATTTCTACGTGGATTTAGTGTCATACACTTCTGGTAAATAGTGTCGGACAGACAGTGCATGCATACATAAAAGATGCATGGATTAACCTACTCAGTGCCAGGCTTTGTTTAGATAGAGTCATACAGTGTCCAAACAGTGCTGACATAATGTCATTGCACAGTAACCATCATAATGTGCCCCAATGGTGCCAAACAGTGCACACGTTGGCCCGATGTCATTCAAAGTTTGAAACTTGCCACTTATTGCAGCTCCACTATAA
Organism: Allobates femoralis; assembly: GCA_033576535.1. Taxonomy (NCBI): domain Eukaryota; kingdom Metazoa; phylum Chordata; class Amphibia; order Anura; family Aromobatidae; genus Allobates; species Allobates femoralis. The sequence continues at coordinate 573,313,420 of JARQOC010000005.1, forward strand.
TGGTAAGAACTGGGCAGCAGCTGGAATAGGACTGGATATGGCACAACCTAGCAGACAAATTGATTAAAAGTAGCGGCGTTATTTACTCTAGAAATGGAACATGTAACAGTGTGAAGATGTGCCAAATTCATTAAGTAACGCGCACCGGTAATAAAGTAGATGCATCTTGTTCCTGCACATCTCATTATAATTGTGTCCGAAACACGGGTAGTAGCGAATCGAGGCCATAGTGCCGATCCATGCGCTAATACCGACAAACAAAGGGGCTGAATACTTCCGGTACCCACTGTACATTGCCGGTCATCCTTACAGCACAGTGCACATATAGCGGAGGCCCAGGTAGAGAGGATAAGTGCAGACCTCTGACTCCATACATCGGGGGGCCCCAGGACTGCTCGTGTAGGGGCCCCGTCCTCCATGATCGTTCTGACTTCTTTCATTGTATCCGCCTGATGATGGAGGCTTTAATAATCCTCTAGACAGAATAATGAAGTCTCACCATTAATTACTCTCCCGCGGAGTCCGGGCGCACTGCTCTGATTACCGGCTTGATTGTGTTGATGATAATGGCGGCGCACCTGATTCTGAAGACGTTAATGATTGCGGCACATCGGAAGGTGATTGATAATGAGGAAACATTTGTGGATGGAAAGTGTCACGTCCAGACGTATGGAGGGAACAGGTCAGGGGCTCCCCGGAGGAGGCCATCAGTGCGGAGCGCTCCTCACACCGGAGATCTGCAGATCGATGGCTTCTTGTATCAATCATCACATTCAGATAGCATTAAAGTCTGGATCTCATGTGTCTATGGCTTAAAGGGAATGTGTCAGCAGGTTTTTGCTCCCTCATCTGACAGCAACATAATATAGGCAAAGAGACCCTGAATCCAAAGATGTCCTACGTGGATTATTGGCTGTAGCCATTCTACACAATCAAAGTATTCAGTTGTAGAAACACAGCAGAGGTGGGAGAGCTGCCCCCGCCCACACCAGACTCTGTATGTACAATATCTATAGACAGAGAGCTGCCCCCGCCCACACCAGGCTCTGTATGTACAATGTCTATAGACAGAGAGCTGCCCCCGCCCACACCAGGCTCTGTATATACAATGTCTATAGACAGAGAGCTGCCCCCACCCACACCAGGCTCTGTATATACAATGTCTATAGACAGAGAGGTGCCCCCGTCCACACCAGGCTCTGTATATACAATGTCTATAGACAGAGAGCTGCCCCCACCCACACCAGGCTCTGTATGTACAATGTCTATAGACAGAGAGCTGCCCTCCACACCAGGCTCTGTATGTACAATGTCTATAGACAGAGAGCTGCCCCCACCCACACCAGGCTCTGTATGTACAATGTCTATAGACAGAGAGCTGCCCTCCACACCAGGCTCTGTATGTACAATGTCTATAGACAGAGAGCTGCGCCCCACACCAAGCTCTGTATTTACAATGTCTACAGGTAGAGAGCTGCCCCCGCCCACACCAAGCTTTGTATATGCAATGTCTATAGACAGAAAAGCTGCCCCACCCACACCAGGCTCTGTATGTACAATGTCTATAGACAGAAAGCTGCACCCACCCACACCAGGCTCTGCATGTGCAATGTCTATAGACAGAGAGCTGCCCCCACACCAGGCTCTGTATGTACAATGTCTATAGACAGAGAACTGCCCCCACACCAGGCTCTGTATATACAATGTCTATAGACAGAAAGCTGCACCCACCCACACCAGGCTCTGCATGTGCAATGACTATAGACAGAGAGCTGCCCCCACACCAGGCTCTGTATGTACAATGTCTATAGACAGAGAGCTGCTCCTGCCCACACCAGGCTCTGTATGTACAATGTCTATAGACAGAGAGCTGCCCCCACAAACACCAGGCTCTGTATATACAATGTCTATAGACAGAAAGCTGCACCCACCCACACCAGGCTCTGCATGTGCAATGTCTATAGACAGAGAGCTGCCCCCACACCAGGCTCTGTATGTACAATGTCTATAGACAGAGAAGTGCCCCCACACCAGGCTCTGTATGTACAATGTCTATAAACAGAGAGCTGCTCCTGCCCACTCCAGGCTCTGTATATACAATGTCTATAGACAGAGAGCTGCCCTCGCCCACACCAGGCCCTGTATGTACAATGTCTATACACAGAGAGCTGCCCCCGCCCACACCAGGCCCTGTATGTACAATGTCTATACACAGAGAGATGCCCACACCAGGCTCTGTATGTACAATGTCTATAGACAGAGAGCTGCCCCCGCCCACACCAGGCTCTGTATGTACAATGTCTATAGAGAGCTGCCCCCATCCACACCAGGCTCTGTATATACAATGTCCATAGACAGAGAGCTGCCCCCGCCCACACCAGGCTCTGTATGTATAATGTCTATAGACAGAGAGCTGCCCCCGCCCACACCAGGCTCTGTATATAGAATGTCTATAGACAGGGAGCTGCCCCCACCCACACCAGACTCTGTATATACAATGTCTATAGACAGAGAGCTGCCCCTGCCCACATCAGGCTCTGTATGTACAATGTCTATAGACAGAGAGCTGCCCCCACCCACACCAGGCTCTGTATATACAATGTCTATAGACAGTGAGCTGCTCGCATCCACACCAGGCTCAGTATGTACAATGTCTATAGACAGAGAGCTGCCCCCACCCACACCAGGCTCTGTATATACAATGTCTATAGACAGAAAGCTGCACCCACCCACACCAGGCTCTGCATGTGCAATGTCTATAGACAGAGAGCTGCCCCCACACCAGGCTCTGTATGTACAATGTCTATAAACAGAGAGCTGCTCCTGCCCACACCAGGCTCTGTATGTACAATGTCTATAGACAGAGAGCTGCTCCTGCCCACACCAGGCTTTGTATGTACAATGTCTATACACAGAGAGCTGCCCCCACACCAGGCTCTGTATGTACAATGTCTATACACAGAGAGCTGCCCCCGCCCACACCAGGACCTGTATGTACAATGTCTATACACAGAGAGCTGCCCACAGCAGGCTCTGTATGTACAATGTCTATAGACAGAGAGCTGCCCCCGCCCACACCAGGCTCTGTATGTACAATGTCTATAGAAAGCTGCTCCTGCCCACACCAGGCTCTGTATATACAATGTCTATACACAGAGAGCTGCCCTCACCTACACCATGCTCTGTATGTACAATGTCTATAGCCATATAGCTGCTCCAGCCCACACCTGGCTCTGTATGTACAATGTCTATAGACAGAGCTGCCCCCACCCACACCAGGCTCTGTATATACAATGTGTATAGACAGAGATGCCCTCCCCCATACCAGGCTCTGTATGTACAATGTCTATAGACATAGAGCTGCCCCCACCCACACCAGGCTCTGTATGTACAATGTCTATAGACAGAGAGCTGCCCCCGCCCACACCAGGCTCTGTATGTACTGTGTCTATACACAGAGAGCTGCCCACACCAGGCTCTGTATGTACAATGTCCATAGAAAGAGAGCTGCCCCCGCCCACACCAGGCTCTGTATGTATAATGTCTATAGACAGAGAGCTGCCCCCCACCCACACCAGGCTCTGTATGTACAATGTCTATAGACAGAGAGCTGCCCCCACCCACACCAGGCTCTGTATGTACAATGTCTATAGACAGAGAGCAGCCCCACACACACCAGGCTCTGAATGTACAATGTCTATAGACAGAGAGCTGCCCCCGCCCGCACCAGGCTCTGTATATACAATGTCTATAAACAGTGAGCTGCCCTCGCACACAGCAGGCTCTGTATGTACAATGTCTATAGACAGAGAGCTGCCCCCTCCCACACCAGGCTCTGTATGTACTGTGTCTATACACAGAGAGCTGCCCACACCAGGCTCTGTATGTACAATGTCCATAGAAAGAGAGCTGCCCGCACCCACACCAGGCTCTGTATGTACAATGTCCATAGAAAGAGAGCTGCCCGCACCCACACCAGGCTCTGTATATACAATGTCTAAAGACAGAGATGCCCTCCCCCCCACCAGGCTCTGTATGTACAATGTCTATAGACATAGAGCTGCCCCCGCCCACACCAGGCTCTGTATGTACTGTGTCTATACACAGAGAGCTGCCCACACCAGGCTCTGTATGTACAATGTCCATAGAAAGAGAGCTGCCCGCACCCACACCAGGCTCTGTATGTACAAAGTCTATAGACAGAGAGCTGCCCCCTCCCACACTAGGCTCTGTATGTATAATGTCTATAGACAGAGAGCTGCCCCCACCAACACCAGGCTCTGTATGTACAATGTCTATAGACAGAGAGCTGCCCCCACCCACACCAGGCTCTGTATGTACAATGTCTATAGACAGAGAGCAGCCCCCACACACACCAGGCTCTGTATGTACAATGTCTATAGACAGAGAACTGCCCCCGCCCGCACCAGGCTCTGTATATACAATGTCTATAGACAGAGAGCTGCCCCCGCCCGCACCAGCATCTGTATATACAATGTCTATAGACAGAAAGCTGCCCCCACCCACACCAGACTCTGTATGCACAATGTTTATAGACAGTGAGCTGCCCTCGCACACAGCAGGCTCTGTATGTACAATGTCTATAGACAGAGAGCTGCCCCCTCCCACACCAGGCTCTGTATATACAATGTCTATAGACAGAGAGCTGCCTCTGCCCACACCAGGCTCTGTATATACAATGTCTATAAACAGTGAGCTGCCCTCGCACACAGCAGGCTCTGTATGTACAATGTCTATAGACAGAGAGCTGCCCCCTCCCACACCAGGCTCTGTATATACAATGTCTATAGACAGAGAGCTGCCTCTGCCCACACCAGGCTCTGTATGTACAATGTCCATAGAAAGAGAGCTGCCCGCACCCACACCAGGCTCTGTATGTACAATGTCCATAGAGAAGAGAGCTGCCCGCACCCACACCAGGCTCTGTATGTACAATGTCCATAGAAAGAGAGCTGCCCGCACCCACACCAGGCTCTGTATGTGCAATGTCTATAGACAGAGTTCTGCCCCACCCACACCAGGCTCTGTATATACAATGTCTATAGACAGAAAGCTGCACCCACCCACACCAGGCTCTGCATGTGCAATGTCTATAGACAGAGAGCTGCCCCCACACCAGGCTCTGTATGTACAATGTCTATAGACAGAGAAGTGCCCCCACACCAGGCTCTGTATGTACAATGTCTATAAACAGAGAGCTGCTCCTGCCCACACCAGGCTCTGTATGTACAATGTCTATAGACAGAGAGCTGCTCCTGCCCACACCAGGCTTTGTATGTACAATGTCTATACACAGAGAGCTGCCCCCACACCAGGCTCTGTATGTACAATGTCTATACACAGAGAGCTGCCCCCGCCCACACCAGGACCTGTATGTACAATGTCTATACACAGAGAGCTGCCCACAGCAGGCTCTGTATGTACAATGTCTATAGACAGAGAGCTGCCCCCGCCCACACCAGGCTCTGTATGTACAATGTCCATAGAAAGAGAGCTGCCCGCACCCACACCAGGCTCTGTATGTACAATGTCCATAGAAAGAGAGCTGCCCGCACCCACACCAGGCTCTGTATGTATAATGTCTATAGACAGAGAGCTGCCCCCGCCCACACCAGGCTCTGTATGTACAATGTCTATAGATAGAGAGCTGCCCCCACCCACACCAGGCTCTGTATGTACAATGTCCATAGAAAGAGAGCTGCCCGCACCCACACCAGGCTCTGTATGTGCAATGTCTATAGACAGAGTTCTGCCCCCACCCACACCAGGCTCTGTATATACAATGTCTATAGACAGGGAGCTGCCCCCACCCACACCAGGCTCTGTATATAGAATGTATATAGCCAGAGAGCTGCCCCCACCCATATTAGGATCTGTATATAAAATGTCTATAGCCAGAAAGCTGCCCCCACCCACACCATCATCTGTATATACAACATCTATAGACAGAGAGCTGCCCCCTCCCACACTAGGCTCTGTATGTATAATGTCTATAGACAGAGAGCTGCCCCCACCACACCAGGCTCTATACGTACAATGTCTATAGACAGAGAGCTGCCCCCTCCTACACTAGGCTCTGTATGTACAATGTCTATAGACAGCTGCCCCCGCCCACACCAGGCTCTGTATATACAAGGTGCATACATAGAGAGCTGCCCCCACCCACAACAGGCTCTGTATGTACAATGTCTATAGACAGAGAGCTGCCCCCGCCCACACAAGGCCCTGTATGTACAATGTCTATACACAGAGAGCTGCCCACAACAGGCTCTGTATGTACAATGTCTATAGACAGAGAGCTGCCCGCATCCACACCAGGCTCTGTATGTACAATGTCTATAGACAGAGAGCTGCCTCTGCCCACACCACGCTCTGTATGTACAATGTCTATAGACAGTGAGCTGCCCTCACCCACACCATGCTCTGTATGTACAATGTCTATAGACAGAGAGCTGCCCCCACCCACACCAGGCTCTGTATATACAATGTCTATAGACAGAGAGCTGTCCCCGCCCACACCAGGCTCTGTATGTACAATGTCTATAGACAGAGAGCTGTCCCCGCCCACACCAGGCTCTGTATATACAATGTCTATAGACAGAGAGCTGCCCCCTCCCACACTAGGCTCTGTATGTATAATGTCTATAGACAGAGAGCTGCCCCCACCCACACCAGGCTCTATATGCACAATGTCTATAGACAGAGAGCTGCCCCCTCCCACACTAGGCTCTGTATGTACAATGTCTATAGACAGAGAGCTGCCCCCACCCACACCAGGCTCTGTATATACAATGTCTATAGACAGAGAGCTGCCCCCACCCACACCAGGCTCTGTATATACAATGCATATAGCCAGAGAGCTGCCCCCACCCATATCAGGCTCTGTATATACAATGTCTATAGCCAGAGAGCTGCCCCCACCCACACCAGCATCTGTATATACAACGTCTATAGACAGAGAGCTGCCCCCTCCCACACTAGGCTCTGTATGAATAATGTCTATAGACAGAGAGCTGCCCACACCAGGCTCTGTATGTATAATGTCTATAGACAGAGAGCTGCCCCCACCCACACCAGGCTCTATATGTACAATGTCTATAGACAGAGAGCTGACCCCTCCCACACTAGGCTCTGTATGTACAATGTCTATAGACAGCTGTCCCCGCCCACACCAGGCTCTGTATATACAATGTCCATAGACAGAGAGCTGCCCCACCCACAACAGGCTCTGTATGTACAATGTCTATAGACAGAGAGCTGCCCCCACCCACACCAGGCTCTGTATATACAATGTCCATAGACAGAGAGCTGCCCCACCCACACCAGGCTCTGTATGTACAATGTCTATAGACAGAGAGCTGCCTCCACCCACACCAGGCTCTGTATGTACAATGTCTATAGACAGAGAGCTGCCCCCGCCCACACCAGGCTCTGTATGTACAATGTCTATAGATAGAGAGCTGCACCCGCCCACACCAGGCTCTGTATGTACAATGTCTATACCAGAGAGCTGCCCCAGTCCACACGAGGCTCTGTATGTACAATGTCTATAGGCAGAGAGTTGCCTCTACCCACACCAGGCTCTGTATATACAATGTCTATAGCCAGAGAGCTGCCCCCACCCGTACTAGGCTCTGTATATACAATGTCTATAGCCAGATAGCTGCCCCCACCCACACCAGCATCTGTATATACAATGTCTATCGACAGAGAGCTGCCCCCTCCCACATTAGGCTCTGTATGTATAATGTCTATAGACAGAGAGCTGCCCCCACCCACACCAGGCTCTTTTTGTACAATGTCTATAGACAGAGAGCTGCCCCCACCCACACCAAGCTCTGTATATACAATGTCTATAGACAGAGAGCTGCCCCTGCCCACACTAGGCTCTGTATATACAATGTCTATAGGCAGAGAGCTGCCCCTGCCCACACCAGGCTCTGTATGTACAATGTCTATAGACAGAGAGTTGCCCCACACCCACAGCAGGCTCTCAGTAGAGATTGTGCATTGACTATGAGGTTTCATTCACATCAGGGTGTGTGTCCTTAATCAAGAATAACAAAAATGAACAAGAAAATATGAAGCTGTGTGACTATTATATGGATGGAGGATTTATCAAATAAATTGTGTTCTCATGAAGCATAAAAACTTTAAAACCCCATAGAAGAATGATACTGAAGAGCTGTTAGTCAAGCTGGTTACATTGAGCTTCGACAGCAGGGAGGAGGAACACTGAGGAGCTGTTAGTCAAGCTGGTTACATTGAGCTTCAGCAGGAGGGAGGAGGGACACTGAGGAGCTATCAGTCAAGCTGGTTACATTGAGCCTTGGCAGCAGGGAGGAGGGACACTGAGGAGTTTCAGTCAAGCTGGTTACATTGAGCTTCGGCAACAGGGAGGAGGAACACTGAGGAGCTGCCAGTCAAGCTGGTTACATTGAGCTTTAGCAGCAGAGAGGAGGGACACTGAGGAGCTTCAGTCAAGCTGGTTACATTGAGCTTCGGCAGCAGAGAGGAGGGACACTGAGGAGCAGTCAGTCAAGCTGGTTACATTGAGCTTTAGCAGCAGGGAGGAGGGACACTGAGGAGCTGTCAAACTGGTTACATTGAGCCTTAGCAGCAGGGAGGAGGGACAGTGAGGAGCTTCAGTCAAGCTGGTTACATTGAGCTTCGGCAACAGAGAGGAGGGACACTGAGAAGCTTCAGTCAAACTGGTTACATTGAGCTTTAACAGCAGGGAGGAGGGACACTGAGGAACTATCAATCAGCAGTATGGTGGAGACAGCGTTTACAATAGTCTGCAGCTATTCCTAAAGTGGAACCTGGGAAACGACTGAAGGTACCGCCACACGTGGTGATATGGCTTCCATATCGCAGTATATTTGTGTATTTCGGCGATGTGGAAGCGACACCGCCAGTGTATAATGGTGTGAGACAGGACGATATTACGGCGAGAAATCGCCGGTGGAGCGTCGCCTGATTGCCCTGCACTGCAGTGAGATCAGGCGATAATCACCAGGCGATCTCAGCGCTTCGTGGCGTGTGACAGGGCGAGAGCGAAGTACACAGCGATCCGGAAATAAATTCAGTAGGCGTGCTTAGATATGGTTTACTTCGCGCTGCATCTGTGTCGATTGGTGGGTGATACTGCGTTCCGATTGGCTGGCCATGTACGAGACGCCTTATTGGATGACCCGTGCCTTCACGCAAGGCTGACCAATGGTAACGCAGTTCCGTCCACCAATCACAGTGATAGGGGCGCGGTGAAAAACACTCTAGCACGCCCCTATCAAAACACTATGGCAACATCGCTGCTACGATTGTGGCGTGTGACGCGGCGATGTGGAAAAGGGATATTGCTTCCGGTCTCCTGCAGGCAATTTCCGGAATGCAGGATCGCCATAGAACGCAGGCGAGATCTCTATGTGTGACTGGGCGACAGCGATGTTAAAAGAAGTGCCCAGAACGTGCGCGCTCACGTCAAATCGCCAGCCATATGGAAGCCATATGGCTGCGCGTGACGGTACCTTGAGGTTTCGGCCAGGATAGGAAACTTCTCATTACTTGCTTCCATCATTCAGTGTCTGGCATCTTGCATGAATCCACCATGTTGAAATGAATGGAGATCTGCTGTACTGTGTCCATTTTAGGACATGGTCATATATCAAAGTCAAACATCACAAATACTCTGTGTAATACCTGACTCTGATACCTGATATCTGATTCTGATACATGATTATGTTACATGATTCTGATAAATAAATCTGATACCTGATACATGATTCTGATAACTGATTCTGATAAATGATTATGATACCTAATACCTGGTTCTGATACATGATTCTGATAAATGATTCTGATAAATGATTCTGATGCCTGATTATGATACCTGATACTGATAAATGATACTGATAAATGATACTGATAAATGATTCTGATACATGATTCTGATACATGATTCTGATAAATGATTATGATACCTGATACCATGATACCGGATACTGATGAATGATTCTGATACATGATTTTGATACATGATTCTGATACATGATTCTGATAAATGATTATAATACCTGATTATGATACATGATTCTGATGCCTGATTATACCTGATACCATGATACCTGATACTGATAAATGATTCTGATACATAATTTTGATACATAATTCTGATACATGATTCTGATGCCTGATTCTGATGCCTGATACCATGATATCTGATACTGATAAATGATTCTGATACATGATTCTGACAAATGATTTTAATAAATGATTATGATACATGATTCTGATGCCTGATTCTGATGCCTGATATCATGATACCTGATACTGATAAATGATTCTGATACATGATTTTGATACATGATTCTGATACATGATTCTGATAAATGATTCTAATACCTAATTATGATACATGATTCTGATACATGATTCTAATAAATGATTATGATACCTGTTTATCCTAAAATGGACACTATAGATAAACAGGAAGACTTCAGCTCAACAGCAGATGTCCTGATTAGAATTGCGGCCAGTGGTCATGTTCCAGGTTGTAGAAGTAGAGCCAGGCATCATTTTATCATAGTCAGCAGAGGCAGTAAGCTTTCCTGTATGGTCTGGGACCTGACATGCAGAGACAATTGTCTTTCTACATAGTAGCTGGAAATCTCAGTCTGCATAGATGTGTGGATGATACTGGCCGACCTGAGCACTGAACTGAGGTCCAGGTAATAGTGATGTAGCAGAGGTACGTCTGTCAGTTTTGGGCACTCTGCAATGTTATGTCACATCATGGTAAGGCTCCAGGACATCCTCAGCTCTGGTTTGCATTTGCAGCATATCATTGACCCTATATATTGTATAATGGATAATCTCCATTCTCAGATACAGGAAGAAATCAAGAAACTACAACCGCAGATACTACAGAGACCAGAGCCCAGAGAGTAAACATGGAGTCAGCTCATCGCGGCTCCTCTATGATGGAAATGGCATTTACTCCTCACAAGTTTCCACTTTTCCCTTTTTTCTCTCTTCCTAGAAATGTTTTGCTTTCCAGTTGTTTACAAGGATTTTCTCATGTCACCAAATGTTTATACCAAAGGGAAATCCACCCTGCGAGCGCTGCGGTTTCCATGAATATAAACTTTCTCCGTTCCAATCCTCTAAATGAACAACAAACCTTTACAAGACAATGAAAAATGTGCAGAATCCAGATAATAACCGAGGAATCACAGCCTGGCGGGATGAAGAAAACCACATAAAGAGACCAATCCCCGCGTATATCCATGATGATATTCTGCTCCAGAATCTTATCATGTATCTCTGTATACAGGGAGCTCCCCCTAGTGGTGGCTGCAGACAGGATCTTATCATGTATCTCTGTATACAGGGAGCTCCCCTAGTGGTGGCTGCAGACAGGATCTTATCATGTATCTCTGTATACAGGGAGCTCCCCCTAGTGGTGACTGCAGACAGAATCTTATCATGTATCTCTGTATACAGGGAGCTCCCCCTAGTGGTGACTGCAGACAGGATCTTATCATGTATCTTTGTATACAGGGAGCACCCCCTAGTGGTGACTGCAGACAGGATCTTATCATGTATTTCTGTATACAGGGAGCTCCCCCTAGTGGTGACTGCAGACAGGATCTTATCATGTATCTCTGTATACAGGGAGCTCCCCTAGTGGTGGCTGCAGACAGGATCTTATCATGTATCTCTGTCTACAGGGAGCTTCCCCTAGTGGTGACTGCAGACAGGATCTTATCATGTATCTCTGTATACAGGGAGCTCCCCCTAGTGGTGACTGCAGACAGGATCTTACCATGTATCTCTGTATACAGGGAGCTCCCCCTAGTGGTGACTGCAGACAGAATCTTATCATGTATCTCTGTATACAGGGAGCTCCCCCTAGGGTGGCTGCAGACAGAATCTTATCATGTATCTCTGTATACAGGGAGCTCCCCCTAGTGGTGACTGCAGACAGGATCTTACCATGTATCTCTGTATACAGGGAGCTCTTCCTAGTGGTGACTGCAGACAGAATCTTATCATGTATCTCTGTATACAGGGAGCTCCCCCTAGGGGTGGCTGCAGACAGAATCTTATCATGTATCTCTGTATACAGGGAGCTCCCCTAGTGGTGACTGCAGACAGAATCTTATCATGTATCTCTGTATACAGGGAGCTCCCCCTAGTGGTGACTGCAGACAGAATCTTATCATGTATCTCTGTATACAGGGAGCTCCCCTAGTGGTGGCTGCAGACAGGATCTTATCATGTATCTCTGTATACAGGGAGCTCCCCCTAGTAGTGGCTGCAGACAGGATCTTATCATGTATCTCTGTATACAGGGAGCTCCCCCTAGTGGTGGCTGCAGACAGGATCTTATCATGTATCTCTGTATACAGGGAGCTCCCCCTAGTGGTGACTGCAGACAGGATCTTATCATGAATCTCTGTATACAGGGAGCTCTCCCTAGTGGTGACTGCAGACATAACCTTATCATGTATCTCTGTTTACAGGGAGCTCCCCCTAGTGGTGGCTGCAGACAGGATCATATCATGTATCTCTATATACAGGGAGCTCCCCCTAGTGGTGGCTGCAGACAGGATCTTATCATGTATCTCTGTATACAGGGAGCTCCCCTAGTGGTGACTACTGACAGGATCTAATCATGTATCTCTGTATACAGGGAGCTCCCCCTAGTGGTGACTGCAGACAGAATCTTATCATGTATCTCTGTATACAGGGAGCTCCCCCTAGTGGTGACTGCAGACATAACCTTATCATGTATCTCTGTATACAGGGAGCTCCATACCATACAGTTAATATGATGAATAAAATAAACAAAATCCATAGTGGAATTTCAAGTTTTTTGCTATTTCACCACACTTGGAATTTTTTTCCTATTTTCCTGTACACTATAAGGTAAAATACATGATTTCATCTGAAAGTACAACTCATCCCACAAAATACAAGCGTTCACTTGTCTATATATACAAAAACTGAAAAATTGAAGGTTAAAGCAAGAGTGTAATGGACGTGTCTGAATTGGTGAATAACAAATCAGGAGGAGAAGAGGAGACTAGTGATAGAATGATGATCTATCCTGCCATAGCATTGTCCAAAGTCAGCCATAGTGTTATCCACAGCCAACCATAGTGTTATCCACAGCCAGCCATAGTGTTATCCAAAGCCAACCATAGTGTTATCCACAGCCAGCCATAGTGTTATCCAAAGCCAACCATAGTGTTATCCAAAGTCAGCCATAGAGTTATCCAAAGCCAGCCATAGTGTTATCCAAAGTCAGCCATAGTGTTATCCACAGCCAGCCATAGTGTTATCCAAAGCCAGCCATAGCGTTATCCAAAGCCAGCCATAGTGTTATCTACAGCCTGCCATAGTGTTATCCACAGCCAGCCATAGTGTTATCCAAAGTCAGCCATAGTGTTATCCAAAGCCAGCCATAGTGTTATCCAAAGCCAGCCATAGTGTTATCCAAAGCCAGCCATAGTGTTATCCACAGCCAGCCATAGAGTTATCCACAGCCAGCCATAGTGTTATCCAAAGCCAGCCATAGAGTTATCCACAGCCAGCCATAGAGTTATCCACAGCCAGCCATAGCATTGTCCAAAGTCAGCCATAGTGTTATCCAAAGCCAGCCATAGTGTTATCCAAAGTCAGCCATAGCATTATCCACAGCCAGCCATAGTGTTATCCACAGCCAGCCATAGTGTTATCCAAAGTCAGCCATAGTGTTATCCAAAGCCAACCATAGTGTTATCCAAAGCCAGACATAGCATTATCCAAAGCCAGCCATAGTGTTATCCAAAGCCAACCATAGTGTTATCCAAAGCCAGCCATAGTGTTATCCAAAGTCAGCCATAGTGTTATCCACAGCCAGCCATAGCATTGTCCAAAGTCAGCCATAGCATTGTCCAAAGTCAGCCATAGAGTTATCCAAAGCCAGCCATAGTGTTATCCACAGCCAGCCATAGTGTTATCCACAGCCAGCCATAGTGTTATCCACAGCCAGCCATACCATTGTCCACAGCCAGCCATAGTGTTATCCACAGCCAGCCATAGTGTTATCCACAGCCAGCCATAGTGTTATCCAAAGCCAGCCATAGTGTTATCCAAAGCCAGCCATAGTGTTATCCACAGCCAGCCATAGCATTGTCCACAGCCAGCCATAGTGTTATCCAAAGCCAACCATAGTGTTATCCACAGCCTGCCATAGTGTTATCCACAGCCTGCCATATTGTTATCCACAGCCAGCCATAGTGTTATCCACAGCCAGCCATACCATTGTCCACAGCGAGCCATAGTGTTATCCACAGCCAGCCATAGTGTTATCCAAAGCCAGCCATAGTGTTATCCAAAGCCAACCATAGCATTGTCCAAAGCCAGCCATAGCATTATCCACAGCCAGCCATAGTGTTATCCAAAGCCAGCCATAGTGTTATCCACAGCCAGCCATACCATTGTCCACAGCCAGCCATAGTGTTATCCAAAGCCAACCATAGTGTTATCCACAGCCTGCCATAGTGTTATCCACAGCCAGCCATAGTGTTATCCAAAGCCAGCCATAGTGTTATCCAAAGCCAGCCATAGTGTTATCCACAGCCAGCCATAGTGTTATCCACAGCTAGCCATACCATTGTCCACAGCCAGCCATAGTGTTATCCAGAGCCAGCCATAGTGTTATCCAAAGCCAGCCATAGTGTTATCCATAGCCAGCCATAGCATTGTCCACAGCCAGCCATAGTGTTATCCACAGTCAGCCATAGTGTTATCCAAAGCCAGCCATAGTGTTATCCAAAGCCAGCCATAGTGTTATCCAAAGCCAGCCATAGTGTTATCCATAGCCAGCCATAGTGTTATCCAAAGCCAACCATAGTGTTATCCACAAGCCAGCCATAGTGTTATCCAAAGCCCAGCACATAGTGTTATCCAAGCCAGCCATAGTGTTATCCAAGCCAGCCATAGTGTTATCCACAGCCAGCCATAGTGTTATCCAAAGCCAGCCATAGTGTTATCCAAGCCAGCCATAGTGTTATCCAAGCCAGCCATAGTGTTATCCAAAGCCAGCCATAGTGTTATCCACAGCCAGCCATAGTGTTATCCAAAGCCAGCCATAGTGTTATCCAAAGCCAGCCATAGTGTTTATCCAAGCCAGCCATAGTGTTATCCAAAGCCAGCCATATGTCAGCTATGTATCCAAGCCAGCCATAGTGTTATCCAAAGCCAGCCATAGTGTTATCCAAAGCCAGCCATAGTGTTATCCAAAGCCAGCCATAGTGTTATCCACAGCCAGCCATAGTTTATCCAAGCCAGCCATAGTGTTATCCACAGCCAGCCATAGTGTTATCCAAAGCCAACCATAGTGTTATCCAAAGCCAGCCATAGTGTTATCCAACAGCCAGCCATAGTGTTATCCAAAGCCAGCCATAGTGTTATCCAAAGCCAGCCATAGTGTTATCCAAGCCAAGCCATAGTGTTATCCAAAGCCAGCCATAGTGTTTATCCAAAGCCAGCCATAGTGTTATCCAAAGCCAGCCATAGTGTTATCCAAGCCAGCCATAGTGTTATCCAAAGCCAGCCATAGTGTTATCCAAAGCCAGACCATAGTGTTATCCAAAGCCAGCCATAGTGTTATCCAAAGCCAGCCATAGTGTTATCCAAAGCCAACCATAGTGTTATCCAACAGCCAGCCATAGTGTTATCCAAAGCCAAGCCATAGTGTTATCCACAGCCAACCATAGTGTTATCCAAAGCCAGCCATAGTGTTATCCAACAGCCAGCCCATAGTGTTATCCAAAGCCAGCCATAGTGTTATCCAAAGCCAGCCAATAGTGTTATCCAAAGCCAACCATAGTGTTATCCAAAGCAGCCATGTGTTATCCACAGCCAGCATAGTTTATCCACAGCCAGCCATAGTGTTATCCAAAGCCAGCCATAGTGTTATCCACAGCCAGCCATAGTGTTATCCAAAGCCAGCCATAGTGTTATCCAAAGCCAGCCATAGTGTTATCCAAAGCCAGCCATAGTGTTATCCAAAGCCAGCCATAGTGTTATCCAAAGCCAGCCATAGTGTTATCCAAAGCCAGCCATAGTGTTATCCACAGCCAGCCATAGTGTTATCCAAGCCAGCCATAGTGTTATCCAAAGCCAGCCATAGTGTTATCCAAGCCAACCATAGTGTTATCCAAAGCCAGCCATAGTGTTATCCAAAGCCAGCCATAGTGTTATCCAAAGCCAACCATAGTGTTTATCCACAGCCACCATAGTGTTATCCAAGCCAGCCATAGTGTTATCAAAGCAGCATAGTGTTATCCAAGCCAGCCATGTGTTATCCAAAGCCAACCCTAGTGTTATCCACAGCCAACCATAGTGTTATCCAAAGCCAGCCATAGCATTATCCAAGCCAGCCATAGTGTTATCCACAGCCACCATGTGTATCCAAGCAACCATAGTGTTATCCAAAGCCACCATAGTGTTATCCAAGCCAACCATAGTGTTATCCAAAGCCAACCATAGTGTTATCCAAAGCCAACCATAGTGTTATCCAAAGCCAGCCATAGTGTTATCCAAAGCCAGCCATAATAAGCATAGTTATCCACAGCCAGCCATAGTGTTATCCACAGCCCAACCCGCCGCATAGTGTTATCCACAGCCAACCATAGTGTTATCCAAAGCCAAGCCATAGTGTTATCCAAAGCCAGCCATAGTGTTATCCAAGCCAGCCATAGAAACACCAGCCAGCATAGTGTTATCCAAAGCCAACCATAGTGTTATCCACAGCCAGCCAGTATAAGTGTTTATCCACAGCCAGCCATAGTGTTATCCAAAGCCAGCCATAGTGTTATCCACAGCCAGCCATAGTGTTATCCAAAGCCAACCATTAGTGTTATCCACAGCCAGCCATAGTGTTATCCAAAGCCAGCCATAGTGTTATCCAAAGCAGCCATAGTGTTATCCACAGCCAGCCATAGTGTTATAAAGCCAGCCATAGTGTTTATCCATGCTGGCAGTAAGGGTAATCACGCTCATACTGTACAGACCCGCCCTCATCCTCAGACCATTCTCCAGATTCTCCCCAGCTCACTATCAGAACATTGGGGCTCACTCATACCCGGACACCTGTCTGCTCCAAGGGCCCCTATGTAGCCCTTATCTCACTTTTGTAATAATTTGTTGAGGATGGGTGTACTGAATTAATGTGATTTCAGACTCTTCCTCCTGGCTCGCCCCAGCACGTTATATGTTATATGTCCAGGCTCTTAGTATCTGCTCGTTCCCATCATTCTCCATAATCCTCCATTAATGACTCAGACTCCTCAGAGTTGTAAACTCTTTACAGCTGCGGCCGGCGCCATTGTTTTTTTGTGTTGCCATGCCAACAGATGCAAGGATAATTACAGTTCTGGTCCCATTTTTCATTCATTTGTGACATTGTGCTCACGAGATCAGACTGCAATATTTCTGCCGTGAATAATTGAATTTCCCTTTTTGTTTTAATTATCCTCGTTAGTGTAGATACATAATATCTGTGGTAAGTCATTGTGCCGCGGGGGATCTCGTCTCTTCATTATGATTTAGGCTCCAGTGATGGCTTGCATTGTTCTCCCCTTATGTAATGTTGGACCAAGTTATTGGGAATGTCAAGATATGCAGAATTACTATGTGTGCAATATTGCTCATAGCCACTAGGTGTCCCTGCAGGGCCAAATGATGTAAGAGCTGCTGCAGGATCAGTCTCAGTGTGTGGCTGGAACCACATGGAGAGCCAGGGAGGCCTGTGAGCACCAGGACAAACTGCGGGCACCGGGCACATCCAGGAGTGTAACTACAACAGGTGCAGGGGTTGTAATAGCACCCGGATCCCTGACACTAGGGGGCCCCTAAGGTCCCTTTGGCCTTCGGAAAAAGATAATTGTTACTTAAGATTTGGAGTAATTGGGGGCTCCGTTGGAGCTTTTGCATCAGGTACCATAAGCTTCATGTTACGCCAATGGACAAAACTAATTCACCTGATTAGCAGCAGTAATGCCAGTGTAAGACTGCAGAGGGCACTCGCTGGGCAGGCTGTCCAGAATGTCGATAGATGTGAGGTTCTGGTGCAGAATAAATGGTGCAACTGTGCAGGGGCCATAGAGATAAGGGGCCCATCCCTACCTCTAAAACAGATGGAATTGTGCATTACAATAAATGCAAAGTGCCCATGCACAGGTGCCCTCTTCTCTGTGTCTGCCAGTGCTTGCATTGATTCACCATTACTGTATAGGCCACTTCACACACACACAGATATCTGAGTCCAATATCTGAACAGATCTCTGGTTGCAGTGAAATCATGGACACATTGCTCCATGTTATACACAGCCACAAAATGGAACAATGTATCCATGATTTCACTGCAACCAGAGATCTGTTCAGATATTGGACTCAGATATCTGTGTGTGTGAAGTGGCCTTAAGTGACAAGTCTCCTCCCTGCCAATCTTATATCTTATACAACTGCAAAGGGGCCACCGGAGGATTCTCCTGTGGGCCAGTCCGATTCGGACTTAGATCCCTGCCAATTTAATATCTTATGAAGTGGCCCACCGGATGATTCCCCGCTTCTCCTGTGGGCCAGTCCGAGCCAGACTCAGTCCCCTGATAATCTTATATCTTATACTACTGCAAAGAGACCCACCGGAGGATTCCCCGGTTTTCCTGTGGGCCAGTCCAAACTGTGCTCAAACCTCTGCTAATCTTATGTCTTATACTACTGCAAAGGGGCCACTGGAGGATACCCCAGCTCTCGTGTGGACCAGTCTGAGTCAGACTTAGATCCCTGCTGATTTTATATCTCATACTACTGCAAAGGGGCCCACTGGAGTATTTCCCCATTCTCCTGTTGGCCAGTCCAAGTTGGACTCAGATCCCTGCCAATCTTGTATCTTATACAGTGGCCCACTGGAGGATTTCCCGGTGTTCCTGTGGGCCAGTCCAAGCCGGGCTCAGACCTCTGCCAATCTTATGCCTTATACTACTGCAAAGGAGCCCACCTGAGGATTCTCCGGTTCTTCTGTGGGCCAATCCAAGCTGAGCTCAGACCCCTGTCAATCTTATGCCTTATACCACTGCAAAGGAGGCCATCAGAGGATTCCCCGACTCTCTTGTGGGCCAGTCTGAGTTGGACTTAGATCCATGCCAATCTTATATCTTATAAAGTGGCCCACTGGAGGATTCCCTGGTTCTCCTGTGGGCCAGTCCAAGTCAGGTTCAGACCTCTGCCAATCTTATATATTATACTACAGCAAAGCAGCCCACCTGAGGATTCCCCGCTTCTCCTGTGGGCCAGTCCGAATCGGACTCAGACCCCTGCCAATCTTATGTCTTATACTACTGCAAAGGGGCCACTAGAGGATTCCCCGGTTTTCCTGTGGGCCAGTCCAAACTGGGTTCAAACCTCTGGCAATCTTATGTCTTATACTACTGCAAAGGGGCCACTGGAGGATACCCCCATTCTCCTGTTGGCCAGTCCAAGTCGGACTCAGATCCCTGCCAATCTTGTATGTTATACAGTGGCCCACTGGAGGACTTCCCGATGCTCCTGTAGGCCAGTCCAAACCGTGCTCAGACCTCTGCCAATCTTATGCCTTATACTACTGCAAAGGAGCCCACCTGAGGATTCCCCGCTTCTCCTGTGGGCCAGTCCAAGCTGAGCTCAGACCCCTGCCAATCTTATGTATTATACTACTGCAAAGGGGTCCACCAGAGGATTCCCTGGTTCTCCTGTGGGCCGATCTGAGCTAGGCTCAGACCTCTGTCAATCTTATATCTTATATGACTCACCATAGCCGGGTCTTCACGTCTCGGGCGTTGCTTCTCCTGTCACGGTTCCGCGTCCGAGGCTGTGGGACCCGGTGGTCCAGATCAAAAGGAGTTGGCTGAACAGATAAGGGTTAATTATTCTTGTCGTGACGCCACCTGCAGGAATTCCGGTGATTTCACCGGCGCTGCTTGGGCCCCCGGGGGATGTACGGCAGCAAGATGGGATGCTCCCCACACCTGGTGGTGTATGGCGGCTCGGTGATGCTTAGCATTCGGAGTTAAACCGTTTTGAATAAGTACAGACACCAGTGTTCTCTGTAACGGGTCTTTTACTGTAACCGGTAGATGATACAGGGTATACAGGTAACGGGTAACGGACCGGGTGGTCCCAGCAATGACCGGTGTTGTTTCAGAGCTCCGCGGTGTTCCTCCGTTCTTAACTCTTTCTATTTGCTGAAGTCGCCTTAGTGCGCCAGTTCGGGTACAAGGGGGCTACTTGAATTTCCCTGCCGGTGTATACAGCCCGGTGTGAGGGGAGCCTGAGTCCTTATGGTGGGTACTCCGCTGGCAAGACGGCTCTGGTCGCGGCTGCAGTGAGGTGCTCCCAGAAAGCAGTCCCTCCACTTCTGGTTTGCTGAGCAGCGATAAACGACTTACTCGCTTCGGAACCAGTGATCCGGTTGTTGATGGGCGAGTGTGTAATTTTGACCCATTTAGGTAATCGCTCAGGTTCCGGTTTGGGGCACAGGGTAATGGCACCGGTTGGTGGTCTGCAGGGCTGCACGGCATTGTGCAGAGCCCTCTTATCCTACGTTCCTCCCGACCACTTCTTCCTTCTCTCCTCTCCTACGTTTCTCCTACACACTACTGCTACACTCCGCCTACCAGGACATGATTGGCCCTCTATACTAGTGGTGCATGTAGAGTATGGAGCTCTGAAGATTAACTGTGTCACTACTGAGATGGCGAATATTGCATCTTCAGTCAGGGATGCAATACCCTCCTGTGACGCACTCGGTGCGGGGCGCCACATATACTACTACAAACCGACCGACAAGAGGATTCCTTGGTTCTTCTGTCACCCAGTCTGAGCCGACTCAGACCCCTACTATAAAGCGGCTACCGGAGGATTTCCCGCTTCTCCTGTCGCCCAGTCCAAGCCAAGACACCAAGACAGAGCTCACTTATAAATCACAGATGATCATCCTTCTTTTCAGCATTACTATATTACAAGTTTCCTCTAAATTTTCCCAAACTGAGAAACGTTTGGTCCAGAAAGGTTTTCAACCTATGACCGGTCTGTATCACTGACCGCAGGAAGCAGATCTGGAGAATTGATGGAAATATGATTGTAAAGTTTAAAAGAAAGTTGTCAAAACTTTTTATTATGAAAAAAAAATGCAGCAGAGAATGTTTGGGAAGTGATGATGTGAAGTCAGTGTGTGATTGATTGTTATTCTAGTCCTCGATCAGAGAAGCGGAAACTCCGCACAATCTGCCAATAACAAGGCTGGAATTATACTTCACATCCATCAAATAACCGAAAAAATGATCCTTTTTCTTTAATTTTTTTTTTCTTTTTAACTTGAAATGTTCCATAGTGGGCGATCCTGAGAAAGGCGCTCCTGGTGGTGTAATGTTACCCTACAGTCTTGATGGTCCGGTTCATTTTCCGGTGGTTTAGGGTTACCCTACAGTCCCAATGGTCCGATTCACTCCCGGGTGGTGTAGTGTTACCATATAGTTCCGATGGTCCGGTTCACTCCCGGGTGGTGTAATGTTACCCTACAATCCCGATGGTCCAGTTCACTCCCGGGTGGTGTAATGTTATCCTACAATACTGATGGTCCGGTTTGCTCCCGGTTGGTGTTAAGTTACCCTACAGTCCCGAAGGTCCAGTTCGCTCCCGGTTGTGCAGTGTTATGCTTCAGTTCCAATAGTTCGTTTAGCTCCCGGTGGTGTAGTGTTACCCTTCAGTTCCGATGGTTTGGTTGGCTCCCGGTGGTTTAGTGTTACCCTACAGTCCTTATGGTTCGGTTCACTTTCGATGGTGTAGTGTTGTCCTACAGTTCTGATGGTCCAGTTCACTCCCGGGTGATGTAGTGTTACCCTACAGTCTTGATGGTCCAGCTCGCTCCCCGTGGTGTAGTGTTACCCTACAGTCCTGATGAGCCGGTTCGCTCCTGAGAGACGTACTGTTACCCTACAGTCTTCATGGTCCGGTTCACTCACGGGTGGTGTAGTGTTACCCTACAGTCCCGATGGTCCGATATGCTCCCAGTGTTGTAGTGTTAGCTACAGTCTTGATAGTCCTGTTCGCGCCTGGTGGTGTAGTGTTACCCTACAGTCTCTCGATAGTTCGGTTCACTCGTGGGTGATCTAGTGTTACTCTACAATTCTGATGGTCTGGCTCTGGTTCACTCCAGGGTGATGTAGTGTTACCCTACAGTTCTGATGATCCGGTTTGCTCCCAGGTGGTGTAGTGTTACCCTACAGTCCTGATGATCCGGTTTGCTCCCAGGTGGTGTAGTGTTACCCTACAGTCCTGATGGTCCGGTTCGCTCCTCGTGATGTAGTGTTACCCTACAGTCCAGTTATTATCACTGGCTTAGATCCAGGCTGACGGGAACCTCAGGGTGCAAAACTCCAACAGGGCCCAAAATTATTGCAAATATTTAATATAAATAGTCTTATTCTATAGGCCAAAGGAACTTTTGGGCCCCCCTAGGCTCACCACCACACACTGGAGAATGGGGGAGCCCACCTCGACCTCACCACCACACACCGGAGAACAGTGGAGCCCACCGCGGCCTCACCACCACACACCAGAGAAAGACAGAGCCCACCGCAACCTCACCGCCACACACCGGAGAACGACAGAGCCCATCGCAGCCTCAACACCACACACCTGAGAACAACAGAGCCCACCACGGCCTCACCACCAAACACCGGAGAATGGGGGAGCCCACCGCAGCCTCACCACCAAACACCGGAGAATGGGGGAGCCCACCGCAGCTTCACCACCTCACACAAGAGAACAGTGGAGCCCGCTGAAGCCTCACCACCACACACCGGAGAATGGGGGAGCCCACCGCGTCCTCACCACCACATAGCAGAGAACGACAGAGCCCACCGTAGCCTCACCACCACACACTAGAGAATAGCAGAGCCCACCGCAGCTTCACCACCACACACCGGAGAATGACAGAGCCCACCGCGGCCTCACCACCACACAGCAGAGAACGACGGAGCCCAACGCGGCCTCATCACATACTGGAGAATGACAGAGCCCACTGCGGCCTCACCACACACCGGAGAATGGGGGAGCCCACCGCGGCCTCACCACCACACACCGGAGAATGACAGAGCCCACCGGGGCCTCACCACCACACAGCAGAGAACGACGGAGCCCAACGCGGCCTCATCACATACTGGAGAATGACAGAGCCCACTGCGGCCTCACCACACACCGGAGAATGGGGGAGCCCATTGCGGCCTCACCACCACACACCAGAGAATGACAGAGCCCACTGCGTCCCCACCACCACCCAGCGGAAAACTTCGGAGCCCACCGCAGCCTCACCACACACCGGAGAACGACAGAGCCCACCGTGGCTTCACCACACACGGAAGAATGTCAGAGCCCACCGCGGCCTCACCACCACACACCGGAGAATGACGGAGCCAGCCGCAGCTTCACCACCACACAGCAGAGAACGACGGAGCCAGCCGCGTCCCCACCACCACACAGTGGACAACAGCAGAGCCCGCCTCGGCCTTACCACCACACACCGGAGAACAGCGGAGCCCACCGCTGCCTCACCACCAGACAGCGGAGAATGACAAAGCCCACTGCTGCTTCACCACCACACGGCGGAGAATGACAAAGCCGACCGCGACCTCACCATCACACACTGGAGAACGACAGAGCCCACCTCGGCCTCACCACACACCGGAAAATGATGGAGCCCACCGCGGCCTCACCACCACACACTGGAGAATGGGGGAGCCCACCGCGACCTCACCACCACACACCAGAGAAAGACAGAGCCCACCGCAGCCTCACCGCCACACACCAGAGAACGACAGAGCCCATCGTGGCCTCAACACCACACACCTGAGAACAACGGAGCCCACCACGGCCTCACCACCACAAACTGGAGAATGGGGGAGCCCACCGCGGCCTCACGACCACACACCGGAGAACAGTGGAGCCCGCCGCGGCCTCACCAACACACACCGCAGAATGACAGAGCCCACCGCGGCCTCACCACTACACACCGGAGAATGGGGGAGCCCACCGCGGCCTCACCACCACACACCGGAGAATGACGGAGCCCGCTGTGGCCTCACCACCACACACCAGAGAATGACGGAGCCCGCTGTGGCCTCACCACCACACACCAGAGAATGAGAGAACCCACCGCGGCCTCACCACCTCACACCTGAGAACAACAGAGCCCACCGCGGCCTCACCACCACACACCGGAGAATGGGGGAGCCCACCGCAGCCTCACCACCACACACCGGAGAACGACAGAACCAACCGCAACCTCACCACACACCTGAGAACAACGGAGCCCATTGCAGCCTCACCACCACACACCTGAGAACAACGGAGCCCACCGCAGCCTCACCACCACACACCAGAGAACGACGGAGCCCACCGCGGCCTCACGACACAGCGGAGAACAGCTAGATCTGACAGAATTCATTGGGATCTGATGCAATCCATTGGGATCTGATGGAATCCATTGAGATCTGACTGAATCCACCAGGATCTGACAGAATACACAGTGTCACAGTTCGGAACCACAATAATCCAATGGGATCTGATGTAATCCATCGGAATCTAACAAAATCCAGCGTGATCTGACAAAATCCATAGGGATCTGATAAAATCCATCAGGATCTCATGAAATCCATCAGATCTGATGGAATCCATTGAGATCTGACAGAGTATATTGGGATTTGATGGAATCCATCAGAATCTGACGGAATACTCAGTGTCACAGTTCGGTGCCGGAGTAAAGTGGGATCTGACGGAATCCAACAGGATCTGATGGAATCCATCAGGAGCTGACCAAATCCATCGAGATCTGACTGAGGGCCGCTTCACACGCTAGGATATAGGTGAACGATCTCGTTAGCTATGTCACGTGACCGCGATCCTTCCAACATCGTTAAGGATCTTAAATTTGGCGACGCTCCAGGAACTTGGAGAAGAAAAAGTGAACGATGTTACAAAGCGGCAGGAATAGGAGGAATATGAAGGACATCGTTCAGGAAGGCGTCACACTGATCGATGCTGCGGCTTCACAGATCCTGAATTGGACGATGAACGATGGATCTGAGGTCCGGAGATCACATTTATGATGAATGATCCAACGATTTTACCATCAGAGATCCGACGTTTACACGCAACGATTCAAAAATAATATCGTTTCAGATAACTGAGTGTGTGAAGCGGTCCTGAATCCATCAGAATCTGATCAAATCCATCGTGATCGGACAAAATCCATCTGGATCTCATAAAATCCATCAGGATCTGATGGAATCCTTTGGGATCTGACAAAATCCATCGACATATGACAAAACCTATCAAGATCTGACAGAATCCATTGTGATCTGATGGAATCCATTGGGATCAGGCAGAATCCATCAAGATATGTTGGGATCCATTGGGATCTAATGGAATCCAATGAGATATGAGAGAATACTTTGGGATTTCACAGAATCCATGGGGCTCTGACAAAATCCATCAAGAGTCTGACGGAATACGTGTCGGGCCCCACGGGACTGGGGTACTCGGTGCCGGACCGGATGATGGTGGGGAAGTCACAGGTGGCTTGGTCCGGACCGTGTCCCTGGCTCAGCAATAAAGGGGAATTATTTACAAGGGGATTTGTCACGGGTGACGCCACCCACTTGGTGCGGGCCAGTGATGGGGCCGCCGCTGCTGCAGAACCTCTGGGGGTGATGGAGTGGCAGCGGAGATGGTGTAGTTCCAGTGGGAAGAACTGTATCCCCCGGGGCAGTAAGAGTTTAAGTCTCTTGTGTGTAGTTGTAGCACACTTACTTGCAGGCGCTGCAGGGATCTCTCCTCCTGGCTGATGCTGACAGGCTGGATCTGTAGGGAGGAATAGTCTGCAGATAGGGACTGACAAGAGAGGCAATACAGGGTTTTCCAGTTTACAAGCAGTTTACAAGTAATTTGCAGTTGGTACACAGTTCAAGTACACGGGTTCCTTCTACTTCTGCAGCCAGGCCTCTCCCTCTGTGACCCCTCACACAGTCTGTAGTGTCCTTTCCGGGCTGTTGCATTCTCTTTCTCTGTGTTGTGCGACAATGGACAGTATGGCGGTGACTCGGGCTTCTGTGAGTCCTAGTCTGTCACTGAGCTGCCTGTCCTTTGGGTTAGGGATCTCAATCTGGAACTCAGACCCCTCGTCGTGTTGTCTGGGGATGCCGGGTGAACTACGGTCCCTTTAGAGCCGACACTCTACTTCAGCCCAGCCTCCAGCAGTCCTCAAACCTGAGGCTCTACCAGGCTCCTTCTCTCTGTTCCTTCTAGTATATAGGAGGGCTACTCCGCCTGCAGTCGGTTGCTTTAGCTGTGTGTCTAGGGCCCCGGGTTACACCGTCCCTCTCGGCTCTCTCACACTCCTGCGGATCTGACTCTGGATGGGCTTTCTCTCTCCTCTGGCTCACACTGGCCTACTGGACGCAGGGGCGCCACATTCTCCCGGAGTTAAGTAGCGCGTCCTCGCGCTGCCCGACCTGGATTGCCCTGAAAACATTTTTATTTTATATAACAGTAAACATTAAGTATTCTTGGTTTCTTCCCTTCCGGGAGGCACGATTCTTCAAACGTTACTTTAACTATAAAACAAGTGCATGGGTATATACTCGTCATTACCCTTTTCTGTAAAATACACATTATAAAAGCATTACTTTGTATCAAAAGTATAAAAGTTCTTCTTTTCTGAAAAAGTGCAAAAATGCTCATGAAGCAGCTTCAAAACAGTCAAAGTTCTGGATTCAAAAATGCAAAGTCTCATGCATTAACTCTCATGTGCAACTGGTCTTAAAACCAAAGGGGAGCACACAAAGGTGCTCAACTATTTACAAAGGAAGTTCTTATCACATCATCACATTATTTCAACATATAAGACAAACAGGGGAATGCTAGCATTCACTCAGGTAAGGTGGGGGATCAATAAGGAACAATGTACATTCACACTTAAGGGCCTGTCACACGCGTCAATATCGCCTGCACGATATCGGCTGCACGTGACGTTGCAGCGATATTGACGCGTGTGACATAGTGAATCAACCAGCGATAAATCGCTGGTTGATGATCGCCAGGTTTTAGAATCAGTCCTAAAACCTGGCGATTGTCGCCCGGTGGACACGCAGCATCGCTGCGTGTGACACCGGGACTAGCGATATTCCAGCTCCCAGCGCCTCTCAGAAGCGCTGGGAGCTGGTATCCAAGGTACACTGCGGGTAACTAGGCAGCGCGCGCTGCCTAGATACCGGACTGTGTACCTTAGTTACCAGCCTCCTCCGCTCACCGGGTGAGCGGAGGAGGCTGGTAACTAAGGTACACGTCGGGTATCTAGGCAGCGCGCGCTGCCTAGTTACCCGCAGTGTACCTTGGAGACCAGGCTGCTCCCGCTTCCAGCAGGCTGGCAGCGGGAGCAGGACATCGTGGAAACGATATTTAAATCGTTTCCATGATGTCACTGGTCAATTGATCGCTGGTGAGTCTGTCTGTGTGACAGCTCACCAGCGATCAGCCGTCAATGTCGTCAGCGATCAGATCGCTGACGACATTGACGCGTGTGACAGGACCTTAACAGTACCTTCATCTGTTGCAGGACACGGGTCTTACTCCTTCCCTTCTGGATGCAGATCCTGTTTTTCTACTCTTTCTTCTGCGTCCATGGTACCACTTGCGATGTCTTCCGTCTGAGGTACACCTCCAGGTCCTGCAGTGCAGCGTTCAGCAAATAGCTCTCTGGGGTCTGCATTATAACATCCTTCATAGACTTGGATGTAACAGTTTCTAGGCTGGTCAACGTTGATTTGAATCCTGGTCCGGTTCTCTTCCTGGGCCCGTGTCATCCGTTGGGGCAGCAGCCGCAATACACCCCTCCGGGTGTCTAGGAGGTAGGGACGCTCCTTGCCGCCTTCAGCCATCTCTGCACGATCACAAATGCTCTTTCCCTGGCCGGGGTTCCTCCACTGGGTCGTCTTGTGGGCCCTCCGGGATCACACGTGGTCTCTCGTGCGCAGCTCTCTTCTGGGCGTCCTCCGCTTCCGTCCTCGTGTCTCTGAATGGCGACTGCTTCTCTTCCGGTTGCTCGCTCCGCCCCTCCTGATGACGATTTCCTTCTTCTCAGTTCGCGCCAGCTTCTTGGTAGGAGGGTCTAGGGGCGGCGGCTCTTCCTTGAGAGTGACAGCTGGCTCTCCCGGAGTTAAGGAGAGCCAGGGCGGGACCTTTTCTTCGCGCCTTGGACCGGATCGGCCCACGATGTGAGTCTTAGGAACGCCTCCTCTGCACATGGCGCTAGTCCCTTATGGCCGCCATTAAGGTCAGATTTGGCGGGAAAAGTCCAGAACACAGGATTTAGGCACACAAGGTCCAATTCTTTTGGACCGGGTCGATCCTGTTCGTGACGCCAGGTTGTCGGGCCCCACGGGACTGGGGTACTCAGTGCCGGACTGGATGATGGTGGGGAGGTCACAGGTGGCTTGGTCCGGACCATGTCCCTGGCTCGGCAATAAAGGGGAATTATTTACAGGGGGATTTGACACGGGTGACGCCACCCACTTGGTGCGGCCAGTGATGGGGCCGCCGCTGCTGCAGAACCTCCGGGGGTGATGGAGTGGCAGCGGAGATGGTGTAGTTCCAGTGGGAAGAACTGTATCCCCGGGGCAGTAAGAGTTTAAGTCTATTGTGTGTAGTTGTAGCACACTTACTTGCAGGCACTGCAGGGATCTCTCCTCCTGGCTGATGCTGACAGGCTGGATCTGTAGGGAGGAATGGTCTGCAGATAGAGACTGACAAGAGAGACAATTCAGAGTTTTCCAAAGCTTTACTCGTTGTTTCCTTCAAGCAGTTTACAAGTCATTTGCAATTGGTACACAGTTCAAGTACACGGGTTCTTTCTACTTCTGCAGTCAGGCCTCTCCCTCTGTGACCCTCACAAAGTCTGTAGTGTCCTTTCCGGGCTGTTGCATTCTCTTTCTCTGTGTTGTGTGACACTGGACAGTATGGCGGTGACTCGGGCTTCTGTGAGTCCTAGTATGTCACTGAGCTGCCTGTCCTTTAGGGTAGGGATGTCAATCTGGAACTCAGATCCCTCGTCGTGTTGTCTGGGGATGCCGGATGAACTACGGTCCCCTTTAGAGCCGACACTCTACTTTAGCCCAGCCTCCAGTAATCCTCAGCACTAGGATACCAGGCTCCTTCCTCTCTGTTCCTCTCTGTATATATAGGAGGGCTACTCCGCCTGCAGTTAGTTGCTTTAGCTGTGTGTCTAGGGCCCCGGGTTACACCGTCCCTCTCGGCTCTCTCACACTCCTGGGGATCTGACTCTGGATGGGCTTTCTCTCTCCTCTGGCTCACACTGGCTCAGTACAGATTCTGCGCTCCTTGTGTCTTCACTCTTCCAGGCAGTGTGGCTCTCTCCTGCTCAGCTTCAGCCCAACCTGCTGCTGTTCTCTGGCCTTTTCATCTCAGCTCACTCTGCTGCTCTTGGTCTTTGCTTCTCAGCCTACTACGGCCTACTGACTTCCTTCACTCTTCCCCCTCACTATATACTGTCAGTCACCTGACCTCTGGTGTGCCCAACCCACTCCTCTGAATCCACCACCCCTCCGATCTCATATAGTCTCTAATCTCAGGGCTGGATGTAACCTCTCTGACATGTGGGTTGTGTGGGCTGTGAGGGTGTTGGTGTGCAACAAGTGTCCTACCTGCCTGGCTGCAGTTCCCTTTGTGGCCTACTGGACGCAGGGGCGCCACATACGCACTGTCAGAGTTCGGAGCCGCAGTAATGTGGGATCTGTCGGAATCCATTGGATCTGACAGAATCCATCAGGATCTGATGGAATCCATCAGGATCTGATGGAATGATTGAGATCTGATGGAATGCATCAGGATCTGACAAAATCCCTCAGTATTCGATTGAATTCATCGGGGTCTGACAGAATCCATTGACATCTGATGGAATCCATCAAAATCTAATGGCATCCAACAGGATCTGACACAATCCATCGGGATCTGATGGAATCCACCAGCCCCTATTCTAGCCACTGTGAAGCCACCTGGTTGTAATCCCAGTAGATGCCGCTGTCATCTGCGCGGTGACAGCCTCAATATCTACAGTCTCCTTAGATGAACCCGAGACGCAGTTTAATTACATTAGAAGGAACAAGACGTCTGGAGAAATGTTCAGAGAATCACACGACGAGCGAAGAATCCATCACCGCCAGAAGACGGAGAAAACCTTTCTGTAAGGAAGAAAAGGTCTTAAAGCCTTAAAGGGAGTCTGTCAGCAGGTTTTTGCTATGTAAGCTGAGGACAGCAGGCTGTAAGGGTAAAGAACACAAGTCAACTGTGCTTTTCTTATCAGTTTGTGTGCTATTGTTTACTTAAACTAAAGGCTTTATCACCTGGTGATTACCATCACCGGACTACTTTGTCACATGCATGGCAGTCTGACATGTCCCCTGCTGTGATGGATACCGCACACTGAATGGACACTCTCTATAGAGTGCCTGGTGCGGGCGGGGGCAGCTCTCCCAGCACTGCTATATGCTGGAGTGACCTTCAGAGCTGCATTCATACTTGTGCTCCTCTCCTGTGGTTTATCTTATCTGATTATTTCTATAAGGAGCTGAAGCAGCCCATGTGCCTGAATCCGGGACTGGTGATACCAGACGGAGGGGTTTGGTCTAGTAACAGGGACCCGACCTGAACACAGTGCATGAGTCCAGCATCTAAACCGCTGAACCGGAGGCCACGAGCTTCATAGGAGCTGAGGCTCACACCTGGCGTATCCCCCGAGAAGGCAGCCGGATGAGGGTCAGGGGACAAGGTACCGGTCCCCCACCAAGACCTGTGGCTGTTGGATTGGGGCTCTGTGCACAGAGAGGAGATGCAGGTGAGGCACCCCAGAGTCCGGATGCCACTATGTCACTATCTTCCCTGGGGGGAAGTGTCATACCTGAGCGCAACAGAGGGGATCCACAACAGGAAAAACCCAAAGCACACAACACCTTTCTGCCTCCAGGCCTGAAGGGGAAGACCTAAACCCGGGTTCAGGATGAGCTCCCCTATAAATTCTGGTCTGCAGCAAACTTAGTTCAGTCCTAGGAGGACTAAGGAAGACATCCTGTGTACTGGAGTAGAGCTAGGCTCATCCCAGGAAAGCTAGACTTAGCTTGAGAGACCCATAGGCAAGGGTCTGATGAAGGAGAGGAGCGCCTGGGGAGTGGAGCGGTGTGGAGCTCACCCCAGAGGAACAAGCGCCAAGAACCCGACACCGGAGTCCGAGGCTGTGCAGGGCCTAACGACCCGGCAGACAATACCAGAGGGTGGGGAATTCCAAGTCCCCCATCCACACCAAGGGCCCGAAGACAAAGCAGCGTGAAAAGCCCAGGAGCAGCCGCCTGTGAAGTGGGGCTGGAGAAGGACTCAAGCTGCCTGTCATATGGCACACTGCAGGAGAGAGAGAAAGAGCCAAAGCTCAGGTTAAGCAGCCGTAGGGACCCACGGAGAGAGAGCGGTTGGGAGGCCTCAGAATTTGCTGGATGTGGAGAACCCTGAGTTGCTCCCAGGTTGCCGGGTTCCATCGATATCATCTGTCCTTGTGCTGGCATCACCAGTAAAGGACTTGAGGAACCAACAAACCATGAGTCTGTCAGTTATTTCTTGCCCTCAATCCTGCACCCTACACCCTTTCACATCCACTGGCCTGGGGAACTGCTCCACCCATGGGGAGCCACTACATCCTAGCTGCCCATCCATCGTCCCCAGAGGTTCTGCAGCCACAAACCTCATGGGTGGCGTCACAAACAACTTTCCCTATACTAGCCAAGAACTCCCTTTTACACCTAACCCAGGGTCACGGTAGCCAGTTCTCGACCCCTGTGACTCCCCAGAAACACCGTTGCCCGGTTCTGAGTGCCCCACGGCACTGGGGTGCATCATAGGCAGGAGCACTGAGGAACAGGACCAGAGAGAGGCCAAGACAGGCACACCACCGAGGATCTCATACCTGCTACCCCGATCTCTTTAAGACTACACAGGCCGGAGCTTATCTGAGAGACTGTAACATCTATGACCTGTGGAGACTTGGAGCTGCTGTGAGTACGCCCGCCCAGGTACAGAATTACAGAACTGTGTGTGACTGTGTTACTTGTTCAGCAAGGGGCTGTGAAGCTCACTGAGGCCTGAAGTTAACCCCTACCTACCAAAGACTGCCAATTACCCCTTACTGCCCTGGGGACCCACTTAACCCGTGGCGAGCCACTCCATGGACCTTAGAGGTTCTGCAGCAGCGGCGGCTACCCATTGCTGCAAACCACGGGTGGCGTCACGAACAATTTATTCCTTAAATCACCTCATTCCCGTTTACTACCCAAAAACCCAGGGTCACGGAGTCGGGCCTCCACCCCTGTGACTCTCCAGAAGCACCAAAGCCCAGTTCCGAGTGCCCCGCGGCCCTGGGGTGCATCAACTGGGTTTCATTGGTGCAGGTCTGACATCAAGAAGCCCACTACCACTTTAAATCTAGAGGGTGCCAAAACTGATCAGATGGGTAGCATGAGATTTATGTAACAATACATAGATGATTCAAAGAATTAGGGCACTTAGTATCAGCTAATATCTCACCAAACAGCAAATGAATTGGTAGCTTGGCCCCATGCTTTACACTTCAGCTGTTCTCCAATCACTAGCTTAACAGACCAGTTTGCTTATTGTCCTCAGATAAGTGTTAGTTTAGCCTGAAATTCAATGAACGCCTTATAAAAGGCTCAGGCTTCCTCCATCTGTCCTCCATGCTTTATACTGTAGCTCTGCTCCATTGGGTCAAACCTATGATCCTCAGTGACTCCATCTTGGCTGCAATGCTTTGTGGCGTCTCAAGTAGTCTGAAATCCCCTCCACCCCTCCCATTACATAAGATTAATAGAGGAATCCTCTGGATTCAGGATCTGATGTTGGAGTTTGTGGAATTCAACCTTAAAGTATTTATTTTGGATTTAAGTAGGAAATCACATATGGTGAGCTGAGCCGAGCGTGCGCAACTCCGCTAGATCCAGTGTCCTGTGGTCAAACCGCCAGGAATGTATACAGCCTGTTATTAGAGAGCAGAGCCGCGTACTGATTATGGGGGCGACATACTGCAAGCGCAGCAGACGGCAGACCCCAAGAGTAACCCGAAGTCACTGCACCAGGACAGTGTGTATATACTAATATAGGTACTGAGGATTACACCCAGTATACAGGACAGGAGAAGTGGTACTGTGCAGTGTATATATACAGAATAATACAGATACTGAGGATTACAGCCAGTATACAGGACAGGAGAAGTGGTACTGTGCAGTGTATATATACAGAATAATACAGATACTGAGGATTACACCCAGTATACAGGACAGGAGAAGTGGTACTGTGCAGTGTATATATATACAGAGTAATACAGAGACTGAGGATTACACCCAGTATACAGGACAGGAGAAGTGGCACTGTGCAGTGTATATATACAGAATAATACAGATACTGAGGATTACACCCAGTATACAGGACAGGAGAAGTGGTACTGTGCAGTGTATATATACAGAATAATACAGATACTGAGGATTACAGCCAGTATACAGGACAGGAGAAGTGGTACTGTGCAGTGTATATATACAGAATAATACAGATACTGAGGATTACACCCAGTATACAGGACAGGAGAAGTGGTACTGTGCAGTGTATATATATACAGAGTAATACAGAGACTGAGGATTACACCCAGTATACAGGACAGGAGAAGTGGCACTGTGCAGTGTATATATACAGAATAATACAGATACTGAGGATTACACCCAGTATACAGGACAGGAGAAGTGGTACTGTGCAGTGTATATATACAGAATAATACAGATACTGAGGATTACACCCAGTATACAGGACAGGAGAAGTGGTACTGTGCAGTGTATGTATGCAGAATAATACAGATACTGAGGATTACACCCAGTATACAGGACAGGAGAGAAGTGGCACTGTGCAGTGTATATATACAGAATAATACAGATACTGAGGATTACACCCAGTATACAGGACAGGAGAAGTGGTGCTGTGCAGTGTATATATACTGAATAATACAGTTACTGAGGATTACACCCAGTATACAGGACAGGAGAAGTGGTACTGTGCAGTGTATGTATGCAGAATAATACAGATACTGAGGATTACACCCAGTATACAGGACAGGAGAAGTGGTACTGTGCAGTGTATATATACAGAATAATATAGATGCTGAGAATTACACCCAGTATACAGGACAGGAGAAGTGGTACTGTGCAGTGTATATATACAGAATAATATGGATGCTGAGAATTACACCCAGTATACAGGACAGAAGTGGTACTGTGCAGTGTATATATACAAAATAATACAGATACTGAGGATTACACCCAGTATACAGGACAGGAGAAGTGGTACTGTGCAGTGTATATATACAGAATAATACAGATACTGAGGATTACACCCAGTATACAGGACAGGAGAAGTGGTACTGTGCAGTGTATATATACAGAATAATACAGATACTGAGGATTACACCCAGTATACAGGACAGGAGAAGTGGTACTGTGCAGTGTATATATACAGAATAATACAGATACTGAGGATTACACCCAGTATACAGGACAGGAGAAGTGGTACTGTGCAGTGTATTTATACAGACTAATAAATCACCACTTCTTTCCTGTATATTGGCTGTAAACCTGAAGGTGGCTGCTGCATTCCTTTCTTCGGCTTTTATACAGGCTATGATATTTCTTCCAATATGACTGATGAAGACATGCCGTCATGATTGAGGCTTCTTTGTGCAAGATATTTTTACGTCTTGGTGATTTGTGTGAATCGATGAGAAATTTGGTTGAAGTCGTCCAGTGAATTTACAAAACTTCTACACAATTTCGATTTACGTCTCTATTAGATTGGGATATATTTGTCTCTTGATGTTCTATCCTTCTTTGGTTCTTCATCCCTCTTTTCTCCCGGTGTCATCACTCTTCCTCCGTTCTCGGTTCGCGGTTCTTCATTGGATCAGCGACTTCTCCATTTGTACTGATGGGAACGTCTCGGCGGTGAATGCCGCGGATTGTGTTACCGGAGATGTGACCGTGGATACAGCGACTCTTTCATCTACCACATTCAAACAGTTTAATTTTCTTTCCAATGGAACCATTTAGTGGTTTGTGGGGAAATGTCCCTCGTTCTGTAAACTTTATTCAAAACTTTGAAAATGAAAAAAAATAAAATTTGAAGCCACAAAATATTCACAATCTTTGCAGAACTTCTATTCCACCTTCTTTCCGTAAATAGTCAGTGACCACAGTGCTGGGAGCCTGGCAGACAGGAGGGTGGGGGAGGGGAGCGGGTCAGGCCAGGGATGGGAGCTCAGCACATGGGATTCCTCACATACTGACATGTGCCCCATGGTCAAGGAGCAACACTTCACCCTTTCATCATCCTCCATCACCAGCACTGAACAAGCTGCACAGAGATATTATACAGAGACCTACCCAGTAATATTACTTACATTATACTCAAAGGCTCCATGTATTCCCCATAGGGAACAAAATGAGAAAATGCTGCTAAGTCAAGAAAGAAAGTACCTATCAATATAATACTGCCCCTACGTACTAAAATATAACTACTATAATACTGCTCCTATGTACAAGAATATAACTACTATAATACTGCTCCTATGTACAAGAATATAAATACTATAATACTGCCCCTATGTACAAGAATATAACTACTATAATACTGCTCCTATATACAAGAATATAACTACTATAATACTGCTCCTATATACAAGATTATAACTACTATAATACTGCTCCTATATACAAGAATATAACTACTATAATACTGCTCCTATATACAAGAATATAACTACTATAATACTGCTCCTATATACAAGAATATAACTACTATAATACTGCCCCTATGTACAAGAATATAACTACTATAATACTGCTCCTATATACAAGAATATAACTACTATAATACTGCTCCTATATACAAGATTATAACTACTATAATACTGCTCCTATATACAAGAATATAACTACTATAATACTGCTCCTATATACAAGAATATAACTACTATAATACTGCTCCTATATACAAGAATATAACTACTATAATACTGCCCCTATGTACAAGAATATAACTACTATAATACTGCTCCTATATACAAGAATATAACTACTATAATACTGCTCCTATATACAAGAATATAACTACTATAATACTGCTCCTATATACAAGAATATAACTACTATAATACTGCTCCTATATACAAGAATATAACTACTATAATACTGCCCCTATGTACAAGAATATAACTACTATAATACTGCTCCTATATACAAGAATATAACTACTATAATACTGCTCCTATATACAAGATTATAACTACTATAATACTGCTCCTATATACAAGAATATAACTACTATAATACTGCTCCTATATACAAGAATATAACTACTATAATACTGCTCCTATATACAAGAATATAACTACTATAATACTGCTCCTATGTACAAGAATATAACTACTATAATACTGCTCCTATATACAAGAATATAACTGCTATAATACTGCTCCTATATACAAGAATATAACTGCTATAATACTGCTTCTATATACAAGAATATAACTGCTATAATACTGCTCCTATATACAAGAATATAACTGCTATAATACTGCTCCTATATACAAGAATATAACTGCTATAATACTGCTCCTATATACAAGAATATAACTACTATAATACTGACCCTATATACAATAATATAACTACTATAATACTGCCCCTATATACAAGAATATAACTACTATAATACTGCTCCTATATACAAGAATATAACTACTATAATACTGCTACTATATACAAGAATATAACTACTATAATACTGCTCCTATATACAAGAATATAACTACTATAATACTGCCCCTATATACAAGAATAGAACTACTATAATACTGCCTCTATGTAAAAGAATATAACTATTATAATACTGCTCCTATATACAAGAATATAACTACTATAATACTGCCTCCTATATACAAGAATATAACTACTATAATACTTCTCCTATATACAAGAATAGAACTACTATAATACTGCCTCTATGTACAAGAATATAACTACTATAATACTGATCCTATATACAAGAATATAACTACTATAATACTGCTCCTATGTACAAGAATATAACTACTACAATACTGCTCCTATATACAAGAATATAACTACTATAATACTGCCTCTATGTACAAGAATATAACTACTATAATACTGCTCCTATATACAAGAATATAACTACTATAATACTGCTCCTATATACAAGAATATAACTACTATAATACTGCCCCTATATACAAGAATATAACTACTATAATACTTCTCCTATATACAAGAATAGAACTACTATAATACTGCCTCTATGTACAAGAATATAACTACTATAATACTGATCCTATATACAAGAATATAACTACTATAATACTGCCTCTATGTACAAGAATATAACTACTATAATACTGCTCCTATATACAAGAATATAACTACTATAATACTGCTCCTATACACAAGAATATAACTACTATAATACTGATCCTACATACAAGAATATAACTACTATAATACTGCCCCTATATACAAGAATATAACTACTATAATACTTCTCCTATATACAAGAATAGAACTACTATAATACTGCCTCTATGTACAAGAATATAACTACTATAATACTGATCCTATATACAAGAATATAACTACTATAATACTGCTCCTATGTACAAGAATATAACTACTATAATACTGCTCCTATATACAAGAATATAACTACTATAATACTGCCTCTATGTACAAGAATATAACTACTATAATACTGCTCCTATATACAAGAATATAACTACTATAATACTGCTCCTATATACAAGAATATAACTACTATAATACTGCCTCTATGTACAAGAATATAACTACTATAATACTGCTCCTATATACAAGAATATAACTACTATAATACTGCTCCTATATACAAGAATAGAACTACTATAATACTGCCTCTATGTACAAGAATATAACTATTATAATACTGCTCCTATGTACAAGAATATAACTACTATAATACTGCTCCTATATACAAGAATATAACTACTATAATACTGCCTCTATGTACAAGAATATAACTACTATAATACTGCTCCTATATACAAGAATATAACTACTATAATACTGCTCCTATATACAAGAATATAACTACTATAATACTGCTCCTATATACAAGAATATCACTACTATAATACTGCCTCTATGTACAAGAATATAACTACTATAATACTGCTCCTATAAACAAGAATATCTTATATATAAAACCCCAAGGCCACTTCCTGAAAAGGCGAAGGCCACTTCCGTGATGGCCTTCGCCCAGGGGATGGTGACGTCAGCCAGTGCAGGGCCCCCCTGCTACAGGCAGCGGCACAGGAACGTTCCGATCTCGGAAGTTCCGTGTGCCCTCCAGCCACTCCCCTCCACCCTCTGCCCACCACACATGCTGCGCGTCTATAGAGGAGGGAGGGCGGGACTTCCTCTCCTGCAGCTCTGCCCGCCCCTCCTCTCCTGTTACAGTACAGCTGATTCCCGGCCCGTGGTGAGTCTGCCCTGCCGGCTCCAGCA
Source organism: Allobates femoralis (assembly GCA_033576535.1). Lineage (NCBI taxonomy): Eukaryota > Metazoa > Chordata > Amphibia > Anura > Aromobatidae > Allobates > Allobates femoralis. The sequence goes on from JARQOC010000005.1 coordinate 573,352,257, forward strand.
GCCTCTGCCCTACCAGCTCCAGCTGCCTCTGCCCTACCAGCTCCAGCTGCCTCTGCCCTGGCCTCTGCCCTCCAGCCTCCTCTGCCCTGGCCTCTGCCCTCCAGCCTCCTCTGCCCTGCCCTCCAGCCTCCTCTGCCCTGGCCTCTGCCCTGGCCTCTGCCCTCCAGCCTCCTCTGCCCTGGCCTCTGCCCTCCAGCCTCCTCTGCCCTGGCCTCTGCCCTCCAGCCTCCTCTGCCCTGGCCTCTGCCCTCCAGCCTCCTCTGCCCTCGCCTCTGCCCTCCAGCCTCCTCTGCCCTCCAGCCTCCTCTGCCCTCCAGCCTCCTCTGCCCTGGCCTCTGCCCTCCAGCCTCCTCTGCCCTGGCCTCTGCCCTCCAGCCTCCTCTGCCCTGGCCTCTGCCCTCCAGCCTCCTCTGCCCTCCAGCCTCCTCTGCCCTCCAGCCTCCTCTGCCCTGGCCTCTGCCCTCCAGCCTCCTCTGCCCTGGCCTCTGCCATCCAGCCTCCTCTGCTCTGGCCTCTGCCCTCCAGCCTCCTCTGCCCCAGCCTCTGCCCTCCAGCCTCCTCTGCCCTGGCCTCTGCCCTCCAGCCTCCTCTCCCTTCAGCCTCCTCTGCCCTGGCCTCTGCCCTCCAGCCTCCTCTGCCCTCCAGCCTCCTCTGCCCTGGCCTCTGCCCTCCAGCCTCCTCTGCCCTGGCCTCTGCCCTCCAGCCTCCTCTGCTCTGGCCTCTGCCCTCCAGCCTCCTCTGCCCTAGCCTCTGCCCTCCAGCCTCCTCTGCCCTGGCCTCTGCCCTCCAGCCTCCTCTGCCCTGGCCTCTGCCCTCCAGCCTCCTCTGCCCTGGCCTCTGCCCTCCAGCCTCCTCTGCCCTGGCCTCTGCCCTCCAGCCTCCTCTGCCCTGGCCTCTGCCCTCCAGCCTCCTCTGCCCAGGCCTCTGCCCTCCAGCCTCCTCTGCCCAGGCCTCTGCCCTCCAGCCTTCGCTCCTCTCTCCCTGTCCTCTGCCTTCCAGCCTTCGCTCTCCTCTCCCTGTCCTCTGCCCTCCAGCCTTCGCTCTCCTCTCCCTGTCCTCTGCCCTCCAGCCTCCGCTCTCCTCTCCCTGTCCTCTGCCCTCCAGCCTCCTCTCTCCTCTTCCTGTCCTCTGCCCTCCAGCTTCCGCTCTCCTCTCCCTGTCCTCTAGCCTCCGCTTCTCCTCTCCTGTCCTCTGCCCTCCAGCTTCCGCTCTCCTCTCCCTCTCCTCTACCCTCTACCTCCCACTCTCCTCTCCCTGTCCTCCGCCCTCCAGCCTCCACTCGCTTCTCCCTGTCCTCTGCCCTCCAGCCTCCGCTCTACTCTCCCTGTCCTCTGCCCTCCAGCCTCCGCCCTCCTCTGCCCTCCAGCCTCCGCTCTCCTCTCCCTGTCCTCTGCCCTCCAGCCTCCGCTCTCCTCACCCCTCCATATGCAATGTACAGTATGTGTGTATATGTGTGTATGTACGCACTTCCGTCACTTTGTCCACACATCCCTCAACTTTGTACACACACTCCGCTATACTTACCACCGGCCCTGCGTCCGCTGCCTGGATCCTCAGTCGACATGTCGCTGCCCCCAAACTACTGGATCCAATATAGCGTCCAAGATGTTTCGCAAAACTACCCGGACAACATATTCGATCCAGTCGTCCGGGGGCGCCGACATGTCTACTCAGGATCCAGGCGGCGGGGAAGACGCAGGGTTGGTGGTAAGTATAGCGGAGTGTATGTGTGTGCTTACCACTCTGCCCACGGCGCTGCGCTGACCACTTGCCCACGGCGCTGCGCTGACCACTCTGCCACGGCGCTGCACTGACCACTCTGCCCACGGCGCTGCACTGACCACTCTGCCCACGGCGCTGCACTGACCACTCTGCCCACGGCGCTGCACTGACCACTCTGCCCACGGCGCTGCGCTAACCAATCTCACCGCACTCACTGCTAACCACTGAGCCACCCCACTCACTGCTAACCACTGAGCCACTGCACTCACTGCTAACCACTGAGCCACTGCACTCACTGCTAACCACTGAGCCACCGCACTCACTGCTAACCACTGAGCCACCGCACTCACTGCTAACCACTGAGCCACCGCACTCACTGCTAACCACTGAGCCACCGCACTCACTGCTAACCACTGAGCCACCGCACTCACTGCTAACCACTGAGCCACCGCCCTCACTGCTAACCACTGAGCCACCGCACTCACTGCTAACCACTGCGCCACCGCACTCACTGCTAACCACTGCGCCACCGCACTCACTGCTAACCACTGAGCCACCGCAAGCAGTACTGACCACTGAGCCACCGCGCAGTGCTAACCACTGAGCCACTGCGCAGTGCTACCCACTGAGCCACCGCGCAGTGCTAACCACTAAGCCACCTCTATACACACAATTAATTTCACCGCACTCCCCTAACTATTACTAAATAAACTATATATGGATTCTAGACTACCCGATTCTTTAGAATCGGGCTGCCATCTAGTAACTACTATAATACTGCTCCTATATACAAGAATATAACTACTATAATACTGCTCCTATATACAAGAATATAACTACTATAATACTGCCCCTATATACAAGAATATAACTACTATAATACTTCTCCTATATACAAGAATATAACTACTATAATACTGCCCCTATATACAAGAATATAACTACTATAATACTTCTCCTATATACAAGAATAGAACTACTATAATACTGCTCCTATGTACAAGAATATTACTATAATACTGCTCCTATATACAAGAATATAACTACTATAATACTGCTCCTATATACAAGAATATAACTACTATAATACTGCCTCTATGTACAAGAATATAACTACTATAATACTGCTCCTATATACAATAATATAACTACTATAATACTGCTCCTATATACAAGAATATAACTACTATAATACTGCTCCTATATACAAGAATATAACTACTATAATACTGCCCCTATATACAAGAATAGAACTACTATAATACTGCCTCTATGTACAAGAATATAACTATTATAATACTGCTCCTATGTACAAGAATATAACTACTATAATACTGCCTCTATGTACAAGAATATAACTACTATAATACTGCTCCTATATACAAGAATATAACTACTATAATACTGCTCCTATATACAAGAATATAACTACTATAATACTGCCCCTATATACAAGAATAGAACTACTATAATACTGCCTCTATGTACAAGAATATAACTATTATAATACTGCTCCTATGTACAAGAATATAACTACTATAATACTGCTCCTATATACAAGAATAGAACTACTATAATATTGCCTCTATGTACAAGAATATAACTATTATAATACTGCCCCTATATACAAGAATATAACTACTATAATACTGCTCCTATATACAAGAATATAACTACTATAATACTGCCCCTATATACAAGAATATAACTACTATAATACTGCCCCTATATACAAGAATATAACTACTATAATACTGCTCCTATATACAAGAATATATCTACTATAATACTGCCCCTATATACAAGAATATATCTACTATAATACTGCCCCTATGTACAAGAATATAACTACTATAATACTGCCCCTATATACAAGAATATAACTACTATAATACTGCTCCTATATACAAGAATATAACTACTATAATACTGCCCCTATATACAAGAATATAACTACTATAATACTGCTCCTATATACAAGAATATAACTACTATAATACTGCCCCTATATACAAGAATATAACTACTATAATACTGCCCCTATATACAAGAATATAACTACTACTAGATGGCAGCCCGATTCTAAATAATCGGGTAGTCTAGAATCCATATATAGTTTATTTAGTAATAGTTAGGGGAGTGCGGTGAAATTAATTGTGTGTATAGAGGTGGCTCAGTGGTTAGCACTGCGCGGTGGCTCAGTGGGTAGCACTGCGCAGTGGCTCAGTGGTTAGCACTGCGCGGTGGCTCAGTGGTCAGTACTGCGTGCGGTGGCTCAGTGGTTAGCAGTGAGTGCGGTGGCGCAGTGGTTAGCAGTGAGTGCGGTGGCGCAGTGGTTAGCAGTGAGTGCGGTGGCGCAGTGGTTAGCAGTGAGTGCGGTGGCTCAGTGGTTAGCAGTGAGTGCGGTGGCTCAGTGGTTAGCAGTGAGTGCGGTGGCTCAGTGGTTAGCAGTGAGTGCGGTGGCTCAGTGGTTAGCAGTGAGTGCGGTGGCTCAGTGGTTAGCAGTGAGTGCGGTGGCTCAGTGGGTAGCAGTGAGTGCAGTGGCTCAGTGGTTAGCAGTGAGTGCAGTGGCTCAGTGGTTAGCAGTGAGTGCAGTGGCTCAGTGCTTAGCAGTGAGTGGGGTAGCTCAGTGGTTAGCAGTGAGTGCGGTGAGATTGGTTAGCGCAGCGCCGTGGGCAGAGTGGTCAGTGCAGCGCCGTGGGCAGAGTGGTCAGTGCAGCGCCGTGGGCAGAGTGGTCAGTGCAGCGCCGTGGGCAGAGTGGTCAGCGCAGCGCCGTGGGCAGAGTGGTCAGCGCAGCGCCGTGGGCAGAGTGGTAAGCACACACATACACTCCGCTATACTTACCACCGACCCTGCGTCTTCCCCGCCGCCTGGATCCTGAGTCGACATGTCAGCGCCCCCGGACGACTGGATCGAATATGTTGTCCGGGTAGTTTTGCGAGACATCTTGGACGCTATATTGGATCCAGTAGTTTGGGGGCAGCGACATGTCGACTGAGGATCCAGGCAGCGGACGCAGGGCCGGTGGTAAGTATAGCAGAGTGTGTGTACAAAGTTGAGGGATGTGTGGACAAAGTGACGGAAGTGCGTACATACACACATATACACACATACTGTACATTGCATATGGAGGGGTGAGGAGAGCGGAGGCTGGAGGGCAGAGGACAGGGAGAGGAGAGCGGAGGCTGGAGGGCAGAGGAGGGCGGAGGCTGGAGGGCAGAGGACAGGGAGAGTAGAGCGGAGGCTGGAGGGCAGAGGACAGGGAGAAGCGAGTGGAGGCTGGAGGGCGGAGGACAGGGAGAGGAGAGTGGGAGGTGGAGGGTAGAGGAGAGGGAGAGGAGAGCGGAAGCTGGAGGGCAGAGGACAGGGAGAGGAGAGCGGAGGCTAGAGGACAGGGAGAGGAGAGCGGAGGCTGGAGGGCAGAGGACAGGAAGAGGAGAGAGAGAGGCTGGAGGGCAGAGGACAGGGAGAGGAGAGCGGAGGCTGGAGGGCAGAGGACAGGGAGAGGAGAGCGAAGGCTGGAGGGCAGAGGACAGGGAGAGGAGAGCGAAGGCTGGAAGGCAGAGGACAGGGAGAGGGGAGCGGAGGCTGGAGGGCAGAGGCCTGGGCAGAGGAGGCTGGAGGGCAGAGGCCTGGGCAGAGGAGGCTGGAGGGCAGAGGCCAGGGCAGAGGAGGCTGGAGGGCAGAGGCCAGGGCAGAGGAGGCTGGAGGGCAGAGGCCAGGGCAGAGGAGGCTGGAGGGCAGAGGCCAGGGCAGAGGAGGCTGGAGGGCAGAGGCCAGGGCAGAGGAGGCTGGAGGGCAGAGGCTAGGGCAGAGGAGGCTGGAGGGCAGAGGCCAGAGCAGAGGAGGCTGGAGGGCAGAGGCCAGGGCAGAGGAGGCTGGAGGGCAGAGGCCAGGGCAGAGGAGGCTGGAGGGCAGAGGAGGCTGGAGGGCAGAGGCCAGGGCAGAGGAGGCTGGAGGGCAGAGGCCAGGGCAGAGGAGGCTGGAGGGCAGAGGCCAGGGCAGAGGAGGCTGGAGGGCAGAGGAGGCTGGAGGGCAGAGGAGGCTGGAGGGCAGAGGCGAGGGCAGAGGAGGCTGGAGGGCAGAGGAGGCTGGAGGGCAGAGGGGAGGGCAGAGGAGGCTGGCGGGCAGAGGCCAGGGCAGAGGAGGCTGGAGGGCAGAGGCTAGGGCAGAGGAGGCTGGAGGGCAGAGGCCAGGGCAGAGGAGGCTGGAGGGCAGAGGCCAGGGCAGAGGAGGCTGGAGGGCAGAGGCCAGGGCAGAGGAGGCTGGAGGGCAGAGGCCAGGGCAGAGGAGGCAGGAGGGCAGAGGCCAGGGCAGAGGAGGCTGGAGGGCAGAGGGGAGGGCAGAGGAGGCTGGAGGGCAGAGGCCAGGGCAGAGGAGGCTGGAGGGCAGAGGCCAGGGCAGAGGAGGCTGGAGGGGAGAGGAGGCTGGAGGGCAGAGGCGAGGGCAGAGGAGGCTGGAGGGCAGAGGCCAGGGCAGAGGAGGCTGAAGGGGAGAGGAGGCTGGAGGGCAGAGGCGAGGGCAGAGGAGGCTGGAGGGCAGAGGGGAGGGCAGAGGAGGCTGGAGGGCCGAGGGCAGGGCAGAGGAGGCTGGAGGGCAGAGGCTAGGGCAGAGGAGGCTGGAGGGCAGAGGCCAGGGCAGAGGAGGCTGGAGGGCAGAGGCCAGGGCAGAGGAGGCTGGAGGGCAGAGGCCAGGGCAGAGGAGGCTGGAGGGCAGAGGCCAGGGCAGAGGAGGCTGGAGGGCAGAGGGCAGGGCAGAGGAGGCTGGAGGGCAGAGGCCAGGGCAGAGGAGGCTGGAGGGCAGAGGAGGCTGGAGGGCAGAGGCCAGGGCAGAGGAGGCTGGAGGGCAGAGGCCAGGGCAGAGGCCAGGGCAGAGGAGGCTGGAGGGCAGGGCAGAGGAGGCTGGAGGGCAGAGGCCAGGGCAGAGGAGGCTGGAGGGCAGAGGCCAGGGCAGAGGAGGCTGGAGGGCAGAGGGCAGGGCAGAGGAGGCTGGAGGGCAGAGGCCAGGGCAGAGGAGGCTGGAGGGCAGAGGAGGCTGGAGGGCAGAGGCCAGGGCAGAGGAGGCTGGAGGGCAGAGGCCAGGGCAGAGGCCAGGGCAGAGGAGGCTGGAGGGCAGGGCAGAGGAGGCTGGAGGGCAGAGGCCAGGGCAGAGGAGGCTGGAGGGCAGAGGCCAGGGCAGAGGCAGCTGGAGCTGGTAGGGCAGAGGCAGCTGGAGCTGGTAGGGCAGACTCAACACGGGCCGGGAATCAGCTGTACTGTAGCAGGAGAGGAGGGGCGGGCAGAGCTGCAGGAGAGGAAGTCCCGCCCTCCCTCCTCTATAGACGCGCAGCATGTGTGGTGGGCAGAGGGTGGAGGGGAGTGGCTGGAGGGCACACGGAACTTCCGAGATCGGAACGTTCCTGTGCCGCTGCCTGTAGCAGGGGGGCCCTGCACTGGCTGACGTCACCAGCCCCTGGGCGAAGGCCATCACGGAAGTGGCCTTCGCCTTTTCAGGAAGTGGCCTTGGTTTTTTATATATATAAGATAATACTGCTCCTATATACAAGAATATAACTACTATAATACTGCTCCTATATACAAGAATATAACTACTATAATACTGCTCCTATGTACAGAATATAACTACTATAATACTGCCCCTATATACAAGAATATAACTACTATAATACTGCCTCCTATATACAAGAATATAACTACTATAATACTGCCCCTATATACAAGAATATAACTACTATAATACTGCTCCTATATACAAGAATATAACTACTATAATACTGCTCCTATGTACAAGAATATAACTACTATAATACTGCTCCTATATACAAGAATATAACTACTATAATACTGCTCCTATGTACAAGAATATAACTACTATAATACTGCTCACTATATACAATAATTAATATATACTACTATAATACTGCCTGCATCCTATAACATACAAGAATATTACTACTATAATACTGCCCCTATGTACAAGAATATAACTACTATAATACTGCTCCTATATACAAGAATATAACTATTATAATACTGCTCCTATATACAAGAATATAACTACTATAATACTGCCCCCTATATACAAGAATCTAACTACTATAATACTGCCCTATATACAAGAATATAACTACTATAATACTGCCCTATGTACAAGAATATAACTACTATAATACTGCTCCTATATACAAGAATATAACTACTATAATACTGCTCCTATATACAAGAATATAACTACTATAATACTGCCCTATATACAAGAATATAACTACTATAATACTGCTCCTATATACAAGAATATAACTACTATAATACTGCTCCTATATACAAGAATATAACTACTATAATACTGCCCCTATGTACAAGAATATAACTACTATAATACTGCCCCTATGTACAAGAATATAACTACTATAATACTGCCCCTATATACAAGATATATAACTACTATAATACTTCTCCTATATACAAGAATATAACTACTATAATACTGCCCCTATATACAAGAATATAACTACTATAATACTTCTCCTATATACAAGAATAGAACTACTATAATACTGCTCCTATGTACAAGAATATTACTATAATACTGCTCCTATATACAAGAATATAACTACTATAATACTGCCTCTATGTACAAGAATATAACTACTATAATACTGCTCCTATATACAAGAATATAACTACTATAATACTGCCTCTATGTACAAGAATATAACTACTATAATACTGCTCCTATATACAAGAATATAACTACTATAATACTGCTCCTATATACAAGAATATAACTACTATAATACTGCTCCTATATACAAGAATATAACTACTATAATACTGCCCCTATATACAAGAATATAACTACTATAATACTTCTCCTATATACAAGAATATAACTACTATAATACTGCCTCTATGTACAAGAATATAACTACTATAATACTGCTCCTATATACAAGAATATAACTACTATAATACTGCTCCTATATACAAGAATATAACTACTATAATACTGCCCCTATATACAAGAATAGAACTACTATAATACTGCCTCTATTACAAGAATATAACTATTATAATACTGCTCCTATGTACAAGAATATAACTACTATAATACTGCTCCTATATACAAGAATAGAACTACTATAATATTGCCTCTATGTACAAGAATATAACTATTATAATACTGCCCCTATATACAAGAATATAACTACTATAATACTGCTCCTATATACAAGAATATAACTACTATAATACTGCCCCTATATACAAGAATATAACTACTATAATACTGCCCTATATACAAGAATATAACTACTATAATACTGCCCCTATATACAAGAATATAACTACTATAATACTGCTCCTATATACAAGAATATATCTACTATAATACTGCCCCTATATACAAGAATATATCTACTATAATACTGCCCCTAGTACAGAATATAACTACTATAATACTGCCCCTATATACAAGAATATAACTACTATAATACTGCTCCTATTACAAGAATATAACTACTATAATACTGCCCCTATATACAAGAATATAACTACTATAATACTGCCCCTATATACAAGAATATAACTACTATAATACTGCCCCTATATACAAGAATATAACTACTACTAGATGGCAGCCCGATTCTAAAGAATCGGGTAGTCTAGAATCCATATATAGTTTATTTAGTAATAGTTAGGGGAGTGCGGTGAAATTAATTGTGTGTATAGAGGTGGCTCAGTGGTTAGCACTGCGCGGTGGCTCAGTGGGTAGCACTGCGCAGTGGCTCAGTGGGTTAGCACTGCGCGGTGGCTCAGTGGTCAGTACTGCGTGCGGTGGCTCAGTGGTTAGCAGTGAGTGCGGTGGCGCAGTGGTTAGCAGTGAGTGCGGTGGCGCAGTGGTTAGCAGTGAGTGCGGTGGCGCAGTGGTTAGCAGTGAGTGCGGTGGCTCAGTGGTTAGCAGTGAGTGCGGTGGCTCAGTGGTTAGCAGTGAGTGCGGTGGCTCAGTGGTTAGCAGTGAGTGCGGTGGCTCAGTGGTTAGCAGTGAGTGCGGTGGCTCAGTGGTTAGCAGTGAGTGCGGTGGCTCAGTGGGTAGCAGTGAGTGCAGTGGCTCAGTGGTTAGCAGTGAGTGCAGTGGCTCAGTGGTTAGCAGTGAGTGCAGTGGCTCAGTGGTTAGCAGTGAGTGGGGTGGCTCAGTGGTTAGCAGTGAGTGCGGTGAGATTGGTTAGCGCAGCGCCGTGGGCAGAGTGGTCAGTGCAGCGCCGTGGGCAGAGTGGTCAGTGCAGCGCCGTGGGCAGAGTGGTCAGTGCAGCGCCGTGGGCAGAGTGGTCAGCGCAGCGCCGTGGGCAGAGTGGTCAGCGCAGCGCCGTGGGCAGAGTGGTAAGCACACACATACACTCCGCTATACTTACCACCGACCCTGCGTCTTCCCCCCGCCTGGATCCTGAGTCGACATGTCAGCGCCCCCGGACGACTGGATCGAATATGTTGTCCGGGTAGTTTTGCGAGACATCTTGGACGCTATATTGGATCCAGTAGTTTGGGGGCAGCGACATGTCGACTGAGGATCCAGGCAGCGGACGCAGGGCCGGTGGTAAGTATAGCAGAGTGTGTGTACAAAGTTGAGGGATGTGTGGACAAAGTGACGGAAGTGCGTACATACACACATATACACACATACTGTACATTGCATATGGAGGGGTGAGGAGAGCGGAGGCTGGAGGGCAGAGGACAGGGAGAGGAGAGCGGAGGCTGGAGGCAGAGGAGGGCGGAGGCTGGAGGGCAGAGGACAGGGAGAGTAGAGCGGAGGCTGGAGGGCAGAGGACAGGGAGAAGCGAGTGGAGGCTGGAGGGCGGAGGACAGGGAGAGGAGAGTGGGAGGTGGAGGGTAGAGGAGAGGGAGAGGAGAGCGGAAGCTGGAGGGCAGAGGACAGGGAGAGGAGAGCGGAGGCTAGAGGACAGGGAGAGGAGAGCGGAGGCTGGAGGGCAGAGGACAGGAAGAGGAGAGAGGAGGCTGGAGGGCAGAGGACAGGGAGAGGAGAGCGGAGGCTGGAGGGCAGAGGACAGGGAGAGGAGAGCGAAGGCTGGAGGGCAGAGGACAGGGAGAGGAGAGCGAAGGCTGGAAGGCAGAGGACAGGGAGAGGGGAGCGGAGGCTGGAGGGCAGAGGCCTGGGCAGAGGAGGCTGGAGGGCAGAGGCCTGGGCAGAGGAGGCTGGAGGGCAGAGGCCAGGGCAGAGGAGGCTGGAGGGCAGAGGCCAGGGCAGAGGAGGCTGGAGGGCAGAGGCCAGGGCAGAGGAGGCTGGAGGGCAGAGGCCAGGGCAGAGGAGGCTGGAGGGCAGAGGCCAGGGCAGAGGAGGCTGGAGGGCAGAGGCTAGGGCAGAGGAGGCTGGGGGGCAGAGGCCAGAGCAGAGGAGGCTGGAGGGCAGAGGCCAGGGCAGAGGAGGCTGGAGGGCAGAGGCCAGGGCAGAGGAGGCTGGAGGGCAGAGGAGGCTGGAGGGCAGAGGCCAGGGCAGAGGAGGCTGGAGGGCAGAGGCCAGGGCAGAGGAGGCTGGAGGGCAGAGGCCAGGGCAGAGGAGGCTGGAGGGCAGAGGAGGCTGGAGGGCAGAGGAGGCTGGAGGGCAGAGGCGAGGGCAGAGGAGGCTGGAGGGCAGAGGAGGCTGGAGGGCAGAGGGGAGGGCAGAGGAGGCTGGCGGGCAGAGGCCAGGGCAGAGGAGGCTGGAGGGCAGAGGCTAGGGCAGAGGAGGCTGGAGGGCAGAGGCCAGGGCAGAGGAGGCTGGAGGGCAGAGGCCAGGGCAGAGGAGGCTGGAGGGCAGAGGCCAGGGCAGAGGAGGCTGGAGGGCAGAGGCCAGGGCAGAGGAGGCAGGAGGGCAGAGGCCAGGGCAGAGGAGGCTGGAGGGCAGAGGGGAGGGCAGAGGAGGCTGGAGGGCAGAGGCCAGGGCAGAGGAGGCTGGAGGGCAGAGGCCAGGGCAGAGGAGGCTGGAGGGGAGAGGAGGCTGGAGGGCAGAGGCGAGGGCAGAGGAGGCTGGAGGGCAGAGGCCAGGGCAGAGGAGGCTGAAGGGGAGAGGAGGCTGGAGGGCAGAGGCGAGGGCAGAGGAGGCTGGAGGGCAGAGGGGAGGGCAGAGGAGGCTGGAGGGCCGAGGGCAGGGCAGAGGAGGCTGGAGGGCAGAGGCTAGGGCAGAGGAGGCTGGAGGGCAGAGGCCAGGGCAGAGGAGGCTGGAGGGCAGAGGCCAGGGCAGAGGAGGCTGGAGGGCAGAGGCCAGGGCAGAGGAGGCTGGAGGGCAGAGGCCAGGGCAGAGGAGGCTGGAGGGCAGAGGGCAGGGCAGAGGAGGCTGGAGGGCAGAGGCCAGGGCAGAGGAGGCTGGAGGGCAGAGGAGGCTGGAGGGCAGAGGCCAGGGCAGAGGAGGCTGGAGGGCAGAGGCCAGGGCAGAGGCCAGGGCAGAGGAGGCTGGAGGGCAGGGCAGAGGAGGCTGGAGGGCAGAGGCCAGGGCAGAGGAGGCTGGAGGGCAGAGGCCAGGGCAGAGGAGGCTGGAGGGCAGAGGGCAGGGCAGAGGAGGCTGGAGGCAGAGGCCAGGGCAGAGGAGGCTGGAGGGCAGAGGAGGCTGGAGGGCAGAGGCCAGGGCAGAGGAGGCTGGAGGGCAGAGGCCAGGGCAGAGGCCAGGGCAGAGGAGGCTGGAGGGCAGGGCAGAGGAGGCTGGAGGGCAGAGGCCAGGGCAGAGGAGGCTGGAGGGCAGAGGCCAGGGCAGAGGCAGCTGGAGCTGGTAGGGCAGAGGCAGCTGGAGCTGGTAGGGCAGACTCAACACGGGCCGGGAATCAGCTGTACTGTAGCAGGAGAGGAGGGGCGGGCAGAGCTGCAGGAGAGGAAGTCCCGCCCTCCCTCCTCTATAGACGCGCAGCATGTGTGGTGGGCAGAGGGTGGAGGGGAGTGGCTGGAGGGCACACGGAACTTCCGAGATCGGAACGTTCCTGTGCCGCTGCCTGTAGCAGGGGGGCCCTGCACTGGCTGACGTCACCAGCCCCTGGGCGAAGGCCATCACGGAAGTGGCCTTCGCCTTTTCAGGAAGTGGCCTTGGTTTTTTATATATATAAGATAATACTGCTCCTATATACAAGAATATAACTACTATAATACTGCTCCTATATACAAGAATATAACTACTATAATACTGCTCCTATGTACAAGAATATAACTACTATAATACTGCCCCTATATACAAGAATATAACTACTATAATACTGCCTCCTATATACAAGAATATAACTACTATAATACTGCCCCTATATACAAGAATATAACTACTATAATACTGCTCCTATATACAAGAATATAACTACTATAATACTGCTCCTATGTACAAGAATATAACTACTATAATACTGCTCCTATATACAAGAAATATAACTACTATAATACTGCTCCTATGTACAAGAATATAACTACTATAATACTGCTCCTATATACAATAATATAACTACTATAAATACTGCCCCTATATACAAGAATATAACTACTATAATACTGCCCCTATGTACAAAAATATAAACTAATATAATACTGCTCCTATATACAAGAATATAACTATATAATACTGCTCCTATATACAAGAATATAACTACTATAATACTGCTCCTATATACAAGAATCTAACTACTATAATACTGCCCCTATAATACAAAAGTAATAAGATCTACTATAATACTGCCCCTATGTACAAGAATATAACTACTATAATACTGCTCCTATATACAAGAATATAACTACTATAATACTGCTCCTATATACAGACTAAAATATAATACTATAATACTGCCCCTATATACAAGAATATAACTACTATAATACTGCTCCTATATACAAGAATATAACTACTATAATACTGCTCCTATATACAAGAATATAACTACTATAATACTGCCCCTATGTACAAGAATATAACTACTATAATACTGCCCCTATTACAAGAATATAACTACTATAATACTGCCCCTATGTACAAGAATATAACTACTATAATACTGCCTATATATACAAGAATATAACTACTATAATACTGCCTCCTATATACAAGAATATAACTACTATAATACTGCTCCTATATACAAGAATATAACTACTATAATACTGCTCCTATGTACAAGAATATAACTACTATAATACTGCCCCTATATACAAGAATATAACTACTATAATACTGCCCCTATATACAAGAATATAACTACTATAATACTGCTCCTATATACAAGAATATAACTACTATAATACTGCTCCTATATACAAGAATATAACTACTATAATACTGCCCCTATGTACAAGAATATAACTACTATAATACTGCCCCTATGTACAAGAATATAACTACTATAATACTGCTGCTATATACAAGAATATAACTACTATAATACTGCCCCTATGTACAAGAATATAACTACTATAATACTGCTCCTATATACAAGAATATAACTACTATAATACTGCCCCTATGTACAAGAATATAACTACTATAATACTGCTCCTATATACAAGAATATAACTACTATAATACTGCCCCTATATACAAGAATATAACTACTATAATACTGCCCTATATACAAGAATATAACTACTATAATACTGCCTCTATATACAAGAATATAACTACTATAATACTGCTCTTATATACAAGAATATAACTACTATAATACTGCCCCTATGTACAAGAATATAACTACTATTATACTGCCCCTATATACAAGAATATAACTACTATAATACTGCCTCTATGTACAAGAATATAACTACTATAATACTGCCCCTATATACAAGAATATAACTACTATAATACTGCCCCTATATACAAGAATATAACTACTATAATACTGCCCCTATATACAAGAATATAACTACTATAATACTGCCCCTATATACAAGAATATAACTACTATAATACTGCCCCTATATACAAGAATATAACTACTATAATACTGCCCCTATATACAAGAATATAACTACTATAATACTGCCCCTATATACAAGAATATAACTACTATAATACTGCCCCTATATACAAGAATATAACTACTATAATACTGCCCCTTTGTACAAGAATATAACTACTATAATACTGCCCCTATGTACAAGAATATAACTAATATAATATTGTCCCTATATACAAGAATATAACTACTATAATAATGCTCCTATGTACAAGAATATAACTACTATAATACTGCCCCTATGTACAAGAATATAACATGCACATACAGACGCACACAGCTCTGCTACATGTCCAATACATGCCCCTTAACACACAGAGCTCTCCTGCATGAACATACAGATACACACACAGCTCTGCTACATGCCCAATACATGCACATACAGACACACACAGCTCTGCTACATTCACACTACACACACAATTCTGCTGCATGCCCAATACATGCATACTACACTCACAGCTCTGCAACATGAACATACAGATATACACACACAGCTCTGCTTACATGCACATGCAGACATACACAGCTCTACCACATGCCCAATACACACATGCCTACTACACACAGAGCTCTACTACATGAACATGCAGATACACACACTCAGCTCTGCTACATGCACATACAATCACCCTCAGCTCTGCTATATGGACAAAACATGCACATAGAAATGCACACATACAATTAGCTTTTTTACATGGACAGTGCATGCACATACAGACACACACACACACAATCTGTACATTACCACGTCGGTGCAGAGCAGGAGAAGAGCCTCTGGGAGCTGCAGGAGGCTGCAGAACTTGAGCAGCAGCAGGATGTTCAAGGGCCTTAATTTCAGTCATGTGATCAGTCACATGACTGGAATTGGAAGGTCCTTCAGCCTCCATGTAGCTGTCCTGTAAGCTTCTCCTGCTGTTTACTGATTACCTAGATCCGTGCAGAGCAGGAGATAGGGAGGGAGAGAGCACAGCTGTCTGTGAGCAGTCTCCTCACTGATTCCCTCACAGACAGCGAGTGGGCCCTCTCACTTCTCCAGGGCCCCGGCATCTGCCCGGGTAAGCCGAGAGTGAGTAAAGTCATTTGGAGTGTAAACCCAACAATCCGGGAGCCTGCACGGATCACCAGGACAGACTTCAATCCATTTGATTAGGCGTCCGGAGATGTGGATGGGTTCTTTAAGGACGGTGAGCAGCAGTGTGCCGTGATGGAGGTGCCCCACTCTGAATGGATGCGTTTGATGACTATTGACTCACAGTGGAATCGGGATTATAACTTTGTAAATTGCCATGCTATCACCCCAGACGCATATAGGGCCCAGTTCCGAGAACTCCCATGCACAATGGGGGGGTCATTTTGGATGTAGAATGTCCCAGGCATGTCGGAGATGGCTGGAAACAGAAAAACCCTTCACTGTGAAAGATGTTGTACAGGTATTTCTTATACAACAATTTCTTGCCAAATGTCCCCTAGAAATGCCAGAATGGGTCCGGGAACCCATGCCGCACACCTTGGATAGAGATGCAGCCCTGGCCGATGAGGTTCTTGCTATCCGACCACAGTGGAGGAGGCTACTGGATGATGAATCACAGCCTGCCCCTGTGCCCCGGCCCCCTCCGGTCATATCTGCCCCTCCACCCAGCCGCAAGCCGATGACAACCACACCTCAACATCCTGGGCCCCAACAGTTCCGACCATGACCAGGGGCATTACAGAGAGGAAATGTTATGGCTGCGGGCAACCTGGGCATCTGCAAACTAGTTGTCCCTTAAGGACTCAGAGGGAGCCTCATGTATCCCAACCTTGTACGGTGAATCTTGTGCACTATAAACCACAGACTGCCCTTGTGCCCCAGCCCCCTCCACTTATATCTGCCCCATCACCCAGCTGAAGGTTGATGACCACACCTTACAATCCCGAGCAGGCCCGACGCCAGCACCCAGCATACCCGGGCATATGCTGGGGCCCTGAAGAAGTGAAGGGGCCCACTCGCCATCTGTGATGGAAGCAGTGAGGGAAATCCGCTCATAGACAGCTGTCCTCTCTCTCCTCTCTTCTCTCCTGCTCTGCACTGTGTGTATTGTGTGTCTGTATGTGCATGCACTGTCAATGTAGAAGAGCTGTGTGTATGTGTGTGTGTTTCTATGTTCATGCATTGTCCATTTAGCAGAGCTGTGTGTGTTTGTATGTGCATGTAGCAGAGCTTTGTGTGTATCTGTGTATGTACAGGTACTGTCCGTGTAGCAGAGCTGTGTGTGTGTCTATGTGCATGTAAGCAGAACTGTGTGTATCTGAATTTTCATGTAGCAAAGCTGTGTGTGTAATGTGCATATATTGGGCATGTAGCAGAGCTGTGTGTAGTGTGAATGTAGCAGAGCTGTGTCTGTATGTGCATGTATTGGGCATGTAGCAGTGCTGTATGCGTGTAGTGTGCAAGTCGCAGAGCTGTGAGTCTGGTGTGCATGTGGCAGACCTGTGTGTGTCAAGTGTGCATGTAGCAGAGCTGTGGGTGTATTTTCCAAGTCGCAGACCTGTGTGTTAAGTGTGAATGTAGCAGGGCTGTATGTGTCTACATGTGCATGTAGCAGAGCCATCTAGGTATATGGGTATATAGTAAAGCTGCGTGTGTCTAATATAGTTGGCAGAAAGACACTAACTGTAGATTTATTTCCTCCGTATTCTGGCCTAGTACATTAGCATTAATGACCCCTCCCTTTTACAATTCCAACCACAACCTTGGGGAATCACGAAGAGGACATATTATGGGTGTCGGCAACCTGGTCACCTGCAATCTGGTTGTATCTCAAGGACTCGGAAGGAGCCAAGCACACCACCATCTCGTTCGGTGCAGCATGAGCACTGCGTCCCACCTGAGGAGTTATCACCACCCTGACCAGAGTGGACCGCCAAACCCCTGCACCACAAATACCCCTTGGAGTGTATGGCCTCGGGCCTTTGTCCCCAAGCTACCATGAGCAACAGCAACGTCACCAGCAAGATGACTCAATTGATGGATGCAAAGCGTCGGGATGTAGAGACACAAGGGCTTTCTTGACTATTGCTCACCCCCGTGTGGTTCCACCAGAGGCAATTCACCCAGGCCCCGGGTTCCCCATTGTCCTGGCCGGGTGTACTCGCAAATATATACAGCGAGCTTGGGTGCATTTGAAAACTGTGCTGTATTGGAGTTATGGAAGGACTTCCTGCAGATATCCTACTGGGAAACGACCTTGGGGAGTTACAGTTAAATTTTGTGGGAGCTGACACTCGCAAAGAAGGACCATAGACTCCTTCAGGCCGACCTACCATGCCATTAGGCAGTATGATTCTGTCTGTGTGTGTGAGACGCTGAGTTTAGACAAGCTCAGCAAAGCTATTTAGAGAAACCTGTATTACCCAGACATACAATATATTGCTGGATTGTTTTATGGATTTTTATGTTTTCAAGCAATAAATGTTCTTGGGCTGTTCACGCATCTCTTGCTCTGTTGATTGTGGGAAACCGGAGAAGGACCCCATGACAACAAGTATATAAGCTCTGTGTCTCCTCTTCTCCACTGCAACAACTCTGCTGTTCCAGTCCTATTGCTTGGCTCTGTAACATCAATTCTTTTCCTCTATGGTTTATTACTAGTGATTAGTAAGTGTGCTCGCCAATGCTCATTACTCGATTGAGTATTGCGGGTTCAGTAATGCCCCTTCCTCTTACATATTGTACACTTGCACCTTTGGCACTAATGGGTGTTTTTAGCCTTGTTTAAACTAATAAATAATAAGTTAAAAAAAATGAGGTTGGGTCCCGTCTACTTTTAATAACCAGCCAAGGTAAAGCAGACAGCTGGGGGGTAATATTTTCAGGCTGGGAAGGTCCATGGTTATTTGGCCCTTCCCATCCTAAAAATAACAGCCTACAGCGTCCCCAGAAGTGAAAAATCCATTATATGTGCCAATCCTGATGCTTTACCTCAGCACTTATCTTGCTTGTGGCAATTGGGGTAATGGTAGTAGGGGGTTGATGCCAGCTACGAAGTGTCAGCTGAAATGAAGCCAAGGGGTTAGCAATGGAGAGGGGCCTATCAGACACCTACATTACTAATCCAATAAATAAAAAGAGCAAAAAGACCCCCATACAAATATTTAATTTTAAAAAACATTCCCTGACTATAGCCCTGGTGCGCCAACTCATAAAAAAAGCCATGAAGATCTGAAGTAGTCCACTGAATCCAACGTAGAGAAAGAAAAATCCAGCGGATATTTCCAGAATTGCTTGTTTATTCACACATTTCTATGAATTTTTCTTTCTCCATTATTATCCCGGCATCAGGACGGTTCCCTGCGGATTATTTCCAGACCGGACAGGATACAACACACCGGTGAGCTGCTCCCACCCCACTCCCCTTCTCCCTCCACACGAATGAACTGAATCCAACGTAGTCCACAAAAAGTCCACAATTGGTAACCTGAAAGACCTAAAAAGAAGAAAGGTAAAGAAATAAAACAAGAGTCAGTCAGTAAAGTTACTGCTCAATACTGCTCTCGCCGGATTATACAGATGGCAGCGCAAGACCCGGAATGTCTGCTGAGCAGTGATTTCACTGAGTTACTGACGTCAGCATTCAACAGAGATTTCGGGTTTTGTGCTGTGATCTGTGTAGCCCAGCGGGAGCAGTATTGAGCAGCAACATTACTGACTTCATCACCGCTCGTCACAGATTCAGAGGATGTCATGGGACCTCCATGTGGAGGTAGCACCCCAGGGTATGGGAACTCGGATGTCTGGGCCCTCTGCTTCGGTGGGGATATCACTGGTGGCCTGCCCAGATCCGTGACCCCCAGGGGACAGCCAACAAGAAGGGGTTGTGTTAGTATTTACAGGGGGTTAAGTCTTTGTCTCGTGACGCCACCCAAAGTACCTGGTGACTAGACACCAGAGCCGCCACAGGACTCCGGAGGGTGGTGGTATTGCGGCTAGGGTGGAGCAGCTCCCTACAGGTAGAGCTAAGCCTCCAGGGCAGGAGGGACGGTGCAGACCTTTGAGAAAAGTCAATGAAAGCAGGACAATAACACAGAGGCAATTCACTCTTCCAGGAAACTTTACTTGCAAAAACGAGCAAGAGGGTTTGGAAACAGCTCACAGGACTTCCCGCGGGACGGCAGGCCAGGCAGTCGCAGCAGAATGCAGAATCTGTGGAAGTCTTGGCGGTACCTTCTTGGATCTACCGTTGTCCTGTCCCTTCTCTCTCTTCTTGTAGCCTGCTTCTTGAGGGAGAAAAATGCCCAGGGGGTGAACACCCTGAGAACAAACCTTTTTGGGGCCGGGGTGATTTCGGTCAGAGGGGGAAATCTCCAAAACCGCGTTGGGCAGAAACCCCTGTACTCCGGGGTTTAACCAGTCAGGACCTTTCTGTCTGGGCTACTTCTTTTTCTAGGGCCCCCTGTTGAAGCCCCCTTTCTCTCTCAGGTAAGCTCCCGTTCTTTGGGTGCAGTACCCCACTTGTGACCCCGACCAGTGGGGGGCCCCCATGGACTTTCATCGGAATGGCAGGATTTTTGTTATTAGAAATTTTGGGGAACGAGGGGCGACTCTTGTTGTTATTTTTTTTTAAACCCCTCTCTTTTTATGTCTTTTTTAAATTCCCATTTGTACTACGTTGGACTTGGTGGGCTACTTCAATCTTCAAGGCGAATCAAGGAGAATCGAGGGATGTTTTTTAAAATAAAGTATTTTTTGTGTGGAAGTATTTGGAAGCTTACCTTAAAAAATCAGTGAAAAAGTAAGAAGTTTTTGGGTTTCATCGAATGTGAAGAAGACCAAAATAATGACTGCCCGCCAACGAGAAGGGGAGTTTGAAGATCCCACAATGAAAAAAATAGAAA